>JAJHZJ010000252.1:3856840-4456840 GCA_023548195.1 Bettongia penicillata ogilbyi | reverse complement strand
AATAATGTTTTGTTATCTACATACTTGAAAGAAATGCTGAAGTTTAGTTAGAGATTAGTAAAAAAATGTAAATATTTTTCCACATTTGAGTTTATGGACCCCCCAAAATTTCCCCATAGTGTTTTTCTATGGATCCAAGGTTTAGAGGGTTAGAGTCACCTAAAGAGTCAGCTTTTTCCTGACTATAACAGGACACAATTAGCAGACTCTCAGCAATGGGTATTAAGCCAAAGTTCCAACTCTGATTTTATTAGCAAGCTCTGATTTTGTTAACAACTAAATGTATGACCTTGGGCAAGCTATAACTTTGAGTTTCCTCAGTATCATTACTGACCTAAGAGACTTACTTTAAGGATACTCATAAAAATCTCTCCTTGAAGGATAGCTGTTGGAATGACTAACAGAAAAGTTTACCTTAGTTTCCTTTTCCATTAATTGATCAAGATTAGAGGTTGTCACACTCGTTCATGGTTGAAGTAGAATGGTTACAGTTCGGAAACATATAGGTAGAGACAGGAGATTCATTCAAGTAGGATGGGACTGTGGTTTCTCAGTAATCTAGCCCAGCTTGTAAAATGATTCACACAAGGAAAGAGAAACCAGAATTTCCAATGGAATCAAACCAAGAAAATTTGTCTCTGAGTCTAGCAGGTCCACACAAGTATTTCAGTGGGGTTACAACCCCTCCTCCCAGGTTGGAGGATGTGGGCTTTTTATCCTGCTCTTATGCTTCTGTGTCCAGGCAAGGCTGGTAGGTGCTTGTTGGCTTCCAGAAAGGGAAGTATCTCCAGGTAGGGGCCCATGTCAGTGATCTGCAACATATTCATAACATTTCATATCTACAGAACTTTAAGGTTTAGAATTAAATCCAATCCAATTCAAAGTGTTCATTAAGTTACAGTCCTATGTGATAAATGTAGTACTAGGTGAGAAAACAAAAAAGTTCAAAGTTTTAAAAAGTTAAGAAGGTCCCTGTCCTCCCTTAACATTCTACTGGCTAGGAAGCTGTTCTCATGATAACAACCCTATGAGGTAGCTAGTGCAAATGTTGTCCTTATTTTACAGACCAAGAAACTAAGTAAGGTTCAGAAAGTTTTGAATGCCTCACTTTAAATCAATTATTTATGGAAAAGGAATAGCTAGCATCTTTGGGAAACTCTAAGTAAGAGCCATTCAATTTTCTTTGGTTGTTACTCTTGTACAGTTGTGTCTGACTCTTAATGACTCATTTGGAGTTTTCTTGGCAAAGATACTGGAATGATTTGCCATTTCCTTCTCCAGCTCATTTTACAGATGAGGAAATTGAGGTAAACAGGGCTAAGTGACTTGCTCAAGTTCACACAGCCAGTATCTTTTATCAGCCCCTTCGTACTGCTGATCACCTGACTCATGAAGGGGTGGTCTTTAGACTACACTACCCTACCCTAGTCTAGAAGAGAATATTAGATCATACTCCTCAAGAGACTCATGAGTGGCCCAAAATTTGTTGAATGAATTCTTTCCACAGAAACTATTATTGTTGCCATTGGAAATTTCTGATAGAATCAGAAATAAAGAGACCAGAAGGGTGGTCTCAAGAATTATGATACAATACTAATTACTTTCCCCTTTATAAATGGGCAATTTTGAACATCTCTAAAATTTCAATAAATCACTAAACTCTAAAAATTTCCCCAAATCAGTATATAATTCATTAAATCAATACATCACTCACAAAAGAAATATACCATTTCTTTTCGATCCTTTTTTATTTTCTGCCTAATACCTTCCTCCATGTTTCAGTAATCCACTTTATTAAAAAAACAGTCCATTAATAGGAATGTTTTTTGTAAACTGTATGTCAATCTGAGAACAGGGCACAGGACTCAAGGCACTGTGCTTGTAATAGTCCTGTGGTACACAATATGACTGTGAGTTGTCTTGTTGAGGCAAGAGACTATTTAGATAAGTTGTCAGCTCAGACAAGGAAATATCTTAAATCAATGCCTTTTCACATGTAATCATACATGGGCTAATTTATCTGCAGCCTTGTTCTGCCTTGCCAGTCCAAAATGAGAATTTCTGAAATTGGAAGCTTACAAGCGGGCCTGATTAATGGAGCAATTTTCATTGGTCAGAGGACAACACAATTGGTATATGGTAATTATTTTCTTGAACCTGTTTGGGTTCTCCTGAGGAAGACTGAAGGAAAAGACATGTAAAATGCCAGATCCACTCTACGCAACTAAGGAGGCCAAAAGGAAGAACTTTTGGGGAGTGTTCATGGGCACTGATGTGCTCCTCAGGTCAATGTAAAGTCACTGACTAGGGAGCAGCTAGGCTGATAGAATGCCAGACCTGGAGTCAGAAAGAACTGAGTTTAAATCCAGCCTCGGACACTTACTAGCTGGGCAAGTTACTTAATCCAGTTTACCTCAGTTTTCTCATCTGTAAAATGAGCTGGAGAAGGAAATGGTAAAGTATTTTAGTATCTTTGCCAAGAAAACCCCAAAATGGTCACAGAGAGTGGGACGACAATAACTGGGATTCTGTGAGGTAGTAATGGTGAAGGATTGCATTCATAGCATAGAGGTCTTCCAGTGAAAAGTCCTAGATAAGATAATAAGGAACCACTTGAGTTTGCTGAGTGATGGAGTGACATAGTGAGACCCGCACTTTAAGGAAGATCACTTTGACATCCTGTGTGGAGGATGGATTGGAATAGGGAAGAGACTTGAGATAGGAAAACCAACTAGAAGGTTATGGTTGTAGTCTAGGAAAGCATTTACTTGCCTCTTCTAATTCCTTCAATTTTTTTTCTCCTCTTATTGCTATAGCTCACATTTTTAGTACAATATTGAAAAAGAGTTGTGATAACCAGCTATGAATGACTCATCTCAGTAGCAAAATGATTCAAGACAAGAACTCATGGAAGGAAGTGCTCTCCACATCCAAATAAAGACCTGGTGGACTCTGAATGGGGATCAAAGCATTTTTTTTTTTCAGTTACATCATTCTTTTTCATGTTTTTTCCCCCTTTTGATCTGTTTCTTATTTCACAATTGTGACTAATATGGAAATATTTTTACATGATAGCACATATATAAACTGTGTCAAACCACCTACCACTTTCAGAAAAGGGGAGCAGAAGGAGGGAGGGAGAAAAATTTGGAACTCAAAATCTTGTAAAAATGAGTGCTAAAAATTTTCTTGCCATGCAGTTGAAGAAAAAATAAAATACTATTAAATTAATAAGATATTTTTAAAAACTAAAATAGAAATACTTCAAGAATAGGTATTTGGAATTTTGAATAACAATTTAAGTTTAATATTTGTTTATTATCATGAAAAATTGAAAATCTTAAAAATTTATATTCAGATTATGTTGGCAAGACAATTTTTTTCAGAGAAAATTAGATACTTTTAATAAACAAAAAACCTTTCAAAAGCCATGTTTCTGAAATCAAAAGAATTTCTTGCAATAAATAAGGTTGCTTATAGTGTTTCTAAATGTAAATTACATTAATTAATTGCATTAATTACTAAATGAAGTAGGAGAAATATTGGTACTACTGACAGCAATTGATATGGCTAAAAGAGCAAGGGAGGATCATTTACAAAGCAACTTTGGATTCTGCTTGTAACTAATATGATGGAGAAGAGAACTTCCTACATATCTGAAGACCTTTATGCACAATTATTTGAAATTAAGATCTCTTCCTATCTTTGCAGCAAACTGATGAAGCAATAGCTGCAGTTAGAGATGTTCCTGTGTTATTACATATATGTAACATTTTTTAGCCTTATGGGTTAGGGGGGACTTGTTTCTTTGCCAATCTGTAGGTGATATTGCATCATCAAAATAATTTTGAATAAGCTTGACAGAATCTTAATTAAAATGATATAACATGGGAGAATTTTATCATACTCTGAAGTGACAGAATTCACTTGATGTTACAATGAAATTCAGGTCAAGCATTAGTTTAAATATGATCTGCCTATGTAACTAGGACACATTGCATGCTTCACAGAAAATCATTTCTTTTGAAAAATATGAATGAGGAGTTAATGTGATTTTTCAAGTTGGCACAAGAGTAGAAGAGGAAGGAATGAAATATTTGGAAATGAAAATGACATAAAACAAAAGATGTAAATACATTTTTTAAAACTTAAGAAGAAAAAAAAACTCCTTAAAGAATAACCAATTTTTATTTTAAAAAAGAAGTCAATTAAAAGGAAGATTCTCTGCAAAATTATATGACAACAAGAGAGCAGAGCATGGGACCCTTCAATATTATTATGAAATATGCTGACTTTCTTATGCAAAGTGCTTCAAAGGGTACTTGAGTTAATAGTGAAATAATTGTCATTTTGTTAAATGATCAAAAAATAAAGATGAAGAAAGGGTAGTGGGAAGGATAAATCATAAAAGTCTTTAATAATTTTGTAACAAAAATTTGCTTCTGAAATTTGTAGGGATCCCTTTCCCCTCTATTTTTCACAAATAACATATAACAACAGAATTAATTGTTCTTTAAATGTTTGACAGAGTTCAATTGTAAATCTAGTTGTTCCTGGATTTTTGTTTTTGATTTTTCCTTTCCTTTGAGAATTCCTTTATGGCTTGCCCAGTTTTTTCCTCTGAGATTGGGTTTTTTAAATTTTCTATTTCTTATTCTGTTAATCTGAGTATTTTACATTTTTGCAAACAGTCATTCATTTTCCCTTATCAGTTCTGTTGGTGTATAATAAGCAAACTAGTTACTTAGATTTCTTTCATTTTTCCATTTGTTATGAGGCTTTCCTTTTCCTTTTTGATGTTGACCATTTGTCTTGTGTGTGTGTGTGTGTGTGTGTGTGTGTGCATGTGCGCGTGCATATACTTTCACAATAAGCTAATAGTTTAACTATTTTATTAATTTTTCAAATTCCAACTAATTAATTTTCAAAGTGTTCAATCACAAGTTCTGATAAGGCTTTTTCTCATTCTGCTGGAAATTCACTGGAGGCTCATTACTCCTTGAGCTTCTTGACCTGCTCTACTCTAGAGAGACATATTTTTGGCCCTAGATTATAGTGGATGTTTATAAAGCCTATGCCTGATTATTCATAAGAAAATAACAACTTGTACTACATACTTGTGTATGTACACATACACACTATATGTATATTTATATAAAGTATTTATTATATACATGCACATGTAAATGTACACCTACATATGTATGTATGTGTGTATAAATATATATGCTGTTCAGTTGTTTCAGTCATTTTTGACTCTTCATGACCCCATTTGAAGTTTTCTTGGCAAAGATAGTGGAGTGGTTTTCCATTTCCTTCTCCAGCTCATTTTACAGTTGAGGAAACTGAAGTAAACAGGGGTAAGTGACTTGCCCGGGGTCACATGTCTAGTGTCTGACGCCAGATTTAAACTTAAGAATATGATTCTTCCTGACTCCAGGCCCAGTGCCCAGTGTTCTCTCTGCTGTGTCACCCTGATTTATGTATATGTATATGTATATGGATGTGAATGTGGATGTGGATGTGAATGTACATATAAACTTATGTGCCCTAACTTTCTGTTTCTGTAAGAAATCGACAAGGACTTCAGCCATATTACAGTGGAAACTGATCTTTTCATTCAGTATGCAGTCATACCTATTACCAGAAAGCAGATAGCTAATACAGTGAATAAGATGTAATGTGAATATTTCTTAAAATATGATCACCTTACTAGAATTCACTCTGATCAAGATAGTGATTTTGACAGCAAATTACTTATGATATTGGTCTCAGAAAGAATCAAAAAGTCTTTACCATCTCATACTACCCTCCAGTGCTTGAGTCCTTCAACCACCTCCTACTGTATGTACTAGGGACCTTAAATTCAGAGCATGTATCTCAGTAGAGTCAATGTATGGCATTTCTAAGATAGGTGTGCAATATTGCTAGGGATGATATCACAAGATTTACTCCAGTTCATGTTGTTGGGGGTAGGTGAGGGAGGTGTTGGTGGGGTGTCATGTTTTTCTGTTACCTTGAAGGAAAATAGGGAAGAAAGCAAAACATATTCAGTATTTATCTCACTTAAAAGATAAGATGAAGAAGTGTTCAGCCTTGGCTTCAACGCAGAAAAACTGATAGAAATGAGTGATAGTATAATGTCCTCGTTCAGGGATGGGGAACCTGCAGCCTTGAGACCAGATGTTGGACCTCTAAGCCCTCAAGTGTGGCCCTTTGACTGAATCCAAACTTCACAGAACATAGCTGTCCTCATTTGGGGACCTAGAGGGCCACATGTGGCCTCAAGGCTACAAGTTTCCTATCCCTAAAATAGTTCCATGCTAAGATCTCCACCTAGGTAACACACTTATGTTAAGAAATTTTTGTGTTCAGGGAATGAACAGAATAATATATTGCTAGAGTCCACTTCCCTAAGTCATAGAAAAATAGGGCAATTTGATTATTTACAAAATGGCTCCAGAAGTTAGGGTCAGAACCCCACAAAGACAGTGAATCAAAACGACTTACTGTCTATTGGGGAACTGACAAGACTTGCTGAAGAGCCAATGGATAACTATGATGGATTAAGAGCTAAGCAGAACATTAAAAGAGAGGGCCACTAACTCACCATGGAGAGACTGCCAAGAGTTAGATAGTAGCTTGGAAGATGCTCACTTTGAGGGTCGAAAAATTGTATATTGGTACATATTTAGGAATCAGGAAACTCAACTAATTAAATCCCAACTAGAGGGGAACCCAGTGTAGATAATAGGGAAGGACTGAAAGCAGGAGCAACTTCTGCCCAACATGGAATCAGAGTGACAATAGATCCGCCTATCATCCCCTTATGTAATGGGGAGGGGTTTCCCTTGACTGAATTAAAAGGGGAAATGCCAATGAATGGAAAAAGATGATCCTGCACTTAATGGCCCCTTATAAAGCTGAGCTCCCCTTCAGAACTACTCAGGACAGGAAGCAGAGACAAGCAGTTCTGACAATCAGTAAAGATGCAGTTTCAAGGTACATGACCGGTGATAATATTGAAGACATATGACCATTGAAAGGAGAAGACCTGGGAACCCATCTGAGGGACCTACCTAGAAAAGAAGCCATTCCAAGGGGTTGCACCTTGAGAACTCCTTGAGCAGAGAAGGGACATCAAGGTTCTGTAGTATCAGAGGAATGAGTTTCTTTGGACATAAGGATTTTCTTATGTGTTCTGCACTGCGAAGTTTGTGGTTACTCTTCCCTTGGATGCTGTGTGTATTGTATGAGAGTGTTCCTCATTTCTTAGGAGGAGGGGAATACCTTGTAGCTTCAATTTTTTTTTGCTCTGTCATCTTAGTAAATACTCTTTTTTTGAACTTACTGGGTCTATTAGCTGATTATAAATGGGAAGACCACTGGTGGGGGCTCATGATCTATAATTTTTAGGAATACAGACCCACAGTAAACCGTTTAAATCTAAAGGTAGTAGCCACCCTCTTGGGAGGTAATCCAGGGGAGTTGCTATGCACAAAAGAAATAAAACTTGTATGAAACAAGGCATAGGATTTGCTTCTGGAAATAAAGAAATAAGTAGAATAAGATGGGCAACTAGTATAGGACCATCCAGAAGGGTAAAAAGGAATCAAAATGACAAACAGACCTGGTGAAATGAATGTGTGTGTGTGTTTGTGTGTGTGTGTGTGTGTGTGTGTGTGTGTGTATGTGAGAGAGAGAGAGAGAGAGAGATAAAGTCAAGTAAATTAAAAAAGAAGTGATCACTGAGGAAATAGAATGTGAGAGTTAGTTGAAAACTGTGAAGAAGCCAGAAATATCCAAAACTAGGTCACAGTGAAGACAAATTGTTACATGTTGTATGTGGCCCCCTTTTTTAGAGAGCACTAAAGTGTAGCACTTCGTCAGATGGGTTACCTCCCACCACAGTAGAATTCAAACTCCTTGAAAACAGACCATTTTCATTTTTGTGTTTCTATCTTCATTGCCCAGCACAGCGTTTGGTACATGGTAGACCCTCAATAAATATTTGATGATTGGTTGAAGGAGCTTATGTTATTTCAGAGGAATCAACATGTACATACAAAAGATCTACAAGGTAAATATAAATTTTTTGTTGGGGGGGATAGGGCACCAACATCAGAAGGATCAGGAAAGATCTCATGCAATTTATGTCCCTTGACCTCTGCTTTGACAAAGGAATTTACTTTGCAAGGGATTCTCAGAGACAGAAGTAAGGAAGGACAACATTCTAAGCTTAGGCATGGTCATACAAGATGGAATCTCATATATAATGAATAACTGTAAAAACTGAGGACTTGGGAGACTAAGGGACTCCTGATAATGTGATGTTTCTGGCTGAGTCTCGCAACATCAGTGTTTCTCAACAATTCTGTTTCAAAGAGTAATGTTTCCAAGATGAAACTAGAAAGATTCACAGAAAAGGTCAGTTAATATGCATTTATTAAGCATTTGCTGTGTGCATTTATTGAGCACCACTGTGTTACGTGCAGGGAATACAAAGAAAGACAAAAGATAATCCCTGCTCACAAGGGGCTCACAGTGTAATGGGGGAGATGATGTTCGAAGAGTGTAATACAAGTACAAATAAGCTATATATAGGATAAATTGATTGATTAAATAGAAAATAATCAACAATGGGAAAGCACTGGAATTAAGAGGGACTGAGTAAGGCTTCCTGGAGAAGGTGGGAATTTAGCTGGGTCTTGAAGGAAGTCAGGAGAAGCTAGCAGGAGGAGATGAGGAAGGAGAACATTCTAGGTTTGGGTGACAGCCCAGAGAACAGAGAAAATGCCTGGAGCAGAAGGAGATGTTCAAGGAATCACCAGAAGTCAGGTCACTAACTGGAAAGGAGGAAGGGTATTTCCAGCACGGGGGAACTAGAAAAGTAGGTTGCAAAGTGTGTTTGGGGGGAAGGCAGGGAGGTGTTCAGGAGAGAGGGAACATGCTAAAGTGTAAGAAAGTAAGAAAGTTAGGGGTGGGGCTAGGTTACAAAGGGGTATGAATGCCAAAAAGAGATTTTGTATTTGATCCTGGAGGCCAAAGGGATCCACTGGAGTTTGTTGTGTATGGGCAGATAGGAGGTAAGGGAAAGAAAGAGAGACTTGAGGCAGGCTATTGAAATAATACAGGTGTGAGGTGCAAAGGGTCTGCACTAGAAAAGGGGCAGGGGCAAAGGAGAGAAGAGGATAAATTTGAGAGATGAAAAGGTAAAATCTAAGATTGTTTTAGGAATAGCCAGTGGTGTGTGTGTGTGTGTGTGTGTGTGTGTGTGTGTGTGTGTGTGTGTGTGTGGTAGTTTTACAGATTGGGCTGAAAAAAAAAAAAGAAATGCCCTAGATTTGGAGAACTTCACTTTGTCACTTATGTATCTTTATCCTAGTCATTTCAACTCCCAGATCTGTTTTCTTTTTTCTTAAATGAGAGGGGATAAATTAGATGACTCCTAAGATCCTTTCTAACTCTAAATCTCAATAATTAATAATTTATTAAAAGAAATTTAAAAATAATGTTCACCCCACCCCAGCCCTTCACTGATGTGAGGTCCACAAATATTGTACATTTGCTTATATTTTCAATGGCTTCATTTTGATGTATCAATCAGTCATGCTGGTTTCCCCTTTCTTTATTTCTTTTTCTATTTTTTTTGCCTTAAACATATTATTTGTTATGTGAGATGCCTCTCAGGATGGAGTAGAGGCAACGACTCTAGAGAAAATGAAGATGATGTAAAAAGAAGAAAATACGTAAGTAAAAACTTATTTAAAATACAATAAAAATACTGTTGAATTAAATCAAACACTGTTATTTTCAGAACATCTAATTACTCTCTGGTTACTAAACAACTGTTTCACTGAATGAAACCATCCTCACTCCCCCAAGAACAAATTCGTTTGTAGATGTAGCCAAAGTGTGATGTTGTGCAGATGTTCACAACTTAAGACTGGAAGATAAGACAGAAGAATAAGTCAGTAAGCCATTGAATGATGCTTCTTTAATAAATTTCCACAACGGCAAAAACAAAAATGAAAGTGAGAATAATTACAACAGCTCACATTTACGTAGCATTTATACACATTTCCAAAGGGTTTTCCCCTCAACTCCATACAGTAGCTATCAAAAGTATTACTCTCTTTTACAGGTGAGGAAACTGAAATGCATTGACATGAACAACTAGCCCGCCATCACACAGGCAGTAAGCCTCAGAGTTGGGATGCCTTCTTAGGTCACCTGATACGCGTTCTTTCCACAATACTGCGATGCAAAAGAGGACATACAGGAATATGATATTAAAAATCAGAACAATAATTGAATTGGGTAAAGCAGTTCAGTACAAACTACTTCTTAAAAATTATAAACACATAATTAAGCCATATGTTAAATGAGTTTTTTCTTTTCTTTCCTCATTGTTTAGAAATACAATCCAGTTTTTCTATAAAAAGTCTTATGTGTTGCTTGATTTGGAGTATGATAGGAAAAAATATAACATCTTGGGTAGGGATTTGTTATTCCACCTTAATGGTCATTAAATTAAAATCTATTAAACCGAACAAGGAATCCTATTTTCTCTGTGTTAGGAAAACAATATAGGGTAAATTTTCTGAGTGGCACAGGGGAATTATATGTGCTGAGTTCTTGTCATTATTAACATGAAATTTGTGTGGTACTCCCTACCAAAATCTACTTTGTAATGACCATTAAATAAGACTTCCTCCAGTGGAAAAAAAAAGAAAGAAACAAAGAAAACTGCAGAGAAACTGGCTGGTAACTAGGGGGTTCCACAGACTGTGCCTGCCAGAATGAGGTGTCTCTTATACTAGAGAGGTATTCTCTTTCCTGGTTGACCTCTCACTTAATGTTAATGAGTTATGCGTGTCCATCAAGGGCAGAATAGACTCCTTAGAGAGAATTCTATGTAATGGGGAAAAAAAAGGTTTCTTTCCAAGCATAAAGGCTTTTTGTGTTTATTTGTTAGAAATTCAACATACAAACTCATTTTTATAAAAAAATTTTTTTTTTGATTAACAATAATGTCTTTGTTCCCTTTCCTTTATCTCTCCCTGTGTTGCTTAGTGCCCATTAATGGTGATGTCAAATGATGGCAGGCAAAGGAGAGAGGAAAAAAAAACCCTGAATAATCATTGGAAAGAGCACTTTCCGAATGAGCAGTAATTTTGTTCTCAAGTAGGATTTTTAAGCCTCCACAAAGTGAAATCTCTGTCTTTTGGGAAGAGTAGGTACCCTGGCCTCGTGTCATTCAGAGCTCTTCTCTTTCTCATGCCTCATCATCATCGACTGTTACTGCCCTAGTTGAAAAGTCACTAGATCCCTAGATGACAGACATGGCCCAGCTGTGTACATAGACTGGGATGAAAAAAAATATTTTTGGGGAGATCCAATTCCTGGTTCTCAAACTATTTAAATCTATCTATCACTCAGGCAGGGACAAAGACCTCTCCCCTCCCCCATTCCTGTTCGCTACCACAAAATAGATCTCAATAAAATTAATGGAAAGATGAACATTCCTTGTGATCAGACATTCCAGTGAGATTCTATAATTCTCTGGGGGATAATCAACTCTCACTGACTGTGATAACTAAAGGATGTATAAATGCTGGAATAAAAAAATCAAACATAGGTACTACAAGAGATTGTCCCATAATTTACCTGAAGAGTCTCGTAGGTCAACAGTGGTTCCTGTGACAAACACCAACTTAAGCTGTGTCTATATGAAACAGACATCGAATTCAGATTGTATTTCCACAGTATACAAACTACGATTTAATTCATTTAGGGTAAGGGGAATCTGACTCTTTGGGGCTGACAAAAGCACCCCGGAAAAAGTTCACTGATTAAGGCATGCAAATTATCTCAGATTGTCAAAGGTAGAAACCCTGACACCTCACACTACTTTCCCATCTCTTGTTTCTCCTAGTAAACAGTACTCACTTCCTTCTCAAATTATTCTATATTTTTACCTGTATAAATGTCTATTCCTTCTAGTAGCACATAAGTTTCTTAAGGTCAGAGATTTCTTTTCTTTTTCTCTTCTTATGCCCACCACATATCTCTGTGCCTGACCTATATTAGGTGATTAATGGCTGCTTGCTGACTGACTAATAAGCGCTCTTTGAATTGATTTGATTAGAATGGAATGGAACAGATGGGGAGATGTCAAGGGTAGTCACATCCTGAGCAGTACAACTTTTTTGAGAACCAAAAGAGCTAAATTTTGAGGCCCATCACCAGAAGGTTGGCCAACAGTTGCATTTTTTTATCCATAGGAATGCATAAAATGTTACTAAGGATCAACATGAATGGAAGAATTGCCTATACCAATGAAATATGAATCCTCAAAGTGTTAAAAGCAAGTATAGACAAAACAAATAACTGACTAAGATTTTTCACCTTTCACCTGGTTCCTCAATTCAAATAAAGTATTAACCAGATCAGACAAAAATTCAATTAATATACCAAACCTTGACTTCCTGAATTTTTATTGAATTGACTGAATATTGGGCAAGTCTACCTGTGTACATGTATATATGTTTGTGTGTATATGTATATACATACATATATAATTTGTATGTCATCATGATATGCAGTATTAATAATATACTCTGTTTGTCTAATGATATATAGTCATATTCTGCATAAAGATCATCTGATCAACATTATTTCACAATAACATCATTAATATAGTTATCAAGCTCTACTATAAAATTGCAAAACTATTGCTGTTACATTGCTTGATCTGTTTATAATTCTGTTGCTATGGAACTATCTCTCTGTAAATATCATTTTTGCCACATACTGCATTAATTTCTTGAGAACAGGGACCTATTGTGTTTTTGTTTCTGTATCAGCAGCACTTGACACATAGTATATGCCTATTCAATATTTGTTTAATTGAATTGAACTGGACTAATTCTCAGGTGAGAATACATTGGCATGTGTCTTCTTTAGAGATGCTAAATATGTGTATGGACAGAAAATACTCTGATAGGATAAAAAATCCCATCTTACTACCTTTCCATAACCTTTTAACCAAAAGAAAAGATATTCCTTCAGTAATGGGAAGTTCTGCCAACCTATCTTTCGATGATCTCTGTTCTTATACATGAATACTCTATGCAGGAATAGCTGCTCCCTGCAATCAAATCTCTGTCTTGCCTAGACGATACCAGTTAATGAATTAGAAATGTATCTGTTTATGTGCAGATGTTAGGGTGCCCATTTAAGTTTATAAAATATATGCTATGTGTACTTTTAGGATACACAATTGGTAACTTTCAGTTGCACTTTTTAATTTGCAGCAAAGACTGTAGCCTTCTCTGTGGAAGGTCTCTGAGGAAAATCTAATAATGTCATAACCACTTGTATTCAAAAATTATCTGCCTTGCCTCTAGCAAGCTATTTGTCCCATGAGCTTTATTTATAAACATTCCCACAGATAAGGCATCTGTTTCTTGGCATTAATTTCAGATGCTAAATGCATGCAGTATGCCTGACAGAGGAGACTTTAAACTAGTGGGCAGGCAAGCAAGAGCAGGTAGCTTATGAGATGTGTTGGAAAGGAGGCATCCCCACAGGCCCTAATAAAGTAGGCAGATGGGAGAAAGAGAGGAAATAGTCATTTCATTACTGAATGCCATTGGAGGTTTGGGAGTGCCAAAAGGGAGATGGACAACCCTTGAAGTGAAAGCATTCGTGATATGCCATCATTTGGGTCGTAGGAACAAATGAGGTGTAGAAATAAAGGGGCCAGAAAGAAAATAGAGGCACTATGTCTACATGAACTAAAACAAGCTGCAGGGGCTGGAACTGATTAGTTCCATTCTTGCTGTTTTCTTAAAAGAAAAGTCACATGCTTGGTTTCTTGTGTTTCAGAAATGTATGTGCCTTTATGTGCTGGTCTTTTGTATCATTTTCAAGAAAATCAGAGAGAAGCAAAATAGATAAATAGGGTAACCCTTTATGTGTATGGTCCCTTGGGATCTCATCAGCTCCTATGGATTCTGTCATCATCTCTATGGTAATGATTCTCTGATCTATTTATTTAGTCCTGACCTCATACTCGACTTCCAAATGCTTATAGGACATTTTGAATTGGATGTTCCATAGACCTTAAGCTTAGTATGCCCTGAACTGAAATATGCCCTTTTTCCTCAAACCCTTACCCTTTCTGAATTTCTCTATTACTGTCAAGGGTACCATCTTTCTCTCAGTCATTCTGGCTTGCAACTTAGGTGTCATCTTTTGAAGAGAGAGTCCTCCCTCTCTCTGACCCCTCCATATCCAATCTGTCACCAAGCCCTGTGGATTTCATCTTCATAATGTCTCTCAAATATATCCTCCTTCTCTCTGCGGACACTCAGCTACTCTGGTGCATGCTCTCATCACCTAATGCCTGGTTGCAATAGCCTTTTGGTTGGTCTTGCAGCCTCTTCTCCCTACTTAGCAGTCAAATTAATCTTCCTAAAGTATAGATTTTACCATGTCACCCACCTATTCAACAAACTCCAGGGGCTCCCTATCACCTCCAGGATCGAATGGAAAACTCTTCCTTTGGCATTCAAAGCCCTTCAAAACTTGATCTCTTAACACCTTTCTAATCTTATACATTACTCATCCAAGTGACACTCTTTGCTGTTCGTTGCACAAGACAGTGCATCTTTTGGCTCTGGGAACTTTCACTGACTGCCCCTCCCCCCATCAGAAATTCTCTCCTATTCATCTCCCCCTCCTGGCTTGCTTGGATTAATTCAAGTCCCAACTAAAATCTCACCTTCCATAAGAAATCTTTCCTGAGTCTCCTTAATTCTAGTGCCTTCCTCTGTTAATTATCTCTAATTTATCACGTATGTATGAATGTAACATATTATCATATATGTATAATTGGTGAATGGTTGCTTGCATGTTGTTTCCCACATAAGATTGTGAACTCTTTGAGAGCAGGGAATTTTTTTTTTGTCTTTCTTTGTATCCCTGACACTTAACATACAAGGCACTTAAAAATGTGTCTTGACTTACAAAGGAAACAAAGGAAAAAAAAAAAGAATCTGTCTTTCTTGTCTGTCATTTCCTTCTTTGATTTCTCAATAACTTGGGCATTTTCCTCTCCTCCCATATTTATCATTATTTGGAACATATTTCACGGGCATAAGATGGCTTACCTTGATGACCTCTCCCTTCCTGCCTTTCTCCCTTGCTTTATTAGGCAATGCTTTTTTTTTACTAAATGTCTGCCTTCCATTCTGAAGTCCTCCCCTATTAATTTTTTTTTTACTATATGGAAATTATAAGTAAGAAGGTGATTTGATGTAACAGACAGAAATCTAACTTTGGAGGCAAGATGTAGACTGAATGCCTACCAGCTGTGTGACCATGACCATATCACAAGCTTTCAGTGTCTCCTGACAGTTCTCTAAGACGGTAAGTAATAGAGGAGCTGCCCACACTAATAAAAGCACAGATCAACACCAGCAGATGAGCTGAGAATATATCCATTATGCATTCATTTGTCTTGTGAATAGAATACCTGGCAAAATTGTTGGCCAATCTTGTGAGCTCCCAGCTGTTCTGTGCAATATCTTTCTAGACTATGCCCTTTCTTTATCAGGTCCATAAGGGCTTCATGCTCTCTCCCCATGCTACTTATTTAAAACCTGTTCCCAGAAAGGCTGTAGTGCCAGTCTTTTATAATTCAGTGGAAATTTAAGCTAGAGTGTTACTTCTATCTAAAAGTATATACTTTACAAATATAAACAATTTATATATGCTGCTTCTGTAAATCATTGAAAGGTCCCAGACATTTTAAAAAACTGTAAGAATTATGAAATGTCAGTATAATAAAAATACACATGGAATAATTTAGTATTCTCAAACCTCTCTTTAATTGTAGAATGGAAAGTTTTGACCCATTAAAAAAATTCTAGATCTTATCATGAAAATTATTTATTGGGAAATTAGCTTGAATGGTTAGGCTCCAGGTTGTGGAGAGACTTGAGTAGTAAGGAGTTTCGACCTTATCCTATATGAGCGGTGGTGAGCCACAGAGAGTTTTTGTGTAGGAGAGTGTTTGGGGTCTATGAGTATGGGAATCATGTTCTGAAGTGGGGGTGCAGAATGGAAGACCAGAAAATACAAGGCTTGTTAAATACTATTTTACCTCCATGTTTGATGATAAGGACCAGAGCCAGGGTGGTAACCACAGGAATAGAAAGCAAGGAACAGATGAGAGAATTTACAGAGAAAACATTGAACAAGAAATGATTATTGGGGGAAGGGGAATATGGGGAGGGGGGGTGGAGAGAGACAGAGAGGGAAGGAGGGAGAGAGCACAATATCAAAATCTTTTTATTTTAAGGTCTTGAAAGTATATCACTAAAAATACCACTATAGGAAGAAATAAGGAATCTAGATTTCAGATATGTGACTTTATAAGGAAATCAAGGGCATTTAAGAAATGTCCAGCAGTTAACTGGAGAAGTAGAATTGAAGTTCTTTGGTTCTGTGGTTGGGGATCATTGATGAATCAAGAACTCAATGCTAATAGTAAAAATACACCCCCCACACACACACACCACCCCAAACATCAGGGAACAACAGGAAAAGAAGGAGGGAGGAGTTATTTTGGGGGCATGGACTTTGTCTTAAAAATCATTCCACAAAAATAAATAACCAGAAAATATGGAAAATCCTAGGATGAAGGATAGAACTTAGAGGCAATAGCCCTTTCATATACATTTCTACATATGTAGAAGGAGAATGTATGTATTCTGGTGGTATGTAGGCTAATGATATCTCCTTCTTTTTGAAGCTCCCAGGTATGATATCTTCAATGGTCATGCTATAGACTCTATAGCCTAATAGGAAAGATGATATAATTGCCCAGATTTCAGTATACAAAAGTAGAAACATTCTCTGTCACAACATATGTCCCAATCAGGCTTCCAGGAAATAAAAAGAGACTATAGGATTTAGAGCTGGAAGAGATCTTAAAGACCATTTAACTGAAGTCCAGAAAGGTGAAATCATTCGCTCACGCTTACACAAGTAGTAAGAAACAGAGTCAGATTTTGATCCTAAGTCATATGATTCCAAATCCATTGCTCTTTCTATTAACTCAACCTCTAATTCATCCATACTCTCGAAAGCAGTACAAAAATCCAGGCAGATTTTTCTGCTTGGTAGGTAAATTAATTAGTAAACTGACCATCACGTATTTATTAAATACTTAATGTGTGTCATGTACTGCTAGATAAGCTCTAGAGATACAGATAAAAAACAAAAGTAGTCCTTTCCCTCAAAAGGTTTACATTGTATTGGAGGTGATGACATATACACCAATATTACAAGATAGATTCAGAGTAGATGAATGAATGAATGAATGAATGAATGAAAAAGCATTTAGTAAATGACTAGTATGTGATTCAGACATGACTGAACCTCTGAACAAACAATAAAAGGTACTAGGTACTGTATTAAATGGCGACAATACAAATACCAGCCATGAAGATGGTCCCTACTCTCAGGTAATTTACATTCTAATGTGAGTGTTACATAAATGGCAGCATCACCTAGAAAAGACCACTAAGTAATGTGAGGTCAGTCAGTCAATACACATTGATTAGGCACCTACTACGTACTAGGCACTGTGCTAAGTGCTGGAGATACAAATAAGAAAAAAAAAGACTGTTCCTGCCACCAAGGAGCTTACAATCTAATGGAGGAAGGCAATGAATAAAATGGAAAGGAGAGAGGCACAGGTGGAATAGGGAGCATGGTGGGAAAGTCAGAGAAGTACCCAAGTCATGCAGGCAAATGAGGAATGAGATGTTTTGAGCTGAGTTTCCTCCTTAAAGAGTTCTTGTTTATAGGGTAGAGGGTAGAGTACCCGGGCTGATGAGATCTTGGAGGATGACGAGGCTTTCTCAGTACTGAGCTTCCTGGGCATGAAGCCTGCTTCCGGGGAGATAAAATGAAGGCTAATTTCCCAGAGCCAGAATACCAGGGGTTAGACTTAGCCTTAGAAGAGAGAGCACTAACAGATGATGCCTGCTTACTGTATCACCTAACAATGCAGCTCAAATTGCATCCTTTCTTAAGTACCAATTTTCTAGAAATCCTTAACCCAGATATTTGCTTTAATTAAAGTCATGAAATGTCAAATGATGCAGATGGCTTTTGGAGAAAAGCATGAGACCCCTCTTTTTCTCCTAGATTCTTCCTCTTCTCTGGGTTTTGACACTGTTTTGATCACTTCCCAGGGGTTCAATGATCATTTCTAGCAGATAATTTGCAAATCATCATTGCAGATGTCTAACCATGATCTCTTTCCCGTAAGCATCAGTCCTACCTCTCCTTTTTGGACATCTCAAACTGGATGTCTTGATGTCAAATTCAACATATTCAAAACATGTATGATGTAGATGTTTTCCTCCCCTCGGCATTGTACTAGTATTTTATTTCTTACAACTACATGCAAAGATAGTTTTCAGCATTCACTTTTATAAGATCTTGAGTGCCAGATTTTTTCTCCCTTCCTCCCTCCCCAAGATGGCAAGCAATTGGATATAGGCTATATATGTATAATAATATTAAACACATTTTCATAATAGTCATGTTGTTAAAAAAGAATCAGAACAAAAGAGAAAAACCACAAAAAGCAAAACAAGAGAGAAAATAGCATGCTTTGTTCTGTATTCAGCCTCCCCAATTCTTTCTCTGGACAGAGGTTTTTATTAGGCAAGATGTAGATGTTTCCTTTAGGTATGGCATAGCTTTTCTGTTGGTCTTTTAGAGCCTTGAATTTGTCTTTCATCATCAGGTCTTTGTCTCCCAAGACCAACATGGTTACCTGGAGCTGCTGTCCTGGGAACATCATTGGGATACCAATGACAAAGTCCAAATCCCCCAAATCTCCAAAGTTCATAAAGTCCTTCATCTATCATGAGAAAAGTTCTCTCCCCTTCCAGCCCCCAATAAATTCCTATATCTCCTTTCTATTGCCCGATAGTTGAACCTTTGGATTACAGACTGGTTTGCTATTTTATTCAAACTTCCTGCACTTCCTCCCCTTCCGCCCCGCCCCCCAAGTCCTCAATACCAGCAAATCTCTCTCAGGGGCTGTGCTCCAATCTTCTACCACTAAACTACTAGACCCTCAATATCTGGTCGCAACTATCTTGCTTGTTTTATGCAAACTCCATGGGGCATGACCAAGTCCTCAACATAAACAGACTTTCCGTGCAATGCCACTTCAGTTCATCCAATTTCAAAGACACCTAATTAATCAAGGACTTGTGACACTTACTGTAAAGCCTAAAATTGATTGATTCAATGAATGGGTGTGTAGGTCCTATTAACAACTAGTATGAATCAAGAAGGTCTTGACTGGTTAAGGTATCTGGTTATAGCATCTTATCATTTGCTTCAGTGACCTAAAGGCAACTAGATGGCCAAATGACACTGGGTCTGGAGTCAGGAAAACCTGCAAGATTGACCCTTGATGCCTACTAGCTGTGTGATCCTGGTCAAACCACTTAACATCTATCTACCTCAGTTTCTTCAGCTATAAAATGAGGATTAAAAATAGAACTTTTTTCTCAGAGTTGTTGTAAGAATCAAATGAGATAATATTTTTAAAGTGCTTAGCACAGTGCCTGACAAATAGTAGGTGCTTAATAAATGCTTGTGCTTATTTCCTTCCTTTCTTCCTTTCTTCCTTCCCTCCTTTAAGTGGAAAGGGGTAAGTGTCTAGGCTGGCCCTTATCTTTACAAATGCAATCATTGACCAAGACTCCAGAGGACCAGTAGTGAATTCTCTTTCTCACTGACTGACTTGAAAGTGATCCACTAAAGGTGCTGAATGATAGAGATTTAAATCACTATTGATTAGAGAGACACAAATCAAAACAACTCTGAGGTACCACCTCACACCTATCAGATTGGCTAACATGACAAAAGAGGAAAGTGATAAAAGCTGGAGAAGATGTGGGAGAGCTGGAACACTAATTCATTGTTGGTGGAGCTGTGAGCTGATCCAACCCTTCTGGAGGGCAATTTGGAACTATGACCAAAGGGCTATAAAAATGTGCATACCCTTTGACCCAGCAATATCACTTCTAGTGCTGTATCCCAAAATGATCATAGCAATGGGAAAAGGACCCACGTGAACAAAAATATTTATAGCAACTCTTTTTGTGGTGGCCAAGAATTGGAAATTGAGGGAATGTCCATCAACTGGGGAATGAGTGAACAAGTTGTAGGATTTGAATGTAATGGAATACTGTTGTGCTATGAACAGGTAGACTTCAGAAAAACCTGGAAAGACTTATATGAGCTGTTGCTGAGTGAAGTGAACAGAATCAGGAGAACATTATGCACAGTAATAGCCGTAGTGTTCAAGGGCTGACAGCAGTTTCTGATAGACTTCATAGTAATGCAAGGAACTAAAACATTTCCAAAGGACTCATGATGCAAAATACCATCCACATCCAGAGAAAGAACTATGGAGTTAAAGCACAGAATGAAGTAGACCATTTTCTCCTTTGTTATGTTTAATTTTGTTCTTTCATGATTTCTCCCACTCATTTTAATTATTCTATGCTACGTGACTAATGTGAAAAATATGTTTAATAAGAATGTATGTGTGGAGCCCATATAAGATTGCATGTAATCTTGAGGAGGGAGTGGGGAGTAAGGGGGAGAAAATTTAAACCTTATAGAAGCGATTGTTGAAAACTGAAAACAAATAAATTAATAAACTTTGAAAAATAATTAAAAAGAATCATAGAAATTTGTGATTTCATATATAATAGTCTTATCAGTTCTTTCTGTGTGCAATCACATATACAAAATTTTATTATCTTTTCTTTAATTCTCAGAGGAATTCAACCTCTTCTCACATTTTTTTTCCTAGGGAAAAAAGGAAAAAGTTTAGTTTCTTCACTTTCTATCCCTTTTTCCTCTTCTGTTTTAGCAATCCTGCCCTCCGCCCACCCCATCAGGAGCTCAGTGTCCTCAGCTTGGTTAAATCACCTGGGTCTGCCCAACCTGGGAGTCATCCCAAGCTGCAGGCTTTGCCTGACCTTCCTTCACCTAAATTTGCCTGATCGTTTGTCCCCTCAGGGTCTGGCTAAATGGCTGGCTGTGTAATCTGATAAACAAATTAATTTTCCTTAATTAATGGTGGCTAGGTCACATGTTACATTGGTCTTTTCAAAGAGAACTTCAATGCTTTACTCTAAAGGAGAAACTCTGCCAGAAGGGACTTAAGGGATGAGGGATCTGTTGGCGGTTAGATGTCATACACTCAAATTATACTCCTGCAATGGCTGCCTGTTCCACCTACAACTGGGACTGCTCCTGTAGCTGGGAATCCTTCTGACCTAGTTTCTGAGCACATGTCTGGAGAATATCATGAAAACTGTAGTCTTCCAGAGGGAGGGGCAGCATCAGCTCCGTATAGTGGAAAGATCACCATCGAAGAGACATAGAACATGGGTGTAAGTCCCATTTTTATTCCCCGAGTGACACTGTGCAAGACACTTCTTTTGGGCCTTTCTTCATCTGTATGTAGGACCTTAGTAAATACACCTTTCTAAAAACTAATTAAGTCTGGCTGACTAATTGATAATCAGGTGATAAATCACCAGTAGGGACTTAGGAGCTGTTGTTCAGTTGTGTCTGACTTTTTGTCATACCTTGGTTTTCTTTGGCAAATATACTGGAGTAGAGTGGTTTGTCATTTAATTCTCCATCTCATTTTACAAATAAGGAAACTGAGGCAAGCAGGGTTAAATGACTTGACCAAGGTCACATAGCTAGTAAGTATCTGAGGTTGGATTTGAGCTCCAGACCCAGTGTTCTATGCACTATGGCACCACCTAGCTGCCCTCTTGTGAGCTGTATAGCATGAGAAAAGATCCTCCTAACCTCTTAGGGCTACCCCCCAGAGCCTTCTCAAAGAACTGGATTAGCTAGTGTGAATAGGGGTTATTGGTTACTTGTAAAATGAAGGGAGTTGGAATAAATGATTTCTAAAGTCCCTTCTAGGTCCATCTTTGTGATTGCCTTCCTTTTCCTTGAGGATATCTTAATAGTTCAAAAGTCATTTTTGCGCAGGACTAGATAATGATCCCCCTCTAAGCATCCTGAGAAAGAAAAGCAATCAGGACAAAATAGAGAGAAATGCCTCCAAATATAGAATTTAGTGAAGTTACTTGTTGTGATCTAATGGAGTTATATGGTTTCACAAAAGAGGGGTTGTACCTAAAGAATCTGTTGTAATCTTTTAAGGAAGAGATAAAATGTTTAGGGCTAGGAGTCTAGAGGTAATTTAATTGCCCCTTGGCAAAAGCTTTGGTTCTAACGAGCCCACAATGCTAATCTACAAGGATGCAGAGCACAGAGAGCCCTTCTAGAGATAAAGAATGAACTTAGATGCTGACAATAGGGCTCCCATTGTGAAAGAAAATATCATGAAAGGGACAGACACCAAATTCCAGCTGTGTCTTGTTCCTAGGCATCCATCCTTCAAAAGCACTGAGGATCCAGGAGGAAAATGACAGACCTAGTTTTCATCAGTATTATGAAATTCTCTAAAAGTATTACAGGATGGATGTGATTATAAACTAATGAGAGTTATTCTCCCATGCTACTTATAAGCTGGTGAAGCAGCCTGTTCCAAAGGAGCAATTTCAACATAGCTTTGAATAAGAACTGTAAGGCTGGGCAGCGAATAATGCCAAACCTGAAGTTAGGACAGTCTGAGTTCAAATCTGGCCTTAGTTACTTACTAGCTGTGTGACTCTGGGCAAGTCACTTAACTTCTATTTGTCTCAGTTTCTCATCTGTAAAATGGGGACACACTGGAGACAAAAATAGCAAACCAGAATTTTGGCAAGAAAACCCTATGAACAAAGCTCATGGGGTCACGTAGAGTCAGATATGACTGAATGACAAGGGCAGCATTGCAGGAAGAAGTGTGTACCTTCTCAAGGTGACTACTTTGAAGGACACCTTTCCTATGGCCATATGAATCATGTTGTTAACTTGTGGCCTAAGGCCACCCTCCCCACCCCACCCAAGGACTCTGGATTCACATGGGTAGGCTTCCACTCTGGGGCCCTGATCCAAAGAGGGTCATTTTCTCTCTGTCTCATTGCTCTCATCTGGAGTTCTCCAGGAAAATCTCTAAGTAATACTCAGAGAACAGCTCATTATCTGTTTTCTGTAAATGTGAGTAACAGAGCCCCCTAACTTCCAGAAACACTGAATATACAATACAGGTATCATGTATGGGGTGACTTTTATTTCACCCCCACTGAGTATTCGTGAGAAGCAGGGGATTCACAGGAGCCCATGAACAGACACACACAGACACACGGAACATTCAAATGATCCATTTGACTCTCCCTGAAAGGTAAGGAAGTATCCTTTGCAGAGGTCACTGGACAAGCAGTCCCCTTCCCACTGACCTGAAGTTTCCTGTGACAAAAGCAGGTTGATCAAGGCCTAGGTCTCTGGTGTCTTCATGGCATGGATTTAGTTCTTCAACTGCAAGGGTAATTCTCTATGGAAGGCCCTCTTCCTTTCCCCAAAAACATGCTGTTAAAGAAATCTTCTTCCTCTAGGTCACCAATGCCCACATTCTCTACCTCAAGAACCCTTGAAAACTTGGGATGACGTATAGGGCAATTCCCAAAGTTGGTGCTGCTGGGCAAGCCTCCCTTCTCTGCCTGGAATGTTAGAATCTGAGATCATGCAAGGGATGGCTGGTTCAAAGGGTTAGGGTTGGACTCAGAAAGTTGTTCAGTTATATCCAACTCCATCTTACCCCATGTTTTCTCGGTAAAGACATTGAACTGATCTGCCATTTTTTTCTCCAGAGTGTCTCCATTTTATAGATAAAGAACTGACACAAATAGGGGTTAAATGAGTTGCTCAGGGTCTCACAGCTATCAAATGTCTGAGGCTAAATTTGAACTTAGACTTTCCTGGCTTCAGAGCTGGTGCTCTATCTACTTCCCCATCTAGTTGGCCTCTAGGAAGTCAGGAAGACCTGCATTCAAGTTAGCCTCTGACACTTACTGTGTGACCCTGGGATACTCACTTAACCTCTGTCTGCCTCAGTTTCCTCATCTGTAAGATGGAAATAATAATAGCATCTACCTTGAAGGGCTGTTGTGAGCTCAAATGAGATAATAATTACAAAGCACTTAGCACAGTGTAAGTACTTACATAGTCAATACTACATAGATGTTAGCTCTTACAGTTGCTGTTGGTGGTCCTTCATTCTCAAAGGCGACCAATGACATTGTGAGGGTGATGATGCTTGACTTGAGAGTGAACTGGATTTACGTGAGGCAGAGCTTCATAGAGGCATCAGCTTCACTTTCTCCTCCAGAGTCATCAGAGTCCAGTAGTTTGACAAAGGTCAAGACAACTGGTGATGGCCTTGGCCGTTTTAAATTAAGGTCTTTTCCGAGTCTCAGTTTGTCTGAGATGACTCCCATTCAATGAGTAAGGATGGGTAAGAACTGAGAGAAAAGATGTCCCAATTTACCATCTCAAAGATGTTAATCTGAGCACGTTAGCTATTATATATATAATATAATTATTATCAATATATTATTATATATGTAGATAATTATTACATAGAGGAAAGAGAAATTAAGCAACCTTTCCTGATTTCTCCTAGTTTTTGGTCTTTTCTGTACATCTTACATATGCATACATTATCTCCTCTGGCAGAATGTGTGTTGAGGGCAAGGTAGGTCCTGATTAGTATGAAGCAGCTGCTGAACTCTCACTGCGTATCTCCATTGGACTGGAACTGATCACCATGATTTATATATTATAACTCGGAATAGTGAGGGTCTGAATGCATGATATCACTTCAAGGAATTCATTGTTGACATTAATCAGAACCTAGAAACATCCCAGGGATTCAGTTAGTGTCAGACTCATAGCAGGCATTTACTTACTAGACAGTCGCCAGTTGATGGATTGAAGTGGGAGAATCAGGGCTTGATCTGCTTCTCTGATTCTAGTCCGATGTTTTTTCCTCTTACAAATATTCATATGAACCATTTGTGCCCGACCTGTGGTGGTGCCTTCTGAGCTCTTGTCCTTCTGATCAGCCACAGCTGGACACACTGTACCTTGATTCTGACATAGCGAGGTCATTCAGCTCCTCTTTGCGCATGAAGGGCGGTGACTAATCAACCCAGAAAGTACAAAACCAAAACAAAAAATGGACTTAATCACCATAGCTTTGGGTAAAGAACATACTTTACTGTGAATTCTGGCCCAGCACAATCACCTTGGTAAGCATGAGAAATGTAACTGAAAGACTTAATTTCCTCATTGATAAAATGGGGTTGTTAATTCCTAGGAGAATTTGCCTACTAGCAATGCTATTAAGTTCAAATGAGGTTTTGTGTATAAAGTGCTTAGCAAACCTTAAATTTCTATATGAGTCAGTTGTCATTACTGATAAGTTTTCATGCTGTGACTTATTTTACCAGGACTGGGAGTCTGAATGAAAGAACTATTGGAATCATATGTCAATTATACAGTATATCAATTCTTGATTGTCCACAGAAATGAAGAAACTAGCATTTCAATCATTCACAAATCATTTATATTTGCTTTTAAAATGGATTTCATTTGGGGGGAGTGGAGGGGCAGTAACAAGAAAGTAACTTATTATGACTTGCTTAGGTTATTCTTTGAGGGGGGGCCATGGGAGTAAGTGACTTGCCTAGGGTCACACATCTCTACATGTCAAGTGTCTGAGGTCAGATTTGAATTCAGGTCCTCCTGACTCCAGCACTGGTACTCTTTCCACTGTATCACCTAGCTGTCCCTTTTTTTAGGTTATTCTTAATATTAACCAAAATTTCCTAATATATGTCAATTGACAAAAGACAACTAGGTGGTGTAGTAAATAGAGAGCATTTGGCTTGGAATTAGGAAGACCCGAGTTCATATTAGTAGATGCTTAATAAATATGAACCCTTCCCTAGAAGGTAGTATGGCATTGTGCATAGAAGCCAAGAGAAGTTGAAACCCAATTAGAAGAATATGCCTTAGGGCAACTAAGTGGTACAGTGGATAGAGTACCAGCCCTGAAGTCAGGGAGACCTGAGTTCAGATTCACTGGCTGTGTGACCTTGAATAAGTCATTTAACTCCAATTGCCTACACCTGCCCCCCCAAAAAGAATATACATTGGATAATCCAAAGTGCATACCATTTGCAGACCCAGGACAGATGGTTAGATCCTGTGTGCAGTATGCGTTCCCCAGCCGGGCTATCGATTTACACACCTTTCAGCCCATACTGTATAGCTTTCTTCATAAAAGGTGCATTCTGGGTCCTCCCTCCCAAGAAGCAATTATGATCAGGTTTTACCCACACAGAATCTGTTGGGCCAGTCTTCCAAGCATTAATGATGGCTCACTTTTCTATAACTTTATACCACTCACAATGGCACAATAGCAGTGCCCTTTCCCCCTTTCTATGACCTCCTACCCACTTTCAGTTTCCTTGACTTTCCTCTGTCTTCTGGGAAAGATCCAATTATTTACACCTTGGTGTGAATTTAAATCCTAGTGTTTCCTCTCCCAAGTGTCTTCTCCACCTCTCTGCCTGTAGAAAGACATGTTTTCCTTCCATTTAAGGCAAGTGCCTTCCCCTGGGGTCTAAGGACATTGGATAGATTTCAAGGGAGGGTCTGCGAATCTATACAGGGTAAAAATACATCTTTATTTAATGTCATACTACCTTCTAGGGAAGGATTAGCTTTTACTAAGCATTGACTTCTAATGAAACTTAGCATCTCCTTGAGTTATGTAAAAATATCATTCTGAGAGGGGGTCCATAGACTTCATCAGGCTGCCAGAGGGGCTCATGAACAAAAACAGTGGAAAAAATCCCTCAGTGGAAGGTTTTTCAGGCCACCAAGAGCAGGTGGAGGAGGGAGGTTTGGTTGTTGTTTTGGGATTGGATTTTTCTCTGAATGTCCCTGAAATCAGACCACACAGGCTGCTTGTTAACTGTCGCATAAAGCCAACCCTAATTATAGCAAATGGGCTACTCCCTACCCCCTCACTGCCCTGACTACCATGTGTGCACAATTCAGCTTGCAACTGTAGGTCCAGGCAATTTATCTCCCTTAGAACTGATGGGCTAGTCAAGTGTATCTGAGTCTAATAAGTCCTAGACAGGAACAGTACTAGTTTCCTCCAGCTTGGTCCCAGGGGTAGAGAGAGAGGGAGGGAAAAAGGGGGAGGAAATGTGTGGGGGGTGTGGAGGTAGGGAGAGAGAGAGAGAGGGAGGGAAAGAGGCAGGGAGGGAGAGGGAGAGGGAGAGGAAGAGGGAGAGGGAGAAGGAGAGGGAGAGAGAGAGGGAGAGAGAGAGAGAGAGAGAGAGAGAGAGAGAGAGAGAGAGAGAGAGAGAGAGAGAGAGAGAGAGAGAGAGAGAGAGAAAGAGAGAGAGAGGAGGGAGAGAGAGATCATGAGACTGATTCAGTCCTGCTCTCTCTGCAGAAGCTACTAGGAAAAGTAGCTGGTTTCTGTCAGCGCAGAATTTCACTTGGTTTAGTCTCTGCCCTTCTTCAGCTATCCTTTGTTGTGTATCTCACAGAAACCCCTAACATCTGCCTTTTCTCTGTTTGAACTGTCTAAAGAGCTGCTGAATGTTTTGCCCCTAGGAACGATTACATATGTAAACAGAGAGCTCTGTCCTTAGTTTCTCCATCAATGAAGTGGAAATCATCTTAACTACATATAAGAGTGTTATAATAATAGTAATGCCTCTTTCTCTCTTTCTTCCTTTGTCTTTTTTCTTTCTTTCTTTCTTTCTTTCTTTCTTTCTTTCTTTCTTTCTTTCTTTCTTTCTTTCTTTCTTTCTTTCTTTCTTTCTTTCTTTCTTTCTCTCTTTCTATAATATTTTATTTTCTTTCAAACTTGTATGTTAAGGCAATGTTTAGCATTTTTACAAGATTTTAAGTTGCAGATTTTTCTCCCTCCCTCCCTTCTCCTCTCAGTAATGTCTTCTTTGTTTCCTCTTCTGTCTTTTATCCCTTACATTCTACCTCATCATTCCTTTCAGATTACAATTTTAAACATCAGGAAAATCATTTTGCCCCCTGAGAGGAATGCAAATAGAGATTATAATATATACACGTACATGTAATATACACACATATATCCACACACTGACATACATACGTATCTATATAAACATATATGTATATAGTTACAGATTTTGTCTTCTCTTTTATAGTTCTAAAAGTTTATGCTTTGCCTTGAAAACATTATATATCAGGAAAAACTGAGTAAATATAAATATTTTCAAAAGGATTTCCTTTCCTTTTTTTTTAATGTGCTCTCATGTTTCTATTTCTATTTAGTACAGAGGTTGGCTATAGTTATTGGTTACAGTAACTCTGTAACCTTCAGAGGAAGTCTGATAAGCTTGCCCAGTTACACGGAGATTCTCAAACTTTTTGATCACTCAGCCCTTTACAATATCAAAATTATTGAGGATTCCTCTCCCTCCAAGATATTTTGTTTATATAGGCTATCAATGTTTATGAATATTAGTCTATTAACATTATTAATTATTAGTCCATTAATAAGCATTTATTAAGCACCAAGTATGTACTAGTCACTGTGCTAAGAGCTAGGGATACAAAAAGAGACAAAAGTCAATCTCTGCCATCAAGGAGTTTACCATCCAATGGACTAGATAACATGCAAAGGAGTATATACAAAACAAGGATATGTAGGATAAATAGGGAAATAATTAAAAGAGGGAAGGCACTAGAATGAAGAGATATTGGGGACAGCTTTCTGTACAAGGTAGAGTTTTAGTTAGGATTTAAAGGATGCCAGTATTAGAAATTAAAATATTTTATAGTATTATTATGAAAATAATTTTGACTTCGCTGACTTCCTAAAGAGGCTCATAGATCCCCAGTGGTCCCTAAACTGTGCAGTGAAACTAGAGGGTGTAGAATACAATTAAGGTGCTATCGCTGTCATGCTGGTATTGGAAAATGTCTCTTGGTGGTGCTGTCTCATAATGCCTTGGGTGAGTGGGATCCGGAGCTCCATCCTTACCCACCTAGTTTGAGACACTACAGTTCTTTGAGCCCAATCCACTTCAGAACAGCAAAGACATACCAAATGTCCTATCAACAAGGCTCTAAATAGGCAGAACTTTAACAACGCTATCCTCAGATTTCTACGCTTTTTAACATTCGCAAAGTCTCTTACAGGTATTGAGTCCCACAGTCATCTTGTGGGGTAGATACTATTATTATGTCCTTTTTTGTTGTTGTTTCGTTATTTTTGCGGTCTGATTCCATGACCTCATCTGGAGTATTCTTGGCAAATATACCGCAGTGCCTTGCTGTTCCCTTTTCCACCTCATTTTATAGATGAGGAAACTGAGGCAAACAGGGTGAAATGAATTGTTCAGGGTCACACAGCTAGTGAGTGTCTGAGACCACATTTGAACTCACATCCTCCTACATCCAGGGCTGGTGCTCTATGCCCTGCACCACCTCGCTGAACCCCCTTTTGCAGATGAGGAAAATGAGACTGAGAGATTAAAGTACTTTTTCAGGGTCACACATCCAGTAAGAATTTGAACCCAGGACTTTCTGACCTACTAGCCATGAGATCAAAACCACAAAAGCAGAGTACTTGCAATCAGGATATTAGCGAATATAATTGCACAGGAGGTGCAATTTTTGATAATTTTGAGGTCTAAAAATCAATGTGCATATCTTGTTCAAGACAGAACATTCTGTCAAAGTCAACAAATAACTGAGAAATGCCTGAGTTTCTAGTGTCTCTTTTGTATCTAATGAATATTCAGGTTTGTAGCTCTCATGGTTTTTCAGATAGTGCTGTGTGGGAGAGGCCCTGGATCTAGAGTCAGGGGACCACGTGTTCCAACCTTGCTTCTGTTTCTTCTCTTTACATTTCACTTCTCTGGCCTCAGTTTCCTCATCTATAAAATGAGGAGGAGGTGGACTGCCAAATGAGCTTTAAAGCCCTCCTCTTCAGCTCTAGATACCCATTCCACTTCTAAGATCTTTGCTGTCTGATTTTCCAATGTCTGGAGTAACTTTCTCCCTGGAAACTTTTACTTTTCATTGGTTGGACCCTGGAATGGTTCTCATGGGCTGCCATAGGATGGGTGGCCTTCCCTTAAAATTTTACATTTTCAAAGTTCCTTTGATTTCTAGGCAGATAAGCAACATGAAGGCACAAAGTCAGTCTATTGAATTTATGCAGTGACAAGACTAGATCTCAACATGAAATGTGTTTGAAGCAAACCAGTAGGTGGGGAAGGAGGGACTCTGTTTGCAGTGTATAGCAAGCTAGGCCCTGAAAAAGAACGTGTCTAGCCTAAAAATAGTCAGGGTGGGTGGCAGGGGTGGAGGGTTCTGGGGGTATCATCCACAGGGAACATTTTCCAAAAATTAAAAATAGAAATGCCCTCCATAAATGAGAGTCATCAGTAGCTGTCTTGTTCACCAACCTAACGGGCTTTTAGGATTCCCAGCAGACAGGTGGTAGCCAGAGTGACAGGAATGGGGAGATTATTTAAGTGACTGGAGCCAGGCAGCCGGTAGATAGACAGCTCAGAGGAGTGTAGATAAATGAAACTGTCACGTGGTGGGATGAATTGATTGGGATTGACAATAAGCCCATCTTGCGCAGTCCTGGGAATTAATGGGATCCAGTAGATGGAGGTTTTGTGCTTGATTTGATGAACCACTTTGCTAGTTTACTTAACCTTGTACCTGAGACCCCAGGATAGGATGTTAGTATCTCCTTTCCTCTGCTTGGGACTCCTCCTTTTGTACTCTCCCCCACTGGCCACATCTTTTCATTAGATTGAGTAACGCGGTTTTGTTTTCTTCTTAAACCTCTTTGCTGGCATATGCTTAGGCTTTGAGAGGTAAGCAAATGAGAACCTTACTCCTGTTAGATGAATTATTGTCCAGACTGACTGCTGTATTTGAGGTTTACCTGATGCAGCCCTTGAAGGATGAAAGGGAGTCTGGGGTTAAAATTGGCATTTTAGCAGGTCTGGGAAGGTTCTCTGTATAGCTCTTAGCCAACTCTAAGGTGACTACGACCGAGGAACAGGGGAGGAATTACCCTATGCCAGGGAGGAGCACTAGGCCTCCTCCATTCTGTGGAACTGATCCATTCATCTATGCCATCCATATGGAATGCCTTGAAAAGGCAGATCTCCTCCTGGTGGGTGCCTGAAGGCTCAGAAACCCTTAACCCATCCTTTGTTCCAGTGAGTTCAGTAAGCTGAGCAGGGCCACTTTCCATCTAAATGCAGAGTTTATGCCAATTAGAATGGATAGCCTCAGAAACTGTCACAGCCCATCTTTATCAATTACCGGTGAGCAGTTCTGCCCAGAAAGCTATGTCTAGGCAGGGCTTTGTGATATGATTTGAAGGGCATTACACTAGCCTGCTAAGTCTCTCCTCCACCTCTGTGCCATAGTGCCAAGACTAATTGCATTGTGGCTGCCGGGTGAAATGCATGCACCCCAAGATGGACTTACGCTGTTATCTGCCAGTGACTCCTAAGCATTGATTCATTGATCAGTGTTTGCTTTAGAAAGAATGAGAAGAAGGGAATTTGGGGAATAAGACAAAGTGTTAATGGATGGAGATAAGAAAGAGGTGCTATCAGAGAGGGCCAGTCTGGGTGGGGGTCCTACATGGGACCTTGGTGTAGCCAGTAGGAGCAGGAAGATCGGAGATGCTTGACAGTATCGAAAGATGACCCATAAATGGGAAGGGGAAATGTATCAAAGAAGACAAATTCTCTCTGAATACTGGGTTCTCTGAAGTTCTTCACATAATTCAGGACTCCTTGCTGCTTCCTAAATTCAAGGTACTCTTTGTGGAGAGGATGTCAGCAATTATTCTCCTGTGTATTCACTGGTCACTGTCCAGGTCCTCATCATCTCCAGCCTGGACTCTTGTCACAGATCCATAATTTATCTCCCTGCATCATCTTTCCTCCCGACAAATCATCCTCCTGGGCGCTGCCAAATGGATATCCCCAAGGGACGAGTCTGACTATGGCACAGCTCTGATCAGGAAGCATCAGTCACTCTCTGTGGTCTCTAGGATAAAATGCAAACCTCTCTCTCTCTCTCCCTCCCTGCCTCTTTCCCTCTCTCTCTCTGTCCCTTTTTCTCTCTCTCTGTCTCTTTCTTCTCTCTCTCTCTCTCTCTCTCTCTCTCTCTCTCTCTCTGTCTCTCTCTCTGTCTCTCTCTCTGTCTCTCTCTGTCTCTCTGTCTCTCTCTGTCTCTGTCTCTCTCTCTCTCTCTCTGATATTTAAAGACCTTTATAATGTGTCCCCAGACTATCCTTCCAGGCTGAATACACTTTCCTTCCCTTTTCACGCTCTCTAGTCCATTGAGACTGGCCTGATTGTGATTCCCCTTGCATCAGCATTTACTTCTGTGCCTCTATACAATTTGCTCCCTATATCTGGAATACACTTCCTCTGCATTTATGTATCTTGGAAACCCTACTTCCCTTCAAAACTTAACTAAAATACCACCTTTTCCAAAAGACCTCTCCTGAATCATCCCGTTATTATTACCACAACTCTTTAGCCATTACTGACTATTTATTTTGTGTAACATCTGTTTTCCTATCCGTGAACATGCTATATACATCCCATCCCACTCCCTGCCCGTTGGAACATAAGCTCTTTGAAGTCACAGATTGTCTCATTTTTGTAATTGTATCCTGTGCATCTAACAAAGGTGGTCTTAACCATATAGATACTGGTTTTATTTTCCCTATAACTGTCCAGAGATTAAAAAGAATGTCTGTACACCAGTAGGTGTATAGAAAGATGAAATGACAGAAGAAACAAAGATTTGATCTCCCAAGCATATTCATTTATTAAGCAATACATGTCAATTTCTTAGCAAATTGGGACCAGGTCACTTTTTCAGCTTAGACCCAAATACAGGGGGATACAGATTTTGTACATTAAAAACAATTAATCAAATAAGGCTATTTAGCTAAAAAGAAATAATAAAATTGTTACTCTGATTTCTAATTGGACGATAGATTAGGAACTTTCCAAATTGGGAGGAGAATACAATTTCCTGAATTCAGAAAAAGAGGTCCCTAGAATAATGAAATCATAGGACCTCCCATGCATCAGTAAATAATTAAAGGAGCATGGAAACAATAACTGATTGATCAGTATGGGGCCAATTCTGAGATTTTATATATATATATATACATATGTGTGTATGTACATATATACATACATATGTGTGTATGCATATGTATGTGTGTATATGTGTACATATGTATATAAATATGCATGTGCGTATAAGCACATATATATGCATGCATACATAGATATATATTTATATAGATATTGTTTGAGATATACAATTGTGAGAAAACTTCGTGCATTAATCTCTGTGTCTGAGTTTCTGGTCAGCATAACCTAAGTCCTAGGTCAAAGGTCTGTAAACAGCAGCTAGAGCAGGACTGGGTTCAAACAATGCCAAAGGTTTTCCCCCAGTTCTCACAATTGAATAAAGTTTTCTCACAAGACAGAAGTTGGACCAGACCCATAACTGGATAGAAAGAGAGCTGAGCTAGTTCCAGAACTGAGTCACAAGTTGTGGTTCACTCGCTTCCCAGACTTAAGCACTTGCTGTCCTAATGCCCTCAATTCCCTCAACACACAAACTCCCAAAAGTTCACACACGGAAGATTTGCTGGTGTTTATATCCCATGTACAAGCAGCCAGATGGTGCAGTAGATAAAGTGTTGTGCCTGGAATCAGAAAGATTCACCTTCGGAAGTTCAAATCCAGCCTCAGACACTTTACTAGTTGTGTGACCCTGGTCAAGTCACATAACCTATTTGCCTCAGTTCCTCATTTGTAAAATGAGCTGGAGAAGGAAACAGCAAATCACTCAAGTATCTCTGCCAAAAAAAACCCAACACAACAAAACCCCAAACCCAGAAACAACAAAAAGGCAAAACGAAAACAAAAGAAGTCACAAAGAGCTGGGCATGACTGAAACAAAATCATACAAGTTGGTAGTACCTCCTCTGTGTATGCTTTAGTTTGCCAATGTCCTTTCAAAACCATGGCATCCAGAAATGAACACAATACTGCAAATGCAGTCTGAGCAAAAGATATCATGGTGAGATTCCTACCTCCAATACTTTCTTCACTCCATTTGATAACTCAGATGGATCTGTGATCTCACTGGGGTGCATGTTCCCTTCAATGATACAGAATTTAACCAATGTATGCTTACTTATCCTGCATCACTTTTATAAGGTCTTCAAAGGGTGTCCACTCAACACTCTGGGGGTCCTTCTCAACTTTTTTCTGATGTTGTCAGGCTGGTGGAGCACTTGGATTTTACCTTATACTCTCTATGGGAGGAACTCTTCTTTTTGGATTTATATCTATATCTACACACACATGTGTATATAGGCACACATATGTATACCACACAGACACACATTACATATATATACGTATGTATGTATGTATATATCTTTGACAACATCCTTCATTCCAGTTCTTTTGCAGCATTTCTTAGTATATAGAGTGCTAGATCTGGAGTCATGGAGACCTGAGTTCTAATCCTGCATCATACACTAACCGGCTGTATGAGTAGCCAAGTCATTTAACTCAGTTCTTTCATCTGTAAAATAAAGACCTTAAGAGCACCTACCTACCTCACAGGATTGTTGTAAGATCAAATGAGATAACATACAAAAAGCACTTTTCCAAGCTAAAAGTGCTACATAAATTTTAATTAGAATTATATGTACATTATATTATGTAATAATAATATAATAATAGTAATATATTATAACTGACGTATGCCTGCTATGTAGCCTAATGTTTTCTGAATAATGCTTATTTTTAATTCTTCAGATACCGGTTTTCCATAGCTTATAGCCCATACCGTACCTATAGAATTTCAGTATGAAAAAATGAGGACCTTTGTTTCTGGCAAAAGTTCAGGATTGCACAAGGAATTTTTCATTTTCCTTAAGGCAACCCATCCTGTTTTTCTCCTAATTAATTCTGGTTTCAACTTACTGTTCATTGGCATTCTCTGGTTAAGACACACACACACACACACACACACACACATACACACACAGGGCTGAATTCTACAGACTGTCCTAATCTGAAAAATTATTGTGTTGTATTGTGTTTGTGGTTTTCCCACATTGGATGGTTAAGTGAAACACTTTGCACAGAATCTCTCTCTCTCTCTCTCTCTCTCTCTCTCTCTCTCTCTCTCTCTCTCTCTCTCTCTCTCTCTCTCTCTGTCTGTCTTCATGCTCTGCACCCAATCAATTATTGCACAAGTTACAATTATGTTCATGGTTGGCTCTTTTGCAGATATTTATCATGAGCACTGCAACGCAACACAACTGACCAAGTGTTCAAGAAATGGTTTCTTGTCTTCAGGATTATGTTAAAACCAACTCCTCCATATGTCTCCCCAGGGAGAAGCTGTAAGGCTTTCTTCCATTTAGGGGAAACGTGTTTCTTTTTCTTGCTTTTATGTATAGTCGCTCTCATAGTATGACTCCTCGTTGGTTATTGGCACAGTGATTTCACATTTAGAGTATTGACTGCAAAATGAATGTTTATAGGCAGTCTTAGCACCCTCTGTCCTCTTTTCTGGTGCTCTGCCATGATCACTGCAGAAGGGGAAGGCCTGAGGGCTATTGTGTATTTTAATTTTTTCATGGCTTTCCTCTGCCAAGAAATTATACTTCATAATATGATGCTACTGTACTTTTACCAATGCAGCATAAAAAACCTAAGTCTTTTTGGCTGACTCATACCAAATTTGAAGTTCACTCAACCTCCAAGATACTTTTCATAAAACTAGCTTAGTCACAGGATACATCCTATTCTTATACAGTTGCCTTTTTGGACCAAAGTATAGAATTTTCCATTTATGCTCATTAAACTTCATTTTATTTGACCTGGCCCGTTATTTTAGCCCATAAAAAGTTTTTTTGAATTCTGAGTCTGCAGTACAATACTATTCTTCCCAGCTAAATTTATTTCCTCTGTAAATTTGGTGATCATGCTATAAAATTGACTGAGATATGGAGGAATCTGTTTCCAGTCATCAAGGATGACTTGGAGGTGGTAGGAGAAAGGGAAAGATAGAGGGGTTCATTAATTGTCCAGTTGGAACATAAAATACTTGAAACCTAATAGACCAGTGTGAAGTAAATCTGGAAAAGTAATTTGGAGTGAGATTGTGGAAATCCTTAATGATAGATGAAATAACTTGCATTTTATTCAAAAACATCCTCACTTCATTTAAAAATCTCTGCCTCCCTGAGTTCCTTAAAGTCCAAGCTACAATCCCACCTTCTACAGAAAAACTTCCCAATCCTTCTTAATTTTAGTGCCACCCCTCTGTTGATTACTTTCAATTTATCCTGTATATAACTTTGCTTGCTTTTTGTCTGGAGGAGGAAACAGCAAATCACTTCCAGTATCTTTGGCAAGAGAAACCCAAGTGGGATCATAAAGAGTCAGATATGACCGAAATGACTGGACAACAACAAAATCCTAAGAATAATTTCCGTAGAAGTTGACTAACAAAATATTAGATTTGGTAAACATTAAGACTGTCATGATTTAATTTTTGCTATAGTCAAGAAGTCTAATATGATATTATGACTACAGGATTCCAGTCAGATTCTCAGAGCACTTTGGAAATAGGTCATGAGCTACCCATTTTCTGGTTAGGAAAATGGATGCTCAGAAATACTTAGTCACTTATGTAGCATTACCCAATGAAAGAAAACTAAATGATCAGTTAGTCATCTAGCCCTATCGTTAGAAACTATACTTCTATGAGCCATTTCAATTAAATTCAAATATAATTGCAATAATAATTTTTCATTTAATTAATTTGAGTAATTCAGGTTACTAGAATATATAGATATAGATGTTATATAAACACATATGTGTGTATACATATTATATATCTACCTACCTATCTATATCTGTTCTGTCCTGTTGTTCATTCATTATTTTCAAAGAGGACCAGTGATATCACAGACTTCAGAGAAGAGCATTCCCTCTATGCATGGAGATTTATTAGATAACATTAATTTCTATAATATTTCCATATGTTTTAAAAATACCACATTTAACCTCTTTTTGTGGGAGGGGTTCCTAATTTCTGATTCCATCAAGGTGGGGAATTCTTGGTTTGGAAACTCTATCCACTAATGCATATTAGAAACTCCTCTGAAACTTATAAATTGGAGAATTGTTTGAGTCGTTGAGAGAATAAGTGACTTGTCTATGGTCACACACTCAATCTGCTTCAAAGGTTTATCTTATATCCAAGTCTGATTGATTCTATTTTCTATTTCCCTACACCTTGTTCCTTCTTCTAAACTTGCCTTGTGTAACCCTAATCTCAGGGCCCAGTGCTATAAACTCTTTCCTTATTGGTGTAAATAAATGCCCAAGGCCAGTGTCAGGGGCAAGGAGGAATTAGATGGGGCTAGAGAGAAGAGAGTCTTCTCAAATCCTCCCTATGCCATACACAGTGTAGGGAATTGGTCTCCACCAATAAGGAGAGGGTCCTATACCACTGGGCCCTGGGACTAGAGTTATATTTACATTTAGAAATGTTGCTCCTCATTCTTCTCCCTTACATGCATGTACACGTTGACAAACCAATGTACTCTATGATAATTCCATGGATGTGCTTTGACATGATTCAGAAATATGTCTTTTGAATATTTGTTCTATATCTAGCAGCTATGAAGGAGAGAAGTGTAACACTCAGTACCTGCCCTCAGGGATTTTATAATCTAGTTCATATTTGCATATAGATATCAGTCTATAAGGGGCAGCTAGGTGGTAGAGTGATGTGGTCCAAAGTGTAATGCTGATGTGATACCCACAAGGTGGTTGTGTTCATCCTTCGTTGCTGAAGGAGACCATGTCATCAGAGAAATGATAAGATGACCTGCACTTGACTTTGTTTTGAGTGAAGGAGGGCTGTGCAGGTCATCAGCCTCACTTCTCTTCCAGAGCCATCTGAATCCAGTGACCAGATATTCATCAGGATGACTGAAGATGACCCAGGATACACTAGGAGACCTTGGCCCCTTTAGGTCAAGGTCTAAGCAGGTACTTACTTAGGGTGAGGTAATGCCCATTCATTGAATACGCCTGTTTAAGAAGTAACCAGGTCATGGCCCCTTTAATGAGACAAAGAAAAAGAAAGATATCAGGCTGGGAGGGAAACAGCAACAGTTACTATTGAAAATCACTCTAGAGCCAGGAGGGTCCAGAAGAGCCCTTAGGCAGGGCCCCAGTGGTGTCTGAGCTTCAGAGTGCAATAGGTTTAAGGTTTTGGAAGAAAAAGGAAAGGGAAGGGAAGGGAATATAGCCAGCAAAACCCAAGTCAACTGGGCATCTTTTGGCCATCCAAATTTACCTTCCTTTGGAGAGGAGAAGGAGAGTGGGGCAGACAGGAGAGGAGGACCCACAGCAATCACTCCGGATATGGATGTGTATTTCCAGGGTAAATTTGCAGATTATAAATTCTCTTCCTCAGAGACAAAATTAAGACATTTATTCAAGCATCAGAAAGCCAAATCCATTATAGTAACAAAGAAATCTATATGCATTATCAATGCAGGGAGTATGGTCATCCTCAAGCCTTCCCTCTATCAAGCTGCCCCACAAATAAGCTCCCTTAGACAAAATCATTCCCTCTCTTGCTCATGCTAGCTGCTCTACTCTGCTCTCTCTCCCAGCTCTACCTCACTCTTCCTGCTCCACCCATTCAGCAAACTCCTCCCATTCCTCCCACTGACTCCATGTAACTCAGGCTGTGCACTTGATCAAAGCTCAAAGCAGGTCACATGGACCTATTAAGGGGTTAGAAAGATCTTCAAATTCTCTTAACATTACACAGAGTCAGGAATATTCATATTCCTGAGTTTAAATCCAGCCTCAGACACTTACTAGCTGCATGACCCTGGGCAAGTCATTTAACTTGGTTTGCTTCAGTTTCCTCATCTGTAAAATGATCTGGAGAAGGAAATGACAAACCACTCCAGTATCTTTGCCAAGAAAACCTCAAATAGGTCTCAAAGAGTCAGACACAACTAAAATGATTAAACTGAATCAATCTAGTCTCTAGCTGAATTAGTTACTTAGGATTACAAATAACCCCTTAACCTTTCCTTAGATTTATTCATGTTATTTGTCTTTCATCCACTGTTCATACACCTATTCCTGCTCCACCCCCACCCTCTCCTTTTCACCTCAGCACACACACCCTTGCTGGATCAGAAACTAAAGTTTTGGCACATGTTTGTAGTTATCAATGTTCTAAGGTAGCAAGGGAAAAAAATCCAATCAAGTCCAAACTCAAGGAAATCTCCATTTAAGAGGGCTGTGTTGAAATAGCCTGTGACTCTTGTGAGGTTAGACATTTCAAATGGCTGAACTGGGGAAGGCAGGCCTCAAACTTGGCTATCCTGAAGCATTTTGATCTGCTGCCTAAGCAGTCATCAGGGAGCTGTTGAAACGGGAACAGCTGCACACTTCAGGTACTGATGCTTGTGACGGATGGAAGGCAATACTAGGACTTCTGAATTTACATTTAAAGGGCCCTCTGAACATTTAAAGCCAAGAGCTTGTGGTTGTGGCTGTTTTAAGACTTGTCACCAATTGCTGAAAGGTATTTTTATTTATGTGTTCATTCAATACAATTCAACAAAGCCACTCATTCGTTCCAAGCCTTATACATAATATAGCAAGATAATATGGTATTGTTTAATTGTTTTCCTGTTGTATCTGACTCCTTCTGACTCCATCTGAGGTTTTCTTGGCAAAGATACTGGAGCAGTTTGCCATTTCCTTTTTTAGCTCATTTTACAGATGAAGAAACTGAGGCCAACAGGGTTAAATGACTTGCCCATGGTCACACAGATAGTATGTGTCTGAGGCTAGACTTGAACTCACAATGATGAATCTTTGTGGCTCCAGGTTTAGTGCTTTATCCATTGCGCCAGAAAGTATAACATTATATTGTAATCTAATATAAAATTCTATAATATATGACTAATATAATTAACCATATGATATTCTTTCATGATAATAAATACATTCTTTTCCATTCTATCCCAGGCTTTCAGACAAGGTTAAGCTGCAATGACTTCCTTAGGGATCTATCAGACAAGTCAGGTGAATGATAAAGTAAGTGCTATAGGAACTGGGACTGGTTGGTCCTATGATTTCATTATTCTAGGCACCTCCTAGTGAAAAACTTCTCACACTAATGAAAACTGGCACCTTCTCTAAAACATATAGTCTTAAACAATTGTCATATGTTCAAGTTCATATAGGAAGCTCTGAACTTCCAAAGTTTGCCAAAGTGCTGCCCACTTCAGCTTTGGTGGCCCTAGCCTGGCAATTGATGTTTGGATTATCAGGATACAAATGATCATTCATCCTGCCAATATAGTATAAGCTCTGGCAAACCCTAACCAAGCACTTTGAGTATTGTCCCGATGGTGGACTGTGGGCCTGCCTAGCAAGACCCAGCTTAGTTAAGTTTGGAGAAACTGAAAACATTAGGTTGGTCACAGGGTGAAAAATTCTTCTGCAACATCGACTCTTGAAGACAGTTTACTAATTTCATGCAGGATTATTATCGGAGAAAGGGAACTGGCATAACATAGGACCTTGAATTATTGATTTCTTTTAAGCTAAGCTGTTGCATAAGCATTTGAAGAGATCTTCTCATTCAGGGAGCCTAAAAGGAAGGAATTTCATGGTTCACATTCATATCATATTCCCAGGAACTCTTTTTGTTCTTGGTTAGTGCTAGAAAGTCAGAAGACTGGAATATACTTCAAATAAGCTAGACCCTCTTTGAAGGAAATAATTTCTTCAGCTTTAAGGAGTGATGATGTGTCTTTTGCAGTTGTCTTTAATTAGTCAATGAAAGAGGAGTAATGATAGTAATGCTACTCGAAGGAGTACTGAAACAGTAGTGAAACTCATAGGTAATAGATGTAATGAAAAATTATAAAAAATGGGAGGTAAATTTAACCTCATACATACTACAGAGGATTTAAGGGGTAGGACTTTTGATTGGAATTTGGCTTTGGAAGGAGATTCCTTGCTAGAAAGGAACAGAATATGGAAGAAAAAAGAGCTACTGGAGTAACACGATGTATTTTAAAAATTTACATATATGTATGTATGTATATATATATATGTATATATATATATACACACACACACACTACACACATACCAAAAATATGGAAGATTAGATGCTTTTCTCAGATCTCAACCCCCTAAACTTTCAAAGAGGAGGAATTATATATCAGATGTAGAAGAACTCCAGCTAAATACATAGGACAAAGAAGAAGAAACCACAGAAAGATAAAATCTATATGAATTAACACTAGAGAACATTAATTCTAAAAGTACTCACACAATATACTAGACCTCCACTAGCCTCTATGATTTGGGCGGAGGATGCACAAACTGATCTGGGACCCTTCTTATGAATTCTCTGTACTGAAGAGACTCTGCTGGCATACTCTACCTTCTCCTGACACCAAGTAGCAGACACTCTGCTCATTTATAGGGAAAAAAAGGGAGGGGGAGTGACAAGCATGCTGCCTTTGGTCTAATGCCAGCCCTAGGGTAGAGACCTCCAAGGTTTCAGAAACTCTGCCCAGAACACCATCCGTGCTATCCCTGGCCCTGCAAAAAGTTATAGATGTGGGTTTCTCCCAGCCAGAGAAAGGAAGAAGAAAACCAAGGGAAAACCATTGTGTAAGGGACAAGTATGAATGGCTACATCAAGCCTGAAGCAAAGTGTACTGAAACCCATCGAAGGCCCTTCTCTACCCCCACCTGCTACTGCAACACATACCTGAGGCTACTCAGGGTTAGCCATAGAATCTGGAACTAAAAGATGAATGGGAGGATAAAGAATATGTAGATACAGATATTATATATACACATATGTCTATCTCTATTCTGTTTTATTGTTCACCTTTCATTTTCAGAGTACCAGTGACATCAAAAGGGTGATGTCTTGACTTGCATATGAGTTCTATGTAAGTAGGCCATGTTGCACAAAGTTGACAGTCTCACTCTCTCTTCCTGAGTCATCAAAATCCAATAGCAAATCAAAAATCAGGACTGTTGATGTTCTGGGATGTAGTGGATGACCTTGGCATCTTTGATCTCTGACCAAATTCTAGGTACTTCATAGAACCTGCTTCAGCTGTCTTCATGGCTTTTGGAACAAATTGTTCTCATCTACCCATTCTTCTGGGGAAGTCTTCATATGCTTGGGATAGACATCTCCCTAACTCACCAAAGGGTATATGAAGATATACACACATGTATTTACATATACATACAAATATGTTCACAAGGGCATATGCGTATATGTTTCTCAGCACTACATAGCACCTTCATAAAACAGGCCATATATTTGGATGAAGAGAAATGAAAAATTAATGTAAAAAATACAAACACTGAGCATCTTTTATGAATGATCACATGATAAAAATAGCATTCATGAGAAGGAGCATAAGCAAAAAACACAGATCTAAATGGAAACCTAGCAATCAAATTCTATGCAATGAGCAAGTCAAAGAATAAATAATAGAAAAAAATCAATAACTATGTGGAATATGATGATAATGCTGAGATAACACATCAAAATTTCAGAGATGCATCCAAAAGTCCTCAGAGAAAAGTTATGTGATTCAGAGAAAGTTATATTACTAATAGACATTAACATAACAGAAAAAGAGAGAATTCATGGATTTAATGTGCAAGTAGAATATTAGAAAGCCACCAAATAAACAATGCCAACATGAGTCTAAAGGAGAAAATCCTGAAAACTAAATAAGTCTAGAAATTGTAAACCAGAAAGATCACACTGCTGATAAACAAGACTAAAATCTGGTTCTTTGAAGAAACTAACAAAATTTTAAAGTCTTTATCCAATGTGACTTTTTTTCCTAAAAAAGAGGGAAGAAAAAGTAAAAATAAATAATAAAATAAAAAGTAAAAAAGATGCAATCACAACAAACCCAGAACAAGGAAAAGAATTATCAAAACCTACTACTCAGTTATATGTCAACAAAATTGAGAATTCAAAAATGAGGTGTTTTCTACAAAAACATAAAATATCCGAACTAATAGAACATAAAACAGATACTGTACTTCAATTTCAGAAATGAAGATTGAACTACTTGCAAGGGGAAGTTGTAAAGAGAGGGGGAAAAGTCAGTACAGATGGATCAATACAAGACAATTTGGGCAAATTTTTAAAGAAAAATTAATACACATACTTCACAAACTATTCTCAAAAATTAAGAAAGTGTTGTCAAGCTCCTTTGAGACAAATATGACTATAATAATTAAAATGAAAGATAAAGAAAAGGAAAAGAACTATGGACCAATATCATTAATAGATATTGATTAATAATTTTAAAATAAAACTCTTGCAAAAAATCTATTGTTTTTCCTTTTTACATTTGTTAGGAATATCCCCATGTCCTAGCACATGGCCAATTTTTCTAAAATTTTCATGTAGTGCTAAGAAATATGTGGATTATTTTTTACTGTCTTATTTAGAAATTGCCATGTTTTTCTTTTTTTAAACTCAGTTTCCCTAGAAACTTGATCAATTCTGTCTTTTTCCTTTCATCTTTCTGTTAGACTTATCAAATATTGAGAAAGGGATATTGAGGTCTCCTGTCACTACTATATTACTGTCTATGTCTTCTTTTAACTCAGATAATATTTATGAATTTGGATGCTAAGCCATCAAAATATATGTTTATTGCTGATATTGGTTTGTTTTCTATGACTCCTTTCAGTATAATACAGTTTTCTTGTTTATCCCTTTTTATTTTTTAAATGCTTGTTTTTGCCTTGTCAGATAGCATGATGGCAACTCCTACTTTTTTGGATTCACTTGATACATATTAAACCCCACTCCCCTTTCGCCCAGTTTTATTTTGTGCATGTCTTTTGTTTTTTAAAATGTATTTCTTGTAAGCAACAGATTGTAGGATTTTATTTTCTTATTCAATCTGTCACCTTTCGCATTTTTTTGGAATGTTTAATCCATTCGTATTAGGTTTATATATTCTTCCATTTGTCTCTAATATTGAAGTTTTTTTCCAAGTTATGAATTTTTCCCTCTCTGATAAATTCAGTATTATGTTGCTTCAGTTACTTTACTTGTTTTTTTTTTAAGGTGGCCCTGTTTTCACTGCCTCTCTTCCTCTCATCCCTGGTCTCCTCTTATTTATAACCCCTTTACCTTTGGGATTTTGTTCATCAGTTCCTTTTTTCCTCCTGTTTTATCTTCTTCTAGAATTCAATCCCATATTCACCCCTCAGTCAAATAGATTTCCCTTTTTCCCCTCCACTTCAACTAGTCTTATTTATTGGTTTTTGAAATTTCATTTTTGTAGCTCTTTTCAGAAAGACTTGTTCTCACTCTTTTCATTTTCCACCTCTCTATCTACTCTAGATACTCATTCTTATTCAAGACCCCTATACTTATCTGGTCTCTCCCTTTTCTCTTATTTCCTCCTTCAATCAAAGCTTCTAAAGTATCCATTCTAAGCTCTGTCTTGTAAGTACCTTCTGCCACCACCTTGTAGGACTTGCCTCAGGGATTCCCCTTTTCTGTTGTGCCTCACTTCCAGAATAATGTCAATTATTGAATAGGCGGACCCCTCCCATTCATATCTCTGAATATTCACTCCACCACTAATCTATACCTTCCCTTGCTTACCTTTCTCTCCTATTTGCCTCAAAATCATCCTCCATGTGTCGATGATCTCCCAATCCTCCAAGTGCCAAGTTGCCCCTTGAGGTACCAACTATCCCCTTTTACTCCACATGAGTAGATGCTCTAAGTTCCAAATCATCCAGGCTTCACCCTGTGTATGGTCCCTATATTTTTTCACAGACTCTCTCCATCCATATGATCATTCATCAGCAAAACCACCTTCCAATACCAAAACAAGGCTTCTTCATCCACTCTCATGTAGGTTCTTCTCTTTCTGAGCTCACAGGGTCACCTTCCCCTCATTGCTAGCCCTTAATTTGACAGCAGAACATTACATGCTCCTCTCTATCTCTTTATTCCACTGCTTCATGTACTCTCCCATGTTGTAATGTAGTTCCAGAAAACAAAACCAGAAAAACACAGATTCCCCTGTAGGCAGGCTGTCACAAGGATCTGTCCATAATGCATCCTGACCTTCTTACCACTGTTAGCTCTATCAGTTTTCTGCCTTTATCCATGTCTCCTGTGCGTTTAGAAAGACAACTATTACTGGTCTCCCTGTTATCCCTTAGTGTTGCTCTTCTAACTTGGCCTCATTTATCCATTATTTCTGCTGTTTGGGGTATTTTTGAACCAAATTATCTGCTCAGTTCTGGTTTTCACTGTAAAAATGCTTTAGATGCCTCTTTATCATTGAATATCCATTTTCCCCCCTGCGTGGTTAAGTTCAGATTTTCAGAGTAGGTCACTTTGGGCTGCATCCTGAGTTCCATTGCTTTTTTGAAACACATTATTCTGTTTCCTCCTGTTTTCTGATGGATGCAGAATAGTTTTGCGTTATTCAAATGCCTTTTCCTTTATATTTGAAGATCTTTTTTGGGGGATCAGAACTTATTTCTGAATTGAAATGTTAAGTTTAACAACCATTTGTCTCAGAATATGCAGCCTTTTTTTTCTGGAGCTGTTATATCAATTCTTTCATTTTCTATGATCAGAAATTCTAGAGAGTTCTCTTCTATTTTTCCTACATTGTAGTATTAAAGTTTTTTTGGTCCTGTCATATTTTTCTGGGAGACCTATAATCTTTAGGTTGCTTCTACACATACTGTCTTTGAGATCAGTATGTTTTGCTCCTATAGTGAACATATTTTCTTTTAAAGTTTTTTGCTTCTTTTTTAGGTTGTCCTTCACTTATACATATTTGCATTCTCAATGCATTGTTCTCTCTTTTGTTTTTTTGGTGAGACTTGCCATCACAGATTTCAGTTTTTCTTTTCTACTCATTATTTTTTGCCATTCAGGCCCTAAGTTCTGCTCTTAAAATTCTTACTTCTATTTCAGCCCTGCAGGAATAGCATGTTGTGGTTCCATGTTTTCCTCATATTCATTCCACCGGGTCTTTGACTCATTAAGTGGTGAATCATTTTCTTTTGTTTTCAGTATTCATACATGCGTCAATACATTTGCCAGATCTGGAAGTCACATTTTTACCATTTTCCCTGTTGATTTATCTGTTTATGCTTGTCTTTGAGTTTTCCTTTTCTTGAGATCCTTGGTAATTCCAATATCTCTTCCCAACTTTTTATTTTCCCCATCATTCTCTTTCTGACTTTATCTCCTCTGATAGTGTTTTTTTTGCAGGGGGTAGATTTCAAAGGATCTCAGCCTCCTCCCACACTGAGCAGTTCATGGTTCACCAGCCTAAATTTCTTCCCCATGTGAGTTCTGGACTATTAAAAGTGGCCCCAGTTAGATGCTGAGCTTTTCCCCTAAGGCTTAGTGGAGTGTTATATATCTTCCCTGCTCCTTCTGCCCCCCTCCCCACATATTCAGTGTCCCTCTCCCTAGATTCCTTAGTTGCTTGGTCTGGCACCTGCAATTCACAACTTTGCAGCACTGTTACTACAGTGCTCTCTGCTCTGGCCCTGGCCCTGCTGGTTTTACAGGGTTGTTAGTTTGGTTCCAGGCTCTGCTGGAGTGAAGGAGTTGTTGGCCCTGGAAGTTCAGAGCTTTACAATGCTGGTGCTATAGAGTTGCAGCTCCTGGCTAGCTTTTGCTTTTGAGGGGCTACAGTAACCTGGTTGTCACAGCTAGGGCAAATTTTCATAGCCTGGAGTTGGGTCTCTATGGCACTGGAAAGACATAGAGGGGACCAAGGCATGGGGGTGAGTTTTGTTGTAAGCCTGTGATGTGTCCTTAGGTCAGTCAGTTTAGTTTCACTGCTGCCAATACTGGAGGTGGGGGCAGGGAGTGCTAAGTGAGCTCAGAGTCCATGAACATTAGTTCATGGGTTTGGGGTTTTTTGTTTAATCTTTTTTTAGATTCTGAATGTCCCAGACCATGGTATTAACCGAAGTTTCTTTATCTTTGCCCCCTAATTTCTATTTTGGAGAGGTTTGAAAAGTTGGGAAGACTATAGAAAAGATGTATAGCCTTTCATCTTGTTACTTATGTAACCTGTAACCTAAAATAACTTTTTTTAAACTCCTCTATTATAATCGTTTTATTTTCACTAGGGATGCAAAATGAGTTCAATATTAGGAAAAAATTCATGTAATTAATCATATTAAAGACATGTTAATATCCCAAGCCATATCATTTGATAAATAAATGCACACACAAAAGCCTTTGATAAAACACCAACATTCATTTATGCTTAGGAAAAAAACCTACAAAGAATAGATATAAAAGTCTCTTTTATTAGTATGATTTAAAGCATATCTAAACCCCCCAAACTAGCATTATATGCAATGGGAGAAACACTAGTGATTTTTCCAATAATGCAAGCATGTATGTCTTCTTTCCTTATTGTCATTCAGTATAGCATAACAATGTAACATATAGAAGCATTAGCAACATCAATGAAACAAGAGAACGAAATTAAAAACACAAAGATAGTAGGAGAGAAGACAAAACTGTCCCTTTTTGCTGGTGACATCACGGTTTACCAAGAAAATCCTAGGGAATAAGGAAAGAAGCTAATCAGTATAATAGCTTCAATAAATTTGTAGACTAAAAAGTAAACCAACATAACATTTCTATATAACAATAACAAAATCCAGCATGCAATGATCGAAAGGGAAGTCTAATTTCAAATAATTGTTGAGGAGAAAGAAATATTTGGAACTTTCTATTTCTCATAATTAGAATACACAAGAAGAATATGGAAGAAAGAGATGAGGTTTGTGTGCACCACGTTGATCTCACGCTTATCAGATGGAGATATATGAGGTTTGGTCACATACAGTTACATACAATGAGTTAAAGAGTTTTAAAAGATGCATTAAGCTCAATTAGGAAAGAGCTAGAAACAGGGACAGGTTTAGAATGGAAAATAGTATCACACTATTATTAGTGTGAAATAGAAATAATCCAAACAAGTTTTAGTTTGTGAAGCTGAATTGTCTAAGGGAACTTAAAAGGAAATAAAGAAAGGATAAGAAGCAGTTATTGGGGTCTGGGCAAGATGACTAATAGATGGGAAGCAGATTGCTTCAATGACCAATCACTCGTGTTGATCACAATTCTACTCTGATATCACCTTACCAGTAAAAAAGGAAAGGGGTAAAAAGAGGAATCATGGTATAAGAATGATGTGGAAGGAAATATACAATTAAAAATGATTGCCATGTGCATGAACAGCGTAAACTCACCCATAAAATGGAAAAGGTTATCAAGTATAAAAATATTTATAGCAGCTCTTTTTGTAGTAGCCAAGAACTGGAAATGGAAGGGATGTCTGTCAATTGCAGAATGATTAAACAAGTTGTGGTATATGAATGTAAGGGAATACTATTGTTCCATAAGAAATGATGAACAGGCAGACTTCAGAAAAACCTGGAAAGACTTATATGAACTGATGCTGGCAGAACCAGAACCTTATGCACAGTAACAGCCACAGTGTGCCAGAACTCTTTCTGATACATTTAGTCTTTCACAGCAATGCAAGGACCTAAAACATTTCCAAAGGACTCATGATGCAAAATGCCATCCACATCCAGAGAAAGAACCATGGAATTAGAACACAGAATGAAGCAGACTATTTTCTCTTTTGTTATGTTTTGTTTTGTTTTGTTTCTCATGGTTTCTCATGAATTCTTCAGCATGACTAATATGAAAATGTGTTTAATAAGAATGTATGTGTAGAGCCCATATAAGATTTTATCCAGTCTTGGGTAGGGAGGGAAGAAGGAGGGGGAGAAAATTTCAAACTTATGGAAGTGATTGTTGGAAACTGAAAACAAATAAATTAATAAATTTTGGGAAAAAATATAAAAAGATAGCATGATGGATTAAAAAGCAGATTTCAGCAACATGTTACTTGCAAGAAAAATATTTGAAATGTAAATATCACCCAGTCTTATTTTAAAGGTTTGAGGCAAACTTTATTTTGTGATAGGTGAACTGGAAAATGTAAGAGGCAGCAATCATGATCTCAGACAAGGCAACATGAAAATGGATGTGTTTAAAAGAGATTAAAAGGAGAACTACATTATGATTAATTTTACCACAAACAGTGAAATAATAGCAATACTTAATAAGTATCAACCTAATAATATAGAGTAAAAATATGTAAAGGAATTAGTTGGTGACTTAGGGACTTGGAGGTATACCTTTCAGACCCAGTAATATCTAAGAAAATGTAAAATTTTAAAAGCTGAAGACATATAGAATTTGAGAAAATATATATAAACATATAAATATATGTACATATATTCATATATGTGTATAGTATATATATGTGCTGATTTAAGAATTGTAATAGAATAGAGAAAAAAAATCTTCCTAACCTATGCAGATTGCCTTTACAAAAAGTGACAATATCAAACACATCCTTTACTGATTATTATGTAATAAAAATCATCATTAATAAAGGACTTTTGAAGACAGATTCTAACTTAAATACAACTCTGTGGCACCTGCCTGTTGCAACTTCATTTATTTGTTTGTTTTTTTCTTTTCTATTTAAAGGAGTCATTCCCTGACTCTTTTTAAAGAGCCCTGTTCACTGAATGGGCATTACCTCACTTTAAGTGAGTACCTGAAAAGGTTTTAGCCTAAAAGGTCAAGGTCTCCCATTTCATTCTGGGCTTTCTCCAGTCATTCTGATGACTATCTGGTCACTAAATCCATATGGATCAGGAGGAAAAAGAGAGGCTGCTGACCTTGCCCAGCCCTGTTTCACTCAGAACAAAGTCAAGTGCAAATCATGTCATCATTTCTCTGATGTCATGGTCTTCTTCAAAAATGAAGGCTGAACACAACAATAACCAACTTAAATGGATAATAAACAATTTTATTTTAAATAACGGGTGAGTGAGAGAATGAAGCAGGAAAATAAGGCATAATTGAGGAAATAATACTTTTCATTTTTTAATTGTTGGAAAGAAAAAGTGGGAGGGAGAGATAATAAATGCTTATAAATAAACTAATAATATTTTAAAATCAAGCAAATAAAATAATTTGATAATTTTTAAAAAATATTTTAAACCTGAATTGTCGACATCCAAAAATTAAATAGAACTCACAAAAATGAAGAAGAAATAAGGGAAATTATGAGAAAATATTTTCTCAAGTTATGTGCCAACAAAATGGATAAGTTAAATGAAACTGAACAATATCTTTAAAACTATAAATACTCAAATGTGAGAAATAAGATAATAGAATAAGAAATAGAAAACTTAAATGACATAATCTCAAAAAAAAATTGATTAAACAATAAACGAACTCTTAAAGTTGGGGCTTGGGGAACCCAGAAGCAAGATAAATTTAAAAAGTAAAGTTTATCAAACATAAGAACAATTAATTCTAATACTGTATAAACTGTCTATAAAAATAGGAAAAGAAGTAATTCTACCAAATTCTCTTTGTGACTCAAATGTGATGAAATTTAAGCCAGGGAGAGAGAAAACAGAAGGGGAAAAACAATCTGTTTATTGTGTGTTATATATTTTGCACATATACAGCAACCTCTTTGCTAATAGCTGATTTAATATGTTTATATAAGTAATAAGCAGATTGAATTCATTCCAGTAATTCAAATTTGGTTCAATTTTAGTGAGAAAAACCTATAAAATAATAAATGATATTAATAACAAAACAATAAATAGTATACTTATATAAATAAATCCAGAAAGAGCTTTGACAAAATGGACTTATTTCTGTTAAAAAACACACTAAAAATCAGAGGAAGAAATGGATTTTTCCTTAAAATGCTAAATTTTATCTATCCAATGACAAGAACCTTCATTGTATTGTTACTGCTGTTAATCAGTCATTTTCAGTCACATCTGAGTCTTCATGACCTCATTTTGGTGTTTCCTGTCAAAAAATATTGGAGTGATTTTCCATATCCTTCCTCAGATCATTTTACAAATGAAGAAACTGAGGCAAATAGGGTTAAGTGACTTGCCCATTTTCTGAGGCCAGATTTGAATTCAGCATGATAAGTCTTCCTTCAGGCTGAGCTCTCTATCTGCTGCACAAACTAGAAAGCCCATTATAAGTAATATGGAAACAATAGAAGCTTTTCCAATAATATCAGGTTTAAAGTAAGGATGTTAAATTCTACCATTATTATTTGATATAATACTAGAATTGCTACTTATAAAAGTTAGGAAAAGAACCTGAGGGAATAAAATATAGACAAATAAGAAACACAATCATTGTTTTTTGGATATGTCAACATCTACTACTTAGAGAATTTCAGAGATTTAACTAAAAATTTAATTGAAACAACTTCAGTGAAATAGCAGGATATCAAAAAAATCCACATAAACTCTTAACTTTTCTGTACATTAACTATAAAACTCAACTGGAAGAGAAAGAAAATGAAATTCCATTTAATATAATTAAAAATATAATAATAATAAATATTTATATGGTATCTTGAGGTTTGAATAGCACCTATATCATGCCATTCTATCCTCACAACAACCCTTAGAGGTAGATGTTTTACAGATGAGGAAACTGAGACAAAGCAAATTTAAGTGACTTGATCAGCATTATATTATTAGTAAATATCAAGAGTCAGATTGTAACACAGGCTTTAATGATTATAAGTCCAGGGCTCTATCCATTGAGTTATGTTGGTAAAATTTATCAGTGTTGGAACAAACCAGAACCAGAACCAAAACCAAAACTAGAACCAAAAATTTAGGAACCGTTGAGATTTTATTGAGTTTATCAACAAGGGAGTCCCATCTACATGGGCAGAGACTCCTTGAAGGAGCCAAAAGACAAACATTATATAGCTTTAAATTTAGTCAGGAGGTGACTGGGGTATGGGGTAACTCAGGATTGGACAAGGATTTTTGCTGAGGGCTTGCAGAGCAAGTACAGAAGAAGTGTTATGCCTTGATTAGACAAAATCTGTTGCTGAGTTTTAGGAAAAACCTCTTCTTCAGGTCAACTATTGCTTGTAATCTCACCCTAATAGATGGGACTGTCTTTGATGTTTCAACAGTACAGAAACTTAAAGACAGGATGAGGGTTGCAATCCAAACAGCATCAGTGGCAAGACAGAGGAACTCAGTCAAACTGGAGTTTCTTTAGCTTTCTCTGTTACTCACAGTAACCCAGCTATTTGTGTACACACGAAGATCATATGAACACAACTATAAAACACTCTTTATAGAAATAAAAGCAGATCTAAAAACTGGAAAGAAGTAATTGCTTATGGTTGGGTCATGTCAACATAACAAAAATACCAGTACTAACTAAATTAATTTACTTTTTTAACACCATAGCAACCAAGCTACCAAACTACTTATAATCTCTTAATACTTCAGCTTTCAGACACAAAACACTGCTGGTCTGGGAGTCAGGAAGACCTAGATTTGATGGTTACCACTGCCACTCATTAGCTGTGTGACCCTGTATAAGCCACTTAAGCTCTCTGATCCTTAAAGTACTCATCTACAAAATAATGGAGTTGGATTCAATGACATGGCAAGGTCCCTTATAGCTCTACTCACCTAATTCTATCAATCTATGGCTACTTTATAAGCTAAAAAAAATAACAAAGTTCATCTGAAGGAATAAAAGGACAGGGATTTTAAGGCAAAAAGTAGGAGTTAAAGGACCTTATCAGTACCAGATTTCAAGCTACTACAAAGCAGTAATCATAAAAATTATAAAGTACTCATTAAAAAAAAAGAAAAGTTAATTAGTGGACCCTATTAGATATATTCAAAAGAACTGAACATTGCACCATAATGTTTGTCTAAATGCAAAGATTCCAACTGATTCAGTGGAACAAGGACTGAAAAAAACTGCTTGCAGAACTAGAAAAGAGCAAGACAGAAATCTGGTTTAGAACAATGTCTCACATCTTACATTGTTGTAACTTTCATAATGTTATAGATATAAAAGATCACATCAAAAACAAATTAGGAGAGCAAAAAAATAAGCGTTTTTGACTAAACAAGGGATAGAAAACATGATTACAAGATATGCAACGAACAATTTTGATTTTTAAAATGGAAAAATTAAATTAGGTAAAATTGAAAATCTTTTTCACAAACAAAATCAATTCCATTAAAATTAAAAGTGCAACAATTGACTAAGAAAAATCTTTGTAGCAAATTTCTTTAATAAAGGTCTCATTTCTAATATTTATAGGGGAATAAATCACATTTATACTAATTCAGAAAACAAAGAGTGATTTCCCAATAGATGAATAGTTGAAGAATATGAACAGGCAGTTGTTCAAGGAAAAAAAAATCAAGGTATCAGCAATGATAAGAAAATATTCTCTAAAACACTAACAAGAAGTGGCCCACAGCCCCCAGGCTGCAGGCTTTCTAGTGGGCCCAAAGCAGAGTAACCCATAACTAGGCAATATTTAACAAAATGAATAAAATACAACAGATTGAAGATTATGTTCATGTGTAGTTTTCTTAGTCAACATGCAGCCCACAGGACTCTTTATATATGCCTTGCCTTTATATATATTCATTTCTATTTGAGTTTGACAGAATTGATCCATCAATCAATAGACATTATTAAATGCCTACTGTATGTGGCACTAAGAGCTAGTAAAAGAAGGCAAAAGACAGCCTCTGCCCTCAAGGAGCTTACAATCTAAACTTATACTGATCTAAGTCAACCTGATAAATCTATAGATGAGAAATTTGAAAGTCAGAAATATTAAATTATTTCCCAGTGGTTAGATAGTTAATGAGCATTAGTGCCAGAATCTGAATCCAGGTCTCCTGGGTCTATATTTATTGTTTCCTCCACCACACATATCATGACTGCCTTTTATTTGTGCATAGTAAGCAAATGATAAAAGTTTATTGAGTTGAATTACTCTAAATTTACTTTCAACTCTGTGAATTTTTAGCCTGTCCTCCAAGAGTCATTAAAGGTTACCATATCTTTTCATCATCTTCAATTTGGTTTTATTTCCCTTGGTTGTGAAATCTCAAAAGGTAAACTCAGGCAGCCACCTGCTTTTCTCCTGCTGAGATTGGGGTGGTGGTATTTGTTGATGGTGCATCAGATGCCAATACCTATTCTGGGTGCATGAAAATGTTTTTGGTATGAAGGGATGGCATTGACTGTCACACTGTCTCTGGGAATGCCTCACCAATAAACTAGAACACTTACATGCATGTTGGTGGCTTTCGTTCTTAATGACTAATGTAATTCACATGCTCATTTGAACCTTTAAAAATAGGTAGTAGTTTCAATTACCTCTTTATTTTATGGGTCACTTCTTTGGTATGAAAGGGCTTTGGGGATATGATGATAAGGAGTAAGGCAGCTAAGCTTAGTCAGTTTACCAGTAAGCCCTGAGTCGGACAATGTTTACATATAATATTTCTCAGGAAGCATTTTTGTTTTAGAATCTGGAGGGACTTTTGGTGAGTGTACTCTCTGAATCAGGATGATTCAGTTTCTTCTTTGGTTCTGCAGATGTCCAAAGTCCATGATTTCTCAAGAGAAGTAGAAATTGTAGCACTAAAGGCAATTTGATATGGGAGTGAGGCAAACAAATAATTATACTTATGTACTTTGGGGAAAGTGATTTCATGAATATGGGAACTCCACTTGACTGAAGCCCCTCGTTGCCTAAGCAGACAGTTTCATGAGAGGCTCTAGTCTCTCAAGATAAAAACATTAAAAGTATTCCCTGGCTTGACACCTTTTGATTTTATCTGGCATTTCTGGTCTTCAGATGACAGCTAAATTAATTGTCTGTTGACAAGTTTGAACTTGAAACCTTTCCAATCTGGAAGAGAAAACTCAGGGGTAAGAGAAGGGTAAGCTCCTTGAGAGAAAGAAATGTTTCATTTACTTCAAAAAATGCCTAGTACATAGTATACCCTGAAATATTTGTGGCTTAATTGATGCAACAGCTGTCTTTAAATCTTTGAAAGGTTGTCACAGAGAAAAACATTAGGCTTGGTTCTCTTGGCCCTGTAAAGGCCAACCAGGAAAAACAGGTGCAAGTTGCAAAGAGATAAATTTAGGCTTGATATCAGGAAAACCTTCCTCACGCTTAACAACCATTTAAAAATGGAATGGGTTTCCTCACAGGAAGTCTTTAAGGCTGGTTGATTACTACTTGGATATGGTTAGTCATTTAGGGGTTAGGGAGTCAGCAAGAATACATTAAGTACCTACTAAGTACTAGGCACTGTGCTAAGTTCTGGCGATACAAATACTAACAAAAATACAGGCCCTGTCTTCAAGGAGCTTGCATTTTTAATGGAGAAAGATATTAAAGAGAGCTAAGAAGGGACTGGGGGGTATAAATTGAGAAAATCAAATTGATTCTATTTTGTAATTGATTTCATTTTGTATTACTGCTGACATTTCATGTAATTACTCAAGTCATAGTTCGTACATCTCTGAGTTAAGTTTAGAAGTTTGGTTTTCCTACTAGTCTCTGTTTTATTTTTTGTGTCAAGGAAATCTGCTATCCTTGAAGGAGGTGGGTGGATATCAGGGAGTCTGGTCTATTATCTCTGCAACAGTGTCTGTCCTTCAAGAAAGTCTGTTCAGTTGTCACTGTGACACTAAGCAGTCATACAGGTAGACATCACCAAGAAGTTGTTTTCTATGGTGACAAAATGGCACTCTGCTACAGGGCCGAAAAAACAGAAGTTGCTTTGGCTGCAGGTGCCACAGAACTGTGGAGGGATAAGGCCTTATGGAACCTCTTGAGGGTAGGATAAAGTGTGTGGAGAGGTCCACTAATATTAAGTGAGAACTGGCTGGCTCTAATTAGATGTTCTAACAGAATTTACTTACTTTTTAGTTGTTCACTGATTTTCACAAGTTTTTCTCATTTTGTGAAACAGAAAAGGTAATAGGCAGTTCTTAAGTACCAGGTAAATTTAAACTTCAAACTGTGAACCCAGTTTGCTATATATTATGAAATTTCAAAATAATGAATTGATTTACTGAGAAAATGGGATCCCTTCTTCCATTTCAAACGTTCCTTGCGAAAGGGAGAGGAGACTTACAAGATTGTGTACGGTATAAAAGCAATACATGTGATGATTTAAGATTGTAAAAATTATGAAGTTATATTTAGAATAGTACGTATTGAAGTTACATCTTGAACCAAGTTAATACATTAATTAGCCAGTGTTTTTCTGGGTTTGAAGGAACAATAATATATTCACAAGGTGGAATTCCAGAATTTATTATTTTCCTGTTTTCTAATGAACGATTTTTATACCAGAATGAGTTTAAACTGGAGAAGAAGAGTAAACAGAAGAAAACAAAAAAGATTGTTGAGTAATTTTTGTTCAAAGGTCTGGTAATCTTTTGCGTTGATTAGTACATAAAAGGAATAAGAATAACTATATCTAGTCCTAAGCTATGATTAGAGAAACTTGTTATTTGAGGTAAATTTTCTTGGGACTGAAACAGGATTTTGTTTTGAGTTTTGAATTCAGGTATAATGTCTGAAGCACCAATAAGTCAGAAATCCTCTATTCAAGGGAAGTTCTGCTCAAAGGAAGCTGCCCAAAGGGAGTATGATCCAGGGAATGTCTGTGTCTGGGAAAAGTTGGGAGGATGACCTTGGCACAGCCAAAGGTAGAATTCCCTTGACTTAGTTTCCCCATTGCATTATTTTCTTTTTTGAACAAGGCTATTTCCTACCTGTTGATGTTGGGCCTGGCTATGTTACTTTGTGAGTAACGTAGAACTTTGCGACATAATTGGCTTTTCCAAATAGTAATTATGACTCTTATCTGAAACCAAACAAAGCTAAGGATGTTTTATCTTATAATAGTTATGCTGTATTTGTGTCTTTATTTTATGCCTTTAGACTCAGGCCTGGAGGATCAGTCTTGATGGGCTAATAGTTATATATTTGTGTATAAGATTAGGTCTTCGAAATGATATGGGGATGACATTCTCCCAAGGGACATATCAAACTAAGATGCCAAAAGACAAAGATGTAAGTCTTCTAATTTAATGAACTAGTAAACTTTAGTAAAACAACAGGATAAGACTTTTCTCTGAGAATTACAACATATGAAAGTATATAATTCACTTCCAAATGTTTCTAATAAGATAATAAATTTTAAATATTGAGTTAAGTATTTTACATGTAAAATTGCATTAGTAATTGTGAAGAGGGAGAAATAATTTTCTTATTTGAAGTATATGTTTGATAATTTTAAGAAATAGAAGGGTCAATTTTATAAGTCAAGCCCTTATAAGTCCTTTTAAAAATTATTCCTTCTGTCTGCTTTATGGTAAAGAAAAAAACAGCATGGTATATAATAACTGAAATTCTTTAAAGTTTTAGGTGAACTATGGGTTCTTAATTTGTTGCTCTTCTTGCAGTTCTATTTGGTACTATTTGAGCTAATTTTCACTACATGAACTAGTTATGGGAAAAACAAATTTAGGGGGCTCTACTAAATTGAATCCTGTTACTGGTAAATTTTAGTAAAATTAGCTAGTATTCTCTGCAAGTAAATTGGAACCACAGAAGCAAATCTGTTTAGGAGGATCCCCCTTCAGAGTTGCTCTGAGAACAAGGTCTATTCCAGAATATTTAAGAGGAGATGTTTCCAGGGACCAGATGACTACATGGGACATCTGGGACCCAAGATGAAATGTGCTGATTAATAGACATCACAAGTGAGTTAGTAGGCTACAAGGAGACTTGATTTTAGTTAATGTTGATAATCATTATTATATTACTTTGACTTTTTGTTTCACAGTATCTATGTTTGCTGAGTTTTCTTGATTATCTTTGGGACATACAAATTGTCCCTCTAAAATTAGCCCATGGTTTTAGATATTCATACTTTGGCTTGTACTATGATTAATCAGTCTTGTTCTTATGTTAACCCCCCAGAGGAGATTGTTACCAGCCTTCGGGAAATTTTACAAGTCATAGCATAGATACAACTGCCTCCCCAGGTGATACCTTGTGGAATCCCTCCTCTTGGTTCACTTGGCTGTTGGGTAAGCCTGTTGGTCACCCTTGGTAAATGGGCTGTTATCATCCTTTGTCTTATACATTCTTTTTGGACTTTGCCTTAGTTAATGTGTTAAAGTCTGCTCTAACTATATGCCAGAAAAGCTTATGTTATAGTAGTGTGTACTACCAATAATGACTACATTAAAAATCTTGTACAAGTAGCTTACAGATAAGTGATCTATGGGAAACATGGCTCCCATTGATCAAAGGGATGAATTGGGAATTGAGAAAATCAAGATGATTCTTTTCTATAACTGATTTCACTTTGTATCACTAACAATATTTTGTATAATTACTTAAGTCATGTTTCATTTGTCTCTGAGTTAAGTCTAGAAGCTCAGTTTTCCTGGTAATCACTGTTCTGTTCTTGTGTGAGGGAAATCTGTTATCCTTGAAGGATGCAGTTGGATGCCAAGGACTCTAATATATTATCTCTGCAATGTTGTCTGTCCTTCAAGAAAGTCTGGTCTGTCCCCAATTAATAAATGGTCAAAGGATATGAAAAATAAGTCTGCAGAAGGAGAAATCAAAGCTATCTACAATCATGAAAAAAATACTCCAAATCTCTATTAATTAGAGAAATTCAAATTAAAACAGCTCTGAGGTATCACCTAATACCTATCAGATTGACTAATATGACAAAAAAGAAACATGACAATTGTTGGAGGGGATGTGGATAAATTGGGGCACTAATGCATTATTGGTGGAATTGTAAACCATTCCAACCATTCTGGAGAGCAATTTGGAACTATGCCCTAAAGGCTACAAAACTGTATGCCCTTTGATCCAGTAATACCACTACTAGGTCTGTATTAGTATCAGAAAGCACACCAACATACATGAGTAGGGGTGGATGGGGGTGGGGGCTGCAATTGCAGGTTCTTAGATCTCCATTCATAAAAGGAAAGAGAACTTTTGAGGGGTTAACAATCATTTCAATCAAGCACATCTATCAATCCTTCAGTCAAGCACACATATTATTCACCTATTTTAGGAGATTCAGCACCCTGAAGTTCAAAAAATACAGAGAAATTAAAGAGAGGGAAGCATGACATCTGAGTTCTCAAATCCGGGGGAGTGAGGTGCTCCTTAGCAGCTTCCCAGAGTCTTCGTCTGTCACTCAAACCTTCTTACCAAAACTAAGCCCCAAACTAAAACCTCACCCTCAGAGTCTTTATATACTTTTTAGAGCCAGAGGGCATCATATCCTTTGAGAGCCAGTGCCTCATTAACAAAAGATGTAACCTTCTTACAAATCCTCCCAGGTCTGCAATGGAGGGGAAAGATTCTCCTCAGTCACATTCAAATAGAGGCATTATACTTCTTGATTATAATAAAAAAAAAAAAACAGCAAAAGATCCTACTTTACTTGTTGTTACAGTATCCCAAAGAGATGAAAGAAAGAGAAAAAGAACCTATATGTGTGTATATATACATACATACATATGTGTATATATATGTATGTATGTCTGTATGTATATATACACACACACACATCAAACAATTAGAAAGTGAGGGGATGACCACTGCATTCCAAATACCTTGCCAAGCATATTGTCTCCCCCATCTATATTGTTTCTGACTTTGTAACCAACCATACTGTTTCCCCTATATATGACACTGCTTTCTAGTTTTTGGATGCTCCTTCTCATTTTTTCCAGAAAAATGATCTGTCAGTCCTCAACTGAGGTCTTTGGCTTGCTGAGGAGCTAAAAACCTTTTTTTGGTGGAAACTGCTACTAATAAATTGAATGTGCTTGGAACTTTGTTCCCTCAGTTTACTTTAATTTCAGTCATGACAGGAGGGGATAAACCAGGGAGAGGTCATGGTGGTAACTCCAGAGAATCAGAATCAGAGCTGGCAGGGGAATGAAGAGTGGCTGGCTTTGACCCAAAATGGATACACTACTGGGAGAAACTCACTAATAGGAAAAGGGGTTATGGAAGTTAAGGGATTTTCCAGGGTGACAAGAAAGTTGCAGCATGGTGATGAATTTTAGAGAGTAAAAATTGAAGCCTGGAAAGGAATGAAAGATGGCCAATATCAGACATCTTTCCAAAGTGAAGGCACTGGGAGGAACTCATCAATGGGTAAGGGGGCCATTGGGTAAGAGAGGGATATTCCAGAATGAGGTTACCAGGTACTGAGTGAGGGAAGTTCCAAGTTAAGAAAGCCATTGAGGAATTGTGGCAAAGTCTGAAAATTCAGAATCACAATGAAGAGGGGAAATTTTTTCACTTATAATGTAGACTAGATGTCTGCACTGAAACCCAATGGTCCTGTGGGAGAAAATTCTGGAGTTTACAGTATGATTGACAAGTCCTAAACCATATCTGTAAACCTGAATCTACTATCTAGGATTGCTTCTGAAAAGAGATGTTTCCACATTAGGAATTTTGACTGACTTGCGTCTCCCTGCTCTGTGGAGATAATGGACCAAACCCCTGAATTAACAATGCATTTAGTATCTTTTGAAAACACAATTTTTAAGGATGACTTCATTCCTTCTTCTCCTTCATTAATTCACTGCCATTTTTGAAAGCCCTTGAAGCAATGGGAGATGATTGATAAATTTTCAACTCCCTTTCCTCCTCCCTGCAACCCCCTTTCCCAACATACGCTTTGTTTAATGTACCAAAATTTTGTTTACTTCAACTTTTCCTAAGTAGGGCTCTAGCACATTTTGTAGTGCTAGAGAGGAAGTTGTGGTTAAACTGTGAAGGAAATGTTTAATTCATGCCACTTCTACCCAATGAAAGCTACCTCTTCACTATGCTTAGCACCTCTTGTCCTCATCAAGTGTGTCCTTAGGCAAATACCTAAGAGAACAAAAAGGGAAGCTGGTCATTGTTTTCCAGGTCATAACCCTCACCTTTAACTCTCAAATTTATTATCACACGTTCAAGTTACCTAAAAGCTGAATGGATTCAGTCAAGGTTCCATAAAGGGTACAGGATGCAAGAGTGCAAGGTATAGCCCTGTATTTGGATACAGGGTACAGGAATCAACTTGGTATAGTGGAAAGGGTGTAGGATGTGGAGTCACACAAGGTAAATCCTGTCTCTGCCAGTTACTACTTGCCTTACCTTGACCCAGTCACTTAATTCCCCCGGATCTCAGTTTCTTCATTTGCAATATGAGGGCATTGGACAACATGGTCTTTAAAGTCCCTTCTAGTTGTACATGTATTACCCAGTCTAAACTATGATCTATTATTCCCATCCTCTCATATCTGCATGCAGTAATAGCAAGCATTTAGATAGTGCTTTAATGTTTGTAAAATGCTTTACATACCACATTTGATTCACCAGAAAGGATCAAATCACCTTGTGAAGCAGGTGTATTATTATCCCCATCTTAAAGATGAGGAAATGGAGACTAAGATAGAGTAATTATTTATCTAGGGTCATATAGCACAATTGAATGCATTACTTTTTAGCTATTACGAGTGGTACAGTGGATAGTGCTCTGGGCCTGGAATAAGGAAGCCTGAGTTTAAAAACAACTTCAGATTCTTACCAACTGAGTGACCCTGGGCAAGTCACTTAACCTCTACTTGCCTCAGTTTCCTCACCTGTAAAAATTGGAATAATAATAATATAATATAGCATTGGCCTCCCTGGATTGTTGTGAGAATGAAATGAGAAAATATTTATAATGCATTTGACATAGTACTTAATACTATAGGTGTTATATAAATGCTTATTCCCTTTACTGCCTTTCTCCCTCTCCCCACTATTACTGCACTCCATAACCATCCAGTGAAATGCAAAGTTGGAGAGATAACTGACATGCACATAACACTGTAAGAGATATATATATATATATATATATATATATATATATATATATATATATATATGTAAACATAGTTCCAGCAGGGACTTGGATTCACACTAACCGTAGCCCATGAAGCCTGCATTCATTTTGTTCTGTCTCTGTCTCTGCCCCCCACTCCCTCTCTCTGTCTCCCTGTTTCTCTATCTCTTTCTCTGTTTCTCTCTCTGTCTCTGTCTCTCACACACACACACACACCTCACTTGTCTTAGTCTGCTCTCACACCACGAGTTCTGGATGTTCTCCTAGAATACGAATCATACATGACCTCAGCCATACATGGGGCTATGACGTAAAATTGTCTCTTAGGACTCTAGAAGGTACATAATGTTACCACTCTCCACTGTAGCTCCTGAACTCCCGCTGCTATTCTTTTCATTTACACAAAATTAGTCATCACGGTATTATTACCTTAAACAAAAAATGCTTACTAAATGATAAGAAAGGCAATAATTAATAATAATAGTAACATTTATTCAATAGAAGGCAAGAGGAGGAATAATCATGATGTTTATTGAGTAGAATACCAAAATAGAAATAATCATTTTCTATAATAACCCACCCATAAACCTAGGCTTTACTGTCCCACCAACGCACACAGAGCCCATGAGAGAGAATGGGCAGACACAGAAATCTTGCAAGAAGGCAGCTGGTTCAGAGACTGACGTGCTCTAGGCAACTGGTCTGGAGGTTCTGACATCCTTTATCCCTTCAGGAATAATCTGCACTACATGAAGCCATTTACTGGCTAGCTTCCACTCTTCCAGTCCTCAACATTCTCCTGCTGGACAAAACCACTCCTTTTTTCCTCCCTTAGGTACATTAACTGAGTAATGAGAAAATAAAGTGTTAGGCTCTTTCAATGACAAGCTGTTCTTCCAATTAGACGAGCTGCTGAGCTCCTCAAATCTACAAGAATCAAGGATTCTTCTCTCTCCAAAGTTCTTTTAATTGCTGTCTAATGGCTTTTCCTCAATCCTCATTCTTCTTGACTTCTCTGAAACTTTTGGCACAATCATATTCTTTTCTTTCATGTCTTTTTCTCTCTAGTGTGGCACTGTTTTCTCCTGGTTCTCCTCCTACCTACTGTCAGTCTCTTTGGCAAGGTCTTCACCAGTGTCATGTCTACTAGGCATAGTTATCCCCCAAGGCTCTGTTCCTGGGCCCTCTTCTCTTCTTCTATATACCAGCTCACTTGGTAATCTAATGATTCTCACTTCTCCTTATCCAGCCCTGAACCCTTTCCTGACCTGTAGTCTTACATCTCCCTCATCTTGACCTGGAAGTCTTGTAGACCAGTGATGTCAAACTCAAATAGAAACAGCAGCCACTAAGCCATACATAGAAATCTCTCTGGCTTAGTTTTAAAATGTAATATTATCTCATATTTCTATTATTTTAATATTATTCTATTTATTAATTTATTGTCGAATATTTTTTGTTAAATATTTCTCAATTACATTTTCATATGGTTCTGGTCACACCTGGGAGTGTTGTGGGCCACATTCTGCCGAAGGCTTTGTGTTTGACAATTAAAACGTAGGCATCTTAAAGTTAACATGCTCCAAACTAAGTTCATCTTGTCCCTCAACCCTTCCTAGCTTTCTGATTTTCCTGTTATAGTCAAGTATACTAGATCCTTCCGGGCCATCAGATTCTCAATCTAGATATTATCGTCAACTGCTCAATATCTCTTATCCCTTTCCCATATCTGACTTGTTACAAATAATGTCAATTATACCTCAATAATATTTCTTGTATATGCTCCCTTCTCTCCTTTGACTTTGTCACCAACTTGGTATCAACCTTTATCAGCTCATGCCTGGATTATTACCCTAGCCTGCCGATTCACCTTTCTGCCTCAAGTCTCTCCCCATTTCAGTCCCTCCTCCACACAGATATCAAACTGGTCTTCTTAAAGTGCAAATTTCACCGTGTCACTGTCCTATTCAATAAACTTTGGTGGCTCCCTATTATCTCCAAGATCAAATGGACAGCTCTGTGGTACAGTGGCTATTCTGTTGGGCCTGGAGTCAGGAGGACCTGCATTCAAATCCAACCTCAGCTACTTATTACCTACGTGACCCTGGGCAAGTCACTTAACCTGTACTTGTCTCAGTTTCTTCACTGTAAAATGTGGATAATAATAGCACCAAGCCCCTCAAGGATGAGAATAAAAGAAGATAATATTTGCAAAGTGCTTAGTGCGGTGTCTGGTACATGGTAGGTGCTATATACATTCTAGCTACTATTATTATTATTAAATACAAAATCTTCTTTTGGCTTTTAAACACCTTCATAACCTAGCCCCTTTCAAGCTTTTCAGCCTTCTCCTGCATCTCTCCCTTTGATGTATTATGATCTAGTGATATTGGCCTCCTTTCTGCTCCTAGCACACCACTCTCCATCTCCCACCCTATGTATCTTCAAAGGCTGTTGTTTCCTATGTCTGTAATTCAGAGCATGGGCTCAGAATTTCTTTAGAGGAGCTAGTGGAATAAAGAGGTGGAAGAGAAACCTAAATAGTCTAACTTTGCTTCTGATCTTTATATCCTATTCCCATTTCCTGCCATTACAAGGAAAGATTGAAGAATAAGAAATCACACACACACACAAATACATGTGTGTGTGTTTGTGTATGTATATGTATGTATATGCATATACATGTATATGCAAGTAAGAATATTATATCTTGGAATAAAGCATTATTTACTGGGTTTGGCTATGTTTTTACAGCCACATCAGACAGTGTGTGAGATACAAGACAAGTAAAATCATGGGATAGATTATTACAAGGGTGAGAAACCTGTGGCCTCAAGGCTACATGTGACCTTGAGGCCACAAGTTCCCCACCCCTGACACAAACTCAGAGTTATTAGGAACCACAAAGTTTGCTTAGTTTACCTCTCTACTTGAGCAGGGATCTTATTTATAATGTCTTTGCCATGTGGTCATCCAATTTGAAGGTCAACTTGGGAGCTTACTACTTCTTGAAATAACCCTAACTATTGGACAACTGTAATTATTAGAATAATTTCTCTTACATGAAGCCAAAATCTGTCTCTCTTTGGCATTGATCTGAGTTCTGAATCCCAAGGTTAAGGAATAAATATAATTCAAATTCCTTTTCATTATGGCAGACCATCAAATACTTGATGATGGTAAACATATATACACTCTAAGACAAAGCTCATTCCCTCAATGGGCATTCTATTTGGAGAAATAAAAGAATTAATTGAAACAAACAATTATAATATGATAAAGCAAACAAAGTATAATACTATATATATTTATGTGGAAAATCATGTTAATGTGCTGTCCAGCAATGGAATGAAATCCCCCCACCAAAAAAGAGTAGGGTTACAGCCAAAAATTCCTATTTGAATCCATGCATCTTGGTGAGGTATCTTTTTTCAACTATGATATTCTTAAAAACCACAGATTGCAATAAACTGAACTTAGAATCATGTACATGTAAAAGATTTATAAGTAGATAAAATGTACCACAGGCAAAAATAGCAGTGAGCTCTCTGTCACAGTATTCAAATAGAGTGCTGGATGATCATTGGTCAGGGATAATATGGAGGCCATTCTGCACTGGGTCTGAAATGGCATTTGATAACTTATGAGATCTTTCCAACACTAGGATTCTAGAAGGATAAATTCTACAGAATTTCAGAGAAGTGACAATCTACCATGAACAGAGTGGTCAGTCAGTGCTTTATGAAGGTGGGTGGACTTGAGCTGAGTCTTCAAGAGTAGGAAGAAGGTGAGTACGTAGAGATGATGTGAAGGTAGTGTTGATCTCCTATTTATCCCTTGGAGTATATGCATGATGCAACTCAAAACTCCCCTTGTGTTCACAAAATCCACTATGCTGGATGCTTAGGAGTTCAGATGGCCTTGGTGACTGATGTGGCACTTACCCTAGTGCTTACCTGTTCCATCATATATTCTCACTATCCAAGTCTTAGGCTTTGACCCAAGAGAAAGATCGTAGCTGCACCTTACAGTTAAAGAATCCCCATCCCAGCCCATAGTTTCTCCAAAATATCTTTTATTCATACCATTTTGTGGTCTCCTAAGCATTGGGGGCAGATCCGGGGTACAGTGGAAAGAGAGGTAGGCCTCGAGTCAGGAGGACTTGAGTTCAAATTGAGCCTTGGTCACAAACTGTGTGACCTTGGCCAAGTCACTTAATCCAGTTGCCTCAGTTTCCTCATGTGTAAAAAAGAGTTGGAGAAGGAAATGGCAAACCACTCCAACATCTTTGCCAAGAAAACCCCAAATGAGGTTACAAAGAGTTGGATGCAATTGAAAAATAACTCAACAATAGCAATCTCATATTGTTACTTTAGAAGTTATTGAGCCCAACCCTCTCATTTTACAGATAAGGAAACTTGATCACTAGTTGGACAACATGATTTGCCCAAGGTCACATGACTGGTAAATGGCAGAGCCAAATTTTACATCCGAGTTGTCTGATTTTGCATCCCACACTCTCTCTACTCTATGTTATGACCCAACTTAGACTTGGCGTACGCCCTACTTTCTTGGTTTCATAAGAAATTGGTATTCTTTCTCTATGACCAGTATCCTTCTCTGCATAAAGAGGTCGAGTTTTTCTCCCCTGGCTTCTGCAGAAGTACTAAATCTTTTCGGATAATTTTCTGAAATGAATACTAAATGAAAACCAATACGAGTTTTATGGAATCCCTAATTTACTGTTGAAATGTCCTTAAGAAATTTTGTCATCAGCCTTGCTGTCCCCCAATCCTACAGGTTCAAAAGGAAGTAACCCTACATTGAAGTGTATATAAAAACCCAGGGCAAACCCTTGATAGGGGATTTCTTATAGGAAGATTAGAAATTTCAAGGATTGGGAGGAAAGTTTGATGAATTTTCTAACTTAAAAAAAAAAGAATTTATTAAGTGCTTCTAGAAAGGGCAATCTCCACTCAGTACTTCCTTCTTGCTCAATTCAGTTTGGCATTTGTTCCCAGTGCTTTGTTGAAAATGCTCTCACCAAGGTCACCAATGACCTCTCAATTGCTAGAGCCAATGATCTCTTCTCAGCCCTCATGGCTCTTGACCTTTCTTTTTGGTATTTAATGCTACCTAGATAGACTACTCAAGACAAGAGTTAATATTAAACTCTCCTAAATTCACAGCCCTTTCTGAGGTTGTTATGATTATTGCATTAATATAAGTAGAGAAACTGAAGAAAAAAGGAAGCCAGGAAGGCTAGGTATTCTTAATGTTGAGGTCTCTGAATGTGTGAGGGTTTTTTTCATATTTTGATAACGATTTCAGTATCCTTTGAAATCCTATGCATTTTATTTTATTATCCTATTCTATATATATAATATGTATATGTATATACATATTTTATATATAATATTCTATTATAACATTCTGAGAAGAGGTTCATTGGAGACCAAAAAGGAGTCTATGACACTCAAAAAGAGGCCAAGAACTGATTTTGTTTGAGAGATTCAAAACAACTCAAACAAGCCATCCTCTCTAACAGAATGAACATTTTAACATTAGAAGAGATCAGAGAGGTTATCTAGTTTGAACTGTTTGAATAAAAGTATGCTGTACAGAATCACCAATTAAATAATCCCCCAGCATTTCCTTAATGACCCCTCATGATGGGGAGCCTGCTACCTGACAACGCTGCTTGTTCCACTTTTGGATGTTCTAAATATTAGGAATTTTTTCTTTACGTTGAATGAAAATCTATCTCTCTAAAACTTTCACAATTTATTCCTAGTCCTCTCCTCTGGAGCCAGACAAAAGAAGTCAAAATTGTTTTTCAAATGAGTGTTCTTTAAATACAAAAAGACAGCTCTCATATTCCCTGTAAGTCTTCTGGGGTCCAGGTTAAACATCCCCGGTTCCTTTTAGTGACCCTCATTTTTCATGATTTTGAGATCCATCACCTTCTCCGTCATTCTTCCCTGGAACTTTGTCCAGTTTATCAATACTCTTGCAGAAATGTGGTGTCCATAATTGAATGCAATCTGCTCTATGAGATCTGATTAGGAGCAGGTCGCAGCGAGACTATCACTTCCCATTCTTGGAAGGTATTTGCAGGGGTGTGATGCTAAATGTTTAACAACCAATTCTCAGAATAAATGCATGATACCCTTCTAAGTGTAATCTGCATCATTGACCTTTTCTCCTTCATCAACAAAAAAGATTAATCAATAATTCAGGCCCTGATTTGTAGTGTTTGCTGATTTCCAAAGTGTAGATGTTCACACGAGAAATTTAACAATCAGCTCTTGCTAGTTGGGTTTGAGCTGGTTTCAGCACATACCTGGCTATATCTCTCTTATTGCAGCCTAAGATTTCACTAAGTTTTATTTTTTATTACCATATATCATTAACTAATTGAGCTTATAGTCTATTAAAGATTGTTTTAGACACTAAATAAACCAACCAACATTTATTAAGCACCTACTATGTGCCAGGCCCATTGTGCTAAACACCAGAGATACCGGGACTTTCCTAAGGTCATAAGACCTTCTACAGGTCATAAGAACTTAGTGTTTGATCAGCAGTGTCCTAGAGTCCAAAGAAGTTGTGTCAGTAGGGAGCATGTGGTAGGGACTGACAATGGAGAGACAAATGAACCTTATTTCAAGTACTGTACTTAGAGTGGGTGTGGTTGGTGAGTGAAGTATTAATAATTCCTTATAACAGACCTAACTTAATACAGCATAAATTTAGTTGGTATATCCAATCTAATAATCAATACATGGTGAATTAATCAATCATAACTCTGATCCTAATAGCATTAGTATAACTCAAACTTAATCCTATTCTGCTGAGTTCACTAATATAATCACTGATACACAATCAATTCACAATGAACTAAATAAATGCTGGTTAAATAGAGTAGAAGTATCAGAATTACCTTCACAAATACTAATGGGCTACGTCCCACAAGCAAATCTCTTGAACTCTCAGTACCTCAGGTCACTCTCCAAGGCCATAAGTTAGCATTAATAGAGGGCACTTACACACCGGGAATTGCCCATACAGATGAAATCATAAATCTGAATTCAAAAAAAGTCACAACCTCTTTTATATTCAGGGGCGTACTAGTTTAACAATGGGCTCTCCGGAGGACAAAACACAAACAAAACTGAAATGTAGGCACTACACACTTTAAAGTTTATTCTACAATTTTAACATTTTCTCCATAATTTTCTTAAACCTTAAGCGATAAATCAATTCCTGTTTGTAGATATCTGAGGTGTAAATACACTGAAAATTTAACATTGGACTTTTATGAGCAGGTTTGAATTAACTCCAGCACATCCCTACTTACTTCTATTGTGTTCCTTTTTATTGCCTTCTTAATAATCTGCAACTTTAATTCTATGAAGACTATTGTATTCCATGACTTATATACCATGTCACCAGGAGATATTGTTAAATAGGTGAACCTTTGTTTCAGGGAGCACCTGATTCTATATTCACATTGAACCATTAATGACTACTCTTTGCACCCAGTCACTCAGCCAGTTGAAATGCGCTCAACTGTCCTGTTGACTAGCCCTTCATCTCTGCAGCTCATTCACAAAGATAACACTGATGAGGCTGACTTCTGTCCAACAACGAGAGCGTTGCCTAAATCTAAATCTATCTAGTTTCAGGGGGCTCTACTTGTTAATAAGACACACCTGCTTCTCTTTCCCTGCCTCCCCTTCCCTGTGGTTAAAACTGTTCAACACACCTACTTCCTCTTCCCTGTGGTTAACTGCCCAACCAGGAGCATACCCCAATCCTGGCTGAGTGCCTAAGATTTGTGTATAAAAGCAAGCGCCTGTCCTTCTCCAAGCTGCTAGTACCCACTAGAAGCACTAGCCCACTGTTTTTGTGTCAGTAAAACCTTCTTGACTAGGAGAAAGTCTGCCTCTTGAATTCTTTCCTGACAGCCCAGCTCCTGAACCTCATCGTCTTCTTCAACATGAGAGGCTTGGTCAATGCTTGGCTAAAATCAAGACAAACTCTATCATCCTCCAGATCTGCCTGTCTGGTAACTGTGGCAAAGAAGGAAATGGGCTTGATCTGGCATAACCTGTTCTTCACGATGCTGGGCTACTTTTTGCTCGTTGTTGCCTAGTTCAAAATTTCACTATCCTTTTGATAAATCTAGAAAATTTGCCAAGAATAGAAGTCAAGCTCATTGGCTAATAATTGGTAGATTCTGCTCTTTTCCTTTTTTAAAAAAATTAGAACATTTACTCTTTTTCAGTCCTGTGACAACTTTCTCTATGAGTTTTCAAAGATAGTAACTCATAACTCCCCTGTCTAAGAGCTTTCGCCTTCTTCAGATACATTGTCAACAGTGCCCTATTGCAAGATGCTCTCTCCTCTGTTAGTTATGGCTCTACGTTCTTCTGACTCCCCTTTTATCTTTTTCTTCAGGGAAGCCAGGAAGTGCGTGAATAGAGTGCTGTGCCTAGGTTCAGAAAGACTATAATCTGGTCTCAGATAATTAGCTTTGTGACCCAGGTCAAGTCATTTGCTTGCCTCAGTTTTCTCATCTATAACAAAAGGACTGTTGTGAGGATGAAATGAGATAACAATTGTAAACTGTTTAGTATAGTGTGTGGCACATAGTAAGTGCTAATACTCACTGTTGTTATTAATTATCTGTATGACCTCACTGTTAGAGTTTCCTTTTCTGGATTATTCTTCATATTTAGCAACCTAAGAATGAGTATCTCCCAAAGTCCTGTCCCATATCCTATTTTCTTCTCTTTCTGTGCTTTCTCTCTTGTTTATCTTATTTGCTCCAATGGGTTAAAATATCATCTCCATCAAATGCCTTCCTAACATTTATCTTTCCACTGAACCACAGTCTTGCATTGACAATTGTTTGATGAATATTTCTACCTTAGTATGTCATTAATATCCAAAATTCAATACCTTCAAAACAGAACATATCCTCTAGTCTATACCGGCCACTCCTTTAAATTTCTTTATTACCATTGAAGGAGCCACCATTCTTCCAGGCACCTAGGTTAACAATCTCAAAGTCATCTGTGGTGATTCTCTCTCCCATTTCCAGTCAGTATCTATATGTATGAAACCACACATACATATATATGCATATGTATGAATATGCGTATGTATGTATGGAAGACTTGCCTTTGAGGGCTGCTTATCTACCTTTGATATCCACCATTCACCCAGCAATCACTTGTGACTCCAAGAAGCTGTAGCATAAGCAGAGCCACACCCCTGTAAATTGTTTTGGAAGATGGGCTAAATCAGGTTGAGGGTAACTGAGAGGCCTCAAGCCTGTGAGTGATTTAGGGAGGTATCTACCCTAAGCATAGGAAGACTTCCCCAGCAGAATGGATAGATGGGAATAATTTGTTCCAATGGTCATGAAGCTGGTTGTAGCAGCTTGTGGAACACTTAGAGTTTGGGTCAGACATCAAAGATATCAATGGCATCTACTGCATCCCAGGCCATTGACTGTTGTCTTGAATTTTGTCTTGCCACTGGACTTCGATGACTCTGGAGAGAGAACGAGGCTGAAGACTTGTGTAATTCTGCATCACTTAAATTCAATTGACCCACAAGTCAAGATATTTTCCCATGATATCATTGGTCCTCTTTGAAAAGGAAGGCTGAAGACAAAAACAACTTATGTATGTATATGTATGTACAGTATGATTCATGTATGTAGGCACATATTTATATACATAAATTAATATCTATATTATGTACATTATGTTACCATGTACATCCATATACACATGTATACATACACTTGTGTATTATGTGTAATACACATATATAAATATATAGTAGTGGCTGAAATGTCCCAGAGAGGCCATCCCATTAGTAAAATCACTTACATGTGCACATAGTATCCCACCCAGTAGAATGGGAGTAATGAATGAGTCATTTTATATTGGTGTTTAAAGCCCTTTGCACAGTACCCTATATAAAGGAAGTATTTAAGCATTTATTGGACTGAGTTGAATATAGTTCATTTAGATCTGATGCCTTGAAATAAAGAAAGATAGCTAAGTGTTCTCCTACTATCTTTTTACTAATCTTGGGCTTTAATTCCTGCTTAGCCATTTTCACTTTGTCCTTTCTTTTCCAAAGATTATTCTCAGCATCAGAAAAAGCAGGGGCAAAGCAAGAGTTGAATAATATTCTCTTTTTGTGGTACAATGAAAAGAATTGAATCAGGAGAGCTATTTTCAAGTTCCAGCTCTGCTACTTACTGCTTGTGTGACCCTGGTAAAATTAAAACTCTCTGGGTCTCCCTTTCCTCATCTATAACACGATGGGGTTGGTCTAGATGAACCTGAAGGTCTTTTTTGGTCCTAAATCTGCGATCCCTTCTCCCTTTGATCATGTTATCCAATCTGAAGCAATGTCTTTTTCACTTCCTTGACACTATTTTCACAAAATAACAAAATTTTTTTTTTGTTTCCTTAGCATTCTTTGTTAGACTCAATGTGTTCTCGACTTTAATACTCCTGATAACATTTCTGTAGGACTGATAGCCTCTTTTGTATTCTCTCCTGCAGCCTTTGCTTCTGCCTTTTAATAGTGGTTGCTGAAATGTCCCCCAGAGGCCAACCCATGGAAACATGCTTTGAGTTGTCCTTCCTGGTTTTATTTGAGCACCTAGGAGCTTTCAGGCTTGCTTCTAGCCATGTGGTGATCCAACCTTGAAAGGACTTGGCATTTTGGTATACATGACAAATTCTGAGTGGTCCCTTGCCCCATGACAGTGGTGGAAGAGTGAAATCCGGCATTATTTAAAAGAAAAATAGCTTCTGTCCTTGTAAGGGCAAGCAAAGTAGTATGTTATTCTTTTAGTTTAGATATAGAGATAGATAGATATAGATATATGATGTAGGTATGTTTTATATATATATTATATATATATTATTGTTTTAGATATACATATATAGATGTCATTGTTTTAGATTATACATCAAGAAGTATAATGCCTCCGACTGAATCTTACCTTTATCAACCAAGAGTCTTTACTAGGAGTAAAGTACAGAAACAAGAGGTATTTATATTTGTATTATTAATGTGATTAAAGATCTTCCCCACCACTAATGGGCCTGCCAGTTAAGGGGAGTTTGATTAGGGAGGAAGGCCCACACCTTTTGTTAATAGGCAGTGGTTCTCAAGGATTGGGATGCCCTCTGGCTCTGAAAAAGGTCAGTACTCTGAGGGTGAGGTTTTACTTTGGGCCTTAAGTTTATGGAACAAGGTTTGTGTGGCAGATGAGACCCTCTGAATCCTCTAAGGAGCCTCCTGGCTTTGGAAACTCAGATGTTGGTGCTTCACTCTCTGGCAACTATGATCAGACAGTTGAACCTGTCTGTTGATTTGTGATATATGTATTGCTTATGTCAGACAGTTTGGAAGTGCTGTCTGTTGATTTACTGAACTAAGTCAGTGATGTATGTGCTTGATTAAAGAAGGTTGCTAACCCCTCAAAAGTTGCCTTTGCTTTTAGAAAAACAGATCATAGAACTTGTGATAGTAGGCCCCCCTGTATATGTTGGGGTGCTTACTGATACAGTTCTGAACTCTCTTATTTCAATATTCCCTTCCCATGGCATCACATAATCCTAAAACTTCTAGACCTGTTCCAATACATATGGATATAATAAATATACAGGTGTATATATGTGCATATGTATGCAATATAAATCTTAGTTATGTATGCAATATAGCATATTAGTATATTGTATGTACATATAGATGTGCATGTGCATTATATACAATACATGTACATATATATTATTATAAAAATGTGGTAATGCATATACATATATAGGTACATGCATACATGCATACATAAATATGCATTGACTTTCACCACACTTTTCCCTTTGGCAATTGTCTATCCTCCCATGGACACTGTTCTTTGGCCAGACTCTCATAACCTCTGCACAGGCTGCTGTCATAGCCTCCAAATGAGGCTCTCTGTTTCCAGGCTTTCCCTACACACAGCACTCTGATCTATATTCCACACACCTACCAGAATAATCTTCCTAAGACTTGGATCTGCCCACGTCACTCCCCTGCTCCAAATTGTTCTGTAGCTCTCCATTTTTCTTTGACTAAAATGAAAGTTTCTTAATCTCATATTTAAATCTCTTTACAATGTAGGAATAATCCACGTTTCCAATTTCTTTCAAATGACTCCTCTTCCTGTTCTACGAACTCTACATTTCAACCAGCCACGACAACTCTCCGCTCCTTTTATTTGACTTTCTGTCTTCTGTCTCTATGCCTTCACACAGGCTGATGCCCAGGTTCTAAACTCAGCCTCATGATCAGTTCATTTAAACAGAACACTCTTAAAGCATTACTGCAATTGTCATCTTTACTGGCACCAAGATTTGGGGAGCACCCTGTATAGACTCAGCTGGGTGCCATTTTATAGGGAAAGTTTTTCCTAATCTTTTCCCCACATTCTTTGCTAATGCTTTCTCCCTTATAAAATCACTTTATATTTACTTAACTGTGCACATGGTCTATCCCACCCAGTAAAATGGGAGCAATGAATGAGTCATTTTTATATGAGTGTTTAAAACCCTTTGTACAGTACCCCACATAAAGGAGGTATTTAAATATTTGTTGGACTGAGTTGAATATAGTTATTTAGATCTGATGTCTTGAAATAAGGAAAGATAACTAAGTGTTCTCCTACTTTCTTTTTACTAATCTTGGGCTTTAGTTGCTGCTTAACCATTTTCACTCTGTCCTTTCTTTTCCAAAGATTATTCTCAACAGCAGAGAAAAAGAGGCAAAGCAAGAGTTGAGTAATCTCTTCTTGTGGTACAATGAAAAGAATTGAATCAGGAAAACTATTTTCAAATTCCAACTCTGCTATTTACTGCTTTTGTGACCCTGGGAAAATTAAAGCTCCCTGGGCATCACTTTCCTCATCTATAACATGATGGGGTTGGTCTAGATGAACTTGAAGGTCCTTTGTGGTCCGAAATCTATGATCCAATCATACTTTGATCATACCATACAATCTGGAGCAGTCTTTTTCACCTCCTTGACACTTTTTTCCCTAAAATAGCTTAAACAAATATTTTTTTTTGTTTCCTTAACATTTTTTTGTTAAATTCAGTTTATTCTCAGCTTTAATACTCTTGACAATATTTCTGTAGGACTCATAGACTCTTTTGTATTCCTTCCTGCAGCCTTTGCTTCTATCTTTTAGTAGTAGCTACTGAAATGTCTCCCAGAGGTCATTCCATGGAAGCATTGCTTTGAGTTGTCCTTCCTGGTTCCATTTGAACCTCTGGGAGCTTTCAGACTTGCTTCTAGCCATGTAGTGATTCAGCCTTGAAAGGATTTGGCATTTTGGTGTGACATGGCAAACTCTGAGTGGTCCCTTTGTCCTTCCATGCTCCAGGACAGTGATGGAAGAGTGAAAACCAGCATTATTTAAAAGAAAAATAGCTTCTGTCCTGGGCTCTTTTGTTTCAATACTCATTTCCCATGGCATCACATAATCCTGAAACTTCTAGACTTGGTCCTCTCCACCCTACCCTCATAATATTCTCACTCATGAATCATCCAGGCAAAGGGTTCCACTAGGTGAGCCTGTTCTTGGTGTACTGGCTGGCACTCCTCTTTTGTGTCTGTCCTCTCTTGACCTTAGTCAAGCAAGTACTTATCTTGAGATGAATGTGACAAGGCTTGGAGCTGATCTTGTGAGTTGGAGAGGTCCAGAGGTCCTGGCTCTTATTGGGTCAGAGCTTAGTGATGGCAGGGGAAGAATCCCTAGCAACTGCTCCCATACCCTTGGACAGTATGGCCACTGATAAAAGGATTGGCCTATCTAGTCATTACCCAGCAGACATATACTAGAAATTGTTTGGACCGTGCAGAACTGAGGTGAATTGTAAAATGCCTATGTAGAAGTCCTACAAATCTTTATGATGAGATCTAGGCAGCAATTTCCCACCAGACTGTAACAGTTATTATATGTTGTTACTGAATCTTGTCTCAGTTCATTCTGTTAATGTTCATTGTGATTCTTTCTCGCTTAGCATCTCTTTTGTGCATAAGAATAAATATCTGTCCCATGCCTGATTCACATTGAACTTTGAGCATCTCTCTACTATTTCCCCTTTTATGAGAAATCCTAGATGTAAACCATAGCATAAGTTATAAACAAGTTGGTCCCTGGGATGTTGGGGTGGGAGCCAATAAGCATATGAAAAGGAAATATAAGACCTCCCTCCCTTTAAAGACAGTCTTCCTAGGACTAAACCCATGTTCTACATGCCTATAGTACTCCAATTCTGTGGTCCAACAGTGCTTTGGATGGATATACTTATAGTTTTAAACTCTAAATTCGCTAGAGTTCTTATATATACACACATACTAGTCTCAATAGATAAGTGAAGTCAAGTCAATAATCATTTATTATTAATTGTACTGTGCTAAGCAATAGGAACTGAATTCAGGCAGAAATATCTGCCATTAAGGAGCTTACATCTTAGTGGGGGAAAATAACATAGAAGGAAGCTAAAAGCAGAGTAGAAGATATTGGATGGGGGGCGGAAGGAGGAAGATGTACCCATGCAGAGGCATGTTAGAGGAAGTCTGGCAGGTCTGGAGTGGAGTCCAGAAGAGTGAAGACAAGACAGGACTGGACATTTTTCTTAAATGGAGGTTCTGGGAAGAAGTAACCAATCAGAAGGAGGGATTTAGGAGCAGGGTGTACTTCCAAGGTCAGAAAGCCAAAGACAGAATGAGGAAAAGTGAGGAGGATAGCATCGTGTACCAGGAAAAGTCCAGAGAATCAAAAGTGGAGAACATCCTCCTTTTCTCTTATCTTTAGAATTTCATTCTGGAGATTCTCCCATCTCTCTGGGCCAGCCTTCCCTTCCAGAATTTTAAACCTGGTGATCCTGCCTAATATTGCTCTGAAACCTTTGAAAACTATCTTTCTAAAATTAAAGGAAAATATCAGAATTGACCTTACTTTCTTTTCTCCTCTTTTAGGAATTCAAAGATAGCTTGATTACTTCAAGTCATGAAAACAATATTAATGACATTTTTACTATTGACTTTTTCATGCATTCACACATTGTAAATAATGCATTCGATCACATTCAAAACTTGCTCAGAGAGACAGCAAGCAATAAATTTAGCAACAGACAAATGAAAACAATATTTTTGTGTTAGCATCAGGTACAAATGAAGCGAAGGTAACATGCATAAGCACGTTACATTTCCAGAAGATGATTAATTTTTTTAAGAATATAAAAAAAAGTTCCAGGATAAAACCAAGAAAGAAACAAAATTATCTGTGCTTCAAAAGAAAATCTGCCCACTTTAGTAGAAAAAAAATGTAAAACAAAATGTGGTTCCCAGAATGGGAAGATAAAAATCCCCTTCCAAAGCAAAATAATCGAAGTATTTAAAAACTCCTTCAGGATTCACAACTGTTTAGCTAGAGAAATATGAATTATAGCCCATCCCTTAAGAAAAGTTTGAGAAGGGTATTTCTTAAAAGTAGGGTTTTTTTTAATGTTTATCTGCCAGAAAAAACAATTTTAAACTCTGAGCTCTGCAACGTCTTACAAAAACTATTTGAATTTAAAACTCAAAGGCCAGAAAAAAAGGTAAACAACAAAACTACTTAAAACAATGGACTGGGGGCTGTTGAGCTGCAGAGTAACTTAAAGGTGAAAGTGTGGGGCTATTCAGATTGAAAAAGATACGTAAGCATAAGGGGCCACCGTACTTACTTAGAAAGTATTACAATAGTCTTGTAGATAGACTCTCCCTTTTAAGAAATATATGGTCATATGTAGGTGGTCTAAATATATAGATCTAGGTAGTATGGATAGATTTGATTTGAGACCTGAGTTACTTCCATGAAGAGGGAGGAGAGCCAAGGACAATGCCTATACCTTCAGCATATTAGCTGGTGAGGAGTACTTAGTGCCTAGGAACTCTGTGAGACTGTTCTTTTTTTTCCATTCTGTAAAAAGGGTATCAAGCTAGAATTATGTCTTCCTTCCTCAGATATCTCTAGTGTTTCCATCTGTGCCAGCACAAGATATCCTGTACCTTCTATGCAGTCATGTCCAACTCTTCATGATCCCATTTGGGGTTTTCTTGGCAAAGATACTAGAGTGGTTTGCCATTTCCTTCTCCAGCTCATTTTATAGATCAGGAAACTAAGTAAAGAGGGTTAAGTGACTTGCCCAGGATCACAGAGCTAGTAAGTGTCTGAGGTCGTACTTGAGCTCAAGGAAGCTAAGTCTTACTGACTCCCTGCCCAGTCCTCTATCCACTGAGTCATCTAGCTGAACCTGTACCATCTACTGGCAACTCAGTCTCCCAACTGGTCTGTGAAGAACCTTTGGTGTCTGCCACCTCCTACGGTAGCCAACCTTTGAAGAAAGAGGAAAAGGAAGGTTGGTGGAGAATGAAACTTCTTTCTTCTACTATTTAGATCCTACTGTCATCTCTAGCTTTCATTTCCCTTTTCTTGCCTAATCTCCGCCCTTTGGAGGGATGAGCAGTAAAGAAGCAGAGTCTCTCATCTGACCATCTGACTAGATCACCATCTGACCAAATGCTTCCAATTGACTTCTCCATCCTGATCTGCAACCTCTGTTGGGAAGAACAGTGGCATCCTACAATAAATGATAAACATTCTCACATCTGGTTATACCCTTCACATCTCCTTGATTCTGAACTCTGGAAATCAAATATCCAAACCCACTTCTCACCCTTTACCACCTGCTGCTTCATTCCCATTCTCCTCCATACTCCCATCCCAAAACTTCACCCAAATACCACCCAGTTCTCCCACTGTGCCCTCTGGAATATCTGTTTCATAGGAATCACATTTTCCTTCATCTTAAAACTTTTTCTCTCCCATTCCATTCATCTACTAGTTGTTCCTGAAATCTGGCTTCCCCTTGATGATACAACCTTCCTGGCCTCCTTCTCCAGTACTGGCTGTACCTTCTATCATTCTCTAAAGCACACTGGTCAACGTAGGGGAGTTAGAATACCCTTTGTGCCCCATTGCCAATTCCAGGTTCTCCCCTTACTCCTTCAGTCAGTAACATCTCTTCCTTTGAGGTCCGTGTTATTCATATCTACTACTCTATCAAAATCCTGGCAGCTGTTGTTTAGACTCCCAAGTCATTCCCTTCCTTTCTCAATGACTTTGGTGCCTGGATCACAATTTTTCTCTCCTCCCCAAGTCCTGCCCTCATACTAGGGAGTGGCAACATACATATTAACTCTTTCTCAAACACCCTAATCACTTAGTTCCTCAACTCTATCCATTTCTTAAGAACTATTCCTCCACCCCACCTTAGCCACACACAAAGACTGTAGTACCCTTGACCTTGCCATCACCTACAAATGAACTATCTCTATGTTCAAGAATTCTGAATTCCCCTTCTCTAACCATAATCTATTGACTTTTTGCCTTTCCCTCTGCTCTCTCTTACAAAATCCTACTATTTTCCTTTCTTGGATCTCCCTTTTATGAGCCACCTTTTGATGTCAAAGTTTATTTTTCTTGTTATTATCCCCTCCCAGCCACTAGCATCCTCTTAAGATCCCCTCCTTTATCCCATCCCAGCAAGTTTCCCAGCTGAGTTATTTTTATATCCAATTCCTTGTGTTTGTGTGTTCAGCCCTCTTTTGTCTGGTTTAGATAAGAGTGAGATTCTTGAGATGTTTGCTTCCCAACCCTCCTTCATGTTTGCATACTCCAATCATACAAATATGGTATATTAATCCTCCTCCTTTTTCTTTTATCCCTTAATGAATTTTCCCCCTTCTTTCCTTTCCTCTCTTAAAATTATAGTATATGTAACAAAACCTAGCCTAGAAAATTTACTCCCTTTGTGACCCTAGAGGACATTAAAAATTTAATATTCTTTCTTCATTTGACTGTAAGTACTTCATCCTTGACGGCTAGGTGGTGCGGTAGATAGAGCACTGGGCTTGGAATTAGGAAGACTTATCTTCATGAGTTGTGGCCTCAGACATTTACTGACTGTGGGACCCTGGGCAAGTCCCTTAACCCTCTTTGCCTCAGTTTTCTCATTTGTAAAATGAACTGGAGAAAGAAATGACTAACCATTGCACTTTGCAAGGAAACTCCAAATAGGGTCATGGAGAGTCTGACATGGCTGTTAACAATAATAAACGCCATCCTTCTTTATTAGTTTGAGAGTGTATTTACCTCTCCAAGTTTCTATCCTCTATGCTTGAATTTCAAAGATTCCACTGAGCTCTGGCTTTTTAATAAGTAATGCTTCAAAGTCCTCTATTTTCTAAAAGGTTTATTTTTTTTCTTCAGCTGTGCAGGGTTATATTTAGTTTTCCAGAGCAAGTTATTTTTGGTGGCAAGTTTTTTTTTCTTTCTCCTTTTAGAATATTATATTTCAAGATTTTCTCACCTATATAATAGCTATGAGGTGTTTTGCAACTACAATTCCTTGATACTTGAACTCTTTTATTTTGTTTGATTTCAGTATTTTTTGCTTAACTTGAGTCCTCTGAATTTTGGTAACTACATCCTTAAGTATTTTCAATTATTTTTTTCCTCAGAGGGCGACCAATGGACTTTTCCCATTTTCAATTTGCCTTCTGGTTCTAACACATCTGGGAAATTTTCCTTTATTATTTCTTAAAATGCACACACACACACACACACACACATATTCTTTGTTTGGTCACAGTTTCCACAAAATCCAATGATTTCTAAATTATCTCTCCTTGATGTTTTCTAAGATTGTTGTTTTATGTAAGTAGAAATCTTACATTTTCTTCTATATTTTTCAATCAATTGTCTTTTCTATTACTTCTTGTTATCTCATATAATCACTGAGTTTTTTCTGTCCTGTTACATTTTTTAGGGAGAATACTGCTTAGAACAGGTTTTTCATCTTCTGTTTTATTTCATTTTTTTTCTTCAAGAGCTCTAATCTCATTTATAATTTCACATTTTATCTCTCCAGTTTTTGAGTTATTTTGGAATTCTGTTGCCCATACTATCCTTTTCTCTGAGGTTCTACTTGTACTTGTATAGTGAATCCTTCTGGCTTTACCTATCAGGTTTTACTTTTTCTTTTTCTTTTTTTTTGTCAGTATTTTTTTTTTTAATATAAATTTATTTATTTAACTTTTTACATTCATTTTCACAAAATTTTGGGTTCCAAATTTCTCCCCTTTTATCCCCTCCCCCCAATACACCAAGCATTCTAATTTCCCCTATCACCAATCTCCCCTTTCTTCTGTCATCCCTCCCTTCTCTTGTCCCCATCTTCTGTTTTGTCCTGTAGGGCCAGATGACTTTCTATTCCCCATTAACTGTATTTCTTATTTCCTAGTAGAAAGAACAATACTAAACAGTTGTTCCTAAAACTTTGAGTTCCAACTTCTCCCCCTCCCTCCCTCCCCACCCATTCCCTTTGAGAAGGCAGGCAATTCAATATAGGCCATATCTGTGTAGTTTTACAAATGACTTTGATAACAGTCATGTTGTATAAGACTAACTGTATTTCCCTCCATCCTATCCTGCCCCCCATTGTTTTTATTCTGTCTTTTGATCCTGTCCCTCCCCAAGAGTGTTGACCTCAAATTGCTCCCTTCTTCCATTGCCTTCCCTTCCATCATCCGCCCCCACCCTGCTTATCTTCTTCTCCCCCACTTTCCTGTATTGTGAGATAGGTTTTCATACCAAAATGAGTGTGCATTTAATTCCTTCCTTTAGTTGAATGTGATAAGAGTAAACTTCATGTTTTTCTCTCAGCTCTCCTCTTTTTCCCTCCATTAAAAAGTGTCCTGCCTGCCTCTTCTATGAGAGATAATTTGCCCCATTCCATTTCTCCCTCTCTCCTCCCAATATATTTCTCTCTCACCACTTCATTTTTTTTAGATATGATCCCATCCTACTCTGTGCTCTTTGTCTCTGTGTGTGCATGCATGTGTGTATGTGTGTGTGTGCGTGTGTGTATGTGTGTGTGTGTAATCTCACCAACTACCCAGATACTGAAAAGTTTTAAGAGGTACAAATATTGTCTTTCCATGTAGGAATGTAAACAGTTCAATTTTGATAAGTCCCTTATGACTTCTCTTTGCTGTTTACTTTTTCATGCTTCTTCTCATTCTTGTGTTTGAAAGTCAAATTTTCTTTTCAGCTCTGGTCTTTTCATCAAGAATGCTTGAAAGTCCTCTATTTCATTGAAATTCCATTTTTTCCCCTGAAGTATTATACTCAGTTTTGCTGGGTAGGTGATTCTTGGTTTGAGTCCTAGTTCCTTTGACTTATGGAATATCCTGTTTCATGCCCTTCGATTCCTTAATGTAGAAGCTGCTAGATCTCATGTTATCCTGATTTTATTTCCACAATACTGGAATTATTTCTTTCTAGCTGCTTGCAATATTTTCTCCTTGACCTGGGAATTTTGGAATTTGGCTACAATGTTCCTAGGAGTTTCTCTTTTTGGATCTCTTTCAGGAGGTGATCGATGGATTCCTTCAATACTTATTTTGCCCTCTGGTTCTAGAATATCAGGGCAGTTTTCCTTGATAATTTCATGAAGATGATGTCTAGGCTCTTTTTTTTGATCATGGCTTTCAGGTAGTCCAATGATTTTTAAATTGTCTCTCCTGGATCTATTTTCCAGGTCAGTTGTTTTTCCCATGAGACATTTCACATTTTTTTGGTTTTGTTTTGTGATTTCTTGGTTTCTCAGAAAGTCATTAGCCTCCATCTGTTCCATTCTAATTTTGAGAGAACTGTTTTCTTCAGTGAGCTTTTGAACCTCTTTTTCCATTTGACTAATTCTGCTTTTGAAAGCATTCTTCTCCTCATTGGCTTTTTGAACGTCTTTTGCCAGTTGAGTGAGCCTATTTTTCAAGGTGTTATTTTCTTCAGCATTTTTTTGGGTCTCCTTTAGCAAGGTATTGACCCATTTTTCATGCTTTTCTTGCATCTCTCTCATTTCCCTTCCCAGTGTTTCCTCCACCTGTCTAACTTGATTTTCAAAATCCTTTTTGAGGTCTTCCATGGCCTGAGCCCATTAGATATCTATTTTGGATGATTGGGGTACAGAGACCTTGACTTCTATGTCTTTTCTTGATGGTAAGCATTGTTCCTCATCATCAGAAATGAAAGAAAGGAACATCTGTTCCCCAAGAAAGTACCCTTCTATGGTCTTATTTTTTTTCCCTTTTCTGGGCATTTTTCCAGCCAGTTACTTGACTTCTGAGATTCCTCTCCACCCCTGCCTAGATCTGCCCAGCTAGTGCTTGGGGTCTGAGATTCAAATGCTGCTCCCCAGCCTCAGGGCTTTCAGGGACTGGCGGGGCTGCTATTCAATGTGAGCTTAAGTTCTGGTGCTCAGGTGGGGGCAGGGCCGCCTCCCAGGCTCAGTTCCCTCAGGGGGTTTATGTGGAGATCTTCAGTAATGGAGCAGAGCTCCTGCCTATTCTGGGAGCTCCTGGCCACCACTGCCTCTGCCACTGCCTCTGCCACTGCCTCCCGAGGGGGCCTGAGTTATAGAGACACCCCGCTCCCTTCTCGGCCAGCCCAGAAGTCTCTCTCAGTGACCTGTAGTGCCTGTGGGTGGAGGGACCTTCATGGCCGCTGGAGGTTCCATCCCTGAAGCCTGCTCGGATCTGTTCCTCTGGGGCCTCAAGGCCAGGGCAGCACAGTGGCTCCGCTCTGCGTCCGGTGTGCAATGGACCTTTGGTGGTGGTTTTTCAGGGCTCTCTGGAATGGAAATCTCCTCCCCTCCATTGCTGTGCTTGTTCTACTGCTCCAGAATTTGTGGGGAATTCTTTTTACAGGAAATTTATGGGCTGTGGGTTCTGGAGCTAGCATACGTGAATCTTTCTACTCCACCATGTTCTATCAGGTTTTTCTTAAACCATATTTCTTCACTATGTGCTTTCTGCTACTGCTTTATAGGATTTGCCTATGGTGCCACAATCTTAAAGCAATGCCAATTGCTGCAGGTGTCAGAGACGACATTGCCCAAAGGTAATTTCCCTCCTTTACCATCTCCCTGATTATTGAATCCACCATTGATCTATTTCTTCCCCTGGTGATCTTTCTCTCTTCATTTGCCTCAAAATTGCCTTTTTGAACTCATGCTCTCCCACTCCCCTGGTGCCAATTGCCCCAGGAATTACAACTTCTTTTGGAAGTAGGATGAGCTGATTTTTCAAGTCCAAATTTCCTAAACCACACCCAACACGAAGTCTTCATCTCCCATCACAGACCTTTGTCCACCCACTGGAGCTTTTATCAGTAGATAAGCATGCCATTGCCACTGCCAAAGCATAGCCTTCTCTTCCCTCCCCCCATCCTTCCCACCTCATCCTGACTCACTCCCCTGTAGGCTCTTCTGTTTTTGAGAGACAGGAGTCACATTATTAGTCCTTAATTTGACCTGGGCATGTCACACATTCCCCTCTATCCCTCTAATGCCCCCCCCACTACCAAATACACACAGTGTCTTATCCTGATTCCTCTGTTCCTTTGTTTTCTGGCTTGTTATGGGAAGTTCATCATTTTGCCTCATTAATGGTATGAGGTTTTCTGACCCATTACTGGCTCTGCTGGTGCTATGAAGTTGTGCACTCCAGCTCCAGCAGTTTTGAGCCTTGCAGCATTGGTGCTGTGGTGTTTTGGTCCTCAGTAGGTTCTTGCTCCTGAAGCCTGTGGTCACGCTAGCTGTCTGCTGTGACTAAGTTAAACTTCCTCAGCCTGGAGTAAGAGTTTCCATGGCACTGGAAAGAGGAGTGGGGACTAGAGAATGAGGGTGGGTTCTTTGTAAGCTTGTGTCAGATAATTGGGAATGCCAAGGCAGCCTCACTGATGATATTGTGGAAACTAGGAGAGGCATGATGAGTGAGCTCAGGATCAGCAATTATGCCACCCATGGATCCATATTATGATTCCTTGTGGCTGCTTCATCTTAGGAGGGTCCATTCTTCTACCAGTTCATGAAATGTGGTGTTTTTTTAACCTTCTTTTGGATTACCTTAAGATAACTGAAATCACTTGTATCTTTAGTGCCTAGTTTCTGCTAGAAGAGGTTTTAGAAAGTTTGAGAAATCGTGGAGGTATCTTCAGAGAAAATGTGTCATTATTATTTTGTTAATCCCATGACCTAGAAGTTAACAGTGTCTTTTTAATCAATATTCTACTTCCCAAATCTCCTTTCTTCTTCTGTGATTCTTACCTTCAATTGGCAAAAGTGATGAAAACATCACCTATGTCCCATGATATTTTACTCTCTTGTCCAGCACATTATAACTGAATTCTTTTTGACATCATCTGTCTCCACATGAACTGCTGAAAGATGGTAGTAGTTATATGGTTTGAAAAGTCTTGGGAGTTTCTTTTACACATATTGGACACACGACTGAGGAAAATAGTATGTTTCTCTAATGTCAGGTCTTGAAATACTGCCCCAATTAGGGAGTCACCAATGCTATGACTCTTCCTCTGCCCTTTACAGTTTGAGGAGGTAGGGAAATTAGAAGGGAGATGGGGAAAGAAAAGAGCATTCAGTGAAACCCCTCCAGAAGAGACTATCCTCAGACTTGCTAGACTCAAGTCTTCTCAGTACTCTTACTGATGGATAGGCATGCTAGGTCTTCATCACTTCCACAACAAGAGTATTTATAGTTGTTAAACTTTTTATAGAAATGAGAAACTTACTCATTTCATATATCACTGTTGTCAGGGTTTAATAGATGTCTAGTTTCCCATTCTAAATTCTTAAGAGAGGAAACATTTTCAATTGGTCAATACATATAGTTCACATGAATGTTCATAGGACAATGTGGTCTCAAGTACAGGTCAATATGGGCAATCTGTTGGCATAATTTTGCAACCAGATGATCTATGACTGTCTTACTTCAAGATATTTCCAAATGTTAGCTACAGAAGTCAAAGAAGGAGTAACGTGGGAGGAAACACTGCTTTGTGACATTCTGTCCCTAGATAACTCAGGCCACCTCAGTGCTATTTCAATCCTTTCTTCTCTCTCTTCATGACTTCTCCAATGGCTTCTGTTATGATGACATGATTCTTGAAGCAATACCTCTAACCAAAGGGAATTTCCTCTCCAGGAGTACCTTACAGCAGTGAAACTACAGGCTAGACATCTCCTACTTCACCCCAGCCCTGCTCCCAAACCAACAAACAAGCAAATAAAAGTAAATTAAAACACAGAACAGGAACATAAGGAACCATAGTTGAGATACATGAATAGGAGACTGTCATACCCAGAAATATGGGTGCTGAGACAGGGACTCAGATAAGAAGAACTTACTAGGAAAATGTCCCTTACTTCAGACTGCTGGGTAGGCACACCAGGAAATGAATTTATTGCTTTGGGCTCAATGTCAGTGAAATTAAGGGAAAAGGGCATAGAGAAATAACTGTTAATTGTCTCTGACTATTCCTTCTTTTTTGTTTACCCTTTCTTCCCTACCCCTCAAATGCACAATCTATGGGATCCATATGGGATATCCCATATGGGATACCAAACAACCATCCTGTGGGGATGCCAGGTGCAGAGAGTGGATTTTAAGACCACAGATTTAAAGGTAGGAGGGTCCTTAGAGGCTCTCTAATACAGCACCCTCTCATTTTGCAGAGGTACAGATCAAGTTCTTTGCCCAAAGTCACACAAATAGTAGTAAGGCAGAGTTGAGATTTGAACCTTGATCTTTTGATTCTCAATCCAGGATTCTTTCCACTCTACAATGCTGACCTCTAAAAATCATTAAAAAGAGGCCACATAAACACACACAGTCATGAAGTCACACCTTTTACTTCTTTTGGTGGCTAAGTTCCCTTTCTACCCAGATAGAGGCCATGTTTTTCCTTCTGATGTGGTCACCAAGCAAGTGCTGGTCAAACACCACTGACCTCAAATGAATATGGGGAGGACATTTGATTCTCAAATGCTGAAAATACAAGAATCTGTATTAATCACAATCCAAGAACAGACTGATGGCTCGAACCTACTATGGGTTTTTATAGTTCTTGCTATAGATAGGCATTAGCAATGATTAAGTACTGATTTGTGGTTTATTACATAGTATGATAACTACATAATTTGACTGGTAGCTTATTATATGTTAATGATGAAGTGGTTTTCCTATTTTCCTATTGGTGTTCTGTTCTTATCAGAGGTCCACACATGTTTTTCAGTTGTTTGGAAGTGTAAGTATATTATTTCACAAACCCAAACCCTTCAGTGAGTTAAGGGGATCTCTACCCCCTGAAGACTTCCCCTGGCAGAATGCGCAGATGAGAACAATTTGCACCAGCAACAATGAAGGTGGCTGAAGCAGGCACAGTGGAACACTTAGAGCTTGGTCAGACATCAAAGACGCCAAGGTCATTCACAGCATGTAAGGGAAACTTTTTTGTATTATATTAATAACCAATTATTAAATTAGTATTAAGGTTTTTTCTCTTTATTTCCTCTTTCAGGGACCAGTCCTAAAGGTCAGGGTAGCACCAATATGGTATTCACAGTACCTATGGTGGCCATGAATATCCCTACACAATTCTGTATCACAAAATACAATGGACTCTCCATGTGGAAGACAGAACCAAAACATTTATTTAGACACCAGAAAGTTAAATCTGTCATAGTAACAGATAAATCTATACATAATAACAATACATAGGGAAGCACCAGCCCCAAGCTTTCTCTCTGTTAGTTTTCCCACAAATCAGTTGCCTTAAACAAATCGCAAACAAGCTTCCTTAAACAAATCACAAACAGGCTCCCTTAAACAAATCACAAACATGCTCCCTTAAACAAAATGCCCTTCTCTCATCACAGCCAGATGCCTGCTTGCCTGTGTCCTTCAGTTCCAACTGCTCTGACCAAATTTTTTCTCATCTCTGCTCCAGCTCCACTTCTTCCTGCTCCACCTGTTAAGCAAGCTCCTCCCATCACATGGGACTTAGGTTTCCATGTGATTTAAGCAGGTCACATGGGCCTAATGATGGATGGGAAAGACCTTTCCATTAAGATGCAAAATTACATTAACAATAAGCAAAAACTGAATTATCAATACAGTTAGTCTCTAAAGAAAAAAGCTAATAGATGAAATTTCCTTAATCCTTGGGGTTCATGCTCCTCAATTTTGGGCAGGACCCCACCCAACTAGGAGACCTTATTTCTATTTAGTATTTAAACAGAATCTAATCTAGGTGAATTTCTGCTCCAAAGCAATGAACTCATACCTTTTTCCCCTCTGTTGGAGCTTAGAGCTACCCAGCTCATGAAGGAGAAAACCAAGCAGAGTGGTCTTGTTAGAGATGGATTCTTTTGTCCAGCTTGTTGCAAGTGGCTAAGTCTCATGACCCAATCATGTTCTCAACAGCAGAAGTTGAAGAGTTTTATCCCACCTCCTCAAATAAATGTCCACCAATTAGAATTGATTTTTCCTCTTAGTGACATTCTCTTCAAAAATACCCCCCAAAACTTCAGGTATTCAGTAGCTCCACTAGGTGTCTTTGGTTACCAAGAGAAACCACTGATCATCAATTTATTATTAGCTAGTCTAATTAATAAATTGATTGTTAATCACCCAGAATCTGTTTCTCAGGTTTTTCATTCATCACACATCCCTGGCCTTTGCCAGTTATCTTGACTTTTGTGTTGCCACAGGACTTCAATGACTCTGGAAGAGAGAGTGAGACTGATGACTTTGTGTAGCTATGTCTCACTTAAATCTAATTCATGCATGAGTCAAGACATCATTCAATGATATCATTGGTCACCTTTGAAAGTGAAGGGTGAACAGCAACAAACCAGTGCTCATCATAAATACAAGAAAAGGAAACCCAACCCTACCTTAGTCACAAAATTGCACCTTAGACAAATGACATCAGTTATGCTAAACTAACAAAGTTAATCTCACTACAGAGGGAAGCTTCTGTAGCTTCTGCAGCTGCAGGGTGATTTGCTGTCCACCATTTTAAAGGCTCCCATCAATCCATTTTGGAAGTGTGGCTGTAATACCAGCACCTTCTTAGTTCAGATTGGATGTTGGCACAAAATGAGGCACTTAAAAGTCGTTGAGCCTCTAACAAAGGAGGTTTATTTTGCCCTAATATAGCAAGAATATGCAACAAGGAATCAGTAGCACTTAGGTTCTCTGGACATAGCCATCCTCATCTGTCTAGTAAGGCATCAGCAACAGACTCACATAGTCTTAGGCACTCACCAAATCTGAGGGGAGCAGACTACATACAAATGAATTTTTTTTAGCCTTTCTGTGTTGTGGGTAGAAAAAAAAAACCTCTTTTTATCTGGAAATGTTAACCCTATCACAACCCACCTCTCACGAATTTCTCTGAAGTGTCTGCCCCCTGTGTAGGTACCCACTGTCATTAGAAGAGTTCTTTCAATCAATCAGAAGTCATGTCTCCTTACGAATGCAGCATTACAGGGCTGTTTCTCAGGACTGCAGACCCAGGCTTGCATAGCTGCACTTCTACCCCTCTATTTGTGTATCATCTACTTCTCTTTCTTTTGAAGAATATTAATAATAATGTATTTCACTTCATAATTGTCACCACTTATAATGGTTGCAACCTGTTTTTGTGGTCCAAAAATTGGTTAATAACCTTTCATCGTGTAATTGCTGCATGGTATAATTCTGTGCATCGTGCCATGTTAAATGAAAACAGAGCAGCAATGTAGGCATATAGGTACGTATTTGTCTCTCCTGCATTGTGAGCCGCAAGCTTAGAATTTTCAGTGCATGTGCACTCAGGGTATTTTTGAAAGCTAACTTGTATGGTTTAGAGTGCTGCAGTACTAACGTTATTGTCGCTCAACCGTATGTAGAGTAGTAGGTACAAGGGGAGCAGGAAGGCAGGTGAAGCTGCCGTGAGCAAGTCACATCTTCCTAATTTTAATGAATGTTCAGGAGTATTCCATGCATCCTAATCTTGCACCAAAGACAGTCTAGCAATAAATGTTTTTTAAGTAATACTGGCACAATTTGAAAATCTTTACATAACTGGGTCACAACCCACTTTTTGGCAAAAAATTTAGCATAGAATCTGCAACAATTATGTGGTGAAATATGGTAACTAGCATTTATCTCGTATACGCCATGCACTGTGATAGGCCCCTTACAAATATTATTTCATTTAATCCTTACAATAACCCTGATGTAGGTGCTATTATTATCTCCATTAACAGTTGGGGACACTGAGGCAGACAGATGTAAAGCGATTTGCTTAGAGTCACACCGTTAGTAAGTGTCTGAAGCTAGATTCAAATTTGCATCTCCCAAAACCCAGACCCAGTAGCCTAACCACTGAACCACCTAGCTGAACAAAACTGGAAAGAGGAAATAGCAAATGAAATTGAATAGACACAGAGTATTGGGCTGGGAATGAAGAAACTTGAGTTCTAGTTCCACTTGTGACATTTAACCTTTCTTGGCCTGGGCCAGAAGAATGAAGTTCCAAAGCATTTATTAACCATTTACTATTTGCCAAATGCCATGCTAATGTGAGGATACACATACCAAAGGGATGGTCTTTATCTTCAATAAGTTTATATAATAATAGGTGGAGAATGAATGAATGGATGAGGAAGCATTTATTAGTCTGTTATACAGATTATTATATTGTTATACAAGCATTGTGCTTTTATAACAAGGAGCAAGGGTAGCTCCTGACCTCAAAGAGTTTACATGCACAGAAAGGAAAGTGATGCCCAGGAAGAGACCCTGAAAGTTACTGGCATACTGAGTCATCTAATGGGAGTAGGTTGGCACCTTTTTCACTTCAATGGCAAGATGGATTTGATCATGGTTGCTAGATAAGAGGAAAAGGTAGGAGATCCAGCAGTGAAGGGAAGTATATCTAATGTCTTTCCTAAAATAGTGATCCAACAGAGACAATCACTAATGAGGAGAGAGAGGAACCTAAGGCAGAAGGTGGGTGGCAAGTATAGAGTCAATGTCTAGAGTGCAGAGGTAACACTTATCAGTAGTGGGAACTGGAAAGGATTTTTTTTCTTTTCCTGAGAAGTCATAGGGTCCATGAGTGGAACAATAGGGTAGTCCATTGATACACTCTTTCTAGGGACAACGGTCCTATTTATTTGATTATTATTTAGTGCATGAGAGATACTCATGGGGTAGAATGGAAAATGGCCCAGATGAAGATGGGGATACATCCTGTTGAAGGCAAGCTCCTCCTTTGTGGTGAGTCTCTGGAGGTCTCTCTTGGAAGTTGGAACAGCAGCAGAAGAAAGGGAAATGACTAGTGAGGGTAACCTCCAAGGTCCTTTTCATAAAACTCTACCATAAACTCATAAACTGTTCATAAAACTCAGCCATAAAACTCTCTACTATGGTTCTGGAGAAAAAAGAGATGGAGAGAGGAAGAAAGGGAGAAGGAAAAAAGCTTATTTTAATATTAATGTTTAATTCTATATCATGGGGCAGCTAGGTTGCCCAGTGGATAGAGCACCGGGCATGGAGTCAGGAGGACCTGAGTTCATATGTGGCCCTCACATGCTTACTAGCTGTGTGACCCTGGTAAGTCACTTAACCTCAATTGCCTCCAAAAAAATTCTGTCCATATAACTAATCCTTACCTTGAAAGTGTGTTGGTAAATGTTCACAACTAGTTCTCTGCAGAAAATATGATTATATAGATATCCATATAATTATATATTAATTTAGTTCATTAATTAAATCAAACTTATTAATTTAATTTAATTAATAATTTAAAGTTATTCAATTTTATATATAAATACCTAATATGTTGATTATTGATATCAGTTATGAGTGAATATCATAAAACATAAAATGAAATAAATTATGTGTGTATACATAATGAAATAAATTACGTTTATACATATATGTATAGATATATATATTTACACACATATATATGTATATACCTACAAGAGATTTTTCATTTTTATTTTCAGTTCCAAATTCTCTCCCTCCCTTGCCCCTTAGCCCACTTGTTGATAAGGCAAGAAATATGATATCTGTTATACATATGAAGTAATGCAAAACATCGTATTAGCCACAATGTGAAAAAAAAGCAAAAAAATGAATAAAACATTTGCTTCAATATGTACCGATTGCATCAGATCTCTGGAGGTACTTAGCATTTCTCACCATGAACCCATTGGAATTGTCTCCATAATATACTATCAAATTTCATCTGCATTATTAATATTCTCTCCATAATTTTCTTAAGGCTAGACACTCAGTAAAACATTAAATCAAGTCATTATTTGTAGGTTTTTCCTTTTTCTGAGGTATAAGTGTTCACACCGGAAATTTAACAATCTGCTCTAATGAGCTAAATCCCTGTTTACCCTATAGTTTTCAAGGTCAAGAGCAGAATTCAAGACCCTTAGAATCTTCCTTCTTCCATTCTGGCTTTTTCAGAAGTGAAGTCAAATGATTGGGCGCCAAACATAATAAATTTAGTAGTACATACATACAATTGGTAGGATAACCCAAGGCAGCAAGCATTTATTAAATTCTTTCTATGTGCCTAGCATTGTGCTAACAACAACAAAAAAAAGACAGCTCCTGCCCTCAGGGAACTTATATCCTGACTGTGAAGATAACACATAAAAAGAACTGAAAAGCTAGGGGAGGGCGCTAAAGAGTGCAAGAGGGGAAAAATGTACTCACAAGGACGTGTGTGGGCAGGGAAGCAAATATCACTCAACATGCAGGATTGAGTCCAATTTTCCAAATCTGATTTCTGCGCAAAGTAATGGAAAGGCTGTAGTGTTACTGCGGTAACTCGGCAAGAGAATCACAGGAAAGTGTTGCAGAAACAATTAATATATTTATTCCAGAACAGCCAAGGACAATAATATGGCAGGCTATCAAGAATAGGATTTTACAATCTTAACTCACTGATCCCGGGAGGAAAGAAAGGTCTACATTTTGATTCAAATATGAAAGGCACCAATTCAGAATCTGCTTGGGGTGGAGTGAAGAGATGTCAGTAGGAAGCATCATTCAAGGGAAAAAGATCTGAATTGTGCAATAGAAATGATGTGGCAGCCTCAGCCTTTTACTAGAAATATAATGTAATATAATTACTAGAAATACAATGTCCAGAAATTAGAAGGTGATCATCTCATTTCATTCTATATCAATCAGAGCATATCCAGTTCTGGGTGTCCCTGGGGTAAAATGTCATTAGTAAGCCTTTCTAGAGGACAAGTGACCAAGATGGTCTGGAAACATTGACAGGGGATGGGACCTGGACCCCCCAAAAGCAACCCAGCTCCAGAACTCTCCCACACATTCCCACCTGGATACTCAATAATTCTTTCAAGTGTCCTTTCATTGTGGCCACCCTCCCAACCCTTCATACTCTGTTACTTCTGACTCAGAGATAGCAGGGGCAGCTAGGTAGTGTAGTAGATAGAGAACCAGTGCAAGAGTCAGGAGAACCTGAGTTCAAATCTCACCTCAGACACTTGACACTCACTAGCTGTGTGAACTTGGACAAGTCACTTAACCCCAGTTGCCTCATCCTGAGTCATCTCCAGTCATCCTGATGAATATCTGATCACTGGGTTCAGATGGCTCTGGAGGAGAAGTGTGGCTGGTGACCTGCACAGCCCTCTCTCACTCAAAACAAAGTCAAGTGCAAGTCACGTCATTATTTCTCTGATGGTCTTTGGCAATGAAGGACAAATGCACACCTCTGACCCAACCGAGTCCTTTATTCTCTATTACCTCTGGACCACCCCAGGCTATTTCCCACTTTTCACCTTATGATCTTCCCACAGTCTTTCCGTATAAAAGTGTCCATCTTGCTCCCATTAAATTGCGCAGATTCTTAAAATCCTGGTGACAGAGTTGAGAGGTTAAATTCTTTTGAGGTAGACTCTTTCCCCTGTATTTTGGGGTTCCCAACACCCTAAACCACAACCACATGTCTTATGTAGACTAGTTGGATGATTTGGAAACATTCAGCCTCCAGAATTGAAGAGTTAGAGGAAATGGGGTTTATCTTTCAAATATCTGAAGGGAGGTCATATGGAAGAGGGAACAGACATTGTCTTTGTGTGACCAAATCATAGACATAAAACCAATGAATTGGAGGGAGGCAAGTTTTTATACAATGTAGAGAACTTCCTTACAATTAAGAGTTGTTAAAAAATAATGGAGATAAGTCCCCTAATATTAGGCCATTAGAATAAAACACAGATGATCACTTGTAAGGCTGCGTGGTTCAGTAGCTAGATACATGATTTGGAATCCAGAAGACCTAAGTTCAAACTCAACATCAGACCTGTGACCCAGGGCAAGTCCCTTAATCTCTGTCTCATTTTCCTAAACTATAAAATGGGAAAAATAATAGTACCTACCTCACAGAGTTGTGAGCGTCAAAGGAGATAATATTTGTACAAGTACTTCATAGGGTGCCTAATACATTTTTGTTGTAGTTCAGTCACATTCAACTCTTCATGACCCCATTGGGGGTTTTCTTGACAAAGATACTGGAGTGGTTTGCCACTTCCTTCTCCAGCTCATTTTATAGATGAGGAAACTGAGGCAAAAGGGTTAAGTGACTTGCCCAGGGTCACACAGCTAGTAAGTGCCTGAGGACAGATTTGAATTTTCCTGACTTCAGTATTGGCACTTTGCCCTCTGGGCCATTTTGCTGCCCTTTTCTGGCACATATTAGATGCTTAATAAATATTAATAAATAATATCAAAATAAAATTCCTTTCTTCTTTCTCTTGTAAAAATTTTATACACACACATCAGACATATATATATATCAAGCTAGCCAGCTAGATCGATAAGAGGATTGATCAGTTAGGAGGGTAGACTAGATGTTATCTGAGGGCAATTCCAACTCCTATAATTTTATGGGAATAGACCAGAGTAGGAGGTTTAGGGGTTCTGACAAAAAAGCTTGGAGTAGTTTATGGATGAGAAAGAGAACAAGCCAAAGGAAGCTACATCAAGGAGGCAATGTGGTACAGGGAAATTTCAAGCATGACCTTTGGGGTCAGAGCATCTGGGTTCAAATCTTGTCCCTGTCACTTTCTATGTGACTTCGAGCAAGTTGCTTAACTTCTTCGGGCCTCAATTTCTTCACCTGTAAAGTGAGTGGGTTATACTCTTCCAATCCATTTCAGCTCTAAATCTATGATTCTATACAAATGCAATGTTTAGATAGGGAGATTATAACAGATGAGAGTGAGAAGAGTATTCAATTTGTACATAAAAGTGTATTTGGTTTTCAATCTTTAATGTAACTGAGATATGACATTGTTCATGAGTATAGATTTTAAAAGTCAAATATATATAATCAAGTCAGTCAGGAACCATTGTATGTTTTTTATCTAAAAAAATACAAGCGAAATTCTTTTTTATTCCTATGAAGAATAGCATAGAACTGCTCTTCCCAGGCATCCTCCCTTATATTTAATTCAATAAGCAATGATGGAGTTATTTTCATTTTGTCCAAGTATCCTCAGTTTCTGGTTCAGATGCTTAACACATAGTAGGCACTAAATAAAAACTGGCTGGATTGACTTGAATTATGCACTCAGTGTGAACCGTACACTCAATACGTATTAGGTGTCGGGGGAACTGCAAAATTTAGCTAGAATATTGTCTTCTCCCCAACCTTATGGAGTTTATGAGAGGCCCAAGGAAAACACAGATAACTATTTTAACAATCCCAGAAATGTAGACATGGAATGATCCAAAAGGTTAGAATGACACAAGCACTCCTGAAGTCTGATGATTTTGAGAGTTCTTTACAGAGAAGCCAAAGCAGCCACTTGGGACAGTTGAAGAAGAGGGCTCTGTCGGCCAACTGAATGGCAAAGAGAGCAATGAGGGGTGACAATTGCTTAGCTACTTGTCATGAGAAGAGGTGATTGGAGAGCTACAATAATTGGGCACATTTACATAGCGATTTAGGGCTTACCTAAAGTTAGGGCAGTCAGGTGGTACAGTAAATACAATATGGGGTGTAGAATCAAGATGACATCTTCCAGAGATCAAATCTGGCCTCAGGCACTTACTGGTTGTATGATCCTGGGCAAGCCACTTAATTCTGGTTGCCTCAGTTTCTTTGTCTATAAAATGAACTGAAGAAGGAAATGGCAAACTGCTCCAGTATGTCTTCCAAGAAAACTCCAAGGTCACAAAGATTCAAACAGGACTGAAAAGCAATTGAATAAAAAATGTTTTCCCCAAGATGATCCTGTGAAAAAGTTAGTACAAGTATTACTCCTCTATATCACAGTTGATGATACTGAAACTCACAAAGGCCAAGTGGTTTGTCCAAGCTCATGCACTAGTAAAAAACTAGAATTGAAATGAACCCAGGTTTTCCAATGCCAAAATCAGTGATCTCTCTCCTCTATTTCCATGCATGCAAAGTTCCTTGGGAGACTTAACTTATCTTTGGGGCTCTAGCTTTAGATATTATCCTAATTTATTAACTAAAGGGTCACCATAATTTTTATTTCAGAGGAGAATTTTAGATTGGGTAGAAGAAGGGACCATTTTAAAAAGCATTTCTTTGGGGGGACAATGCAGTTGGCTTTCAGAAGGGTTTTCTAATTGACCGTAAGAAATGTAGCATGGGTGTAGAAATTATAGTAGACCATAGAATGTCAGATGCACCTGAACTGCCCTTTGGGTGAGGTTCTGCCATGCTCTCTCTTTATGGGATTGAGTAATAGCACGGTTTTCCAGGTTCTGACAATGGAATCCTGGTTTTCAGTAAAGGTCACCAAGCTAGTGACTCAGCAGGCAGCTGCAAGGTTGAGCCTGTATACATCCTGAACATCTGGCTTTAAAATACACTAGAATAGCTTTGGATTTTTTTGTGAGTGTTTTAAACATGGGATCTGAGATAATTTCCTTGGTAATATGATGTATTTTATTTCATTCATTTAAAAACAATATTCTGAGGAGGGGTTCATAGGTTTCACCAGACTGTCAAAGGGTTCCATGACATACACAAAAGGTTAAGAATCATTGCTCCAGGTCTTGCATTCAGTGAACAGAATTCAGCAGCCATTCTTGACACTCATTTCAAGGTGATTTAATTATCCAAGTCTCCCTTATGAGAAGCCCTGCCGTGTTGAACCTGAAGACATTACAATGAAGTTCTAGTCTACAGAGGATTTTAATTGTTTAATGTTTATTTTCCAAATTTGTAACCAGCAAAGTGTCAGTGGAACTTTCACCCCAAGGCACGGATGGAGCCTTGGGCCTGGAGTCAGAAAGACTTATCTTCTTGAGTTTGAATCCAGCCTCTGACACTTACTAGCTATGTAATCCCAGGCAAGCCACTATAACCCTGTTTGCCTCAGTTTCTTCATCAATAAAAAAAAGAAGAGAAGGAAATGGCAAATCACTCCATTATCTTTGCCAGGAAAACCCCAGGTGGGGTCAAGAGGAGACAGACACAACTGAAATGAATGAGCAACGATAGGCGTGGGGAAGAGAGTTGGGGCTTTTATTGTACTGGAGGCAGTTACAATAGGTTGTATGGGACTAGTGCAGGACCAAGACGAACTCTATATTCTGTTACATTGCAGTAGTAACCACACTTGCACACAAGGTGGGCTGCTAGCACTAGTTCTTTGATCTGTTTTTCTAAAAGAAAGCAGCATCAAAGTGGTCCATGATCTTACTTTAATTAAACAATGCAAACAGACAAGTAGAAAGAAGTGAGTAGCCAAGAAAAAATTCAATAGACAGGACTCCAACTGTCTGACTAGAATAATAGATACCTAATCACCAGAGAATAATAGATATCTAATCACCAAATCAGAGAGCACCAACATCTTAGTTTTAAAGAGGTGTGTGGGGGGTGATCTCCTTAACAACAGATACCCAGAGTCTCATTTGGACAGTTCATAAAGAAACATTTTACTTATGAGTGAGCACGAAAGCAAAATGACAACTTCCCAGAATATGTAACAAAGACTAGGCCCCTAATTGGCTCATAGGCAGAAGGCATGAAACCTATGTAACTCAGCACAACCGTGAATTATCAGGGTTCAAGGGGGATTAATCCTTCTGATGTTTACAACTTCTAAGTTCAGAGTCTGGGAAACTGAACTCCAAAAAAGAAACATCAAAAATCCCACCTTGTTTGAGCTTACATACATCCATGGTGCAACCCTAAGTAAAAGAAATACCCCCTCACCCTCTTGTCTGGTTTGGACTGCCCTTCGCTGATGGGATAAAAGTATTTTGATCTTGGCATCACCAGGATTAAGAACCCACATCATGTAGGATATCTGGAATCAGAGACAGGCTCAACAGACACCATGGTACATGTCACACTGGAGAGTGTCCTCCTACCTCCTTGCCCATGCAACTGAATTGGACCCAGGTGCTGGAAGTTCTAGTCATGATTCTGCTTTCCACTTCTCCAGTGTCCATATTTACAAGAAATCTGAGACACAGAAGAAATCTTGGTGCCTACACTTAAGTCAACAAAACTCAGCCTCAATTACTTTCTGTGAAATGGTGGCTGGAACTATTGCTCACTAGTAACTGGTAATTTACGATTCTAGATAGAGTGTCCCCAAAGTCTTAGGGCAACTTTACTTTTTGATAACTTACAACTACACTAAGACTTTGGGGACACACTGCATTTATTTCAGAACCAGATCTAAAGTTCTTTCTTATTCTTTCCCTGTAGTAAGATTTGAAATGCAAAACAGAATTAGGAAAAGCAAGGATATTTACTCTCCTTCTATCCCTTCCATAATGAAATAGGTTAAGGAATAGAACAGGGATCTATTGATAATTATAAGTATATTAAATTATCATCAAATTAAAGTCTTCTTAAGAGGAAATGTCACCAACCATTCTCCTTCTTTATCAAAGTCCTACACATCAAGTCATTATTTCACACACACACACACACACACACACACACACACACACACACACTATTCATCTAAGGCTAAAAAATGTTTTTTTTTTAAAGTTATGTTGGAGGAAAAAAGATGAATAATTAAGTAATAATATTGCTATTTGGGAGGAACAGGACAATGAGAGTGGATAAGTTGGAGTTAAACAATTCTTATTTTTTCTGTTTCTTTTTCGAAACCAAGGAGAATGAATTGCATACCCAAAAGAACAAAACAAAAACTGGCTAACAGAGAACCAAAATTCAAGATAGATGAGTTCAAGTGAATGATTCCAGCCAACTTATGGCTGAATCATTATTGATGAATCTGGAAGAATTAGTGTGAACAGTAGAGACAATAAAGCATGGAAGATGAGCAAGTTCTGATTTTGATAAGAAGTTGAAAAATGATCTTTTCAAATACTGACTGAATATGACATAAATCCTTGGAAAAGACCAAATAGATTACTAAAAGTGTGGTTTCTGAGCTCTTTGAAAGGGAGATGTTAGCTACTATGAGCCAATATGGGCTCATTATGGACTAGTTGTGCCACATTAAATTTCTCTCCTTTTTTTTTTGAAAGGGTTGTAGACCCTTGTAGATATAATATAAGATTGTAGATATAATATTGCCTGGATTTCATTTGGAGATTCATTGTATCTTTGTGACAGGATGATAATATGTGATTGAAATGGTAGAACTGTTAGGTACACTTGGAATTCATTGACCAATTGAACCTAAAGAATTGTGATTACTAGATATGTCGCCCAATACAGTTTACCACAGGTCTATGTCTTTGGCCTTGTTCTGATAAACATTTCTGTTAATGACTTAGAATGTAGACATAGATGATTTCTTAGAACTAACTGATCTAATAATACCTAAAGTAATTTACTTATTCATTGCCATACCAATCAAATTACCAAAGAATTATTTTATAGAGCTAGCAAAAAAAAAAAAAAAAACAAAATCAAAATTTATCTGGAGGGATAAAAGTTCAAGAATAAACATAGAATCAATAAAAAAAAAAAGCGAAGAAAGGTCATCACCTAGTAGTACCAGATCTCAAACTATACTAGTAAGTAATAATCACCAAAAAAATCTGGTGCTGGAAAAGAAATAGAGTGGGTGATCAATGGAACAGATTAGGTACAGAAATTATAAATGTAAATGATCACAGTTAACCCAGTGTTTGATTAAATCTAAAGATCCCAGTTATTGGGGCAAGAACTCACTATTTCGCCATAATTGCTGGGAAAACTTGTAAGCAGTCTGGTATAGGTCAATATTTCACACTACATATCAAGATAGACTCAAAATGGAACACGATTTAAGTATAAAGTGTGATGGCATAAGCAAATTAGAGGAATATGGGAAAAATTACTCCCTGGATTTATGAAAAAGGTAATAGATGTTTTTGAATACATTAAACCTAAAAGGTTGTACACAAACAAAACCAAGGCAGCCAAAATTAGAACAAAAGCAGGAAATTGGGAGAATATGTTTACAGCAAGTTTTTCTGATAAAGATATAATTTCTCAGCTATATAAGAAACTGAGACAAATTTATAAAAATAAAAAGCATTACCCAATTGATAAATGGTCAAAGGATATGAACAGAAGAAGAAGAAACGAAGCTATCAATAGTCATGTGAAAAAATTCTCTGAATCACTAATAATTAGAGAAATGAAAATTAAAACAGCTCTGAGGCACCACCTCAAACCTATCAGATTAACTAACATGACAGAAAAGGAAAATGACAAATGCTGGAGGAGATGTGGAAAAATAGAGATGCTAATGTACTGTGGGCAAAGCTATGAACTGGTACAACCATTCTGGAGAAGAATTTGGAACTGTGCCCAAAGGGCTATAAAACTGTGCATATCCTTCGACTCAGCAAAATCACTGCTAGGTTTATATCCCAAAGAGATAAAAAATAAAGGAAAAGGACCCATATATACAAAAATTTATAGTAGCTTTTTTGTGTGGTGGCAAAAAATTAGAAACCGGGAGGGTACCCATCAACTGTTGAATGGCTGAATAAGTTGCGGAATATAATTGTGATGTAAAACTATTTCCTGTTGGAAATCATAAATGGGATGACTTCAGAAAAACCTGGGAATACTTATATGAACTGATAGAAACTGAAGGAGAATATTGTATATAGTAACAACAATACTGTAGTGATAATCAACTATGAAAGACTCAGCTACTTTGATTAATACGATGATCCAAGATAATTTCCAAAGATTTGTGATGAAAAATGTTACCCACCTCTAGAGAGAGAACTGATAAGATCTGAGTGTAGACTGAAGTATCATTTAAATTATTTTTTGCAACATGGCTAATGTAGAAATGTTTTGTATGACTTCATATGTAGCATGGATATCACATTTATTGCGTTTTTAATGGGAGGAGGAGAGGAAAAACAGGGAGAGAATTTAGAATTGAAAATAAGATTTAAAAAACCAAGTAACTGATTGGAATTGAATTTTTTTCTTAAAACTAACTAGTCCCTTCCAATTCTGATTCTGAAATGTTGGCAAGGTGTCTATTATGAGAAAACAAAGGCCGACAGATGTTTAGCAGCTTATCCAGGGTCCTACAGGTAGTACATATTTGAGGCTGGATTTGAACTAGTGTCTTCCTGACTCCAGGTTCAGTATTTCTAACCACTGCAGCAACAGTTTTTGTTGTCGTTCAAGTCTCTCCAGTTGTATTTGTCTCTTCGGGACCCCATTCGGGGTCTCCTGGGTAAGTGGCTTGGGTAAGTGGCTTGCCATTTCCTTCTCCAACTCATTTTAGAGATGAGGAAACTGAGGCAAATAGGGTTAAGTTGCTTCAAAAGGGTGGAATAAATAGAAGAGGATTGTGAGGATATTTTAAACCCTACAATAAGAAGATTGATTGAAGGAATTAAATATTTAGCCTATATAAGAGATGACTTAAGGGGATAGGATATGGCTACTATGGAAGTATGTTCAGGATATCTTTATGGGTAAAATCAATATATTGTTTGCCTTCTCAAAGGATGGGGAAGAGGGAGGGAGAATTTGGAATTCAAAATTTTATAGATTGTGTAAAATATAACATAAATTCTATATAAAACAGATTTTTAAAATAACTGGGAATTATTTAATGAAATATATAAATATTTATTCATGATAAATATATACACATATTTATGTGTGTGCATATATGTATATATACATATATGTACATATACCTACATGGACACACACATATACATATATATGTATATAAATGGATAGATGATAGCAAGCTTGAAAGATTTGAAGAAATTTCATGTAGAAGAAATATTAGAGACATTGGTTCAGAGTGAGAAAGGAATTTCTTACCAATTATAGTTCCCCTCCCTAAATCTCTCCTTCCCCCTCTCCCCCGAATAAATGGAAAACGCTGCCTCATTAGATAGTGATTTCCCTGTCCCTGGAGTCCTTCATGCTGAGGCTGAATGTCTACTTGTGGGGATATGTCTGCTTCATGTCTGAGTTCAAAGTCAGTTCCAACCTTGGCAGAGGTCCTTTCCATCTCTAAGTTTCCCTGACTTTGTCAGATGTGGGTGGCAAGGTTTGGACTTTCCTGAGATGAGGGTCATAGAAGGGAGAAAAGAGAAAAAAAAATTGTTCAGTGCTAGGATCCCAGTAATAGCTTCAAGTCTTCTTCTCCCTCGCTTCTTTAGTGCTGTCTCCTTTACAACTGAACTAGGTCAAATTCACTTCAATTATTCCCCTCCTCTCAGTGGAATAGTCTGTTTTTTGTCCCATAGTTGTGTTTTCAAATCAATCCTTCAGCATTTTCCTAAGGGCAAGATAGACTTTTCTAAGTGGGCAAAGAATATTCCCAGATGTGAGGCCACCAGACAAATTCTCCATAAATGGCATGCCACACATTATCCTTTCCATTTCTAACCTTCCTCTACCCCTGCCCCTCTCCCCACAAAGCATGTTACTTCTGTGACTTTGGGGTGAATTCCTTGGGGGCACATGTTTTGGGATAGCTTAGAGAGTGGTATGATCATGTGCCTTGAATTACTTGATTCATTAATTTATGAAGTTTTGAAGGTTACTCATGTCAATACACTGATGGATCTGGGATCTCATTGATGGGGGCACTTCCTTCATCGGGGCTGATTGCAACCTGTCCATGCCTTCTCTCATCCTATGTGATATTTAGCCATATTTTCCCATTAATGCCCCAAAGAATTACCAATGTGCAGGGGCCCCACCTCTGAGCCTTTTGACATTTCGTGGGTGCCAGAGCAGCACATAGGTTACCTATCACTTGTCCTTCAGTCTCTCTACATGATTAGCCTACCTCATTTTCCAATTATCTATTTCCTTCATGATATATTTTGCCCTATTTCCTGCCTACAAATCATCATTAGTAATCTCCTGCAGGCTGCTTGTTCCCAACAGATGTCACTCCATTTCTTTTTGGGTCGTTTATAATTTTGATTCTTTGGAAATTGTGGTGTGCCATGGGCTTCTGGCTGAATAGAAAAGGATATGACATCTGTGAACCGAAGGTGTCTCCACATCCCTCTGCTTGCAACACACCACTCAGATGAGATTTAATCAATGTTAGAAAAGAGAGGTGACTTACTTAGTATCCAAGGCCAAGAATCTTCCCAGCACACGTCAAACTACACTGTTCCCTGAGCACAGCTGAAAGTCAAGGCCTTGAAAGGGAGACTTTCTCCGTTTAGAAACAAAGTAGACTCATACAAGGATTTACAGTCAAAACAGGGATATAAATCTCCCAGTCTGACTGTTGCTGAGTTCTGTACTGATTAAGAAAAACATACTATTTTCTTTTATTTTCTTTTTAACTTAAATTTCTCCAAATATACAAAGGGAATTAATGCAGCAGTCCCACAAATGAATTATGAGAATGTGAAGGTTAAATCTTAACTCTTACTTCCCCTACCATTCCTTATTGTCCTAGTTTCCTGAAATAGCCTCAGTTTCAAGGCTTGACAACCAGACAAACTTTTCTGGGGGGGGGTTTGACTCATTTGGGGAAAGCTCCTGAGGTGATGATTGAAATTATTTTCTATATCCCTCAGCCTACCCTGCCACGCACTCAGTTCAGTTCAGTAGTGATTCTGAGAAACATTCTGATGTCTCTGCAATTGTGGCTTTGTCCTTATGGGGAAATTAAATAATTACACATCAATCACATGTCTACAATTAAACATGGTTCAGAAAAGAGAAGTCAGGATATGACTGCTCTGCAAAGTGCTGAAGGGGAATAGCTTTAGGTCTTTGTACCTGAAAAATCCAGCCACATAATCCTTTGGCACTTAATTCATTTTTCACTATTTTCTGTGTGAATGTGTGTGAGTGTGAAGAGAGGTGTGTGTGTGTGTGTGTGTGTTTAATATTTAGGATGGTTTTTTCTCAAAGTTTTCTTTTCATGGTTAGATCAGTTTCATCGTCATTCTATTTCTTTTCAGAATTAGGAAGTAGGTACCTTGTGATAAACAGAGTGAGGAGAACGAATAGGTCACAGGACAGTCTTAAATGAGGAAATAACTGGGAGATGGAGGCATATGAGGAGCAGCATTTTATGAAAATTGTGACTACAGTGTCCTTTCAAAAAGGATTAAGAGCACTGAAAGCTAGGATGACTCAAATGGAATGGTTCTCTCAGGAGAAGGTATAGAGGATAGAACTTGGAGTCAGGAAGAGTCAAGTTCAAATTCTGCCTTTGTTACATACTGGCTGTGTTATGGGCAAAAGGGACCTTTATGGGGATTTTTAATCTTTCAGTGGCCCAGGCAACATTCTAAGAAAATTACCTTACAAATGGTGTGCTGAGGGATTTTCTAGACTGTGAGCTCCCAACAGAAATAAAATCACAGGAAAAAAGAGAAAGAGAAAAAGAGACAGAGACAGTGACAGAAAGAGACAGAGAAAGTAAGAAAGAGAGAAAAGGAGTCAGAGACAGAAAGACAGAAGGAGATAGAGAGATAAAAAGACAGAGAGAGGAAGAGAGAGACAGAGAGAGAGAGAGACAGACAGAGAGAGAGAGAGAGACGGAGACAGAGAGACAGAGAGAGAGAGGTTGTATGGGAATTGACAGTCATAGGCAGTGTAGGTACGTTGGTTTGCTTCACTTTATGGATAGATTTTCCATTACCTCTCCCTGCCTCTCTCCTCGACCTCCCCCAGTCCCCATTGCCTACCCCTTCCCCCACGATCATGAAGAGTTACAGTACCATAATGAAGAGAGAGTGTTGGATGTTGTCAGGCCAACTTAGGTTAGCATCTCACCTCAGACTATTCTTAGCTGGGAAAGTCCCTCCATCCATCTATGAGCTTCAGGTTCCATTCACATGAAGTGACAGGAAGGGAATCCACCTCATAGAGTTATTGTGAGGCTCAGATGAGTTCCTATAGGATAAACACTTTAATCTTGGAGACCAGATCAGGGATTTCAATAGTATAAGGAATTGCCCATGAAGGAATCCCTTTTAATAAAGCAACTACTCCCTGCATCCTATAGTCTAAGAAAAGTTTGGCCCTGGAAAAGTTTGAAGCCAAGGGTCCTACATCCTGCATGTATAAGAGGCAGGACTCTACCCAGGTCTCTGACACTGCGGTACTTAAAATGTTTAAAAGGTAAGTTATTATGTTATTTGCATATGATTTCCCCCTTTATGTATTTTAAAACAGACACATGCATACACACAAACACAAATTCTTTTTTTCAAAATTTAAGTTATTTTATTTTTTCTCAATTACATATAAAACAATTTTTAATATTCATTTTCTAGAATTTTGAGTTCCAAGTTCTCTTCTCCCTTTCCCTTCCCTCCTTCTAGAGAAGAGGGCAGTTAGGTGGTGCAGGGAATAGAGCACCAGTGAAGGAGTTAGGAGGACCTGAGTTCAAATCTCACCTCAGACACTTGACACTCACTAGCTGTGTGACCTTGGGCAAGTCACTTAACTCCAATTTTCTCATCCTGGGTCATCTCCAGCCATCCTGATGAATATCTGGTCACTAGATTCAGATGGCTCTGGAGGAGAAGTGAGGCTGGTGATCTGTACAGCCCTCCCTCACTCAAAACAAAGTCAGGTGCAAGTCATGTCATTATTTCTCTGATGGCATGGTCTTTTTCAGCAACGAAGAATGAACACACACACTCCTAGAGAAGACAAGCAATTTAATATAGAGTATATATATGTAGTCATGCAAAACATTTCCATATTAGTCATGTTGCAAAAACAAAAAAATGACACAAGACCCCCCCAATTCATACACACACTCACATGTACACATGCACATATACACATGGACACACAAAACCAAGAAAAGTAAAGTTTAAAAAATATTTCCATCTATATTCAGACTCCATCAGTTATTTCTCTGGAGGTAGATAACATGTATCAATATAAGTTATTCAAAATAATCGTGGATTATTGTGTTGCTGAGAAGAGCTAAGTCATTCACAATTGACCATTGTGCAATGTTGCTATTAGTATGCACAGTGTCTTCCTGGTTCTGCTCACTTCACTTTAGTTCAGTTTATATAAGTCTTCCCAAGCTTTTCTGAAATCTTCCTGCTGATCATTTTTTTCCCTTTTATTTATTTATTTTTAGTTTTCAACATTCACTTCCACAAAATTTTGAATTTTAAATTTCCTCTCCATCACTCTCCTACCACCACCACAGGACAGCATGTATTTTGATTAGCCTTTCCCCCAGTCTGCCCTCCCCTCTATCACACTCCGCCCCATCCCCTTCCCTTCTACTTTTTTTGTAGGGCAAACTAGATTTCTATACTCCATTGCATATTTATTTTATATCCTAGCTGCATGTAAAAACAATTTTTAATATTCATTTTAAAAGTTTTGAGTTTCACATTCTTTCCCCTCCCTCTCCCCACCCATCTTCATTGAGAAGGCAAGCAATTCTATATAGGTTATATATGTATAGTCACACAAAAATTTCCATAACAGTCATGTTGTGAGAGACTAACTATATTTACTTCTATCCTGTCCTGCCCTTCATTTCTTCTATTCTTTCCTTTGACCTCTTCATCTACATAAGTATTTGCTTCTGATTACCCCTTCTCCCAATCTGTCATCCCTTCTATTATCCCTCCTCTCTTGTCCCCTTCCCCCCTACTTTCTTGTAGGGTAAGATAAACTTCCATACCCAACTGAATGTGTATGTTATCCCCATCTTAAGTGAAATCTCATGAAAGGAAGGCTCACTTATTCCCTCTCACTTTCCTCTTCTTCCCCTCCATTGTAAAAATTCTTTCTTGCCTCTTTTATAAAAGATGATTTACTACATTCTACTCTTCCTTTCTCTTTCTCCTAGTACATTCCTCTCAACACGTAATTTTCTCAACAATTAATTTTCATTTTTAGATATCATTCCTTCATATTCATCTCATCCTGTGCTCTCTCTCTCTCTCTGTCTCAATACACACACACACACACACACACACAGATATTCCCTCCAACTATCCCAATACTGAGAAAGGTCTCATGAGTTACAAATATCATCTTTCCATGTAGGTATGTGAACAGTTCAACTTTAATAATTCTCTTATGCTTTTTCTTTCCTGTTTACCTTTTCATGCTTCTCTTGATTCTTGCATTTGCAAGTCAAATTTTCTGTTCAGCTCTGGTCTTTTCATCAAGAATACTTGAAAGACTTCTATTTCATTGAAGTCCCACTTTTTCCCTAAAGTATTATAATCAGTTTTGCTGGGTAGGTGATTCTTGTTTTTAGTCCTATTTCCTTTAACCTCTGGAATATCATATTTCAAGCCCTCTGATCCCTTAATGTAGAAGCTGCTAGATCTTGAGTTATCCTGACTGTGCTTCTACAGGACTTGAATTATTTCTTTCTGGCTGCTTGTAATGTTTTCTCTTTGACCTGGGAACTGGACTTTGGCTACAATATTCCTAGGAGTTTTCCTTTGGGAATCTCTTTCAGGAGATATTTGGTGGATTTTTTTCATTTCTATTTTACCCTCTTATTCTAGAATATCAGGGCAGTTTTCCCTGAAAATTTCTTGAAAGATGATGTCTAAGCTCCTTTTTTGATCATTGCTTTCAGGTAGTACAATAATTTTACAATCATCTCTCCTGGATCCATTTTCCAGATCAGCTGTTTTTTCAAATGAGATACTGCACATTGTATTCTATTTTTTCATTTTTTGGTTTTGCTTTATAATTTCTTGATTTCCCATGAAGTCATTAGATTCTACTTGCTCCATTCTAATTTTGAAGGAATTTTTTTTTCTTCAGTGAACTTTTGGACCTTTCTTTCCCATTTTATCCCTTCTGCTTTTTTAAGATATTCTTCTACTCGTTGACTTTTTGGGCCTCTTTTCCCCTTGAGGTTAGTCTAATTTTAAAGGTGTTATTTTTCTTCAGAACTTTTTGGATTTCCTTTAGTAGGCTGTTTATTTGTTTTTCATAACTTTCTTGCATCACTCTCATTTATCTTCTCAATTTTTCTGCTATTTCTCTTACTTGATTTTCAAAATCCTTTTTGAGCTCTTCCATGGCATGAGATCAATTCATATTTTTCTTGGAGGCTTTGGATACAGGAGTTTTGGCTTTGTTGTCCTCTGGTTGTATGTTTTGATCTTCCTTATCACCAATGATGTAGGAAAATACCTCTTCATACAGAAAGTAAGAATATATGGTCTGTTTCTTTTTCCCCTCTTTGCTCATGTTTTCCAGTCAATTTCTGAGCTCTTTTTAAATGGGGGGCTTCAGCGGCAGCCTCTCTTTCAGCATTGGTTGATGCCACCCTGGGGCTAGATTGAGGGTGGAGCTGGGGTTGGGTCCTGGGCTGGGGCCAGACCAGGCTCCCCTGTCAGCCTGGTGAGAGACTCTTCCCACTGACTTTCAAAACTGTCTTTGACTTTTGTAGGTTGAGAAGTATGGAAACCACAGCAGCTTCCAGGAATTCAGTCCCCTAAAGCCTGCTCTAGCTCCATCCATACCAGCATGGCCCACACCAAACTTTGCTCCACTATAAACCTGGTGTGATAGACCCTTCCTGTTGATCTTCCAGATTATTTTGGACTGAAAATCTACTTCAATCTGCCTTTCTGGAGCTTCTGCTGCTCCGGAATTTTTTCAGGGTCATTTTTTATAGATTTTTAAGGGGTTTGCAGGGAGAGTTCTAGCAGGTCCCTGCTTCTATGCTGCCATTTTGGCTCTGTCCCCATGATGATAATTTCTTATATCACAATAGTAATCCATCACAATCATAAACCACAACTTGTTCAGCCATTTCCTAATTGATGGGCATCCCTTTCAATCTCCAATTCTTTGCCAAAAAAAAATGAGCTACATTAAATATTTTTGTACATGTGTAGGTTCATTTTCCAACCCACAGGAGTATATTTCTGAAGATTTGGGAGGCACCTCTTTGTTGGTATTCTTTTGGCCATGATTCACTATAAATGATGGCTGGGTGATACCAGAGAGAGGATAAAGAAGTGGCAGAAAGTAGGTAGCAAGTATGGGAAAATGCAGAGACTAGGGAATAGTCACTATATTATGTATGCATTCGTGTGAATATATTTATCCCTACATAGGGTGCCCCCCAAATCTTAGTGTAGCTGTATGCTTTTAATTGCTAGATTTTTGAATGAATGCACACAAATATCCTACCCCCTCCATGATTTATTGATGCAATTTTATTTTTACTTTCATTACTATCTCTTCTACACATTGACAGAGGAAAAGACCAGATTCCAGGTAACTTGGCAAAATTTTCCCACTACTGATGTCTCTCACCAATAGTTGTTTACTCATTTCAATCATCTCCAACTCTTTGTGACTTCTTTTTGGGGTTTTCTTGACAAAAATACTGGACTGGTTTTCCATTTCCTTCCTCATTTTACAGATGAGGAAACTGCAGCAAATAGGGTTAAATAACTTGCCCAGGATCACACAAATAGTAAGTGTCTAAGGCCAGATTTGAACTCAAGAAGAAGAAGCTTCTCGACTCCAGGTCTGGTTCTTTATCCACTCAGCCACCTAGCTGCTCCTCCACCAGTCCAATCCTTCCTTCAACCATAACACATTTACTTATTGTTACATACGCACAGACAGTCAGGAAAACAAATTGATATAATCCAAATCTAGAAATGTATTCCTAATTTGTCTCCTCAAATCTACCACCTCTCTGGAGAGAGGCAGGAGGCATGCATCCCCATCAATATCTGGTCATGATTGATCCTGGCATCAATCATTGCTCTGAAGTCTTTCTCTGTTGCTTTTCTTTATGTCACAGTGGTCTTTGTATACACTTTTATCCTTATTGTCCCATTTGCTTTACTTTCTATCAGTCCCTAGTTCTCCCAACTTTCTTTGAAAATTTTATTTTTTGCCAGATTTTTATACTGCAAGAGTTTTAAAATGTTCTTTCTATTATTGTTATTCTGACCTCGACAAACACCAACACGAAGATTTCCATATACAGAGAACAGAAGGAAGATTGTATATGAAACCATTAATGTCTATTAGTCAGCTTGTATTTTTAAAAGCATATGATAAATTCAAAATATATTCATTTCAAAGCTTCCTACTCGTCTGTGTCTCCCTCTGAACATCCTTCTGTTCTCTTCTCTGCATTTTTAGTGGTTTGGTGACGATCTTTTCTTTCTGTTTTTCCTTTTGACATCACTGTCACTAGTCCCACTCCCCATACAGTTCCTCAGGACTCCTCTCTAGGTTGCTGAGGTCAGATCACTGCCTACTCTACATACGTATCTATGCTAGAGTTCTCAGATAGTTACAGATTTCTGAATCCAGTGGACCTTTCCCAACTACTCACTCCAGACTTCCTGCTCACCATGTAAAGAGCCAATACTCTTCCAGTACCCTGCAATATCTTTGGTCCCAGAACTTCTGGGAGACTGGGAGACTTCTGGCAGATTTCTAACTGATTTGTGTTCATATTGACTTCTCTAGTAGAAAGATTCTATAAACTTCTGATTTTCTTTTTGTCCGGTCCTGGGCTGGTTTAAAGAACTTATTGCTTCTCTTTCAATTTCTTCATCATTATTTGATGTGGTACTATTTTAAAATCTTTGTTGGAGAACTTGTAGAAGAGCTGAGTTTTTTTTAACAATTTTTCATGCTGCCCTCTTAACCAGAATATAGTGTGATAATATCCTGTTACATTCATATATCATGGTTTTCTGAGCCATTTCCCACTTGCAAATATCTGTTTTTTTTCTATTTCTATTTCTTTACTATTGGGGGCAGCTAGGTGGTATAGTGGATAGAGCACCAGTGCAGGAGTCAGGAGGACCTGAATTCAAATCGCACCTCATACACTTGACACTCACTAGCTGTGTGACCTTGGGCAAATCACTTAACCCCAACTGCCTCATGCTGGGTCATATCTAGTCATCCTGATGAATATCTGGTCACTAGGTTCAGATGGCTCTGGAGGAGAAGTGAGGCTGGTGACCTGCACAGCCTTCCCTCACTCAAAATCAAGTGCAAGTCATGTCATCATTTCTCTGATGGCATAGTCTTCTTTGGCAACGAAGGACAAACACTCACACATTTCTTTAGTACTACAAAATTGCTACTACAGATATTGTAAAATATATGAGATCCTTCCTTCTGTCCTTGACCTCCTTAGGGTATTTGCCTAGTCATATGGATCAATAGGTATGTACAGTTTAGTGGCTCTTTTAGAAAAGTTCCAAACTGCTTTTCAGAATAGTTGTATCAGTTCACAGTTCTTTCCTCTCACAGACACTGTGACATTTAGCATCTTTATTGTTGTTTTTGTTAATTCAATGAATATAAAATCAAACAACAACATTATTTTAATTTGGATTTATCTTAGTAGTAATGATTTGAAAAATTATTTTTTATGGTTGTTGATAACTTGCATTTCTTGATAGCTGTCTTCATGTCTTTTGACCACTTACCTATTGGAGAATAGTTCTTGTTCTTCCATAGTTGCCTCAGTTCCCTGTATGTCTTAGATATTGGATCTCTATTAGAATTATATGCAGTGAAGATTCCCTCTACCCCAATGAACTATTTCTCTTCTGATTCTAAATGTATTGATTTGGTTTGAACAAGAGCTTTTCAAATTTATGTAATTGAGATAATATCTCTTATCTCAGAGATCACAACTCCTTATCTAGTTAAGGATACCATCCCCCCTTCATAGCTGAAAATAATAGCTACTTCCATCCTCTCCTGATTTTTTGTGAAGCAAACATTCATACTTAAATCATATTTCCATTTGAAGCTTATTGTACATGGTATAAGACATTGGCCTAAATCTCCTTTCTACCAAGTTATTTTCCAGTTTTCCCAGAAGTCTTATAAAATAGACTCTGGTTATCTTAGGATATGGGGCCTCTGAATCTATCTAGTCTACTGGGTCCAATTGCTTCTGGATTCTGCTAATTTAATCTATTCAACTGGATAACTTTTCTATGTTTAAAAGCAAGTATTATATTTACACTTAAGACATGTTTCTTATGTTAATAAGGCAATTTGACTGGGACATTATGAAAAATGCTTCAAATCATTACAGATTCCTAGGGCAGAAATTCCCAACTGTTTATGGCTAGGAAGGAAAAGACTGGCAGCTTGGAGTCTAGAACATACCATTCTTGCCAATTTCCACCCCTTTTCATTTCTGCCTCTAATGCTTCAGTTAATCGATTAGATATATTCTTTGGTCCTAGCTATTTTCTAATTTAAGATAACCCCACTTCCACATTGATTGACCTAGTTTGACTCTGCCTGTATGTCTGCTCCAAGCTGAAGGTGGAAGAAACCCATGTGATCTAATCATGAATCAGCATCTAGTCTCCTTGGGGGATACTTTAGGCTGTCCATCTTTCGGCAATCACTGACTTAATGGGGAAACTGGCAAATAGGATACACAGAATTATGGTGGAAAGAAGACTTTTTACCAATATCTTTTCCTCAGTCAAAACATTTCCGGGGGGGGGGGGGGGAAATATTTCATTCTGTGTAGAAGTGATAGGAATCCTAAAAAAAATAAAAATCCTATGATACATCCAATTCAGTCAGTTCTTGTCACCATATATAACTAAGGAAATGTCCATATCTGGACAAGTATTGTGGTGACTGTGTTTTTGTCTGTTTGTAGCTGAATGGCATCAGGATGTGTGCATATGGAAGTATGTGCTTGTGTGTACAAAATAAGCTTCTTTGCCCAGGGCAGGAATAATTTATGTATGATGATTTCATGTATTTTACTTTCAGTATAATCCCTAGAGGATACAGAAGGGTGGGCTATTAAAGCATTTGCACTTATAAGTAGGCCTAACACAGCCCACACATTCATATTCTTCTCATGGATGCTATTTACCTAAACACAGATATAAATATACATTTAAAAATAAACCTTTGCATATGCATGTGTGTATTATATAAACTGCAGAAGTGAGAAACTTTTCTGCAACATATATTTCTCCAACACTCACACTGACAAAAAAAAAAAAAAGCAAAGGTAGAAAATGTATGATTTAATCTTCCACAATAGGCTTTCAGCTATTCCAAAGCACAATGACAGCTGATAAAACTTGTAATTTATTCAACTTCATTCCTCTATCATCCTCCAATATTTGCTTGACTATATTAATACTGTTGGACTTTGGTGCCTTGTTTGGAAGGTCTCTACTTTAAATTCCTTCTTAATTTGACTAACTTCCTATCCTTCTTTAGCATAAAGCACCATCTTATTCCACTGGAGGCAGATGCTTTAGTATGCACAGGATAGGGCACAGAATAAAATCAGCAGAACATTAGGGCTGAAAAGGACTCTAGGAAAATGGAGCCTTACAGAAGTGAAATGACTCATCCAAAGTCACACTGCTAGTAAGCAGCAGAGCATGTTCTTGAAGTTACACAATGTCATGTAGAGTAAGGGATAGTTTTCTTACGTCCTGCCCCATGTTCCTGATGATCCTTTACTAATGCCATCCTTGCTCAACCCACCTGCTTTCCCATCCTCTATAACTTCACGTATTTCCTGTGGTATCCATTCACTTGTAGGCTTTTAGTTTGTTTTGGTTTTGTTTTTTTTTTTCATTCATTTGCCATATATCTCATCCCTGGCAACAAGAATTGGACCAACATCTTTCCTTACTTATAGGGAAAACAAAACAAGACAAAACAAAAACTTCCCCCAGGCATTTGGTCTAAAGTGGATGGGGATAAAGTAGACAGTGGGTGCCATGGTGTTCTGTGAGACCCACAGAATCAAGAATATAGATTCATGGTGATAGATACAAGGTGGGGCAGACACCTACAACCTTGAGGCCACATATGACTCTTTTCTTTGAAGTTCAGATACAGTTATGGCCTCGAGGTCTCAGGTTAGAAGAATCACCGTTCATCCTCAACTACAAAAATATTCAAGATCCTACCCAGTATTGTTTCCACTCAGAGAGTCACCCTAGTTCAACCTCCATAAAATGACCTGCCTATGGAGGCAGGGGAGCAAAACCCTATCTGTTCAGATATAAAGATGGCAAACATCCAGATTTAGGATTGGGGAGAAGTGGAAAAAAGAAAATACTCCTACCTAAAGAAAAAAAAAACCATTCAAAGAATGAGATTGATATATCCACTCTTTAGATATTTTTTAATGAAATTGGTGATGTTGTATAAAGGAATTATGGAACTACAAAAGATTACTAGTGGAACCCTGTTTCTGTCCTAAGCCTAGGGGCAATTTCCTAAACAACCCTGTGACACTGAGTTATGCTGAATAAGTGGAGAAAGATGTGACTTGGAATTGCCTGAGGGACCTCTAAGCCAGGATGCTGAAAAAGACCTAGAGACTCCAGAAGTTTTATCAGCTTGCTTGGTTTCAATTATTATCTCCATGCTGCTGGTTCTCAGATCTTCTTATTCAGCTCGAAACTTTCTGCTGACTTTGAGGCTCACATCTCCGACTGCCTATTAGACGTCTCAAACAGATTGTCCTGTAAACATCTTAGACTCGATGTGACCAAAACTGAACTCATTATCTTTTTCTCCCTTCTGAATTTCCCAGGGTATCATCACCTCCTAGTTCCCCAGGTTTGTAATCTAGAAGTCATCCTCATCTCCTATCTCTCAATTCCCATATCCAATATAATCCTAAGGTTAATCGATTTCACCTTTGTCACATCTTTCCAACATGCCCTCTTCTATTCTCTGAACTGTCACCCACATGGGTACAGGCCCCCATTCGATAAATTCCAATAGCTCCCTATCACTCTTGGGACCAAATATAAAAATCTTCAGTTTGGCATTCAAAGCCGTTCCTCACTGCTTTCTCCATATCCTTAGCCCATGCCTTCCTAGAATTCTTTCACCTTATATATCACCTCTGGATACTTGACCAGCAACACTGGTTGACATTCCTCAAACAAGAAACTCCATCTCCAGAGTAGACATTTTTACTGGCCATCTCTCATGAGTGGAATGATTTTCCTCCAAATCCCCTGGTTGCCTTCAAATCTCAGCTGCAATCTGTTCTTCTACATGAAACTTTTGCAGATCTCCCTTAATTTTAGTCTTCTCTCTGTTGATAGGCACTCTATCCGCTAGGCTACTTAGCTGGGGTTGGAAGACTCATCTTGAGTTCAAATCCAGCCTCAGACACTTACTAGCTGTCTGACCCTGGACAAGCCACTTAACCCCGTTTGCCTCAGTTTCCACATCTTCAAAATGAGCTAGAAATGGAAATGACAAACCACTCCAGTGTCTTTGCCAAGAAAACCCCAAATGGGATCATGAAGAGTTAGACATGACTGAAAAAAATGACTGAAATGAACTTTGTTGATTATTTACAACTTAGCCTTGATCTTGTTTGTATCTAAGTCATTTGCATATCATATCCCCTAGTAGAATATGAACTCCTTGAGAGCAAAGGCCATTTGTTGTTTTTTGCTTTTCTTCGTATCTCCAGATGGAGATACACTAGGCATTCCATAAATTGTTCTTCATTGAAGACTGAACTGTTCCTTTTCTCTGTCCATCTCCACCTCTATCTCCATTTTTTTCTTCATGGAATTTCACCTCTTCCATTTTCTGTTCCTGGTCTTTTCTGTCTTCTCTCTCATTTGGTAATCTCTAGTACTTCTATGACATAAATTATGTGATCACCTCTATCCAAATTTATGTCTGCATCCTCAACCTCCTTCTAGCGTTTTAGGCCTATAGTTCCAAATGACAACTATATATCTCAACTCTGATAAACACTTGACATCGCAAACAACGTACTCAAAATGGAGCTTTTTAATCATTCTCTCAACACAAACCTTCTTGTAAAATGTCTATGCTCCCTCATTCAACCAGTTGCTAAATGATATTGAATCTAGGGTCATAATATCTCCTTCCTGCACCCTTTCCTTTCTCCTACAACCAAAGCCAATCTAATTTAATGTCGGATTTCTTCTCACCTAAATTATTCTTTTAATCACACACACCCTCATATATATGTATATGTATCCATATGTATATGTGTACGTATGTATGTACATACATTTATGTATATATAATCTGTCCCTTCCACCATCTTCCCCTGATCTCAATTTAAGTAAAAGGAAGACAGGAGAGGAGAGAAGAAGAGCCTGCATCATAAATATGCCTAAACAAATTCAAATTTTCACACTGTCCATGCCTGAAAATGTATGTTTATATTTATCTCTTTGTCTCTGTCTCTGTCTGTTGCTCTGTCTCTGTCTGTCTGTCTGTCTGTCTCTGTCTCAGTCTCTCTCTCTGTCTGTCTCTACCTGTCTGTCTCTGTCTCTCTGTCTCTGTCTGTCTGTCTGTCTCTCTCTGTCTTTCGTTTATTGCCTCTCTGACAGGAGGTCAGTTCACCTAAGCTATTCTAATAACTTCTGGTGTGATTTTCATCTATCCAATCCATCCTCGCCATCAGACGAATCTGGCTAATGACTCACTCTTATCATACTCTTCTTCTTCTCAAAAATCTTCAGGAGCTGCCTTTTGCCTTCCAAGGTGGTTTTCTAGCCCTGATGATACTCATAACATCATAGATTTCGTCTGCAATATAACTTTTCATCCTTGTTTTATGTTCCTATCTCCCTTTCATGTGCTCCTTGCTCTAGGATGTTGTGAGGTTCAGATGAGACAATGAATATAAAGCACTTTGCAGTCTTAAAGCTCTATATAGATGCCAGTTATTATTATTTTTTTTATTAGCCACCAGTTACGAGGCCTCCAATCTGGTTTCATTCCCTGAGCCTTCTATTGAACCCCTACTTACCTCAAGTAATATTTACAGAGCAGTCCTGGTAAATATTTAACAAGGAGTAATCAAAGGAAGAAGTATGAACATACCTTTAAGTGAAATCTGCATGATTAATACTCTATTAAGTCTAAATAATCAGGAAAATAATAAATCAACCCCTAATTTATAGTAATGGCTAATTTCTGGGGGTGCAAATGCTCACTCTGAAAATTGAGCAATCATATGTTCAAGGTAGCTCTATGTACTCCTGTCTTTGTTCCCTCCACCTCCAAACTGAACTGCTTTCTGCCTCCTGTTCTTTTCCTTACCTCAGCCATCTTTTTGCTGTGCTCATGGCCTTCCTAGTGATGGAAGATTTCTCCTTATGTCCAAATTCTCACCTTCAAATTCCTTCTTTTCCAAAAGGACTAATTGAAGTGCCACTGACTTCCTGAAAGTTTCTTTAACATATTCCAGGTAAAAGCAATCTCTTCTTTTTAAATTTTTCTCTTTCATTTCCTGGACCTCCCATTTGCTCTCTCCATGCGGATTGTTGAGACTGAGAATCAGAATAGACCTTAGAAATAATCCAGTCCTATTCCTTCATATTAAAATTAGGATATTACTAGTTACAGACCTGACTTTTCCAATGCCATACGACTACTGGAAGAGTTGGTGTTCAAACCTATGTCCTCTTCTGCCTCGTATGACAGATGTCTGCATCTGTAGTTTCCCTCATCATTAAATTATAAACTCCTAGACAGGAGGATCTGCAGTGCATTGAACTTTACATCCCTTGGGCTTTGGACTGTGCTTTGCCCATAACTGAAACAGTATTTGTTTGATTAAGTTGAACTGGAAGTAAGCTAGGAATCAGAGGACCGTGGCTGAAATCACAATTCTTGTCCTAATTATGTGACATTAGGTAAGGCATTTAACCTCTCTACGCCATACTTTCCCCCTCTATAAAACAGTGATAATAATACCTGTGTTTACTTGTCTACAAATGCTGGTTTCAGAATAAGAGTAGAAAAGGTAAGGGAAAATATTTTGAAAAGAATAAAGTTAAGCAAATTCAGGGGAATATAGCACTTTAATGTTTTATTTCATTTTGTATTTCTTCTTTTTATCCTTGATTGGGCCTCAAGTCATATATTTTCCCCCATCCTCAGAAATGTCATTTTTCTTGATTGGCCATCACATCTTTTGGACAAACTACAGTTGCACAGCAATTTCATGATATTGGAAATTCGGTCCCTTCCCTTTTATGGTGCTCAGATCTTTCAAGGTCTACTTTTATTCAGGATTTTATTTCATTTTATTTTTTTGCATCTAGGTTTTAGTTATAGGTACCAGTTATCTAGGTGAAAATAAAAAGGTTCTCTGAAAAAAACTTAATTTTTAAATGACTGATTAGATTTATATTTGGATATATTTAGATAACTGATTTTTTTAGTGTTCATCTAAATATCTATCATTATTTATGTCATTTGGTGGAGGGAAGAAGCAATCAGTTTTAAGTGACTTGCACAGGGTCACACAGCTAGTTAATATATGAGGTCAGATTGGAACTCAGATCCTCCTGATTCCAGGGTCAGTGTTCTATACACTGTACTATCTCACCTTTTTCTTTTTAAGATATTCATACTCCCCCCTCCTCCTCTCACTGGATGTTCTTTTAATTAGTTTTTGCAAATGAATGGATGAAAAAGCATTTATTCACTTTTTACCAAATGTTGAGTTGTTTCTGCCTCTCTGTGACCTCTCTTGAGGTTTTCTTGGCAGAGATATTGAAGTGGTTTGCCATTTCCTTCTCCAGTTCATTTTACATATGAGGAAACTGAGTCAACCAGGGTGAAGTGACTTGCTCTGAGTCACACAGCTAGTCAGTATCTGAGACTGGATTTGAACTCAGGTCTTATGGACTCCAGGTCCTGACTGACTTTATACAATGTGCTAACTAAATACAAATGAAAATAATGAAGATAGTACATTTCCTAAAGGAGCCTACATTCTAATAGTAAAATAACACACATAAATAGAAGCTAAAAAATAGAGGGAGAGTATGGTACATGGCATGGTTTGGAGCAAGTAGTGTGGAGGCCAGTCTGGCTGCAGATAAATTAAGGGGAGAAACTCTCTGAGCTCCAGGTCCCAGTGTCCTAGTTCTAGGTTCTAGTAAGAGGGAGAACGACGATGATGGACAGAATGCAGGTGTCAAAGTTTGCCAATGTCTACAAAGTGATGTAGAGGCCTGGTTCAGGGCAGCCAATCAATCAGTAAACATTTATTAAGCGCTTACTGTTTGCCAAGCACCATGATAAGCTCTGACAGATAAGTCCTTCTTAAAAAATTCCTCCCATAATAAATCCAAGTAGGGAATCAAATGTTCCCACAGATTTCTTTGATTCTTTCTTTAAAAAGTTGCAATGTATTATCATTATACTGATGAAGAATTTTCACTTTATCATTCCCAGCTCTCCTCTGGCAGGAGGCAGATGTCCTAGCTACCTTTTAATCATGGTCATACAATAGTTTCACAAGACAGTCATTGAAAATGTCAATGACCTGAGTAGAGATAAATAAAAAGTATTCAATTAGAAAGAGTTATCAGGGTGGGTAGCCTTTGGCCTCGAGTCCACATGTGGCCCTCTAGGTCCTCAAGTGTGGGCTCTTTGACAGAACATCTGTTCTGTGAAATTTGAATTCAGTCAAAGGGCTACTCTTGAGGACCTACAGGGCCATATGTGGCCTCAAGGCCACAGGTTCCCCACCTCTGCTAGATGTACCTTATATCTGGTTTTTTATAAGACTCTTTTGGGTTTGAGAGGGGCAGGTGCTGTTAACCTTACTTGATGAAACTGAAGCACTTCATGCTTCATGGATATGGACATACCTAAGGTGAGTTCTATTAGGATCCAGATGTCCTCACTCCTTGTCATTCCTGATAGCCATCAAAGGATTTACTTTGCTTTATTAACCAATTTCAAAAGGCCTTGCATTTGGATATCCTTCAGGCTTCCAGTCAAAGGTGCCTTTGTGCTTAGTAAGGATGAAATTTTTTCAATTTAAATTCAGAACCATCACCCAAGTACTGTGTGTGTGTGTGTTAGTTTGTTTAAACCCACATCTTTCATCAAATTAATGGTGCAAGCACATTAGTTGATCATTCTTGATTAATTAGAATTGCCACTCTGTACCGACCTTGTTCTTCGTTGTCCCAGCACCCAATGGCAGTTAGTCCCATGCTCTGGCAACTTCCTTGCCTGTAGGCATGTTCGTACTAAGTTAAGCTGTAGTGGGTGATGTCCTGACGACATCTGGGTCCCTTGGCACAGGAGAGTAGAATGTTCCTTGTGTGAGATCTTCTTCAGGAATGATAGCTGTTAACAGCTGAACTTATTTGAATGGTCTCATTAGAATTCATGGGATGAACCTATTATTAGGTTTAACTGATGAGGTAGCTCTCTAGAGAGGTGAGGGTTGAGGGAGAGGCTTGTTCTGTCAGAAAAAATGCTTCTGTCTGACCATATTAGTCTGGAGATGGGGATGGTTATGGTTTGTGGTTGACCTTATAAAGAGAGAACTGATAGACAGAATAAATGGGATTATACAGGGGAGAGCCAAGAAAGCAAGATAAATCAACAAAAAGGAGGAGGGAATCTCCATTCTTCTCAACCCTCTAAAAGAATCAAGAATGATGATTTCCAGAAAACAATTCAATTTTTTTCAAGGAATCTTGTATGTTTATCTCACTGTTACCCCTGGTTATCTCTCCACACCCCTACTGGCAAGGAAGATTCCTTGAGAGAGGCTAATACCTCTGCCCTCAGGATTCTAGGGGTAACCTCGAGGGGTTTTGGAATCTAATGTTATCATTCCAAACCCCTATCTAATATGTTTTCTCCAATATCAATCTACTTGTTAACATTGATTTGTTTTGACAAAGGAATATTTAATGAGAAGGTACAGCAAGAACAGAAGTTATAAAAACATTCCCTAAAGCAGGGATGTACTTTCCCTTTGTGCATACATGGTCCCTGGGAGAGTGGGATCAAGCTTTGTGTAAAGTGGTACAAAGATAGTATGACATATATGCATGGACCAAGTACATATATGCATGGGCCAACTGGATCCTTGTGAGTCCTTGTACTAAGAATTCTTTTCTCTCTTTCTAGAGTCACCATGAAGAGCTCTTCAGGGCCAGACATTAATAATGGACCATCCCTAATTGATAAATGGTCAAAAGATATGTACAGGCAGTTTTCAGCAGAAGAAATTAAAGTTATTGATAGTCATATTCAAAATGCTCTAAATCACTATTGAATAGGGAAATGCAAATTAAAAGAGGTACCATCTCATACCTATCAGATTGGCTCACATGACAGAAAAATAAAATGACAAATGCTAGGGAGGATGTGGAAAAATTGGGACTGTGGGTGACTAATGCCCTATTAATGGAATTGTGAACTGGGCCAACCATTCTGGAAAACAATTTGGACTTATGACCAAAGAGCAATAAAACTGTGCATACCCATCAATATTACTACTAAGTCTATTTCCCAAAGGAATCAAAGAAAAGAGAAAAAGACCTATATGTACAAAAACATTTATAGCAGCTGATTTTGTGGTGGCAAAGAATTAGATATTGAGGAGATGCCCATCAATTGACGATTGCCTGAACAAGCTGTGGTGTATGATTGCTATGGAATATTATTGTGTTTTAAGAAATGATGAACAGGATGGTTTCAGAAAAACAGAGGAAGATTTATATGAACTGATACAAAGAGAAGTGAGCAGAACTAGGAAAACATTGTATACAGTAATAGCAATATTGTAACAATGTTGCTATTTTTGGTCCTTTGTTCTGGAAGAGGACCATGACTTTAGGGAGGTATTGCCATGGCATGGAAGTGAATTGGATTTAAGTGAGGGAGGGCTGTAAAAGTCACCATGCTGGCTTTCTCCTCTGAATCATCTGGGTCCAGTGGTGAGATCTAGATCAGGATGACTGGAGATGACCCAGAATGCAGTGGGCACCTTGACCTTTTTATTTTTTTAATAAATTTATTTAACTTTTTACATTCATTTTCACAAAATTTTGGGTTCCAAATTTTCTTCCCATTTGTCCCCTCCACCTACCCCAATACACCAAGCATTCTAATTTCCCCTATCACCAATCTGCCCTCTCTTCTATCATCCCTCCCTTCCCTTGTCCCCATCTTCTCTTTTGTCCTGTAGAGCCAGATAACTTTCTATTCCCCATTACCTGTATTTCTTATTTCCTAGTAGCAAGAACAATACTCAATAGCTGTTCCTAAAACTTTGAGTTCCAACTTCTCCCCATCCCTCCCTCCCCACCCATTCCCTTTGGGAAGGCAGACAATTCAATATAGGCCATATCTGTGTACTTTTACAAATGACTTCGATAATAGTCATGTTGTGTAAGACTAACTATATTTCCCTCCATCCTATCCTGCCCCCCATTGCTTCTATTCTCTCTTTTGATCCTGTCCCTCCCTGAGTGTTGACTTCAAATTGCTCCCTTCTTCCATTGCCCTCCCTTCCATCATCCCCTCCACCCTGCTTATCCCCTTCTTCCCCACTTTTCTGTATTGTAAGATAGGTTTTCATACCAAAATGAGTGTGCATTTAATTCCTTCCTTTAGTTGAATGTGATAAGAGTAAACTTCATGTTTTTCTCTCAGCTCTCCTCTTTTTCCCTCCATTAAAAAGTGTCCTGCCTGCCTCTTCTATGAGAGATAATTTGCCCCATTCCATTTCTCCCTCTCTCCTCCCAATATATTTTCTCTCTCACCACTTCATTTTTTTTAGATATGATCCCATCCTACTCTGTGCTCTTTGTCTCTGTGTGTGCATGCATGTGTGTATGTGTGTGTGCGTGTGTGTATGTGTGTGTGTGTGTAATCTCACCAACTACCCAGATACTGAAAAGTTCAAGAGTTACAAATATTATCTTTCCATGTAGGAATGTAAACAGTTCAATTTTGATAAGTCCCTTATGACTTCTCTTTGCTGTTTACTTTTTCATGCTTCTTCTCATTCTTGTGTTTGAAAGTCAAATTTTCTTTTCAGCTCTGGTCTTTTCATCAAGAATGCTTGAAAGTCCTCTATTTCATTGAAATTCCATTTTTTCCCCTGAAGTATTATACTCAGTTTTGCTGGGTAGGTGATTCTTGGTTTTAGTTCCAGTTCCTTTGACTTCTGAAATATCCTATTCCATGCCCTTCGATCCCTTAATGTAGAAGCTGCTAGATCTTGTGTTATCCTGATTTTATTTCCACAATACTGGAATTGTTTCTTTCTAGCTGCTTGCAATATTTTCTCCTTCACCTGGGAATTCTGGAATTTGGCCACAACGTTCCTAGGAGTTTCTCTTTTTGGATCTCTTTCAGGCGGTGATCGATGGATTCCTTCAATACTTATTTTGCCCTCTGGTTCTAGAATATCAGGGCAGTTTTCCTTGATCATTTCATAAAAGATGATGTCTAGGCTCTTTTTTTGATCATGGCTTTCAGGTGGTCCCATAATTTTTAAATTGTCTCTCCTGGATCTATTTTCCAGGTCAGTTGTTTTTCCCATGAGATAGTTCACATTCTCTTCCATTTTTTCATTCTTTTGGTTTTGTTTTGTGATTTCTTGGTTTCTCAGAAAGTCATTAGCCTCCATTTGTTCCATTCTAATTTTGAGAGGACTATTTTCTTCAGTGAGCTTTTGAACCTCTTTTTCCATTTGACTAATTCTGCTTTTGAAAGCATTCTTCTCCTCATTGGCTTTTTGAACCTCTTTTGCCAATTGAGTGAGCCTATTTTTCAAGGTGTTATTTTCTTCAGCATTTTTTTGGATCTCCTTTAGCAAGGTATTGACCCATTTTTCACGCTTTTCTTGCATCTCTCTCATTTCTCTTCCCAGTTTTTCCTCCACCTGTCTAACTTGATTTTCAAAATCCTTTTTGAGGTCTTCCATGGCCTGAGCCCATTGAATATCTGTTTCAGATGTTTGGGATACAGAGGCCTTGACTTCTATGTCTTTACCAGATGGTAAGCATTGTTCTTCCTCATCTGAAAGGAAAGGAGGAAATATCTGTTCACCAAGAAAGTACCCTTCTATGTTCTTATTTTTTTTCCCTTTTCTGGGCATTTTCCCAGCCAGTTACTTGACTTCTGAGATTCCTCTCCATCCCCGCCTCACATCCAGATCTGCCCAGCTAGTGCTTGGAGTCTGAGATTCAAATGCTGTTTCCCAGCCTCAGAGCTTTCAGCGGGGGGCAGGGCTGCTATGCAGTGTGAGATTAAGTTCAGGTTCTCAGATAAGGGCAGGGCCGCCACACAGGGCTCAGTTCCGTCAGGGGGTTTATGTGGAGATCTTCAGCAATGGATCTGAGCTCCTGTCTGCTTTGGGAGCTCCTATCCTCTATTGCCTCTGCTGCTGCCTCCCAAGGGGGCCTGAGTTATGGAGACACCCTGCTCCCCTCTCGGCCAGCGCAGAAGTCTCTCTCACTGACCTGTATTGTCTGTGGGTTGAGGGACCTTCACAGCAGCCAGACATTCTGTCCCTGAAGCCTGCTTGGCTTGATGTCACGTGCCAAGGCAGGGCTGGGCTCTGCTCTGGGTCTGGTGCAAAATGCACCTTTGGTGTCAGTTTTTCAGGGCTCTCTGGAAAAGAAATCTCCTCCACTCTATTGTTGTGCAGGTTCCACTTCTCCAGAATTTGTTGGGAGTTCCTGTTTACAGGTAATTTGTGGGCTAGTTAGGAGCTAGCATATGTGAATCTTTCTACTCTGCCATCTTGGCTCCTCCCACCTTGACCTTTTTAAGCTAAGATCTTTAACAGGTCTCAGTTTGACTGATGCTGCCCCCATTCAGTGATTAAGGTTAGGTAAGAAATGAGGCAAAGTATAGTTTCTTTACCTCGCAAATAAAACAAAATAAATTTAAAAAGTAGTCTGGGAGGGGAAGATCCTCAGGGTTTCTAGCCCAAACAGAAACATTTGCTATTTACATTCAAGCCTTTCTGAGCCCAAACAATGACCAAGTGGGGCTTGGCTGGGACCTATTGTAAGAGTAATCAACTGTGAAAGCCTTAGCTACTTTGAACTGATATAATGATCCAAGATAATTCCAAAGGACTCATGACCAAAAATGTTATCTATCTCCAGAGAAAGAATTGATGAACGCTGAGTGCAGATTGAAGCATCCTTCTTTCCCCTTCTTTATGTGTTTTTTGTAACATGGCTAATATAGATATATGTTTTGCTTGACTTCATGTGTATTGTATAATTGGCATCGTATCGCTTGCCTTCTCAGTGGATGGGGGAATGGTAGGAGAGAGACTGAGAATTTGAAATTCAAAATTTAAAAAAAAATGAATGCTAAAACAATGGATTAATTTCTCTCTTTCTTTCTTGCTCATCTGGTCTAGCTCCTTGATGATCTCCATGTCTTGGCTGATCAGGCAATCCCCTGCTTGTCTGGGTAATGCTGCTCATCCAATCATTTCACTCATTTTTCACCAGACTCAGTTACTGAGTGACTGCCTTCAGTTGCGTCAGAGGCCTTGGATGACTCTTGACCTTTCAAAGCTCGTAAAACCATAAGCTGGCTATTTCCTTTTGTAGTTATTCCTCTAAGATCAGGAAAGAATAAAGAAATTAAACCAAAAAAGAAGCAGGCAAAATTCAATTGGTTCTGGGTGGTTGTTTTTGGAGGTAATGGGGGTTAAGTGACTTGCCCTAGGTCACATAGCTAGTAAGTGTCTGAAATAAGACTCTAACTCAAGTCCTTCTGACTCAGCCAGTATTCTATATACTAGACCACTTAGCTGTCCCTGAGTTGTTCTTATTGGGAGTTTTTTTTGTCCTTTGTCTTAAGTTAAAACATAAAACATATAAATATAAATATGTAAAGTGCTTAGCAAACCTCAAAGAATTATATAACTGTTAGCTTTTGTCATTGTTAGCTAAAAAACTATTTTAATTCAAATATTGAAATATAAGCTCAACTTCTGAAGGCTCAGTATCTTCAGTATAGTTCTGGTAACTGATAAAATGATGGGGGCAGTTTGTACATCATCCTGTTCACCACCAATTTTAATTTCTTCTCTGTCTTGTATTTTGGAAGTTTTTCATTTTCCATATGTTGGATATTTGGTATGGTAATATTTATTTAAAAGTTTGTTCTTATTTTCTATTGATCAATATTATATTTAGAAGACTGTGGGCAATAGTCTGACTTGTGATGGTACTCTCAAGGATATTTTGAGGTCTGCATCTGTAGAATAGCACCCTCTCTGATTTCACCCTTCCAACTTCTGGTCTCTGGCAGATTGGACCCCTAAGAGGGTGGTTGACTCCTTCTTCTCTCATAGTTCTATAATCAGGTGACCCTGATGGGTGAGAATTTTTAATACTATCACTCATGAACCCTCATGCTGGATGTTTCCTTTCAGTTGATTAAGCAGCTGATTTTAATTTGCTTTTACAAAAGGATATTTATAGACAAGATATAGAAAGGACAAAAGCACAAAACATGCCATCAACCCAGAGATACACCCTCTCTTCTGTACACACACAATGTCCTCCAAGGAGAGTAGACTCAAACTTGAATCACAAAGGTATGGAAGCACCTATGCTGAAAACCTGTAAGGCCAAGGGGTAGCTATAAGAGTCTTTCCTACTTTGAGGAATCTCTACTAAGTGTGCTTCAAAGGGTGGTGTTGTAGGTCATGAATGAGTTACTTTCTCATTCAGGTAAGCTAACTCCTTGCAGGGTAAAGTGTTATTGTCTGATAAGGTAATCCCCTGCTGGGCTAAGTCAACCAACACAGGCTCTTTACCTGACTCAGTTACTGCTAATACCAATGCTCTGGTGGTCTCTGTTACTGGTTCTAGTTGCTGAAGAGACAGAGAGAGCTCTTCTGACTTTTAAAACACATAAGGCCATAACCTGGTTCATACCACCTTTAGATATTCCTTAATCTAAGATTAGAAAATAATAAACATAAAAGAAAAGGCACTATGCATTCATGGATGTACTACTGGGGAGACAAGATAGCTGCAGCTGCTTCCTCTCCCCCAGCTTGGAATGTGGAAGTTCTCCTTCACTGGAAAGCCCCACTGGGGGGTAGGAAGAAGTAGAAAGAAAAAAGGGAGGGAGAAAGAGTGAGGGGAAGAGATATTTATTCAGACTTTTTGTATGCAACCTTAATTCCAGCTCCTCAGACAGTTATAAGATAAGCCCCTCCATCACTCGTGACCTGAAGTAGACTCACCAAGCCCCCATGTGTTGGATTGAAAGAAGTTATAAAAGATTGCAAATACTCTGTACAGGTTCCAAGAACCTGTCTCATACTGGCTACTACTCCCATGATAGTAGTATATGGATTTATCAGTTCATGAATGCTAGCAAGCCTCTGATGTATAATTCTACATACTAGACGATGTTTTGTCATGTATTCAGTAGGTGCCAAATTTTTATAGCTTACAGTGATGCTTTTTACAGTATCTATCATTTCCTTGGTAAGAATGCTACATGAATCACTAAGTCCTTGTTTCTGGTGGTTATGACCTGGTTTCATATTAGCATAATAAACTCCTCCAGGTTCATGAACAAATCCACACAAGCTAACCATTTGTTCAGTGTTTCTTGTCGGACTTCCCGTGGGTGTTCCCCATAGTGGTGGTGGTGGTGGGAAAGCTGTGTATTCCATTCATAGATTCCATCTGGAGGTAAACCTCTTTTTGGTGACATTTGACAAAACCAAATGTGTATACTTCATTATGAGTCTTTGCAGTTTCCAAGTGAAGCAATGTCTGCTTGTTCTAAAAGTATTTCTGTTAATTTATCTGCCCATCATATCTCCTGAGAAGTCTACCAAGGCTCTTCCTCCTTTTTGGGAAGAGAACATTCATCTTTCTATAGCTGTCTTAGAGTGATGGTTCCCATGTTTTGTTAATATTGTGTGGGTTTGTGTTAGGATGCTTTCTAAATTCATTACAACCAATTTTACACTTCTGAAAATGTGCATTAAGACTGGTATGGAATAGATATTGGTGGTTCCAAACATGTGCTTCATGTTAAGTTTCATTTTAGGATGTTCTAAGTTTCTTTAATGTTTTCAGCCACTGTTTTCTCCTTAATAGCTTTATGTGAGATGCTTCTTTGTGGAAAAGGGCAAAGTATTTGTCAGTATCACCTTTATATGTATGCTCAATTTTACTTTTGAATTCAAGCTCAAAACCATTCATTTCTAGCTTTTTTTGGCCCACACTAAGAATTGTGCCACTTATCAAGTCCAAATGACATCTTTTATATCATTGGAGAAAGGTTCCATGAGATGAAGGATCTATTGAATATGCTTTTCTATGGAGCCATGTTGTTTTGTGTCCTTCTTGTACATCAAGTAATTAATAAGATGTTTGAATTCAATTCCTTTTTTAACTTGGAGGTGACACTCTGTCATATTAATTTATGTTCATCACCATTCTCATCATAAATCCTTACACAACTTTCCTAATGTTCTATCTACTTGTGCATGCAGTAGTACCTTCTTATCTACTTTTTCTGGTGGTGATTGGGATGTTCAAGGAAGACTAGCACTTGTGGTATGAAGGCTTGCCAAGACTCTTTCAGGGCTGCTCACCCACCATTGGAGTCTACCTGGTACTCAACTATCAGCTATGGCTCCAAGAAGCCATAGCACATGCACCAACCACACCTTGTAAAATGTCTCAATAGACAGGCTAAATCAGGTTGAGGGTAATCAATGAGACACAGTCCCACCAGTGAGTTAGGGAGATTTCTATCCTAAGTACATGAAGACCTCCTTAGGCAGAATGGGCAGATGACAATTTATTCCAGTGGCCATGAAGGCTCCTGAAGCAGGCTCTGTGGAGCACTGAGAGCTTGGTCAGACATAGAAGATGCCATGTGTCCCAAACCATTCCTAGTCATCCTGACTTTTGTCTTGCCACTGGACTTGGATGACTTTGGAAGGGAGAGTGAGGCTGATGACCCTCTCTTAAAAACAATTCATGGTAAGTCAAGGCATCACCCTACGTTGTCATTGGTCCTTTTCAAAAATGGAGGACAAACATTACCATAACCATTTGTAGGACAGCTGAGAACCCATAAAGAGAAAAGGGTTCTGAGCAGCCAAAGTTCACACATTTTGGTTCAAAAGAAGGAACACAAGAACATAGCTCAGAGCCCGCTAGTCCTTACTGGAGACAAAATAAGACATATAGTTTTCTTGCACTTAGAAGATTGGAAACTAAAGTGCATAAGGGCACATGTGGACATGGGAGAGTTTGGAGCTGACAGAAGCAAGCTTTCTGGGAGCAAAAAACCCGTGGTGACTGAAAACATAATAGTAATAGAAGAAAGAGGAAAGCAATAAAAAAGTAGATGAAGAACTTAAAAACCCAACAATCTAGGGTCCTAGACCAGGTGGACAAATAGCACTTTCAAACTCACAGTACAAAAGGATAACTAGAGACTGGTGAACTGATTTTGTTCCCCAGGTCACTAAAACTCAGAGGGGGTGGCAGCCCTTTTTCTCTTTCAGCAACATAGAAATAACCAGGTAGAGAGCAAAAATAATTAGTAAAAATCGGGAGCTAAGAGATTACCAGATGGAATTCATACCCCTTACACACATACGTACACACATGCATGCACACACATGCACACATGTGCACACACACACACACACACACCCCAACTGCTACATCCCAGCTAAGCTCCTCTAAGACTCAGCTCATACCAGTGATCTGTGCTTTCACAACAACTGAATCTGTGAGTCTAAAAAATATGTCTGGAAGAATTATTTTATTTTTATTCTCCTTGCCCCCCAAGTACATTTTGTGAAATTTCTCTTGGGTGCCAAAAGCCCTACACATGTTACAATCATCAAGATGACCCTGAGTTATCCAAAATGGGTTAGTTTATGATCAAAACAGTCTGCAAAAGAAAGAGAGGAAATATGTAATAATCACAGTTTATAGTTAGCTATTTCAAGTTAACAAAGCACGATCCTTACTCCGCAGCCCTGTGACCTTACACTGTTACCTCTAAGGTAAGCAAAGCATAGGCTCTTTGAAGGAAGACCTTGTTTTTCATTTTGTCTTTGTACTCTTGGGACCATCTAGTTCAGTGTGTAGAACATGGAGGGCATTAAGCAAATGCTTGTTGAATTAGACTGGGGATGGGTAGAATGAAGATTATTTCCTCTACTTGATAGATAGTGAGCCTGAGAACCTAAGTACTGTTCTGTAGTCACCCAATCAGTCAACTATTTATTAAGTACTTACTATGTTCCAGGCACTGTGCTAAATACTGGGGATACCAAGGAAGGTAAAAATAAAAAAAAAAAAAATCCCTGTTTTCCAGGAACTCACAGACAACACGCAACCACTATATACAAACTAGATTATGGAGGATAAATTGGAGATAATCAATAGAGAAAAGCCACTAGTATTAAGGAGGGTCAGGCAAGACTTCCCGTGGAAAGTGGGATTTCAGCTGCCACTGGAAGGAAGGCAAGAGATAAAGATGATAAGGGAGAGAATTCTAGGCATGGGGTTGCAGTCAATGAGAATAGGTAGAAATGGATGGTGGTATTTCTCTAGCTAGGAAGCCAGTGCCACTGTACCAGAGAGTATGTGGAGGGAAGTAGGGCCACCCTTAGGATAGGTGGGCCAGGACAAATTTTTTTCCCAGGTCCCTCTCAATATAAAGAATTTGATTAAAAATATATTACAAAATTCACAGACTTATGTGAAGTAAACTGATTTATTGATGAAGATTTAGAATAATTAGCTTACAACATTTGCCTTTTCATAAGATGTATTGCATTTTAAAGCACTGAACGATACAGAGCTGAAAGGACTGTCTAAATGATCGTAGTCCGTACCATTACTCTGCTAACCTTCCAATTCAGTTCAGCTTGAGTGGCCAGTGACAGCAAAGGGGTGAATACTCCCCACCCATTCTGCCAGCCATTTGAAATTCCATTCATTAGCTATTCCAGGAAAATGGTTTATACTGTTCACCTCACTCCTACGATACTCAAGAGTCCCTCAAATAGCCATAAGTATCCATAGCTTTATTTTAAGAAAGTGTCTTCAATATATTCCATAGTGGATGCCTACAGAAGTTAGAAGGCATTGAAGAGTCCATAATTATTTATCAAAAATAAACCTTTCAAGAAAAATGAAAATGTTGACCTTTTGGCAACAGCATTCATCAAAAAAATAAAACACAGTAAGTAAAAACTTTATCATAGATCAGAACTCAGTATGTTTTGCATGAAAAAAGGACCCTGATAATATTTGCTTTCATGAAACAGGTAATTTTTGTTTCATCTTACATTTAATCTTATATTATTACTTTTTAACATTATTTGTTTTATTGGTAGTACAAATAAATCAGAGAAGAGAATATTGATATGGCCTTTCCATTTCATAGTGCCCTTTTTTTTGAAATTTCAGTTCTGATAACACTATCTTTTTAGATATTAAAATAAAGATCATCCTGTATTAAATATGCAAAATTGTATATATTAAAATTATATATAAAAGTATTATATATAAATGCATTTCATAAAATATAAATTAAATATAGTAAAATTATGATTTAAGAAAATGAAATCAAATGGAACTTAGGTTTCAATTAGTGATAAAAATTTATAACAATATTTTCATATAAAATGACACTAGGCTTTGGGTATTTTTTTTGCATCATTCTTTACAATAGCTCAAACACGCAGAAATACAGTTCAAAATTAAAATATTCCTGTTCATATACAAATCATATAACTTCTAACATAATATTATCTAACAGAAGACATTGTCCCATACAATATGATGACCTACAGTATGTACTTATATTGAGGGCAAACATCAAATTGTCCTTCCAATAGACTAGAGAATTTTAAAATTTAAGTTTATTAGTTACAATCATAATATTAATGATGACATGTTTTAAAAAGAAATTTTAAAAAGAAATCTGAAGAAATAGTGAATTATCGTGAATTATTAAGAATTTAGGCATAACACCCAGAATTTTTAAATCCACCAATTTAAGACATGCTAGAAATTCAAAGAAGCAAACTGTTGTCATTGACTTATTTCAGTCATATCTGATTCTTCACAGCTCCATTTGGGGTTTTCTTGGCAAAGCAACTGGAGTGGTTTACCATTTTCTTCTCCAACTCATATTACAGATGAAGAAACTGAGGCACCAAGGTGGTTTGCCCAGAATCATGCAGCTAGTAAGTGCCTGAGGCCAGATTTGAACTCAGGAAGATGAGCTCTATTCACTCTGCAGAAATCAAAAGCAGTTAACTACCCAGAACATAGAGAATGTGCTCCTACTATCAATATGTACAGATTAAAATCAATATTTTCATGAGAGCAAAAGATTTTATACCATTAATAAATAAGATGAAAAGTTTTAAACTGTTTGTTTTGCTTTTATTTCATTTGTTTCCTTTTTTTGTATTCTCATAATATATTTTCATAATTAGTACAGTAGGACATACATATAATCTGTAAATAAGAAAATATTTTTTCCTGATAGAGGTGCACTGTCAAAAGAGTCTAGAGAACACTGACCTAAGACACTGAGTTTAGGTGACTTACCTGTGGTCACACAGCTAACGTGTCAGGGTCTGGCTTGCTCTAAGTTAAACTGCCCCTTAGCAACACTTTCTACTGAGCTGAAATCTGCCTCCTTGTACATTACACCCACTACTCCTAGTCCCAGTCTCTGAAAGGACAGAGGATGAAAAAGTGTTTCCAGGTGCAAATATGATCCAATGATGGTAATGACTAAGATGTCTAGCCTCGGTGGCATAGTAGAGAGAGTACTGGGTTTGTATTCAGGAAGACTCACATTCGAATCCTGCTTTAAATACATACTGGGCAACCTTTCTCAGCCTTAATTTCTTCACCTGTAAAATGGGCATAACAACTAAACTTACTTCCATGGGTTGTTATGAGGATTAAGTGAAATAACCTGCATAACCTATATATATAACCTATATAACCTATATATACCTATATAACCTATATATACCTATATAACCTATACATAACCTATATAAATCCTTTGTGTATTTCAAAGTGTATTTCAAAGTCCAGGTCCTGCACATCCTCCCATGCAGGGGGACACTTCTGGGGGTGAGGTAGGGGGTAGAACTAAGAACTGTTTGTCCCTGCTAAGAGTTGGGGCAATGTGAGGATTTCCTTTCCTTCCCAGCAGCGGTGCTACCTCCTCACCGTATAATTCAGGACAACTAGGTAAAGCAAAAATAAACTCCATATAACATGTAATATAATAATATCCTATGTAATATAGAATAAAATAAAATGTAATAGAATAGAATATGATATGATATAATACAATATAATATAGTAACAATGGCTTGATTGTACAGGTCATTCATATTTTTTTTTATTCTGTATATTTCATTTTTATTATTTTTGTGCCTGTAATGATCAGGATCTTCCAAAGCACAGGCATCCTGGGGCTCTGAAAGTGGGCAGGGGGTCCTGCCTTGGTCTAAGGGTAGTACTGTAAGGGTAAAATGGAAGAAGATGGACAAGGCAGTAGGGGACCGGATTATGGAAAGCTTTGAATGTCAAACAGAAAATTTATGTTGATCCTGTAGATGACTGGAAGTCATACAGTTTATTGAGTTCGGTAGGGGTGGAGTGACTTGTCCTTTAGAAAGATCAGTTTTATAGCTGAGTACAGAATAGACTGGAGTGAGAAAGACTTGAAGAAGGGAAACCAAGCAGGAGACTATTGAAATAATCCGGGTGTGAACTGATAAAGGTCTACACTGGAGTGGTGGCAGAGTCATAGAGAAGGCAAGGCTGCATATGGAAAATGTTTGAAAGGAAAATCAAAGGACTTGGCAATAGATTGGATATAGATGTTTGTGTGTGAGAGAGAGAGAATAGATCGAAGGATGAAACTTAGGGTGCAAGTTCCGGCGATTGGGAGGATTGTGGTGTCCTGGACAATAATAGGAAAGTTAGGAAGAGGAAAAGACTTGGGAGGAGGGCAGAGGTCATGAGTTCAGTTTTGAGTTTAAAATGTCCATAGAACATTCAGTTTAAGATAATTAATGGGCAGTTGGAGATGTGAATGTGGAAGTTAGTTGAGAGGTTAGGGTCAGGTAAGTAGATATGGGAATCATCAGCATGGAGATAATAATTTAACCCATGAGAGCTGATGAGATCACCAAGGAAAATAATATAGAGGGAGAAGAGCAGAAGATCCAGGACAGAGCCTTGGGGATACCTACCATTAGAGGCTATGCCATAGACAGAGGTCATGCAAAGGAGGCTGAGCAGGGCTCTGACAGAGAGAAGGAGAACCAGGAGAAATCTGTGTCACAAAAACCTGCCAGAACATGAATTTAAGTTCCAGTTATAGTTACAACTGCAGGACCTTGGGTCAGTCACTTAAACACTTTAGTTTTCAGTTTCCTTATTTGCACTAATGAGACAGTTGGACTGCCCAATCTCTTCGGTCCCTTCCAGCTCTATATCTATAAGAATAACCAGTATTATATAGTCCTTATATAATATTATATATATATAATATATATATATAGATAATATAATATTATCTATATAATAACCAGTATTATATAGTCCTTATTATGTGCCAGGCACTGTGCTAAGTTCTTTGTAGTTCTTATCTCATCTGGCCCTCACGATACCCTAGGAGGTGGGTGAATTTTTGCCTCCATTTTACAGATGAGGAAACTGACTTAAGTGACTTGCCCAGAGTCACACAGCTAATTAAGTGACTGAGGGAATATTTGAACTCAAATCTTCCTGAGGCCAGGTCTGACACTCTTTTCTATTTACTGCACCAACTAGCTACCCAAAATATTTGAACTAAGTGATCCTATGATTTCTCACTGGGACCTCCCTGCACCAAGAGAAATTTCAAATCCAAACCAAAAAAAAATTGTAATATTGAAATTATAATAATAGCTACTATAATATATACTCTGTGATTAAATTCTTCAGAGCCAGACAATCTGTAGTATTTTAGGGTTGGCTTGTGCATTAGAAGTTTCATTGATTTGACCTCTGTCAAAATTTCTAAGTAGGTGAAATTGCTTTTTAATTGTCTTACCTTCTTTTTCTTCTTGTGCTTTTTTGGTACCATCCCTTCTTCCCATACCTTTCATTTTCCTCAGTGTCCATATATCCTCCTCACCCTTCTCTCAGCATTTTAGAGGCTGGCCCAAGCTTCCTCTACCCCTTCATTATCTTAAAATTCAAAATGACCTCTACTGTCCATTGCATCCTCAACTCAAATGACCGTTCCCTTCTTTTGGGATATTACAAAAGCAGCACAATTAAATGACATCACTCCATTTTTTAAAATTTGTACCCTCTTGAAGGGTAGCCTGGTGCGACTCTGCCCCCTCAGGTAGTTTTGGTTGGAGCCCCAGAAGACACATGCTCTGGTTTTCAGTGGTTCAGTTAATCCTCTGAGAAGAAAAGAAAATCAAGAATTGAATCTGGGACTCTTCCAAAGGCTAAGATGACAGGGCTTCCTTTCTCTGCCCCTGGAATAAATTCAAAATTATTTTCTTTTCTTTCTGGAGGACCTAAAAGGGGACCCACACAGCTTAGGTGGTATTGTGGCTAGCTTGACATATATAACAAATTGGGATAGGGACATATAAAACTAACTGGAGATGTTAAAGATGACTGGATTTAGTTGGAACCTGTCCCTAAAAATCAGACCATGTGGAGAAAGATACCAAGCAGTGAGTTATCTCCTCCCTCCTCAGGGAAGGGAGTGGGGAAACCCCACATTCTCCTCTACGTAAATCCACCTCTAGACCATTCTGTCCCCTTCACTGACTTTCAAAGTCTTTAGCTGAGACATGAAACAAATAATGTTTCCTTGTATTGGTATTGTTAATACCTGGTTATGATGGAGAATGGCAAGAATAACAGTGATTGGCTACTGTCCTTTGTGCTCAATGAGGACCAGAATGACACTACTATGCTAGAGTCAAGTTTCGTTGTGTCTGGCTGTGGCTGATCAGACCAACATGAGCTGGGAGTGCTCTACCACAAATTGGGCGCAAAAAGTCCATGTGAACATTTGGGGTGGATTCTCTAAACTTGAGCATCTTGTGTTTCCTTTCAGCTCTTTCAATTCTGTTTTGTTCATAGGGCACAGCACCTTCTCTGATGTGGGCACACCATGTTGAGCGGTCCTGTGCCAGTGTCTCCCATCTCACACAATCAGTTCCAAAGTTCTTAAGAGAGACCCGAGTTCATATCCTGGATAAGCCCAGGATTGCTTTAATAACAGTGATAATAAGTCAATCAATTAATGCATAAGTGTTTGTACCTTCTAGATGCTGGGTGCTGGGGATTCAAGGAAAGTTTCTGCCTTAGCATCATATTCTTCCCCCAATATAATTCCCCTTCTAAAGGGGGAATTAGTACAAGATAGATATACAGACATATATGCCTATGTACCCCATACAAATATATATATGTATATGTAAACACATGCATGCATACATAGCTATATGTATCTACAACTATATATCCACATACAATATTCACACACATACATATGTGTACATGTACACATACATATAAACACATACCATATATGTACACTGTGTACATACACCATATACATACATATATACACATACACATATACATATACATATATGTGAGATATAGTTCATCCTTGGGAAGGCTTTACCAGTTGAGGGGGATAGAAAATGCCTCCCGTAAATGCCCTGGGCAAAGTCAATGGTGCAGGACTATATCTCATGAGAAAGATTAAGGCCGGAGATAAAAATCTGGAAATCATCTGCATCACAATAAATGAAACCAAAGGAGCTTATGAGATCATGGAGTGAGATAAAAGGAGAGGGTCCATGAAAGAGCCTTGGATGACAAGCACCATTAGTCGGCCTGACCTGGCTGAGGTGCAAGCAAAGGAAATAGAGGAGGGGTTGGACAAAGTAGAAAGACGACAAAGAAAGATGAAGTGTCACCACAACCTAGAGGGGGATTGTTTAGGCAAAGAAAGCGATCAATAATATTGAATGCTCTTAAGAGAGATCGAGAAGGATGAGGGTAGAGAAAAGACCATTAGTATTAATAAATAATAAAAACAGTAACAACTCACATTTACAATGTGGCATTTTTAGATTTGGAAAGTGCTTTACATTCATTATGTCAGTTGAGTTTCATAATCAGTCGATCAATAATCAATAAATAATAAAAATGTTAAGCACCTACTATGTGCCAGGCACTGTCTTAAGTGGTAAGGATACGAAAGAGACAAGACAGTCCCTGTCCTCAAGAAGCTCACCATCTGATGGAAGTAGATGTATGTGCCCCATTCTACAGAGAGAGACAAGGATGTGCTGGGTCCAGATTGAAAGGTTCCCTACAACCGACTTTTCAGTTTCCAGTGTGCGAGCTTGTACCTTAGAAATGCTTGATTGCAGGGCTTGATGTATTGTTTGGTTGATTTCTAGACTTCAACTGATGGAGAAAATGTTAATGAAGCAGATTGGACTTAAAAATGTGTTGTGTGTGTGTATTTGGGAGCTGCAGGAGTTGGCTGTTAAATGTTCACCAGCACACCATAACCAAGGTTACAAGGTCAAGACAGAGTAACCACTTGCCTACCGTCCTAAAGTCAGTAAGAGTCTGAGTTAATGGCTTCCAATTTCAATCACAGGGCACAGCCACATGTCTTTAAAAATGAATGAACCTAACTTTTTTTAAAGTTTTACTTAATTCTAATTAATTTAGTAAATTTACCTAATTTACTAAATTATATGAGGGCAGGTAAGATGGAGCACTGAATAGAGTACTGGGTCTGAAGTCAGGGAAACTCATCTTCCTGAGTTCAAATCTGGCCTCAGACACTTACTAGCCATATGGTCCGGGCCAAGTCACTTAACCCTGTTTGCCTCAATTTCCTCATTTGTGAAGTGAACTAGGGAAGGAAATGACAAACTACTCCAGTATCTTCTCCAAGAAAACTCCAAACGGGGTCCTGAGAAGTTGGATATGACTGCAAACAGCTGAAATTGTGTGAGGAGGTTCTGTTTTCAGAGTTGTTTACTCAAGATAGCATGGTTCGCTCACAACTCGAAATACATTTAGAGGGAACATTGCAATTCTCCTTTGTGCCTTACGGGTCTGCTTTTCTCCACCTTCAGAATCCAGCTTTTTATGGGCCACTGTTGTCTCTTAACCTAAGGCTGTTAGGGCTTCATTCTTTCTTACTTGTTCCTGTCTTCATTATCATAATCAAGCACATTCTTTTGAAGGCTTCATCCCCATCAAAGATGCTCAGGCTGCTTCAAAACTGCACCATTCATTGTGAAGGGAGAAAGGTGGGGGGAGCACAGTCTCTGATCTACAGCACGCCTCGGATGAATGCATGTACTCACATGCCTCCCCTGTGGAGGGTGAGTGTGTGTGTGTGTGTGTGTGTGTGCGCGCAGGTGCGTGCATCCATGCTCACCCATGCAGAGCTGCTTTGGAAGGAAAGCTGGGCAAACACAGTCACATTTAAAAACCTTGCAATCAGGAGCTTGGCATGCACATGAATATGTCACAGAGTCACAGGCGATAGTGAGAAGTCATGGTCCTCTTAGTGCAGGTACTGTTTACTCAGTCATTAAACCTCAGTGTTGAGGAGGCTGTGTCCTTCTACATCCCTTTCCCCAGTTTTGAGGAGAGAATTGCAACCTACACACACACACACACACACACACACACACACACACACATTTTGGTTCATGTCTGGCTATGTAAGTGAATTGACACACGCCTCCAAGGCATTTAAACACAGCTGTGCAGATGTGAAGGCAGGGGTCTGTGTCACAGAGCATTGGAAGAAGGCAGTGGCTTTAATTAGAAGCACGTTTCAGTTGACAGTTGCTTATTTCCTCTTTCCCTTTTGAAATGCCAGGCAGGTTCTAGTGGTGCCAGATTGACAGATGCCAGCTTGGGGGGAGGAGGGTGGGGATGAGAGGAAAGAATAGGGGGAAGGAAGGGGGAAGATTAGCATTTCTTTTCATAGCTATAGATTTTGAGCAGGTACCTTGCATCCAGCAACACATATAAAAATGACTACACTGTCTCTTTTAAACCTGCATTAGCCACAGTAAAAAAAGATTAAATTAAAATACTTTTATGAATAACTTTGTTTTTATAATCACCTATATTTTCTCCAGTATCCCTCTTTCTCCCAGAGTGCCATCTTATAAAACAGAGAATTTTTTTAAAAAGAAAAAAAAGAAGAAAAATCCCCCAGCAGCACCAATCAATACATTTTTAAAAATTGGATATATTATATGCAGTGTTCCGCACCCATGGACCATCCTCCTTGGGACAGAGACAGGGGAAGTAAATTCTATTATCTTATCTGTGGGACCAAGCTTGTTCTTTATAATTTTACAATTCATTTTTGATATTTTGGTGGTTTTGTTCTTTCCACCCACATTGTTGTATTCATTATATATGTTGCCTTTGTGGCTCCATTTAATTCACTTTGCATCAGTTCTTGTAAGTCTTTCCATGTTTTTCTGTATTCATCAAAATTGTCATTTCTTATAGCAATATTTCATTATGCCTACATCTCACAATTTGTTTATCCATTCAGCCTAGATGAAATTATTCAAGATTATTTCACTTTCCATTAACAGGATGTTGGGAGTAGAAGCCTATATATTCTAGACATTACAGGTAGCCTGATAAAAAGCTCCTTTGCTTTTATAGAGAGGTTAACCGATACTCCCCAAGGAAAATGAGCAAGAAAACATATCCTTCCTTTATATTGGCTTGACTCCTTTCCTTCTTATGACTTTCTAATCTCCCATGAGAGATGAGACTTTAACATTTCTTCAATCAGGGTCACAACAGTCTGGCTTGCAACCATTTGTTCATCAAAACAACACTGAGGTTTCCAATCATCTTTGAGTCCCTCCACCCCTCTTCTCCCACCCAACCATATGAGATTTCTCTAATCCAGCAGGAAGCAGCACCTCTACTTTGACCTAGCTGTGGCAATCTGAGAACTCATCAATTTGGAGTCATACAGTACCTGTAAGATTTCTCTAGCTGGTGGATATTGGGAAGAAAGGAAGTGCACAGTTCAGCACAAGACAGCCATGTAATCAAGGAAGTGCCAACTGAGTGGAGCTGAGATACACCAGAAGGATGGTGATGCAAGGAAAAAAAGGGAAACCCATCTTCTTTTTCCTTTCCTTTGGTGATAGCTGCATACTCTGATAACTGATGAACTCCCAATTGAAGTGAGAATGATATTCACATGCTGAGGCTGGTTGTGCCAAGATAGATGGATAATTAAATGTAAACTAATGATAATAGCCAGCCATCTTTGTGCACTAGTTAGTTCATTTACACAGTGTATGTGTTCTCTATGGATCTTAACTTGAGGGCTGGAGGAGCTTATGTTCCTCCTCTCCTTCCCTTACTATTGCTTACCTAATTCATGACACATATCTTCAGGATCTATCATAGTTTAAGCTAAGAATATCGATAAAAAAAGCAATTCATGCTCTTTACCTTGCACGTTGGCTAAGAAAGTATGCTTCCATTCTCACTCCCTGTACTCAAAAAGATATTTTAGAAACTTGGAGATGAGGATTAGCAGTTCCTAAAGTCTTTCCAACATGGCACTTTCATTTTTTGTGGCTTTCTATCTTGAGTGACTTATATATGTTTTTATTGTAATATTCAGTAATTGGATTCACTTAGGTATTATTTGGAAGAAAGTTAGTGTAAGGAAGAGAGGGTTGGCTCCTCATGTGTCAAGGGACCTACCCGTGTCAAAGGCTGTCATTGTGTGATCCAAAAAGATGCAGAATAAACATCTCTAGCCTCTTCTTTCCTCACCCTTTCTAAAGGAGTCTTTCATTCCTGCTAGGCAAGGAAGAAGGAAGTTGGAGCTGGAGGCCACTCTACTCTCCTCAGAGAGAGGAGGTGCCAGGCTAGAGGTATATTTATGTCTTCCTTTAAATATTGATTGTCTAGGCCTGGGATATGATCAGGTTCAAGCTAACTTCTGATTGCTTTGTCAATTTGGGGTGGGAAGTAGAACCTCAAGCTCTATGTCTAAGACGACCCATTTCTCACTAAATACGCATTCACACATAGTGAATAAGAAAAAACTACATTTATCTAAAATAATAGCAAAGCAGAAATCAGAGAAGGTAAGGGACAATATATTTTAAATTAAGGCTATCCTCAAAAATCTAATTTCAAATATTACACAGAGCCAAGTGGAAACAGCCCTGAAATTAGGGTCATAGGACTTAGGACATTTATTCCTCATGTGACCATAGAGGCAGCTAGGTGGCACAATGGAGTACTGGGCTTGGAGTCAGGAAGTTGTGTCCTTTCAGCCACATTCAGTCCTTTGTGATCCCATTTTTGGTTTTCTTGGCAAAGGTACTGGAATGGTTTGCTGTTTCCTTTTCCAACTCATTTTACAGATGAGGAAACTGAAGCAAACAGGGTTAAATGACTTCCCAGAATCAAATAGCAGGTAAGTGTCTGAGGTCAGATTTGAACTCAGGAAGATGAGATTTCTTGAATCCAGGTCTAGCATACTATTCACTGCATACTATTCACCAAATCTGACCTTGGACACTTAATAGCTGTGTGACCTTGTGTAAGTCATTAACTTTTGTTTGCTTCAGTTTCCTCAACTGAAAAATGAGAATAACAGCACCTACCTCTTAGGGCTGTTATGAGAATCAAATGAAATAATATTTGTAAAGTACTTGGCATAGTACCTGGTATTTAACTGCTTATTCTTTCCCTCTCACCTCCATAGAAAAGTAATTTTTCTCTGGGCCTCAGTATTCTCATCTACAAAATAGAGGAATTGGATTCAATGACCTCTAAGGGTGTTTCCTATCCTAAACTGATAATCCTATTCTCCAAAACAACACCTTTAAATGCATGTACTTAGAATGTTTACCTCCAATTCAAGAAAAGAATATTTTCCTCCTTTCGTGTGTGTGTGTGTGTGTGTGTGTGTGCGCGTGTGTTGCCATAACTCAATCAGAATTTGATTTCATTAACTAGCCTGCACTGCTCAGAAAATATTCAAAGGCTAACTCCCCAAAGTAAATGGGGGGAACTTATGGGTGTCAATGAACATTCATAGTTGTCTTGAGTCCAATGGTGAATGTTTGGTTTATAAAACCAAAGCCTCCCTTTTGCCTGCTATTGGATCTTTCTAGCAGCTGACAATGTGGACCTAAACTTACTGAGGAGTTTCATAGATATGGTTGAATAAGTAAAAGAAGTAGTGTCTGCATGGCTATTGAAAATTGTGCAGATGAATTCTGCAATGTGGTTTATGTAAAACCATTGTGAGAAAAGTTTGACAAGTCAATAGAAATGCTCTCTTCTTTCCTTCATTATTTTTCCTTTGGGTTCTTCTCTGATAGTTTTATTATTGTCATTTACATATTGTCTCGATCACCATAAATACATACGGTATTTTGTGAAATTTTGCTCTCAAATAAAACTTTTCTGAATACTGTAATGGTTAGATTGCAGACCACCTCTGTAAATAAACTGAATCCCTAAAATGGTATCTCTTTTCTAGTAAAAAATGTAGTGGTTCAAGCAATAGACTGAGTCAGGAAGACACAACTTCAAATCTGACCTTAGCTACTTGTTGGCTGTTTGGTACTGGGCAAGTCACTTAACCTCTACAGGTCTCAGTTTTCTCATCGTGAAATGGGAATAATTTTACTAATCGAGTCTATTTTGAGCTTTAACTGGGAAACTGATCCACAATTCAATGTATAACAAGACTGGTCCATACCGTTGAGCTGCAGGAAAGAGAACTGGATAAGTTATTTCTAATAACTTTGCTGTTCAGTCATTTTATTTGTGCCTACCTCTTCGTGACCTTGTTTGAGATTTTCTTGGCAAAGATACTAGAGTGGTTTGCCATTTCCTTTTCCAGCTCACCTTCCAGGATGTGTTGTGAGGATAAAAATGAGGTAATATTTTTTAAACATTCTGCAAACCTTAAAGTACTATATAATTATTAACTGTGGTTTGTTGCTGTTATTAAGATACTAATTAATGGTGCTGATCATAGATATTACTTAGGTTTTAGAAAAGTCAGATTTGGAGGGATGGAAGAGGGGACTTATAAGTGACCATCATATGTCTAGGAATCTCATCATTGAGAAATCTCATCATCCTGCAATATTAGATCAGCCTTACTACTCCCATCCCTTCAATATCCTTTACTCTTCTGACTGTAGAACAGAGCCATGAGCTGCCAAAATATTTCAGGACAAGATCCAGGACAACGATCTCTTCTCCATCACATTCCCACTCCAGGGACCTTCCCCTGTTCTTTTCAGATGATTTTTGTGTGTTGTAATCCCCCATTTGATTATAGGCTCCTTGAGGGTAGGGACTCCGTGTGTGTGTGTGTGTGTGTGTGTGTGTGTGTGTTAATGTTCCTGGTACTTAGAATAGTTCCTGCCACATAGATTTTGCTTAATAAATTTTTATTGTTAACTGACTGTACAAACATGGTCTTTTATGATCTTTAATTCACCCAAGATAAGATGGAAAGAAAAAATGACCCAAAGCAATTAAACAGTTAGCAATTAGACTACAGCAAAACAAGTCATCTTTTACCTAGATCACCATATCGTTTGCCAGGGTATTTGTTTTACTATCTGTGAATGGCAATTGAGTTTATTTCTATGACCTTGGAAAACAAGAGGGTGTATGTCTCCTCTTGAAAAAAAAGAGGCTATTGAAAATTAAACCTTGGATAGTCATGAACGACTTCAGGAAGGGGAAGGGAATAAGCATTTATTAAGCACCTACTACATACCTGGAACTATGTGCATTTTTGTGAATAAAATTTCATTTTACTAATTAGGTCTATTTTGAGCTTTAAGTGCAGACGGAACCATAGTTCAGTCTATAACAAGACTGGTTCATATTGTTGAACTGCCAAAAAGAGAAGTGGATAACCTATTTCTAATAACTTGTTGTTCACTTATGTCCATCTCTTGTGATCCTGTTTTGGGATATTCTTGGGAAAGATTTTCAATTCCCTTTTCTAGTTCATTTTACAGAAGAGGAACCTGAGGCAAATAGGGTTAATGACTTGCCCAGGGTTACGCAGCTAGTAAGTGTCTAAAGCTTGATTTGAACTCAGGAAGATGAGTCTTCCTCTCCAGGCCTGGCACTCTATCCTAGGTAAATAGAAATTAAGTGACTTGCCCAATGTCACACAACTGCTACGTGTCTGAGCCTGGATTCTAATTCAGGTCTTCCTCTCTGCAGACCTCAGTGTTCTATCCACTGAGCATCTAGTTGCTCCCATTTCCAATAACTGGAAGATCTCAAAGACGAGAACTGAATCACTTTCAAGAATATAAGCTTTTTCATAACAACAAATGTTGGCCATCCTGGAATATCAAATATATTGCATCTTAGAATGGTCAATATAATAGCTGCCAGAGAAAGAGGACCTCACACAACTTTAATTTAGTACCTCAGGGATGTGGGAGACCAGAGGGAGGAGGTACAGTTGCTGATTTAAATTAGAGAAGCTTATGGGATCCTTGAAGTTTTCAGAGCTATGAGGTAATTCAGGGACATTGCAAGGCCCCAGTGGGATCATGGATATAGTTTGCAAACCTTAAGGTGCTATGTAAATGCCAGTTAAAATTAATATTATTATTAGCCTACAGTCATGAGACCCTCCGTCTGGTGGTGATTTCATTTTCCCAAACCTTCTGTTGCATTTCTGCTCAGCTCAAGCAATGCTGGTAGAGCAATAGAGGTGTATGCTGGTGAATGTTTAACCATGGGGTGGGGTGAGAGCGGGGTGTGGGTGTGAAATGAAGCACACACAATTTTAAATGTAGTCTGCATTATTAACACTTAATTAAGAAAACAATAAATCATACCCTGATTTGCAACAATTGCCAATTTCTGAGATGTAAATGTACCCACTGAAAAATTTAACAATCGACTCTCACAGGCTGGTTAGAGATGGTTCCAGCACACCCCTGGTATAATTATTGACCCTGAATGAAGTCATTTCTACCTCATAGTTCTGCTAAGGAAAGTGTCTATGAGGTTACTATGAAGCAGTATGAAAAAAATTTAATCAGAATTCACATTTTTTTTTTTATGTTGAATCTCATATAGCCTTTGCCCCAAGGCCCATTGGTATGGCTCTCCTTCCTTCTTATTGGGGTTGAACATCCTGTCCTGCACAAAAGGCAAGGCAGAGTTGGAGAGCGAGTCCCAACCTTCACTGGTCCCCTTGGAGTTTCCATTCAAGACTCTTCAGGGACTTTTGGGACTCATCAGCACTCATTTAGGTACTTCAAGTTCCAGCTTTGGGAAAGAAAATGGACAAGGTCAACCCCACTTCAAGTTACTGAAGGAGAAGACTCCGGGAAGACATGAGAAGATCTGGTAGTCTCCATCATGTCCCCATTCCCAGCTTGCTACAATAATGTGGCGAGTTCCCCTGGGGTGAGAACCAAGACTCTCTCTCTCTTAGTTGAGCTAAGTTATCCTTCACTCTCTACTGTCTGATATATATTCTCCATGTAGCAAATCTCTGGTTTCTGTTTTGCTATGATTTGGATAAATGGATTTCTTTCCTTCGCTATGTGTGTTCATCATGAAATTAGTATTGTGTGGGAAAGGGGTCAAGCCTTGGGTATAGAGCTTGGGATCCTGCTTCCTCTCTCCCTCAACTGACAAAGCAATTCAAAGTTACCTTGAACCTGATCACATCCCCTAGACAATCAATATTTAAGACAGCAGATAGATATATTTCTACTCTGGTACCCTTTTAGAAAAGACATGACCAAGTGCAGCCAAACTTAAATGGGATGCTGGGAGCTTTCTTTATTCCATTAAGGGATTGGTAAAAGAAACTGGGAAAGGGAAGACTTACAGGGGACATTATGAAGAGACAATCCTTCACCCACTGAAAGACAGTTATGTGAAACAAAAATTCAATTTATCCTGTTTGGTTCCAGATGGTAGAAATACTATCAAAGAGGGCATCATAAACATTAATCTTGATACAAGGAAAATTTTCTAATAATTAAAGCTATCCAAAAGTGTAATGGGGTATCTCCAAAAATATTTCCTTCACTTGAGCCCTTCAGCCCAGAACACTGGGGCAGCTAGGTGCAGTGGATAGAGCACCAGTGAAGGAGTCAGGAGGATGTGAGTTCAAATATCACCTCAGACACTTGACACTCACTAGCTGTGTGACCTTGGGCAAGTCACTTAACCCCAATTGCCTCATCATCCTGGGTCATCTCCAGTCATCCTGATGAATATCTGGTCACTGGATTCATATGGCTCTGGAGGAGAAATGAGGCTGGTGACTTGTGCAGCCCTCCCTCATTCAAAACAAAGTCAAGTGCAAGTCATGTCATTATTTCTCTGATGGCATGGTCTTCTTTGGCAACAAAGGATGAACACATACACACTTCAACCCAGAACTCAATGACGACTTTTTGAGCATATTGTTAAAAGGATTCTTGAGTAAAGATACCTGAGTGTAAGTATCCAATCAGTTGCTAAATCTCATGAATTCTAATTCCATAAAATCCTTTGCATCTATTGCCTTCTCTTTAGGCAGTGGTCATCACTTTAATTCACACTTTTGACTCTTACCAGAGCCCCCTCACTTGTTCTGATTATGCACCTTCTCTGTGCTAGATGACATGTAGTTCTGTGAGCACATTAGTCCCATGGATGAAGATGATGACTGAATTTTGCATAGAGGATAACCAAGGGTGCAAGGTTCAAGTTCAGCTCCTGGAGGAGTGAGAGGTGAAAAAGAAAGGGTCCTAACAGAGCTTACTGTTGTAGGTCACAGGTTACACAGCCTAGCCTTATCTAAGTGTTCTTTAGTCAACTTCCTACTCCACACTGTCTACCTTTAGGTAGGTATTATTATATACTCGAGGTGTACAGGGTGTTCAGGGAGGACTAGCACCTCTGGCATGAGGGCTTGCTTAGCTCTTTTTAGGGATACTCAACCACCTTTCATGTCTACCTGCCACCCAACTCTCACCTGTGACTCTAAGAAGCCTGTAGCATGAACACCTGGAAGATGGGCTAAACCAGGAAGAGGGTAACTGATGGGCTTCAGGGAGATAGAGGGGTACCTCATGGGAAATTTAACACATTTAACAAAAATTGACTCTCACAAACTAGTTAGAGATAGCTCCAACACACCCCTAGTATAATTACTGATCCTGAATGAAGTCACAGCTACCTCATGGTTCTGCTGAGGAAAGTGCCCATGACGTTGCTATGAGACAGAAAACTTCCCCCTGATGGAATGGGTGAATGACAACAAATTGTTCCCATGGCGATAAAGACTTCTGAAGCAGGCCCTGTGGAACTCTTAGAGCTTGGTCACACATCAAAGACTCCAAGGTCATCCACTGCATCCCAAGCCATCACTAGTTGTCCTGATTTTTGTCTTGTCGCTGGGCTTTATTGACTTTGGAAGAGAGAGTGAGGCTGATCAATTGCCCCTCACTCAAATCCAATTCACACAAGAGTCAAGATATTACCCCATGATGTCAATGGTCCTCTTTGAAAATGAAAAACAAACAGCAACATTATTATCTACCCGCAGGTAAGTGAAAATAGTATCAAAGGTCAAAGAGCTGGATAGAATGCCAGCTTATTTCCCAGAAGGCACTTCCAAGTTCATACTGCTTTGAAAAGATGACAAAATTCCACCTTTTTGTTTTTCCTCCATCCAGGAATAGGACTTCTTGGCCTTGGAGGTGGTGGATCCTGGTGTATAAGTAAAGGCTGAGGAAGCTTTGTTATCTCTCTCTTGTCCATCATAGTATAAGAGAACATTGCCATCATAACAGGCACAGGGGCTAAAGAGGGAAAGCTACTCAGTGTGGAAAAGCCTGACCTTGAGAATTTATCAGGGAATAATGAACCCTAATGGTCAAGAATGAGGAAATCATTGGGAAGTAACGAAAATAAGAAAAGCAATATCAATTTAAAAAATATGTATATATTTCTTAGGACTATTTGCAAATACATTTGAAACCATGAAAACCCCAATTCTGTTAAACACATTTTAGCAATAGTGTGAGCATGCTGTAATGTGCCTGATTTGTGAGGAAACATTTTTTCCCTATAGAATTGATAGTCAAAGAAATTTATATGTCCCTATCCCACCAGTTGTTGGCTGGAATTTCTCATTAGCTGGTCAGTAGCACTGATTTAAGTATTTTTGTTTTGTTTTATTTTGTTTTACAGAAAGGAGGCTGGGGGCAGGGAGAGTAGAGAGGGAAATGGGAGAAATGCACCTGAATCTTTGCTAGCCAACCTTCCCATTAATCACCGGCATCTTTCCTTTCTTAGCCTCAGCAGGGCAGTGGACAGCACCACAGTGATTGGTAATGAAAGGCTTCAGAAACAGAAGCAATTCTGAAATACCCAAGAAGAGGAAATAAGAGGTGAGAGCAACAAACAGAAAAAAAAATTAATTTAGGGGTATGACTGCTGTCCTTATTGCCCCCTTTATTATCTGTAAATTCTGCTGTGCCATGCCCTATGACTAACCTTCCTGGTGGGTGTTTTTCATTATCTTCCTTTTTTCAGACACTTTTGTTTCCCCACTGTTGCTTTGAACCACTCCCTGTCATTCACCTTCTCCTTTTCATCTATTTTAAATAGTCAATGATGATAGGATTTGAAAGTTGTAGTTTTTTTTTTTAAACAAAAACCCCAACACCTTCCCATGGCACTTTGCACATCAAGTAAGAGCTCCCAAATCTGGACCCCTTGAGGTTTCAGAGGCTTGAGAAAAGACAAGGGGACTTTGGGTTCACTTTTCACTTGCCATTTCACTAGGGGAAACCTGCAGAATGGTCTGGCCTCCTTTCCACCCTGCTGAAGTTGCTTCTGGGAAATTTTGTTAATTATCTGAAGTGACTCAGCTTGGATACTGTGTGGCCTGGGGCAGATGTGTTGTTTCCCTGTGGTTTTTAGAATGGGAGTGTTTGAATATTTGCTCCCATCCCCGTATCTGAGTTTTATTGCCTTTGTTTCAATGGCCCTTGATAGAATTTACACATTTATCCCATTTAATTAATATCCTTTTTTTTTAAACAAAAGCAGATTGATTTTTACCCAAGGACGTAAGAGCAACCTCTCTGGCTTCTCTGCTGTGGGCAGGTGAGTTTGTGGTGAGGGCTGTAGTCCAGGTTGGGAGGAAAGTGGACTTAGTGTACATAGGAATGATGATGAAACAGCCCTGCCAGCCTTGATGGCTGCTTGGGGAGAGATAACCAAAGAGTGGATATTTTGGACTAATTTAAATAATGCTTTGCATAAATTCCAGCTGCTGGCCATATGTCCCATCCTTGTCGAGTGGATGATGTGTTCTTTTCTGACTCCTGTTTGCTTCCCTGGAAATCATCACTGACCAAGCCTTAGCCTCGGTGCTAAGAGGTGGAAAGTATGCCATTAGAGAAAGACTGATACCAACAGCCAGTTTCACTGGCAACTTTGGAGGCAGCATCTGGATTCTTTTACCTTTTGCTTCCTTCTGTAGAATGGAAGTTCCTTGAGGAACTATTGATTTTTGTCTTTGGATTCCCAGACCCTAGCATAATGCCTGGCATGTATGTAATAAATACTCCATCAAAGCTTGTCAAGTGGTTGATTAATTTATTCAGGATCTCAAAGTATTTAACTTAAATTATTTTGTTGGTTCCTGCCTACCTTCTGTGATATGTAATGAGTAAAATTAACACACAAAACGCTATTTCACAAGATTTTTATAAGGAAAGCACTTTTATACCTTATATATAGTCACATAAATGCAAACATTCCAGGAAATAATTTCTCTATATAAACTTTGGGGAAATTGAGGGACTTAGAAGTGCAGAGATGAGATGTCAATATTAAATAAGCATTTATTAATTTCCTACTATATGCTAGGTACTATACGAACCATTAGGATGTATATATAAAAGTGAAATATGCCCAATCTTCAAAGAGATTTTGTTTTATTGTAACATATGCCAATATGAAAACATGAATAAATGAAGGACAAATAGAAAATACATTTAATCCAACCATCTCCTCATTCTCCAGAAGAGAAAAACTGCAGATCAGAGAGGAGAAGGGCCTTGCCAAATTCAAGCCTCTAATAATTAGCAAAAAGGGAACTCAAAACAAATCTTCTAACTCCAAGGTCAACACTATTGGACATTGACTCCCATAGTCCCTTCTAGCTTTAACATAATTAATTATATTGTATTCTCATAGAAGTTTGCAAGTATGAGAGACTGGTTCCTGAGGACCAACTGAACTATCCAAGAAGAGATGCAACATCGGTAGGAGGGGCCACATGGTAAGGTTGATTCTTTTGGTCACAATAGCCCATGAAGCAACAACAAATGTTTTTTTGTCTTATGTGGCCCCCTTCCCTTTCTGCAGCAATGGTGACAAAGTGGCTGAATACAAAGAGACGGTGCTGAGAATCACACAGTTTTTAGATGGTCAATAAATTTTAATTGGACTGTTGGTACTTGGAAGACGCTGTCCTTGCCAAATGACCAAATGGACTTGTTGCTGGATGAGGCAAATTGTATCAATCTTGTTAATCTTGCTGAAAATGACGCCAAAGGAAAGAAGGCAGATGCAGACATATGAAAGGATGGCTCATGAGTACTTTTTGCAGAAGCAAAGAAAGAAGATGTTACTGGGATTTTTTTTGTCAGTTTTTTTGGTCAGAGGCAAGGAGAGATACTATTTCATAGGTCATTGATGACCATATATTTCAGCAATCATGGTAAGTATTTGCAAAAAAGATCACCATGAAAATAATAGTAACTTTTGAATCAACATTGGTTGCTAAGGATGATGTGATAGAGAAATTCTACAAGGAACTTGATAAAATCATTAAAATTAAGTCAAAATACATGGATACTAGGTGACTTCACTGAAAAGGGTGAGAATAATGAGGAATACATGGGGAAGTATGTTTCAAGAAGCAGGAATAAGAGGGGCTAAAAACTTGTAGATTATACAGAAGTCTCACACATCTGTAGCACAAACACTTTCTTGAAGAAAAAAATGGTAAGTACACGATACAGTGAATACGAAATAACACCAAAAAAGAATAAAACATAATATTTTAACAGAGAAGAAAAGACTTATTTTTGATGGGGTAGCAAACCTTGACTCAATCATTTACATCAAGTCAGACCATCAGCTCGTTAGAACTAAGAGTGGAATTAGTAACAAAATTGGAAAAAGTAATAATAATGAGAAAAAAATGTTGTAGAATTGAAACACATTTAACCTTGAATTATTTAAGAAAGTAATTGAAACCAAAAATGTAAAATGGAATACAGAAATAACATAGACTGTAGACACTGACTATGATAATTTAACCTAAAACTAATAAGTTAATGCCATAACCAGGAAACCAAAAATTCATAGAAAGCTCCTACTTGCCTAGCAGTGGAAGATAACTGCCAGCATTCGTATATAAACTTCTTTGTAAAATCTTAAAAAGAATGATGATGTATAATTACGTAACAAGCACAATCATAAAGCAGAGAGAGGCAATGGAAGGTAAAACCATTTTAAACAAAGCTTGAAAAGATAGCCGGATAAGCAAACTCATTCCAAGGGAATTTAAAGCTGAAAATGGAAGTAGTATTATTGGGAGAACATGGAGGCTTGCAAAATCGCATTTTAACAACCTGTTTTCTCCATCAAAGAGAAGGAAATCACAGCTTTTGGACTCTCACATCATAGACCCTGATGTGCTTATAGAGGATGACAGGAATGGTACCAAAAAGGAAATAGAAAAGCACCTGAAGTAGACCAAGTCTATATAGGGGAGATCTACACCAGAGATAACAAAATTGCGAGGCCAACCAGGGATTATTATATAAGGCATCTGAAGAAATCAAGATACCAGAGTTATGGATATATCTCAGAACTTATTTAAAACTTAACAACAAAGTGACAGAATATCAGTAACTGTTGACCTATATGCCTCCGCTCCCATCTACACAAAATCTTTATGAGTATCTTTTATACATGAATTGAGAGCATCCTTAATGAGTGTGTTGATAAGGAATTAACAATCTTCTGTAAGTAATATAAAATGATGGTTTATATCGTTACCATTTCACAATTACCTAAAAGATGTTAAAAATATAAGATCTCATTATACTTATTGCTTGTTGATTATGAAAAAAGCTTTGCCTCCATCCAGTATAACATAATGTCACCTTAAAGTAAGATGTCTTCCATATATATACACACATATATATACACATATATGCATATATATACACATATGTATTTACACATATACATATACATCTCTCTCTCTCTCTCTCTATATATATATATATATGTATATATATCAGGATCATTGGAGATTCTTTTGAATATATAACTTTAGTAATAGCCCTATGCAGCAACTTTTTGGTAACAAACATCAGATAAGACATAAAAAGGGAGGCATATGCTCATTGAAGATGACTGATGCTGTGATGAAGGAGATCCATGGTAAAGCCCAGACTGAGGAGGCTTTCTTGTGGATTGTGAGGTCCCTCAGATGTTTCTGTTTGCAGATAATATGCTAATATTATGCTAATCCCATCAAGCCCTGGACAATTGCAGAGAGAGTCTCCAGGAAAAAATCTGTAATCAAAAGAAGATGTCCTAACACAGAAAAGACCAAATAGAGGAAAAGAATCTATTGCCTAGATGTCAACATGCATTTCAATGGAACACCTACGGTACCCATCCATCAATAAGTATATCTAAGACAGAGAATGAACTGTTCACTGAGTTGCATCCAGAGCTGAATAGCAGACAACAACAGGCTGGATTGCCCTTAGAAAATGTCAAGGTTCCATAACTGGCCCTAAGCTTTCAATAAAGGTACAATCCCTTTTCTTACTGCTACCATATTACTACTGTTGGTGCAAGACAGAAAGACATGCAATACAACAAGAACTAAAAATGAATGTCCCACAGAAGTCAATGGAGAGACACATGGTATTTATGAGTAAAGTCATGAGGAACTCCATGAAAGAGAATATTTAAAAGACATGTTCAAGAAATTGCATGATAATATTTTCACTAGGTTTGCTTTTTTTTAATGGGTTTTCTCTTTCGTTCTGTTTCTTCTTTCACAAAATGACTAATGTGGAAATATGTGTAACACGACTGTACATGTAGAATCTATATCAGATTGCTTACTGTCTTAGGGAGGACAAAGGGGAGGAAAAAATTTGGAACTCAAAGTCTTATAAAAAATGAAAGGGTCCGCACTTGAGGACATAGATGGCCACATGTGTTCTAAAGGCTGCAGGTTCCCCACTGCTGCTCTAGAACCTGAATATCTGAGACTGTGATAGCAGAAGGGAGAAAGGATGGAAATCTTTGTGTTTATATTTGTGAAACATTCATGTTTATATTTTGTGAAATATTCTTTATGTACTAATTTATAGTCATTATATATGATCATTTACAAAGCACTTTAAGGTCTGCAAAGTGCTATGCAAGCTTCATCTCGTTTGATGCTCACAACAACTCTGAAAGTCAGGTACTATTATTTTGACCCTGTTTTGCAGATAGGGAAAGTAACTAGCACAGCTTTGTACTCAGCAAATATCTGAGGCAGCATTGAAACTCAAGTCTTTCTAATTCCAGATTCAACTCTGGCCACTATTTCGCCCAGAATCAACAGGCAGTGAGCTCACCATTTCTGTTTAATATTATCCTACTCTTTAGTTTTTTGAAGTGGTGACATGATTCCCCCTAAACTGAAAATCGCCCCACTCGAGTTTGGTAGCCTGATGCCCTGGGCAGGTATCTTTGTATTTGGTCTCCTGAGGGAAATGGATGTGGAGTTCCTAGAGTTAATTGATGGCTAAGATGGTCTACCTCTACCTTGAACTATTACAGGTAAGAGCTGGCCACTCTCTCTTGAGAAAATCATCCCAGAAATTGCATGTTTTGCAATTAGCTGCATCTTAGCTGGTGGTTTCAGGGAACATTTCCTGACTAAGCATTCTGGGGAAAAGGGAGTGGCACTTAAAATGCCAATTACTTCTCTAGTTTCCAAGGCCTGCTCTTTGAGAAGAGGAAATTAGTGAGAGCATATCCATAGCAACCTGTTGCAGATTGCCTAAATGAAGCAATTGGCTGGTCTTAGATGAAACTCAAAATTATTTTGTGAAGGATATTTCCCATTGGGAAGACTGGGATCAAAAGACCTCTTCTGCATTTCAGGTTCTATATCTGACCCATACTATAGTTACTTGGCCCAGTCATGTAACCTTGGGCAACTTTTTAATACTATAAGTTGCAGACAGTTGCCAGTATGCATTGATAGAAGGAATTTCCCCCCACTAGGAATTACCTGCATCAATGAAGTAATAGGTCTGAATCTCCAAAAAAACTCACAATATTTTCATAGCTAGAAGCCAAAATTAAGCTACAAAAGAATCTATGACAAGGTCTAAGGACAAAAGAATTTAGAAACACTTTAGAAATGGATAGAAAAGATCTCATTGACTACCTAGTCCAAGCTCCATACTTTGAGATGAGGAAACTGAGAATCCAAGAGTTGCACCTTGTCTAGGGATATATAGATGTACAGATACAGTGGTACAGTCAGGATTGAAACTCAGCACTTCTGATTCGCAATTGAGCCCTCCTTCAACTTCACTAGATATGCCTCCCCAACTGTACAAATACAATGTATGACCAATTGTCTTCCCTCTTTCCCTACCAAACCATATATTCAGAAATTTGAATAAATTAGCACATGCTCATATGGAAGACAAAAACCAGAGACTGTTCTAAAACAATTGACTGCAAATAGCTAAGGATAGCAGTTATAATCAATCCTGGTTGTGCTAGGCTCCTGGTTCTTTAAAAGGAAGTCTGTGTTTCTGATAGACTTAGCCCTTCGCAGCAATGCAAGGACCTAAAACATTCCCAAAGGACTCTTGATGCAAAATGCCATTCACATACAGAGAAAGAACTATGGATTTGGAAAACAGAATGAAACAGACTATTTTCTCTTGTGTTTTGTTTTGTTTTTTCTCATGGTTTCTCCCATTCGTTGTAACTCTTCTATGCAACATGACTAATGTGAAAAAAAAAAAAAACTTTCTCTGCAAAAAAAAAAAGTCTGGCATAGTGAAAAGAATACTATGCCTTGAGTTAGAAGATCAAAGTTTGAATCTCAGCTATGCCAGTTACTTCTGGGACCTCTGATAAGTCATGTCATCACTTTGGGACTCACTGTCCTCATTTGTAAAAGAAAATAGGTGCACTAGACAACCTTTTAGGTGTCTTCCAACCTTACTCTATTACTGAACCCTATGAAAAATGGTACTAAAGTAATACTCTGATGCCTTACGGAAACAGGCAGGTGACCCTCAGTTTTCAAACTGTGGTAGCCCTACCAAACAGAACAGCCTTCAACTATGGATACTGTGATAGATTTCATGACTATATTCCAAGGACTAGTCTATTTAAATTAGGGGAGACCTTCACTAGGCTGACAGGGTATGGATTTTTTAGCCATGATCTATTAAGAAACAGAGAGTTTATGGCCTGTCCATGCAGGCAGAATCTCTAGGCCTTGGAAGTGTAGAAGAACCATGAAGAATGGTAACTGATGGGAAACTGGAATTGCAAGAGTTAAATTTGAATTGGATTATATAGAAAAAGGAGGCTAGTTGTAAGGTTTAAAGAGCTGCATAAATACAATCTCTTTTATTATTGTCATAGACTGCAAAAAACCTAATCACCTGTACAGTTTTCATTTTCAAAATTAAAACAACCATGGGAGAGGTGAGGGAAAGGGGGGTAATTTTTTTTAGACAAATCTGATTGTTTGAAAAATGACAGAATTAGAAGGACTGCTGAGGAGCTGGGGAGGGGGGAGCCTTCAAGGTCACAGTCAAGGAGAAAGGCCTGTGCTGGTGATGAGAAAGCTGAATAGACAACAGGTGAATGCATTATTTAGTGTGTTCCACATTGTGAAGCCAAGAGTTGTTCTCTTGTACCAGCAGATTTGATATATCAGGATTCCTGTCTCCTAGGAGGACACCCTCAGTCTCCACAAGTGTACATAGAAACAGAGAAATACGGTTGTCTAGGTGACTGTCAAAAAAGAAGTCAGAGATGAAGGAACAAAAAGCCTTCACTAATGGGCCCACAAGCCATTATGTAACTGAAGACTTGAGCTGCTATGTTATTCTTAAAGAATCATTTCAGGTTTGTTTGTGTTTTTTTGGTCCAGTTTTCCTTGATCTACGTCACTGAATTAAAATGATTTCTACAGGGAAAATAAATGGGACTTTTCAGAGCCACTGTGTATGGTGCTCTGAATCTTTTCTTATTTAGCTAAAAATGTTTTAATAATGAGCCTACCACAGCAAGAACTCAAATCAGTCCCCAGGAGCCTAGAAGAGTGAAGATATGGTGCTGAAAAAGAGGGAAGAGGAATCAGTATCTCCATTCTTTCTTCTCAGGTCTCTGTTATTCTGTAGGGCAGGGTGTGCTGGTAAATGTTTTACAACCAGGTTTCTGAGGGGGGAAAAGTGTTCTTATCATACTTCTACATTTAATCTACATCGTTAATATTTTCTCCATTTCTTTTTAAAGAGTCTAACAATCAACAAAACAATAAACCCAGCCCTGATTTGTAACATTTGCCAATTTTTAAGATATAAATGTTCCCACTGAAAATTTAACAGTCAACTCTGGTGAGCTAGCTAGTCTGAGCTGGCTCTAGCACTCCATAGACCTTAGGTAATTTAGATATGGTTATGGGGCAGTTAGGTGGTACAGTGGATAGAGCACCTCACCTGGAGTCTGGAAGATTCATCATCCTGAGTTCAAATCTTTTAGGCACTTACTAGCTGTGTGACCCTAGGTAAGTCACAAGCAAGGTGGGAGTTTTGTTGTTTTCTTTTTGGAGTTCAGTTTCCCAGACTCAGGCTAAATTGTGAACATCTGAAGGATTGATCTCCTTTGAACCCTGATAATTCAAAGCTGTGCTGAGTCATATAGGTTTCATACCTTCTGGCTCTGAGCCAATCAGGGACCTAGTCTTTGTTGTATATTCTGGGAGGATGGCATTTTGCTTAGGGGGCTTGCTCATGAGAAAGGACTTTTGATTCCCTGGACGGAACTCTGAGAAGCCATTTGTTAAAAACCCCCTGGCTACTCAGATGTTGGTGCTTTGCCAGTCTGGTAGTGTATATAGGTGGCTGTATTACTTTATTCAGACAGTTAGAGCCCTGTCTATTGAATCTCTATGATAATTTCTCTGCTTGTAAAGCATTTTCTAAACTCACTTCTCTCTACTTATCTATAATGAAAGTAAGATTGTTGACCCCTTTGAGTCTGTCTTTTCTTTAGAAAAGCAGACCAAAGAACTTGTGTTAGCAGCCCACCCTGTGTGCTAGTGTGGTTGCTAATACAGTCACTCAACCTTGTTTACCTCAGTTTCCTTACCTGTAAAATGACCTGGAGAAGGAAATGTCAAACCACTCCAGTATCTTTTCTAGGAAAATGCCAAATGGCATCATGAGGAATCAGACATAACTAAAATGTCTGAACAAATGGTAGTAATAGTAGCTACTGCGGTAGCAGTAGTGATAATATCAGTGGTGATGGCAGTGATAGTAGTAATTATAAATTCTAATAATCTCCAAACTAAATGAAAGAAAATATTTCAAAATATAGAGACCTAATGGAGGAGATCAAAACTATGTGGGAATTTGGAAACATGGTAATACCCACATGCATATACATATGCACAGATTTTATGTACGTTTGTGCATTATAGTATATTAGTAATAATATATGCATATATACACATACATGCCTATACACATGTATGTATGTATGCATGTATATGTAGTTTTATTCCATATCATTCTGTCAGCTCCTGGAGTTGTTCCAGAGGTAAGTTCTGTGAGCATGAATGTGTTTGATTATGTGTTCCTTCATTATACCACATTATCTTTCTATGCCAAATTCTTTCCATTATACAATTTCCTTGGTTGTGTGGAACTACCTAATGTGTAAATGCCTTCTGATTCAAATCAGCAATTCATGTGCAACAAGAGTTCTCTGGGGACATTCTTAAATAACTTACCCATCCATAGTCACAAAGTTATAGGCCAGTAGTAGGATTTAATCTGGGCTTTCCCATCTCTAAGGCCAGCTCTCTATCTACTCTATTACATTATTTTTGTCCAATGTAAAATGAGAATAAGCTCAGTCTTTGCATGAGTATTGGACCAATGGATATAAATTCATTGGATAAGATTATCAAATTGAAAGGGTTAATCATAGTGGGCACAAGGAGAAAAGAAAAACATACCTCTTGTAGTATCACAATATTATTCTAAGACTTAGAATTGAAACGGACCTTTGAAATTACCTAGAACAGAGATTTTTAACATGGTATTCATGAACTTGGTTTTCGAATATTGTGATAACTGTATTTCAATATATCCAGCTTCCATTGTAATCCTGAGTATTTCATCTTGTGAATTTAGAAATATTATTCTAAAAAGGGCTCCATAGACCAAAGGGATCCATGATACAAAAAGAAGTTAAGAATCCCTGACCTTGACCAATCCTTTCATTTTTCATATGAGAAAGTGAGTCCCAAATAAATCAAGTGAAGAGTATGTATCTTCTTTGATCTTTTCCAAAAACAAATATTAAGGAAGATTCTAAGATACTTGAGTTAGTTGGAATACAGAGACTCAGCAATGTGAAATTGTATTTAAGGAAAGACTTTCTTGAAGAAGGCAGAAGGCAGCCTAGTGTAAGTAGAAAGTTCATAGGATTTATAGCTTGAAGTTTTCAGTTCTGTATACAGAAAAAAAATCTAGGTTTTACAGCTATCTTAAAATGAAATAGTCCACTCCAGAAAGTAATGAGATATTCATCACTAGAGGTATTCAAGAAGAAGTCAGGTAGCCTGTTGTCCAGGGTGCCAGAGAAGGAATTCATTCATGAGGAAGATGATTTAACTTGTTTGGTTCCTTCCAAACCTATAATCCTGTTCTGCTGGGGCATCTTTATATTTATAATGCAAGTCTTTCCTTGAAGGTACCACAAAACTCCTACCCTGATGCTTCATCATTGTGTGCAGGTGAATCCTGTCAAGTTCTTCCTCTCATAGAAGTTCTCTGTTTCTTTAAGAGATTAAATTATTAGACTTCAATTATCTTTCTGGTTATCTTTTTACATAATTGTGAACTCTGTAAGGATGAGATGATTACATATGCTGTGAAATGCTTTTTGTTGGTGGTGGTGTTGACTTTGGAGGCAGAATAAAATCAACCCTCATTTCTTTACTCTCCTCTCCAAGAGAAATCTAGGACCTGTCGCTTTATTTAGCTGTAACATATTCATGACATCTTTTTAGAAAGAGCATCAAGTGCTGATACATTCCAGTAGGGTATTATTATTTTTTTAATTTATACTTTCAGTTTCATTGTTGTGTTTTGTTTTTACATTACAAACATTTGCTTATTACTTCTTTGTGAGAGGTCTTTGATAAATAATATAAAACAGTTAAGTAATGCTAATATACTGTGACCTCATCTGAAAGCTCAGAAATCATTCCACTTCTATAGCATCTCTCCTACCTCTCTTTTTTATTTTAAAAAAAATCTATTTCCTTTTTATCCTATCCCATTCATGACTCCACTGGGGGGAAAAGAAACAAAGAAAAGGGAAAAAGCACCCCACACTTCTTATAGCAATTATTTATGGTTAAACAAAACAAAATTCATGGGGTATCAACTGGTTGTTGAGAAGAGATTTCATATTTGTAGCCCAAAAGTTAAATTAACTTTTGTAGATAATAAAAATTGAATGACTCTTAGTGGCTTCTGCTGTGTCTTCCTCTCCTTTCTCCATTTTACCTTCTTCATTGTATAATTAGAAGAAAGCAAACACTAACTATGTACACCTGCCAAACAGATAGCATGGAACATAGCAGGTACCTTGTAGGAAGAAAAACAGTAAAACATTAACAAGCAATTCATAGGAAAAAGTTGGAAATAAAATAACCTCCTCATTTTCCACCCCACTGTACTCATTTTAGACTTTTTTTTTTTAATTTCTCCACTATGCCTCCAGGAACCTCATCTTTGGGAAATCTCATTATTCTGCAATAGCCTTTATAGCCACACTTCATCAGTGTCCTTCGTTCCTCCCCTTCTTTCAGCATCTGTGTGTGTGTGCATGTGTGTATATGTATGTGTTGTCTTCTTCTTCATTGGATGGTAAACTCCTTGAGAGCAGAGAATGTCTTTCTTTTTCATATTTGTATCCCCAGGACTTAGCCCAGTGCCTGGCAATAATAGTTGCTTGCTGAATGTAATGTTGGTTTTCTACATACAAATGCTAAATGATTAGCAGAGTGGAACTCATGATTGTAACATACCACTAGAAGGGCATCATTATTCAAAAGGAATAGAATAGATAAAAGGAAGTAGAACAGAATTCTATATTAAGAAGATCCACTTGTGGGAAAACATAGAAATTGGAAGAGTGATGTCTGATGGAGAGCATTTGGATAAAGATGAATGGGAAAGAGAAATCTACGTGATACTATTGTAGGAGTATGCTACAGACCACTTGTCTCAAAGGAGGAAATAGATATGTAGATTGGGAAACATCACAGACCTGATGTCATATGATAAAGGAAGGATGAAAGATTTCAACTATGTAGGCATATACTAGATTTTTCTTGCTGCTTAATGAAAAATTATTCATAAAGCAAAAGAAGTAATGAGGGAAACTTCTTGTTTGGATTGAATGCTAACCAATAAGCTGCCAACTAGCTGCCAAAATAGAAGTAATAGAAACATAAGGAAAAAGTATTATATCCCAGAGTTCATGACAGAAGGAGGGCAAAGGTGAATCTTAACTGCAAATATCTTACTGTTCATTCAGTCATGTCTGACTCTTTGTGACTCCATGTACCATAACACACCCATATTGTCCATGGGGTTTTCTTGGTAAATATACTAAAGTGATTTGCCATTTCCTTCTCCAGTGGATTAAGGTAAACAGACTAAGTGACTAGACCAGGATCACACATTTAGTAAGTGTCTGAGGCCAAATCTGAGCTCAGGTCTTCCTGATACTAGGGGTAGCTTTCATCTTAAGTATTCATCTTAGGACGTATCAGGAACTTTATGGAATTGGAGGGTATGGTGTGATTGCTTCTCCCTCTATAACTCCTACTCTCTAATTTTCCTTTCCTACCTACAATATGATATCCTCTCTTTCAGTCTTTTTTTCATTTATTAAGGCAATGCCAGTATGCCAACTGAATGTTATAATGTTGATAAAAACAGAATATTGGCAAAGAATTGAATCTCTGTGTGTTATTGGTGTTTCTATAAGGGAGGAAAAAAAGACTTTCATCACCAAATTCGTCCTTCAAGGAGGAAGATATCTGTAAATAAGAATAATAAATGTACTTATTGTTCCACTCAGGACTTGCTAGGGTTGTTTTTTTCTTCTTTCTTTTCAAGGTGGTCCTTTCATTCTTTATCATTTGTGCAATCAATTTGGACAAGTTGAGTGGGAGGGTGGAACTTTAGGTCCAAAGAACCGAGTTCTCCTGGGGAGTTGTTAAACATGTGATGATTGAGAGAAGAACTCAAGACAGGGGCAATTCACTTTAATTTAGATTAGTCATTTGGATTTTGAAGTGAAATTGAATAAACAAAGACCATTTCCTTGTTAAGAGTTAATCATGAACCACATTCACCACATTCTTAGTTCATTTGAGGGCAGAATTATTTTTATATTAATCTTTGGTGGGGGGAAGGAAGGAGGGGCAGGATATTTCAGTTGGTGGCTTGGTATTTAACACCAAACAGGTGGAAGCCATTCATTCAATAAGAATGTATAAAGTATCCTCTATGCACTAGAAGTGACTTTCTGTTGTTCTGATCTCATTTCCTGCAAAATGACTGGTAATCTCCAATAGAATATGGAGGAGGTCATTATTCAGTGCCTTCTGTAGCATTTCCATTGTCCCGTTGGTTCAGTATAAAAGTCAGATTTAAAACAATCAATTAAACAATAGACATTTATTAAGCACCTACTATGTGCCACACATTGTGCTAAGTTCTGGACAAGAGAAAAAGAAAATCTTATATGGTGGAGATGAATGTTCACATTTTATCTTAGCTATTCAGTTTGTTGCAGTTTATGAAATGGGAAATTGCAGGGATCACAGAGGTTTATTATTGCCTGAAATTTCTGGTCAGGAGGGAGGAATTTTCCCCATTCAATTCTGGCTCAAATTTTCTAACTGTTATCTTCTGTTTTTTTCCTGTTAAACTTAACTTCCCGATTCATCAAGAGAAGGCTCAGGAAAATTTTGTTCAGCAGTGATTCTTTGAGTGAAACAAGAGTTTTCTACAATAATATTTTATTCAATGCAATGTATAAGATTCAAACCAATAATTAAGTTTCTCTTGCAACTAATATATATTTAATATCTAAGATGCTGATCATGAGAAATTTTAAATTTGTCCCAATAAACAACACCAATAAATTCAAAGCAATTAAGTCAAGATCCAACATCAAGACTACCTTCTTATTTCTTGTTGTGTATGCTTCCGACCTTAAAGGGACTTGATTTATTTGAATTTTGATTCCAGAGGGCAGTGAACTTTGAGGTCTGCCTTAATTCCAGCTTAATAAATGCAATTTTTAGTCCTTGAAACTGATAACAGCCTGTCTCAGAATGTGAGATCCTAAATCTGTCTGCAAATACAGTAAAAATCTAACTAGTGTTGATTAATTGAAAGGGAAGGGGAAAGGAATGGAGGCTACTTTGAATTAGTGAGGAGTGTTAATTATAGGATAAATGTAAGACATTGTGGCTTCATGTGATTTAGACATGGAAAGGATTGCTGTCTGTCATGAATAGGTTGATGATAATGGACTATGATAATGAGAGACAGCAAAACTGTTCAGCCCTTATTTTATTTTTATTCTATCTTATAAAGAGAGGCAGAGGAAGATAAAACAAAAACACTCCTGGTTCCAGGAACTCTTTTCGGCTTGTCCCCCTTGCCTGGAATTCCCTCTCTCATCATCTCTGCTTTCTTCAAGTCCCAAGTGAAATCCCACCTTTGTTAGGAAGGATTAACAACAGGCAAGGCACAGTGCTAGATGTTGGGGAAGCAAAGACAAAAAAATGAGACGTCTTCCCTCAAGGAGCTTATATTCTACTGGTGGGGGTGATGTTGGCAGTGGTGAACAACAGCCTTACACTGATAAAGGAATAGAAAACTTATAAAAAGTAAATAAAAAGCCATTTTTTGGTGAAGATTGTTAACAATTTATTTGGATTTGGATTAATTGGATTAGGGAAGGTCTCATGTAGAGGGCAGCATTTGGGCTGACCATGGAGAAGAACTAGGAATTTCTAGAGACCCAAGTGAGGAGGATGAGTATTTCAGGCATGGGGGCAGGAGATAGACTGTTATGTATAGGGGAACTATATATGTACATGTATCTATGTGTGTGTGTGTGAGAGAGAGATAGAGTGTGTGTGTATATACACACACACAGACATGTATATATACATACATATATGTGTGTATACATATAAATATATGATGCCTGACAAAGTTAAGCCTAGGGGTAGTTATAGAACTGAGGAGCAGATCTGGAAAAAAAGAGGTTGAGTAGTACTCTTTTGAGAGAAACTTAAAGGAGTTGTAAATTTCTTGAATGTGTAACAGATTAAGTAAAATCTCTTGATTATTCATAAGACATTAGATACTTTTCTTAAACCCAAATTGGTAATGAGCCCTCCTACAAGAAGCTGGCCAGTTCTCAATGATGAACACATAGGCCCATCCCTAGGAAGCTGCACTATTTAATAGAAGCCCCCAGCCCATCTGCTGGGTCAGTGTGGACTTTATAATCTCTGTAAGACACCTGAAGTAGAGGAAGCAGTAGGAGACAAGAAAAAAAAAATCATCGAATCTGGAGGACGACTGAATTGAAGGACGATTGCAGGAAGGGACTTTCTCTGATATGTCTGTTAAAAGCAAGCCACACCTCAGTGAATATCCAATCTCATTGCCACAAGGATTGCATAGATTCCTCTCTGACTTCTATAATTCCAGGCTGGTTTGTAGATGGGAAGTCAAATGGTTGGGCTTAAGCCCTAATGGCCTTTCCAATGTAAATGCTATGAAGCCCTCCAGAATCTTGGCAGACAATACAGTGGATCCCCTTAGAAAAGATCCAACATGAAAGACCTATTTATGAAAGAGGGTAAGGAGTGATCACTGGACCCAGATGACTCTGGAGGAGAAAGTGAGGCTGGTGACTTTACACAGCCCTCCCTCAAATCCAATTCATTTGCATATCATGGCATCACCTCAAGCAAACAACGGCAAGGAGTAAGAAAAAAAACGCAGAAAATGGAAAATGGCTAGTTACCACTAAAGCCAACACTATGAAAGTGGATGTTGGATTAAATGTAGAACCGAAAGCTTGTATCTCATTAATATGATGAATATTGACAATAGGAACATCAAGGGACATAAATGAAACTTTAATTTCTCTGCAAAACCTGAAAGTAGTGAATCCAGAAAAATCCATATTTGTGGAAGGCTCAAGAACTTCACAGTGGTGTATGAATTACTAGCAAAAGATTTTACCAGCTTATTTTCAGATGCATTCTTGATCCCTTTATTTATTTTTCTTAAACAGAAGACATCATATTACCAAAGATAAGAATACCTCCCAATATCATTCAGTTTGTTTATATACTTTCTACAAAAAAAAAAGTGCTGGGCAATTGTGAGGTTAAGCAAAATAGGATTGTTTCCTTTTTTTGTTTTAGTATAATCAAGAAGTATAATGCCTCTATTTGAATGTAATTAAAGAAGATCTTCCCCACCCACTGATGGGCCTGCCCATTGAGGGAAGTTTGATTAGGGGAGTTGTTTTGTAGGAGGGTCCAAGTACCTTTTGTTTTTTTGAGGCACTAGGTCAGAGGGTCATGTCCTCTGGCTCTGAAAAATGTATAAATTCTCTAAGGGTGAGTTTTTTCTTTGGTACTTAGTTTTTGGAAGTAAGCTGCTCCCCAATTCCATTGAAAGCCCAGATGTTGGTGCTTCCCTCTGACAAAGATGTTTGTGTGTTAATGGTTAGGCAGTTTGGAAATTCCTTCTGTTGATTTTTGATTTCTCTGAAATTTTGATTTTGATTTTCTCTGATACCTGTCCTTGATTAAAATGATTGTTCGCCCCTCAAAAGTTGCGTTTTCTGTTAGAGAAGCAGATCAAGGAAGCTGTGATAGCAGGTCCCCCTGTGTATGTCGGGGTGCTTACTGATACCGAAATCATGAATAGTCATAAAGGAGAGGGAAGCAGTAGGGGTGGTGGTTATTGTTATTTAGTTACATCCAATTTTTGTATCTCCGTGGACCATACTGTCAATGGGGCTTGGCAAAGATACTGCAGTGGCTTGCTACTTTCTTCAACATAGGATTAAAGCAAGCAAGCATTAATGATTTGCTTAGGGTCACACAGCTAGTAAGTGTCTGAGGTTGGATTTGAACTCAGGTCTTCCTGACTCCTAGTTCAATGTGCCCTCTAGTTGCCTGGCTAGGGTGGAGAGAAAGGGAAATAACTGGCTTACAACTTTCACTGGCTCAAATATCCCAGGGCAGTATTTTCCTTTTTCAAAACAACAGCTTTTACTATTAGAATGATAATTCTACAAAAAAATATTAATTACATTTTTCTAGTCAACAAACAATTTTTAAAGCATACGAACCTCATTGAAACTGCAACGACCTGAGGAGGGTGGGGAAGTACATCTACCAAGATTTCTAAGCTAGAGCTTCTGGTCCACTTAATGGAGACAGTAGTTAGCACTACAAGATCCAAATGCAACTCAAAGATTTAGAAAGTTCTTTGGCATTCACAGTAGTGAAATGGGATACCTAGTGGTAGTTACCAGGAGTATTTTTCATACTCCTTGCTGTTGCTTGCTTGCAGCGATACCATGACATATATATATATAAAATGTGTGATTATATGCACTATATAACAGTGCTGTTTTTGATCTATCTTGAGTTGTTTGTGTCATTCTTTGTGCTATTTCTTGTATTATCATGCATTGGCTTTTGTTTTCAGATGTTAATTAATGGTATCAAAAATATTTCTGATATGCTTTTATTTTCCAGATTCCATTTTACAAGTTTCATTTTCATTGCTTTTAATCAGGTGGTATGGTATTCAGATTTTTATTGCATAATATGGGTAGATATAGTTTTCTAAAGTCTTTCTGCAAGTTTTCTTAAGCCATTCTTGCCATGATGACGTCTGATGTCTGTCCTTTAGAATATTCCTAGAGAGTTCTGTCTTATATTTTTTGGTTTTTTTAACCATAGAAACAAAAACAATATATATTGTTCTAAAATTTCTGAAATATTTTGGTATAGTTGATCTCTTAGCTTGATTTTTTTCTGGCCTACTCAAAAAGTGCTTTTCAAAATTCCATTCTAAGTATGAACATCTCCTTTTAAGTACTACTCAAGATATTAACATTCTTTTATCCATCTGTTTCACTTTTAGATGTTACTTTGGAGGGTTTCTGTTAAGTGTACATTTTCATTGCTTTCAGATTTATCAGATTTTTCTCTTTGGAGATTCATGATTTCTCAATTTTCTGACTCATTTCAATTAATCCAGGTTTAAGAATGAAGCCTTTTTTTCCCCTTTCTTTTTCATCATTGCTCTATATACTTTTATATAGCTTGGCTCTTAGAATACCCTTGACAAAAATCAGTATGAAGTCTTGACTGATATATGACAGTAATTGTTTCAAATTTTTCTGTGTAATATTAGAAAATAATGAAAATTTATATTTTTCATCAATTTCTGTATACTCCTAGTTTATCTGCTTTCATACTCACATCATCTACATTTCAGCAAGTAGAGTAGTTACTGGTATTTTTGATTCTTCTCATGTATCTTTTCTTCTTGAGGTATCAGTTCATAGAGGAGCACCACTCACTCCATTGTCCTCCATGTCAACCTGATCATCACAACATTTTCTAGTAGGATCAGCACCATTTATATCTTAGATTCATAGGAGAAGTATATTACATTGACCATAGTGCTAACACAGTCAGTGATATCACCAGAGACCAAAAGACTGGTGTTTCAGGGTTCTCTGCCAGGCCTTCATCATTAATTCAGCAGACTTAGGGAACAGTGCCCCATTACCCTGCCTAGCATACACTTTATGAGTTGATGAAAACTGATTTGCCTGGCACAACTCCAGCCATCTAGGATGCCTGAATGCTAAAATTTAATAAACCTAATGCCTGAGCATTGTGTCCTCTATGTCTGGTTGTTGTCCTTCCCTCTTGAAAAAAACCAAAATGACATCACTATGCTAAAGTCAAGTTTCAGTGTGTCTTAACTATGACTGAGCAGACCGATATGAACTTGGAATGCTCTACCACAGGTTGGGCACAAGTAGTCTGTGTGAACATTTGGGGTAGATATTTTTTAATTTACTCACCATATATTTCCTTTGAGTTGTTTCAATTCTACTTTGCTCATAGAGTACAGCACTTTCTGTGATGTGGGCACACCATGCTGAGCAGTCCTGTGCCAGTGTCTCCCATGTCACAATCAATTCCAAAGTTCTTGAGAGAGACCTTGAAAGTGTCCTTGTATCACTTCTTCTGACCACCATGTGATCTCCTGCCCCATGAGAGTTCTCCATAAAATGGTCTTTTTGGCAAGTGTACGTTTTGCATTCAAACATCATGACCAGCCCATCAGAGTTGAGCTATCTGAAGCATAGTTTGAATGCTTGGCAGTTTAGTTCGAGCAAGGACCTCCATGTCTGGTACCTTATCTTGCCAGTTGATCTTCAGAATCTTCCTAAGACAATTCAGATGGAAGTGATTCAGTTTTCTGGCATGGTGCTTGTAGACTCCATGTTTCACATGCATAAAGCAACGAAGTCCACACAATGGCTCTGTAGACCTTCAGTTTGGTAGTCAGTCTAACACCTCTTCTCTCCCATACTTTTCTTCAGAGTCTCCCAAACACTGAGCTATGTGTGTGTCAACCTCGTTGTCATTGTGTATGTCCTTGGAAAGTACACTACCTCATGGTTCTCCCAGAAGCAAGTTCCCCAGTCTTTTCTTGAAAAGCCCTGAAGGCCTGTTGGTAGAGTTGTTAACTGAGCCAACCATACCAGAGAGCAATTTGGATCTATGCCCAAAGAACAATCAAACTGTGCATGCCCTTTGATCCAGCAATACCAGCACTAGGTCTATATGCCAGAGAGGTCATAACAAAGGGAAAAGGAACTACATGTATAAGAATATTTATAGGAGCTCTTTTTGTTGTGGCAAAGAACTGGAAATTGAGGGGATGCCCATCAGATGGGGAATGACTGAACAAGTTGTGTTGTTGTTGTCTTCATCCTTTGTTGCCAAAGAAGACCATGCCATCAGGATGACTGGAGATGACCCAGGATTCACTGGGAGATGTTGGGCCCTTAAGGCCAAGGCCTATGCAGGTGCTTGATGGATTTAATTGCAAGAAATTCTTGGATGAAGCAACTGATTACAGAACTGATCCGTTTTGTGTATCTACATTTTACATACATTATCATATTAATATTAGCTAGAAGTGATAATACCCGCAGGAGAATGCTTAGTATCCTTCATTCCTAAAATTAATACATATGTCTTAAATCCCAAACCACTAAATGTATACATAAATCTGAAATCCCAAGGATGAAATGGTAGAACGGAAGCAAAGAATTTTTAACCCCAGTGGGAGAAAGACGTGACTAATCAGAATAAAAATAAGATAGTTATCAAGTCACCTGATGAGTACAATGGTTCTTTATCATCTTTGGTGAACCTCCACAGTGCACTCCTCTTACTTCAATTCAGTAAGCTTTTGTTAAGCATTTATGATGTGCTTAGCTAGGTCAATGTTTGAAATGTTCTAAAAGAAAGCATGGGAAATTAGACTAATAAGCTGCCCTACCAAACTGAAGGTCTACCAAGCCTTGTGCTGACCTCATTGTTCCATGCCTGTGAAACTTGGAACAATATGCCAGTGCCATGCCAGGAAACTCAATCACTTCCATCTTAATTATTTTAGGAAGATTCTGAAGACCACCTGGCAAGATATGGTACAGGACACTGAGGTCCTTTCTCAAGCTGGGCTCCCAAGGATTCAAATTCTACAGCACAGAGTGCAACTCCAGTAGGCTGGCTGTGTTGTTCAAATATCAAAGGTATGTTTGGAGAACTCTCACGAGGCAAGTCTTCACATGGAAGTCAGAAGAAGCAATACAAGGACACTCTCAAGGTCTCTCTGAAGAACTCTGGAATTAGTTGTGAGATATGAGAGACAGTGGCACAGGACAGGTCCAGCACGGTGTGCCCACATCAAAGAAGGCACTGTGCTCTATGATCAAAGCTGAACTGCAGCAGCTCCAAAGAAACATGAGACTTGGAAATTCAGAGACATTTCCAGAGGTTACAGAGCCTTCCAAATTCATAATGGTCTGATCAACCAGTCAGACACAGACCCCTACCACGGTGATGTCATTTTGGTCATCTTCTAGCACAAGGACAGCAACCATGTTCTGAGAATGCTAGGAGTCAGAAAGACTCACCTTCATGAGTTCAAAACTGGCCTAAGACACTTACTAGTATCTTTGCCAAGAAAACCCCAAATGGGGTCGGTGAGGTCATAGGAAATGAATGAAAAGACTAAATAACAGCAATGTGCTGGCAATACAAATGTAAAGAAATAAAATGACACTCCGTATTTAAGAACATAAAATATACTTTTTAGAAGGATGGCATTTAGACAATACTGGAAAATATGCATTAAATATATATTATATACATATTTAAACAAGATTATTAATATATAATAAGTTCCAAAGGAATATAAGACTTGAGCATAGTTACATCATTAAAAATCCCAACTAAACAGGCAAAGAATATAATGTAAAAAAATAAAACAGATCATTTCAACTTCATGAAACTAAAAGAGATTTTACAATAAAAATATAAATGTAAGGGAATACTATTAAAGAGCAGGTGGACTTCAGAAAAACTTATATGAACTAATGTTGATCCAGAAGAAGACTGGACATAGGAACAGAAACACTGAACAATGATCAACTATGATAGACTTAGCTCTTCTCAGCAATGCCATGATCTAAGACAATTCCAAAAGACTCATGATGGAAAATGCTATCCACATCCAGAGAAAGAACTATGGAGTCCAAATGTAAATCGAAGCATACTATTTTCACGTTTTTTGTTTTTTCATGGCTTTGTTCTGTTTCTTCCTTGATTCCATGACTAATGTGGAAATGTGTTTTACATGATTGTACATATATAATCTACATCAGATTGCTTGCTATCTTGGGGAGAGAAGAGTGAGGGAGAGGAGAAAAAATTGAGACTAAAAATCTTTTTAAAAATGAATGTAGAAAATTGTCTTTACAAGTAATTGAGGGGAAAATGTTATTTTTTTTTTTAAAGCCTTGAATGCCAGGCTAATGAATTTGGACTTTGGTAATGAGGAGACAAATTTTAAAGCAAGGGAGCAATTTGGTCATGACCATGCATTAGGAAGATAAATTTGGCATCATCATGAAGGACAAATCAGAAGGATCATGAATTATTTGTTAGGAAGCTATTACCAGATATATAACTAAGAACTCTTGATTTTGGCATGAATTATGAAATATAAGTGAGTAAGAAGAGAATGCTGAGTGGTGGTAGACACAGATCATGGGTTCAGTTGTGTAGGGAAAGGGGGAACCTTATTACCAGTTAGGTTTGATCTGAACCTTTTCAGGATTTGAGAAGTATAAAGAAACCCCAGGAGAGAGACATCATGGGCAAAGGAAATTGACAGTGGCAACACAGGCCAAAAAATGGAGGGCTGAGAGGCAAGGCTTAGGGGTAATAATCATCACTGGAGGGAATTTTGCCCCTGAATATCAACAGAGAAACACCCCAGGCATCTGATGCTGGTTAACTTCTAGGTTATGGTGAGGACTCAGGCAAGAGGTAAAGACGGCTTGAACTACGCCATGAAAATATAAAGGAGAGGATAGATTCCAGAGATATTGTGGTCATAGGACCAATGGGTCTTGGCAATTGTTTAGATGAGAAAAGTGAGGGGAAACACAGAGTCAAGGATGACTCTAGACTTTTGGAGAATGGCTAACAGGAGAAAGGTGTTTAAATTAGGGTTAGGTAGAGACAGACCAACAACGCCCATTGACAGATAGTTCTGGCTCCTGTCTTAGGATTCTTGGGGTCTTGTCCTTCCCTGCACATTCTCACACTTGGTGTCTTTGACCAGACTGTGAACTCTCTCAGCCCACAGGTAGATCGCAATATAATTAAAGCAAAATGGTGTAGTGGAAGGAAAGAGAGAGACTTGGAATCAGAATCCCTCAGCTTAATCTCCAGCCCTCTTATTACCTGGGGGTCCCTTAAGCAACCTGGGCTTCATTCATCTGTACAAATGAAGTGGTGGAAATCAGCGATTTCCAGGGTCTCTTTCAGCTCTATGTACTTTTCTGAGCCTCTGTTGCCTCATCTGTGAAATGAGTACAACACTTTCACTTGAGATTTTGTATGGAAATTGCTGTCTAAATGTGAGTTAGAATCAGTGGTGTGCTAGGTAGAGCCAGGTACAATTCAGTTGGGGAGATGCAATTGTCAGAGCTTTAGTGTGAACTTTTGTGCCTCAGAAACCAGCAAATCAGGGTCTGACTCATCATTTTGTTTGCCTAGACTTAAGAAAGTGATGTAGAAGATGTCAATATTGCAGATTAAACTTAGAACTGTGTCATGACTGCATTTCTCCCCCTTTTGAGAGATGGTTATTAAACTTGTACTAGCATACTCCTTATGATTTTTGCTTATGATTTTTTACTGCCCAAAAGTATATTGGGGGATGACATTTTTTTTATAAGCACATACTTCACATAATCCTACTGCCCAAAGAAGAAAAAGTATTTTTATAGGTGTTCATCAAAGCTTAAAGAAGGGCAGCTGGGTGGCACAGTGGATAGAGTGCGAGGCCTAGAGTCAAGAAGACCTGAGTTCAAATTGAATGGAACAGGTATATTTAGTGAAGACCCCTCAGGAGTCCCTTGCGTCAAGCCCCATTTGTCTCACCTGGCCCTGAGAACCAAACAATAGAGATTCTGTTTTTCTTAAAATTTTTTTTTTGTGTGAGGAGACAGTCCTTGACAGAGACTGCTTTTGCTTACTCCCTTATCTCTTTTCCAGACATTATACTATGCTATGTGACAGTCTTGGACTCCTTTACCCCACTTTGCCAAAAATGGCTCATGTCCTTGTTGCTGGGGTAGATTTTCTGTGAATTGATTGCATCTTCAAGGCTCAGCCAATGGGCTAAGAGGAAGGGGGTTTGGGTGGGGGTACTGTGGTCAGGGTCTATAAAAATTACTGTGCAGGACACACCCTCACCCTCCTCAGCCATCCCCATCTTGAGTGCCAGCGGGGGTGCCCTTTTTGGAGAAAGCTGAATAAATAAATATCTTTCCTTCTTACTCCTTTGGTCAAGACTCTAATTTTATTAAGGGCATCCCACACAAAATTTAGCTTCATACTCTTACTTTGTGAACCTGGGCAAGTCACTTAACACTGCTTGCCTCAGTTCCCTCATCTGTAAAATGAGCTAGAGGAAGAAATGGCAAACCAGTCATGTCTCTGCCAGGAAAACCCCAAATAGGGGGAACACGAAGAGTCAGATGCCACTGAAAAATGACTAAACCAACCAAAAAAACATTCCATCTCTCATTCTGCTTTCTTTTTTTCTACATTGTCTTTAGTACTTTTTCCCCTACTCCTTTTATTTTGATTCGAGCTTCTTCTTTCCCTTTTGTATTAACGCATTTTCCTCTCTGCCTTCCCTCCAGGCTCAGTGTTCTCTCTCTCTCTCTCTCTCTCTCTCTCTCTCTGATACTCCATCTTTGTCCCTTCCATTCTCCAGGGAGCTGAATAATGACATATCTGATTAGAGACTCATTTTGAAATGGAATCTAAACAAATTATAGTATTCACATGCATTTGTCTAAGACAGGAGAATGGTTAAGTTATATGTTTTCCGTGAAATATAAGTTAAATTGCTGAGAATTCCTAGACTTGGAACTGCATTTGGAAAACTTTTCAGCCTGAAAAAGACATTCTCTTGCAGCAGCTTTCAATTAGATTCCAGGAAAAACATGTAGGATTTAAAATCCCTCTGCTATCTCCTCGTTAGGTAGCTTGAGAAAGTCCCAAAGCCTGCTGGGACTCTGGCTTGCTTTTTGAAAAACTAGGATGAAAACACCTGGCTCCTACCCACCTTGAAGGTATATTGCAAAGATAAATGAGATGGTGTGTGCATGAAGCAGCCTGAGCTCCTCAGGAGAATGAGGGTATAGAAATTCAAGTTATTTCACTAGCTAGAAGCTCACTGATTTTCTTGCCTGCCGCAGTACCTGGCCAGAAAAATTAATTTGGACTGCATTGTGGGTGGAGATGGATGTCAGAGTCAAAAGCATGTGCTGAGCAGGTATGAAGTGAGACTTTTATGCACTCACCAATGAGCTATGAAGGGATTGGCTTCTAATGCTGCTGGCTACTTCTTGCTATAAATGCAAAGAAAGTTTTGCTTTAAGAGGGCATCTGAGAACATTGTACACAGTAACAACAATATTGTTTTAAGAACAACTTTGAGTGTATAATTTATTTTGACTATTATAAATACTCAAATTAACTAAAAAAGACATATAAGAAGATACTATCTGCCTCCAGAAAAAGAAGTGATAAATAGAAGTATGTATGAAATGATTTTACATACTTATCTGTCTATCTATCTATCTATCTATCTATCTATCTATCTACACATATCTGTGCCTAACGGTAGCCTTCTCTTGAGCAGGGAGGGTATAGAGAAGAAAAAAAAGAAACATATAACTTTATTATATATTTTAAAGTAATAGCAAGTTGTGCATAATAGATTTGCACATGTTCAATCATTTTTTAAAAATTATACTATATTTTAGAAATGCTTGTTTTATCCCATAAACAATTCTTTAAGAGTGCATTTGGACAGCATATAGTTAACTGAGGATTTGACAATTGCCTTGGTGTGATAAATACCATAAATAATAAATATGTTACTTTCATGGCAGTAACTACCGTCAGGCGTCCTTTGATCTTCCTCCAAAACAGCTAGATTTGACGGGGAGAGAGTGATGGTGTAAATTTTGTTACTTATGGTTCTGAAGAATATTAGTTCTTTCTGAGTAGGGACTGTTTCTTTCATTGTAGGTGTATTCCCAGTGTATGCACAGCATTTGGTACATAGTAGGTGCTTAATAAATACTTACTTATTGATTAAAGAAAGTCGAAGCAAATAATTCAAGTTGAACATATGCTCAATGTATACAATCTTAAATAAGATTTTATTGTCATGTGTTGATAAGAAAACTAGATATTTGCCAAAGTTCCATTTTACTTGTAGTGTTGTGAACAAAGCTTAAATTAATCCTTCAAATCACTGAACATGAGGAAAGCTGGGATTGGCTTGGGATGCTTTGGCAGGGATTTCTATCCTAGGATGATCGGAGTGGGATCTTTTTTGGTGTTGTTTGGTCACTTCAGTTATGTCTGACTCTTGGTGAGCTAATTTGGAGTTTTCTTGGCAAAGATCCTGGAATGCTTTGCATTTCCTTCTCGAGATCCTTTGACAGATGAGGAATGAAGCAAACAGGGTTAAGTGACTTTCCCAGGGTCACACTGCTAGTAAGTGTCTGAGGTCACATTTGAATTCAAGTCCTCTTGACTCCAGGCTCGGTACTCTAGCCACTGTGCCACTTGGCTGCCACAAAAATCTTTTGAACTTAATCCCAAACCAGGGATACATGTCTTTTTTGAAAGGAGGCGAGTCTTCATTCCATGCTAGTGTAAAATTTGAATGTGCCCAGGCAAGATATTTATGTCTACATGGGCTATATAAGTTTATATCTTTAACATCTTTATAATCTGGATTCTAAACCTTTTTTGTGTAACGAACCCTTTTGGCAACGTGGTGAAGTCTAAGTATCCCTTCTTGGAATAATGGTTTTTTAACTGTAAAAAATGAAATACATAGCATTACAAAGGAAACTAATTATATTTGAAATGAAGTTATCAAAATATATTTAAAAAAACATATTCATGGTAATTAGGTTAAGAACCCTTATTCTGTAGATGGTCCATTCCTCTCTAAGGAAGACTGTTATTTCTACTTTGAGGCAGGAGGGCCATGAGTGGGTACTTACTGCTTTCCTCACCTATTTCCAAGAGATTTGGGGGGCTAAATTTATATGTATCTGCCTGTGTCATATATCTATGATCTAGGGATATAATTTGGGGGAGGGATAAAGAAGGAAGGTTCTTCTGGTTTGTTCTTATGAGGGCAGGTTGCCCTGAGGTTATGCCTACTAACTGAATTCTTTTCACAGTAAACTCATAGCAATTTGTGCCAAAGAAGGCAACGCCCATTCATTGAATAAGCCTGTTTAAGAAGTAGCCAGGGCATGTCGACTTTAATGAGACCAAGAAAAAGAAAAACATCAGGCTGGGAGAGAAATAGCAACAGTTATTATTGGTAATCATTGTAAAGGTAGGAGGGTCCAGAGGAGCCCTTAGGCAGCTTCAGAGTGCTATAGGTTGGGAAGGAAAGGGGAGAGGGAAGGGAGAAGGGGAGGTGAGGGGAGGAAAGGAGGCAGTAAAACCCAAGTAAACTGAGCATCTTTTGGCCATCCAAATTTACCTTCCTTTGGAGAGGAGAAGGAAGGGGAGGGGGAGGCAGACTGGAGAGGAGGAGTTGAGTTATGCAGTTCACTGGGTCCCCATTCAGAACTGAGGCTGGTGACCTGCACAGCCCTCCCTCACTCAAAACAAAGTCAAGTGCAAGTCATGTCATCATTTCTCTGATGGCACGGTCTTCTTCGGAAAGGAAGGACAAACACAATCCTGTGAGTAGACACAGCAAACTCTGGTTATACAAAAGACCATCACAAATAGTGAACACAGAGTAAAAACCATTTATCCAAGCAAACAGAACTTAGAGAACTGACACAGATTTGAATATACCAGAAAATACACAAGAGTAAACGAGCTCTTTAGAAAAGAGGAAGAGAGTGACTTGCTTAGCTCAATGAATAGAGACCCTTGTATCTCATTCAAAGAAAAATACTCTTAAGGAAGTCTCTAGAGAGGCTATCTAAAATGAAGAAAACTTTTCTTCTCTAGTGTCTAAGTAGACAAGATCAAAGGATAATTAACAGAGTCAGAAGGAACTTAGAGGTCGTCTATTCCAAGCATTCCACTTTCCAGAGTGGATGGGATGCCAATGGGCCTGGACCCTCCTGGCTTCAGAGTGATTATCAATAGTAACTGTTGCTGTTTCCCTCCCAGTTTGATGTCTTTCTTTTTCTGGGCTCCATTAAAGTGACCATTCCCTGGCTACTTCTTAAACAGGCCTCTTCAATTTAACCCTGAGAGGTTAAATGACTAACCTGATGTTTTATACAGGTTAGTTAGTGGCAGAAATGAAATTTGAAACTAAAGGATCTCTACCTCTAACTCTAACTCATTTTAGGATTTTGAATCGGATGGACTGAGAAATTCACAGGCAAGAGTCAATTAGGAATTTCGAGAGCACCTTTATTAGCCAGGCTGGCGGCTGCCCCATGGAGAAACCCAGGGGAGACAGCCCTAGACTAAGGTGTGTGTGTGTGCATTTTAAGCATTTCAGGGCTTCTCGGTACAGCCTTGTGGTTTCTACAGCAAACACAGTCCTGACAGGGCTGGGGGCTTGCTGCTAGGCAAGAGAGACCAATAGAAAGTAGGTGCCAGGAAAGGGATCCAATCAGACAATGGTTGTCAGGAAGGGGGTACCCAACAAAAAGTGGTTATCAGGAAGGGGGGTGCCCAGCAGAAGGTAGTTGCCTGGCAAAGGGGGTGTAATAGGAATAGTTCTGGCAGGGGGGGCACAAGTTGTTGCTATTCAACAGAAAAATGGCTGTTAGCAACTCAACAGATATTTCACAACCCAGGGGGGAATAACGTTTTGACAGGGGCCCAACAAAATGCTGCTGCTAGGCAAGGTTATCCAACCCTGCCCAGTAACCTAGCAGATATCTTTCAACCTAGGGGCCCCAGGGAAGAATAATGTCCACTTCAATTTAAAATGTGAATATTTTAAGTTTTAAGATTTCATTCAGTCATCTCTTCTTTTAAAAAATGAGATGCTTAAGACCAACAGTTGTTAAGTGATTTGCCCTAACAGGAAGCCAATTCCCCCACATGTCTGCACCTTCTAAAGTCTTTCTTTCTATGTGTGTCCCTTGAAGAGTATCTAGAACCACATGTATCTATCCTCCAAAAAAACCTCTTTCAACCATCATGTTCACCCCTCTTGTAGTTCCACAGAATTCCTTCTACCAATTAGAAGTCACTTGCTTTGCTAATGTAGTAACACAAAAAACACTCCAGGTTTAGTGAAAGCAAATTACACCAGGAAAAATGTGGTAGCTTTTATCCTTTGCAAAATGTGTGGGTTATTAGCAATTTTCAACCCTATCCTGCTCTGTCACAGAAAGCATCTATGGTGAGAGGTAGTTCAGACTATTAACCAAGATGCATTTGTATTCCTATTTTGGCTTCGCCACTATATTATGACCTTGGAGACGCTACCTCAGCTTTCTCTGGCTCAGTCTCCTCATTTGTAACAGGAGAGCAGTACATGTGCAGAATGTACCAACATCACTGGCTGACATAAATTCACTTTATGGGAAGGACTGGAGAGCCGGCTTCTGAGAAAGTAGTGATGGCATGTAAACAAAGTGCTTTGGAACATGCATAAATATTCTGTAACTGGTCATAGTCTGCTAATCAAATGATGGACAGCTGTTTCTTTAATTGGCTTCAGTTATATATATGAAACTTGAAGTGCCTTCCAAGAAGCCTTGATCTTCACCATGTCCTAGGCCACTTAGCCCTTCATCTGAATCCTTCCTTGACAGTCTAGTAAGAGCAATGCTATAAGAGAAGAAGTCTTGAGACCTCCCCACTAAGGCTGACATCTCATGAATACAGGCCTCAGTCCTTTGGCCTCTCTGTTTCTTCTTTTCCATTTTAGGTGAAGGGATTGGAAACTCTGACCTTGTGAGTTTTTAAAAGTCAGGAAAGTCAGCATCCCAGAATCCCAATTAGTTTGCAGCCAGAACAGTATTAATGTCCCAAGAAAACAAGAGCTCTTTTAGTGAGTGCTCAGATTTTTGGGACTCAGTCTAGGAGTAGCTGAGATGAGAATACATCCATCAGTCCTGCCCCAACTGGACTTGAACTTTGTGGGACCAGTGATATGAGGGGGATTGTATTAAATAAGTCAGTTGTCCTCAAAGACCAAAATGGGATAGAGGAGTATGTCTCTCCAACATGCTGGATGAAATGTTGCTACCGTATGTTTAAACATTCCTTTATAAAAGCTAATTCATGGTAATTGGTCAAATGGAACCGGGGTGCTAGTACTCACAGTCAGCGAATAGTGGGGGAAACATCACTGATGAGGGCTTGAACTGATGGGATTGGAGGATGACACCCCAAATCCTTCAGCGTATCCTTTGAGCCCTGATGGAGAAGATATACCAGCCTGGCTTTGAGACAGTGAGTGAGAGTACACTTTCCATGTGTAAAATGAGAGTGTTCAGCTAAACGTACTGTAAATTCTCTTCCTGTGTTGACATTCTACGACAGGCAGCTAGGTGACATAGTGAACTCTGGACTTGGAGTCAGTACAAGTTGGGTTCAGATCCTGCATCAGGCACTTATTAGCCATGTAACCCCTAGGCAAACCAAATAAGCCTTCTGAACTTAAAGTTCTTCATCTGTAGCACCTACCACAAAGGGTTATTATGAGGATATACTGAGATTGCCCATGCAAAGGACTTTTTAAAGCTAAAAGCATTATATAAATATTATTATTATTTTTATTAGTCACTTAAGAACACCTAGGGAATGCCACCTCTATCTTTATGTTCCCTGCAGAGGAATACTTTGTAATATAAAGAAAGTGGAGAATGGCTATCTCTCCTTGTTCCCAAATACCATAGTCCTCCCTCAAGATAAATGGCATTTCATCATTATAAAGTCCATGTGATTGCATGAACTTGTGTGAGTCTACTCCTTCCTTCCCTAGTGTCCAGGTAGACAAGGTTATAAATGATATACTTAGAGCCAGTCAGAACTTGGAGATCATCCAAACATTTCATTTTACAGTTAAGGAAACTGAGAATTTGAGAAGCTAAATGCCTTGCCTGAGGTTATACAGATTAGTGAGTGACAAAAATGGAATTTGAAACCCAAGGTCCTCTACCTCCAACTTTTTTAGGATACTGATTTAAAACATGAAGGGACATTAGAGATGTTCTAGGTCAGGGGTGAGGAATATGTGGCCTAGAGGCCACCTGTGGCCCCTGAGGTCCTCAAGCGAAGCCTTTTGACTGAATCCAAACTTCACAGAACAAATCCCCTTAATAAAAGAATTTGTTCTTCAAAACTTGGACTCAGTCAAAAGATCACCCCCAAGGACCTAGAAGGTCACATGTAGTCTCAAAGTCATAGGTTCCCCACCCCTGCTTTAGACCATTCCTTCATTTTACACTGAGGGACCTAAGATCCACAGGTGTTAAGAGAGCTGCCCCAAGTTACACTTTGTACGTGATGGGATTAGAATTTGAATTCATAGACCCCGGTTATAAATCCAGCACCTTTTCTGTGATTAAAAAAATTATTTGTAGGTTACGCTATAATTCTGAACTCATTTCTGAGCATTTATTCTGAGCATTCTGAGCAAAGAAGTAATTTTTCCTATTAAATCTCTAGGGGTAGCTTAAGGAACTAGAGGAATATGTTCCCTCAACGTGCTGGGTTACTATATTTCATGTATTGTATTTCATGTTTTGAAGACTTCAGGTTTTTCTTTCTTTAGAATAGCTTGTTTATAATCAGGAAGCATTTACTAGAAGCCTTCCTCAACCCTTTCTCCTCTTAATTATTTCTTATTGATCACATACATAGCTTGTCTGTACATATTTATTTGCTTATTACCCCATCACCCCCTTAGACTATCTTTTGCCTCTTTTTGTATCTCCAACTCTTAGCACAGTGCCTGATACATAGTAGCACTTAATTGTTACTGTTCATCCTTCGTTCTGGAAAAGGACCAATGACATCATGAGGGTGGTCACTGACTTTTGCATGAATTGAAGTGATGCAGAGCTGTGCAAAGTCATCCCCCTGAGGTTGCTAGAGCTGTGTTGCTTTTTTAGGATTGTTACATAGACAGATGCATAGGCAGATGGGTGGTGCAGTGGATAGAAGGCCAGGTTTGGAGTCAAGAAAATTCATCTTCCTGAGTTCAGATCTGGCCTCTAACACTTACTAGCTGTATCACTCTGGGCAAATCACTTAATCCTGTTTGCCTCAATTTCCTCATCTGTAAAATGAGCTGGAGAAGGAAATGGCAAACCACTCCAGTATCTCTGCCAAGAAAACCCCAAATGGCGTCATGAAGAGTTGGACATTATTGAACACCAACAACAATGGACAGTAAAGATTTACCTCCTCCTCATGCCTGTTGCTGGCAAACGTTTTCTATGTGATTTTCTTCATCTTGTTAGGCTGTTTCTATTTTCTGATTTTGTTTTACATGAAAAAGCTAGATTAGGTCGTAATTGCTTAGTGATGCATGCCTGTATATTAATTTACTCAGTAGGGAGTTCAATGGGAGATAATAGTGAGTAACAGGAAATACATGAGATTAAAACAGGACAAAGGTCTGCACTTCATTCCAAAATGGCTAGGGTTTCATTCTGGCTTGGGGGCTCTCTGGCTCTGGAAGTTTTTATGTTTTGATTTTCTTAAAATTGTTTATAAGTTCTTAAATAAATAGATGATAGATAGATGATATCTGTGAATTGAGACAGTTGGCTAAAAGTTGCAGACCAGATTCAAATGATTTAAAGTGTTGCTGCTTTCAGGAAAATCCAGCCTCTGAAAAGAGGTGTGAGCCAAAGAAACCCTTGTAGGAGAAAAATATGATTTGGAGAGAATCAGCCCTGCCCATATTCCCTATTCGTGGAAGAGGGCCAGAAGATGATCTTTTATTTTTCCTATTGCCATCTACCCTAAATAGCCAATCTTACTTGATAGGAACACCTGCTGATTACCGACAGGTAAAAAGAGAGAGATCCCAACACATTCAGTTAGGGTGTTTAAAGGGAATAAATATATTGTGTATTTTCTCTGTTGTATTAACCATCCCAGACCCTGAGGTCTCTGGCATAGAACAGGCTACATGATCCAACTTAGGATCTCCTCTTTCTGGAGAAAAGGACCATGCCTTAGGCTGAGAGGTAATAGAGGAATCTGCAGGACTCTTATCTCTGGCCTCTTAACCAAGATCCTTCAATTAGTACTAATTGAAGGGGAACATCTGCTTCCCTTAGTAGATCTGGCAGAAACTTCCCTACCTCCTGTCTTCCTGGAAGGGGACCTTGAGTGATCTGAATCTATTACGGTTCCTTCAAATCAAACCCCAACTCCCCTCAAATGTCCCAATGGATGTTTCCTAGTCTTTTTGAAAAGTCTCTGCACTCTACTGAGTTCTTTTTTTTTTTTTAATTTGTAATTGTTTTAAAATGATAGATCAGTCAAATAATCCAGGGCGGGACTATCAGAACTGGAGGGGAGAGGGGCATGGGTGGGGCAGGAGATTTCTCAGAAAATGGAAACTCTCCCTCATTTCCCATCGCCCCTCCCCTTACACTATTGCTTGGCTATGCTTTCAAGTGAATGAATCGCTGGTTCCTAGCACGCATTGTTGCGTTTTTCAATTAATTCAGTTTATAGACGTTCAGGTTCTACACATCTCCCATCTCTTCTCAGGTGGGTTACACTTCCCAGAGTGTGTTCCAGAACTAGAGATAATTCCTTTTTGGGGATGCTACATTTCTCACCTGCTGATTGCAATTAACTGTTACCAGCTGGGGCCTAGTATGTTGCTGAAAAGCTAACAAGGAGTGGAGGACGGAAACCAGCCTAGAATTCAGACAGTAGGTATGAAAATAAGAAATATTGTTCAATGTTTATGAAAATGCTCCAGGGATTGGAGTTCCGTGACCCTGCATATATGTTTCCCACTTCCCTAATGCTCATTCAAATTTTTTTCTTTGTTTTTCAGTTTTTATCTTGATGTTAATGTCCAGGCAACATGTTTTCCACTATGAACATCTGTTAGCAAATAAATAGATAAGAAAAACCGAATCTGATAAAGGTTTCAATTAAGAAAATATATTTGTAAATAGACCTATCTTATGGCCTCTAGTAAGCTTTTACTTCACTCAGTTGCACGGGAGACCATTTTGTGACACCTTAGAAAAAGGATTTTAACGGTTCAAGGTCTATTCTAGATAAACTATACTAATTTTCATTTTACACATTTTACACTGAGACCCAGTCAGGAGAAGTTCTCTCAAACAATTAGGGGCAGAGTTGGGTGGGACCGGGATAAGAAAAGAGATGTGAAAATGTAATGCAATAATATATGAAAAAGTGGCTTTGCAAATCATAGTTGTCTGTCTTCTCTTTCTATCTATCCTTCCATCCATCTCTCTATCATCTGTCTATCTACCGATACACATACACACATATATGTATTTCAGCTAACGTCATTTTTGTAGTTATTATTTCTATCTTGTTCTCATCTTTTTTGAAAGAGTTCAGATACGAACATTCCTGTGACAAGTCTTTAACCTACTTTTATTTAACATTCTGTGTAATATATAGGTGAAAAAAAATGACTATTTTTTTTGATAATAAGATAAAAATAGAGAGATGTAAGCTACTCCTCTGTAAACTTACTGAAAGCAGAAGGGAGAACAGGGATGATCTGCACTTCATACTGTTCCCATACAAATTTGGAAAATAGAATTTTCCAGGTTATAAGGCAAGAGGCGATTATCCCCCAGGAGTTTAAGGTTGCCTCCATTGTCCATCTCTATAAAGGTAAAGGGAATAGATTGTCCTGCGACAAACACGGGGGGGGGGGGGGGGGTCTCTCTCTTAGTCATTGCTGACAAAATTCTTGCTAGAGTCCTCCTTAATAGGCTGATCCTTCACCTGGAAAGTGGTCATATACCTGAGAGCCAGTGTGGCTTCAGAAAGAGCTGAGGAACAGTTGATATGATGTTTGCTGCCCAACAACTCCAGGAGAAATGCCAGAAGAAGACCAGAGGTCTGTACACAGCATTTGTGGATCTGACCAATGCTTTGACAATGTTAGTTGTGAGGGCTTTTTTCTTCATGTTCTTTGAACTTCACTCTTGGTGCCTTAGTCTAGCTTGGGGTTTCATATACCAAAAGAGCTATAAAGAATCTTAAAAAAAAAAAAAAGAAAAATATGCAAGTCAGATCCACAAAAGCTGGAAAGCAATACCTAGGAAAGGGGTTCTTCAACTTTTTGTGTGTCATTGACCCCTTTGCCTGTCTGATCAAGTCAGAAAACATTTAATAATCACCTACTGTGTGCCAGGCACAGTGCTGGTAAAGTCTATGGATCCCTTCTCAGAATGTATTTAAATGCATGAACTAAAATATATAAGATTACAGAGGAAACTAATAGGATTGACATGGAGTTATCAAAAAATTTTTAGAAAAAGTTCAAAGACTCCAGGTTAAGAACCCCTGATCTAGATATTTCTTTGTAGCCTTTCTAGGGGAATACAAGGTCATCTGCCAGTGAAAGTAGTAAAAATTTCATTTTTTTCCCCCTTTCCTTTTCCTTTAATTTCTCAGGCCTCTGCAACTAGCTTTCCTTTGTCATAGTCTGTTGGCATCAGCAGGGTTTTTCTACTTCCTAATCCACTGTGTAATAGGAACATGAACCTTTTGACCATAATGTGAACCCATAGAACTTTCAGATCTTCTAAGGGAGTTCAACAGGACTGTAGAATTCTAGTTATAAGGACTTCAGAAGTCATTTATCTCAATTCATACCTGGAAAAAGAACTTCCTCTCCAAAATATTCTGACAAGTGGTCATATGGGCATCCATAAAGGTCTCCACTAGCTCCTGAGGCAACTCAGGCTATTGTCAGATAGTTTTGATTGTCTGATTATCTTTCCTTATACTGAGCTGGAGCTGGAGTCTATAACTTTCATCCAACAGCCTTCATTCTATTCTCTGAAGTCAAACAGAATGAGTTTAATATAACTTCAACTTGATAAGTCTTCAAATATTTGAAAACAGATGCCATGTGCAGCTTTGTCCCCACCTCCAAAACCAAATCTCCTCATTTCCTTCTACCAACTCACATACGTTATAATTTTGAGTTCCCTGACCATTCTCACTGCCTTCTTCCAGACATTCTATCTAGCCAAGTCTCCCCCATATGGAGCTTGTGCAGCTGATTTTTTTTTTTTTTTAATCCAAGTGTAGGATTTAGCTTCTTGAGATCTTTATGATTCAACATTTCATGTACTGGATGCCACTGTCAGGGTCACATCATATGTAATTTGATAAGCATAGCATCTATGCTTTTATCCAAGTTGATAACAATGATATCAATGATAACACAGCAGGGATGAAGGCATATTTGGGTAGCACTCTTCTAGAGACCTCTCGGATGGTTTCATAGAAAATTAAAAAAAAAATGATACAATTGAGATCCACTAAAGCTAGAAAGTTTAGATCAGGGGTTATTAACTTTTCTTGTGCCATAGACTCCTTTTCCAGTCTGGTGAAGTCAACAAGTCTGCAACAGTCAATAACCCTGTCAAAAAGGGAAATGGGGTTAGTGTGGCATGAACCATCTCTGTTTTACAGTGATCAATATTTGCCTTGCCAAATGTTCACCATAAATTTTTCCAAGATACAACATTTAACCTCATTTGTCCGCAGTCCTTAGAATCTACTTTTTCCCTCTTCCCCTGCTTTTTGAAAATAAGAACAACAAGGGGAGGAGCCAAGATGGCAGAGTAGAAAGATACACTTATACTAGCTCCTAACCCACAGCCCATAAAATACCTATAAAGAAGAACTCCCAACAAATTCTGGAGCAGTGGAAGCCACACAACAACGGAGTGGAGGAGATTTCTGTTCCAGAGAGACCTGAAAAACTGACACCAAAGGTCTGTCATGCACCAGACCCGGAGCAGAGCCCAGCCCTGCTTTGGCCACGAGGCACCGAGAGGAGCAGAACCGAGCAGGCTTCAGGGGCAGAATCTCCAGTGGCAGCACAGGTCCCTCCACCCACAGGCACCAAAGGTCAGCAAGAGGGTCTTTTCAGTTTGCTGAGAGGGGAGTGGGGTGTCTCCAAAACTCAGGCCCCCTCGGGAGGCAGCAGTGGAGGCAGCAGTGGACAGAGGCTCCCAAAGCAGGCAGGAGTTCTGATCCATTGTTGAAAGTCTCCGAATAAACCCCCTAAGGGAATTGAGCTCTGTGTGGTGGCCCTGCCGTCACCTGAGCACCTGAACTTAATCTCACACTGAACAGCAGCCCCGCCCTCCCCAAAAGCCCAGACGCTGGGAAGCAGCATTTGAATCTCAGACCCCAAGTACTAGCTGGGTGGAACAGGAGGGGAGGCAGATGTGGAGAGGAAACTCATAAGTCAAGTAACTAGCTGAGAAAAGGCCCAGAAAAGGGAAAAACAAATAAGACCATAGAAGGTTACTTTCTTGGTGAACAGATATCTCCTCCTATCCTTTCAGAAGAGGAAGAACAATGCTTACCATCAGGGAAAGACATAGAAGTCAAGGCTTCTGTATCCCAGACATCCCAGGTGGATGTCTGGTGGGCTCAGGCCATGGAAGAGCTCAAAAAGGATTTGGAAAATCAAGTTAGACAGGTGGAGGAAAAACTGGGAAGAGAAATGAGAGAGATGCAAGAAAAGCATGAAAAGCAGGTCAACACCTTGCTAAAGGAGACCCAAAAAAATGCTGAAGAAAACACTTTGAAAAACAGGCTAACTCAATTGGCAAGAGAGGTTCAAAAAGCCAATGAGGAGAAAAATGCTTTCAAAAGCAGAATTAGCCAAATGGAAAAAGAGGTTCAAAAGCTCACTGAAGAAAATAGTTCTCTCAAAATTAGGATGGAACAGATGGAGTCTAATGACTTTATGAGAAACCAAGAAATCATAAAACAAAACCAAGAGAATGAAAAAATGGAAGATAATGTGAAATATCTCATTGGAAAACAACTGACCTAGAAAATAGATCCAGGAGAGACAACATAAAAATTATGAGTCTACCTGAAAGCCATGATCAAAAAAGGAACATCATCATCATGAAATTATCAAGGAAAACTGCCCTGAGATTCTAGAACCAGAGGGCAAAATAAATATTCAAGGAATCCACTGATCACCGCCTGAAAGAGATCCAAAAAGAGAAACTCCTAGGAACATTGTGGCCAAATTCCAGAGTTCCCTGGTCAAGGAGAAAATATTGCAAGCAGCTAGAAAGAAACAATTCCAGTATTGTGGAAATACAATCAGGATAACTCAAGATCTAGCAGCTTCTACATTAAGGGATCGAAGGGCATGGAATATGATATTCCAGAATTCAAAGGAACTAGGACTCAAACCAAGAATCACCTACCCAGCAAAACTGAGTATAATACTTCAGGGGAAAAAAATGGTCTTTCAGTGAAATAGAGGACTTTCAAGCATTCTTGAAGAAAAGACCAGAGCTGAAAAGAAAATTTGACTTTCAAACACAAGAATGAAGAGAAGCATGAAAAAGTAAACAGCAAAGAGAAGTCATAAGGGACTTAGTAAAGTTGAACTGCTTACATTACTACATGGAAAGACAATATTTGTAACTCATGTTACACACACATGTGCATGCACACAGAGACAGAGAGCACAGAGTGAATTGAATAGGATGAGATCGTATCTTAAAAAATATGAAGTTAAGCAGTGAGAGAGAAATATATTGGGAGGAGAGAAGGAGAAATGGAGTGGGGAAAATTATCTCTCATAGAAGATGCAGACAGGAGACTTTTTAGTGGAGGGAAAAAGAGGGGAGGTGAAAGAAAAACATGAAGTTTACCCTCATCACATTTGACTAAAGGAAGGAATAAAATGCACACTCATTTTGGTATGAAAACCTATCTTACAATACAGGAAAGTGGGGGAGAAGGGGATAAGGGGTTAAGGGGATAAGATGGAAGGGAGGGCAATGGGAGGTGGGAGCAATTTGAAATCAACACTCTTGGGGAGGGATAGGATCAAAAGAGAGAGTAGAAGCAATGGGGGACAGGATAGGATGGAGGGAAATACAGTTAGTCTTACACAACATGACCATTATGGAAGTCATTTGTAAAACTACACAGATATGGCCTATATTGAATTACCTGCCTTCCCAAAGGGAATGGGTGGGGAGGGAGGGATGGGGAGAAGTTGGAACTCAAAGTTTTAGGAACAACTATTGAGTACTGTTCTTGCTACTAGGAAATAAGAAATACAGGTAATGGGGTATGTAAAGTTATCTGGCCCTACAGGACAAAAGAGAAGATGGGGACAAGGGAAGGGAGGGATGATAGAAGAGAGGGCAGATTGGTGATAGGGAAAATTAGAATGCTGGGTGTATTGGGGTGGGGGGAGGGGATAAATGGGGAGAAAATTTGGAATCCAAAATTTTGTGAAAATGAATGTAAAAAAGTTAAATAAATTTAAAAATAAAAAAAAGTTAACTAATAGGAGAGCAAGGTAGAAAGTAGGAGTAAAGTAGAGGAGCCAGGAGGGATAGGGAATAAGATATACAAATATAAAAACAAAGATTAGGAGTAGACTTTTTTAGGGAAAGTATATATATATATATATATATATATATATGTACATATATATGTACGTTAATATGTTTTATGTGTATGTATATATCTATATCTAAATATATCCACACTTAATTGCAGCCTAGAAGGAAGGGGAAAGAAGGGGGGTGGGAAACAAAGCGAAAAGTGTAGAACAGAGAATAAAAGGAAACAAAGAAAAGATGGACAGCTTTTAACACAATGTGCGGCATTTAATGTACAGGCTTTCTTGAAATGAAAATTTATTGCTGTACATTTTTAATTCTCTCACATTCTGCTGCACATGACTTTTTTTCTTTTCTTATTTTAAGTTTTAATATTTAAGTTTACAGTGTTTCTTTTTCCTTCCTTATTATATATTTAAGCTTTTGTATTCAAGTCTTAAAAATAAAAAGAAAAGATTTAAAAAGAAAAGAAGAACAACATATACCTGCACAGAGATCCTAGGCTTTTGTCAGTTTCCCTATATATTACAAAAATCACATACTATAGTTCAGTCAACTTTCAGTTTCTGGGAATGAGGACCTTATAAAAAGATAACTGAGTGAAAGGTTTTGTTGAAGTGCAACTTCTCTTTAACACTGGAAAACAGCAAGAAATGTGTGAAAGAAAATATAATGCACATTCAGCAGCACATACATGTAAAATTCACGTGCATACAGAAAGAAAGGAAAAGTTAGAAATCTCTTACATGAAATTCTTAATAGAAAACTAATTTAGAGACTAAAAAAAAATGAGATATTTCACAAACACCCCCAAGAAGATTGAAAATGGCTAATTAAGGAATTGAAGAAAGAAACAAAGAATGAAATTAGGACTGATCTTCAGCGCTCAGCCTATCAATATGTTGCTACCTTGCTCATAAGAAAATGTAATTCTCAAAAACGAGCAAAATTAGAACTTTTAAAGAAAAAAGTAAAAGAATGAAATGTTTATAAAGAAAAGCTAGAAAATTTTAGAAAATCAGGAAATACTCTTGAAAGAGAATATAGGTTATGGAGCTCAGTCTTGCAAAGATGAGCAAATATTAGAGTAAAAGCAATAAATAAAAAAATCATAATAAACTATGATAATAGACATAGAAGAAGGTTTGCTGGAACAGTCTAAGAATGATAAGCTTCATTAAAAAACACATTAAACAAAAAGTTTAAATGTCGTATCTCAGGAAATCTCAAACAATTTTTTCTGAACTACTGCATATATTGGAACTAGAAGGTAGAGCATAAAACAAGAAAATCAACATGATATTAAGAAAATGGAACCCTAGATTGTACTAACTCATAAATGTAGTGACCAAACTTCAGAAGTCAAAGGGAAAATATTAAAAGCAGGGAAAAAGGGTTATCTCATATACTTAGGAACTCTGTTCTGAATTACTGAGAACTTCATATCAGTAGCATAAATAAAAGAAAAGATTGGAATATGGCATAAAAAAAAAGCAAAGAAAAACAGTTTGAACCCAAGAATACTTAATCCCACAAAGTTTAACGTTATCTTAATGGGATGGGGGTTAAGTGACTTGCCCAGAGTTACACAACTAGTAAGTGTCTGAGGCTTGCATTTGAACTCAAGTCCTCCTGTCTCCAGAGCAAGTGTTCTATTCATTGTGAATAAATAGACTTTTAACAGAATTCATGATGTTATTTTTAGCAAACCAGGGTCGGGAAATTTTTGTTTTGTTTTTTAAGACCACAAATTCAGTGAAGCAAAGAACACCTTAGAAAAGTTAATTGAGTCCAAATAGGTTGAAAAGTCTAGTTGTATTCTGGTAGAGTACTAATGTTCTTGAAAAGAGGAAACAAAACCTATTTTTCCTTGGAAGTTTTACCTTCTCTAAGGATCACTGAGGGAACCAGAAGAGAGAAACTATGGAATGGGATTATCAAAAAGAAATGCTCTAGAGGGTGAAGGAGGAGAGCCTTCTTTTGTGCTGGTGTGCAGTCCCTCCTTCCCCAAACCCTGTCCGCAATGTCTGCAGACCTCTCTGTTTCCCTTTGTTTACTTGGGCTAGAGAAATGATTCACTGTGACTTTTTCTGAATTTCCCCATGAGGAATTTTTTTTTAATGATTTTTTTTTCTTTACTGATGTCTTTGGAGGAGTTGTAGACAAGAATTTAGCCTTCCTTCTGTTCTGCCATCTTGGCTCTACCTCCCTAAATAAGGCCACTCTTGTGTATTTACCTGTCATTATCTGTTTTTGCTTCCACTTTTTGCATATGTCTTTTTCAAATCTAAATTGGTCAACAAACTCCCTATGTGGCCATATCAGCCTCCTTGGATTACTTTCCTGTTGTCTTCCTCCTCAAAATCACTAGTATTTGAGTATTCATATTTTATTCTTACATATTCCACCCCTTTCAAGGAGACATGCTATGGAAAGTCAGATGATTGGATTTTACCTATTCTATTTTTTTAATTTCTTGGAATCAGCTAGCCCAACTTGTGGATTATAATTCTGATTATGTCTGATGTTACCCTCTTTATCTATGATGGTATGGTCACTTCTCCCAAGATTCCACTCATTAACAATCCTTCCCTCCTTCTCCTCCCATCTCCTCTCTTCTCCTCTGCCTTACCTGGAGGTGCTCTGCCCAAAGAAAGGTACATTTTGATGCTTGAAAGCTGCCTCCTTAACTTGGGATTTACTGGCTAGATTTCTTTCTCAAAGACTAAGCCTTAAGCCTAATTCACTCTGGAGCTCACAGCTTGGACAACAACAGGTCCCTGCTCAAAGGGAAGGGTAAATAGTAACTTTCTCCTTTGTCTAACCCTGAGAGTCTTCCCCTCCCAATTTACTCTTATTATTAATTATTATTACAGGGATGTATGCCATTGCAATATTCACAGTTTCCAAGGCAACCATGAATATCACAGCATAATTCAGAAATACCACAGACTCTCCACCTGGAAGACAGAACCAAAATATTTATTCAGACCCAAATCCATCACAGCAACAAAAATCGATATACAGTAACAATGCAGAGAACAATACCACCTCCAAGCCTTCCCCCTGTGAGGCCAGGTCCATTATACTTGTCACAAGCAGGCTCTCTTAAACAATATCACAAACAATCATATAATCACTCATGCAACCCAAGAGCCTGCATCATTCCTAGGTCTGACTGCTCTCTTACTAACTTCCCCTCAGTTCTACTCTAGCTCTACCTCTTCCTGCACTCCTCATTCAGCAAACTCCTCCCACCACAGACTCTATGTGACTTAATGGGCCTACTAAAGAATATGGAAGATTTTGCAATTCAAATTACCATTACAAGGGGCCGTTCCTTCATTCACTTCTTAAAGGGACCTGTTCACTGAATGGGCTTTTCCTCACTCAAAGTGAGAACCTGAAGAGACCTTAGCATAAAAGGGTCATGGTTTCCCATTGCATCCTGGGCCATCTCCAGTCTTCCAGAGGACTATCTGGCCATTGGACCTAGATGACTCAAGAGGAGAAAGTGAGGCTGGTGACCTTGCACAGCTCTCCGTCACTTAAATCAAAGTCATCTGCAAGTCATGTCATCATCTCCCTGATATCATGGTCCTCTTGGAGAATGAAGAACAAATGAAACAACAAAAACCAACCAGTTTCTTTTATTGGGTAGAACCAGGTCCAGAATTATAGTTCACATGGTTACTTCCTTTTCCTTCTGAAATATGCAATTATAAGATCATCTAAATCTTAAAGAGATCTTCAAGGCTGATGAATGCATTTTTAGATTAGGAAATTGAAGCCAAGAGAGAATAAGTATCTTGTTTAAGGTCACACAGATAAGAATTGGCAAAATCAGAGAGTCAAACTCAAGTCCTCCAACTTCAAAGCCAGTGCCCCTATATGCTGTCACTTAATAAGACCAGAATGTCTCAGCTATCCAAGAATCTGGCAACAAAGAGCAATAAAATAATAAATGAGAAGAAAAATTACAATCACAACCAGAAGTCTCAAGAGTCTTCCCCTAAAACTTTCTGAGATCCATTGATCATTAGAGGTACAGATGATGCCCATTTGGCTCCAGGGAGCCCTACTTCCTCTTTCTAGGTTATTGTGATCTCTTTCCAACTGCTCCCTGCAATTTTTATTCATTGATGATGGGATTCACAGACTTTGATAAAGAAAACTATATCTTACTCTTGAACCCACCTTCTTATACCATACTTGAATATTACCTTTTCTTTGTACTTTCTCCCTTTGTGCTAAAAGAAAGGAGAATGCTGGTTATAGTGTTGGGTCTTTGTTTTTCTTTAAAGTTATTTACGATGATCTTAACATTAATCAATAGAACTAATTTTAAAATGCTCTTAAAGTATGTTTCAGTAAATTATTTTAATGCATAAAATAGCCTAATAACTTTTTAGTCACTGCCTCTGCCTCCCTCAAGACTCTTTCTCCATTCATTCTAGTTCATTTTCCCTCTCATGTGGTCTGCATCAAAATATGTGACCCAGTTTATTTAATCATTTCCCTATTGTTGAACACGTAAATTTCTTCCAGCATTTTTCTAGCTACAGAAAATGCTGCTGTGAACATCTTTAAACAGTTAGCATTGTTGTTGTTTTTAACAGTATTTTCAAAATTTATTCCAAACAAATTCCTCAAAATTATTTCCAATGATAGAGTTAAAAGGTATGACTATTTTTCTGACTTTTATAATGCCAGATTAAAAAAGTAAAACATAACCCAAGTTAGCAATTCTATCAGCATTGAATGAATGTACCTGTTTTCTCTAAGCTCCACCAATATTGAATATTACTACTTTTAATTACTTTTGGCAATTTGATCAAAGTGGGATAGTAAATCATAATTGTTTTCATTTGTATCCTTTTGGTCATTAATGATGTTGGATGTATTTTCAAGTGATTATTTACAATTTGTTTTTCACTTTTTGACAATGGTATGTTTATATCCTTTTTTATTAATCATAGATTGGCAGTTATCATTATCAAATTTTAGTAATTCTTTATAAATTTTAAGTATAAGAATTTTAATCTGTAATATTAATGAAACCATTTTTCCAATCTGTCTTTTTTAATTACTTCTTTTTGAAGCATAGAATTAAAAAATAAATAAATATAGTCAAACACATCTATCTTCTCTAGAATAATCCCTTCTATATGATGATTTGGGGAGAAGGGGGAGTCATTTTCATCACAATTAAGATTATAATTTTTTTCTTATAATTTTAAAGTCTACTATATAGTTAGAATCCCTAAGGTATATTGTATTAGTTGTATGATACAATTTGCAAATTTACCACCCAATTTTATCCAACCACTTTTGTTAAATAATTAAATTTTTGCCAAGGCTTTATTTTTTATAGGTTAATCTAATGTTAATGTGTATGTATATATACATGCATGTGTGTATGTATACATACATATGTGTGAATATGTATGGTTGCATTCTGGCACATTATTTTATTCCACTTTTACCCACTACTATATAGTGTTAATCATAACCGCTTTGTAAAACCTTGAAGCCTGGAAGTACAAGACTGTTTTCATCAACTTTTTCTTTTATCACTATGTCCCTTGATATCTTTGCTCATTTGTTTTTCCATTATCAATTTCATTCCAGTTTTATCTGGTTTCATTTTTAAAACTCTTGTCCTTTGATCAGTATTGTTTTGACTATAAATTCAATTTTGGAAATATTTAATTGTCCTTTTTACTATATTATTCAGCAAAGTTAGACTTTTGAAAACACGAATCACTGAAATTAGATTCCTTCTTCACAGACAACTATCTGCACCACATCCTTAGATAAAGAAAAAGAACAAGAATTGGAATTATTCAGCCTGAAGAAGAAAAAAGAAGTCTCGTGGTAGACATGACTCCTTCAAGTACTTTAGGACCCTGTTATAACTGAAACCATTACATGGATGTAGATCTGACATAGATCAAACTACTAATCTAAACACTAGCTATGACAAGGGCATCATGTGATACATGTGTTGATCTTATTCCCAAATACCAGCTTTATAAAGAGACTTCCTAGTAGATGAAACATAATTATTATCCCTGGGAAATGGTGACTAAAGTTTTCCAGTAATACAAAGGGAGGAAGGGAAAAGAACCTCCAATTATTATTTGAGAGAAATAGGCTAGAGATAAGAAAAGCTACCTGATAAAGACAATCGTTAACAACAGAAATCCACTTCCTTGGAAACCTTTAGGGAATATTACTGGCCTTGTTGGAATGGGTTACATGCGGTTCACTCAAGTCTGATGGCTAGATAAAATGACCCTTCAAGATGAGTTCCTGCCCTGGCACTCTATGACTTAATTTAAGATATATTTATTAATATATATATATAATATATAAATATAAATATATTAAATGCAAATGTAGCATGTTCAGTGCATGGGGTTAGAAAGATGAGAAAAGACACTGTCCCTTCACTCAAAGGAGTTACTAGTTTAATTGCAGAATCCAAGGCGTACAAAAAGAAATATGGCACAAGATGTATAATTTAATAAGTGACAGGATGGGGGAAGTCTATAAAAGTATTTCTTAACCTTTTCAAAAATAAAAACTGCTTTTTAATGACTCCCAATATTGTGAACCCTTATGCATTGGCAATTGTATTATTAATTCCCATTGAGTAAGAATATGCATGATCCCCAAAACTGCAATGAATTCAGTAGCATTTTAAATTCTCATTTATCTGAATAACAAATATGACCACTGGAAAAATATTACTACAAAATACTATTACATAACACTACATAATAACGTATGAGAGATACTTTTATTCAGCAGGCAGAAGGCATTTCTTAATTACAAATTCGTGGACCCTTTGCAATAACTTCCTTCCAAAAGGTGGACAACTATGTCTATAAGAAAAAAAAGAGAAGGAAAGACTGAGTTCCAGAAGGTGTAAAAAAGTTGCTTTGAACCATGAAAGAATTTGTGCAACTGGGGACAGTTTGAGGAATTCTGAATCTGGTTTAAAGACCCAAATTTCATACTGTTCACTACGAACTGAGACTAAAGTAGATGCCCTCTGCAGGATCTTTCCTATGGCTAATAAGATAAGACATTTGATCATCGAGAAAAGAATATAGATTTTAAGAACATGCTTTCTAATCCCCATATTTGGTGTTCCTCACCCTGATTGCTTTCCGGAGGGTGCAAAGCACCTTTTACTTTTCAAGCAGTTGTCATATCAATATTTAATCAATTGCTTTTTAATATGCTGTAGTGCATAGTGCATAAATAGTGCATATATAATAACTGTTTCTCTTTTACCCAGGAACCCTGAGGATCCTCCCTGCCCAGTTTAATTTTTTTTTTTTATTTTTTATTGAAGGGGCCATCCCTTGAGTAACTATTTAAAGAAGCCTATTCATTGACTGAGTATATCTCACTCCAAGTGAGAATGTGATAAGATCTTAGCCTGAAAAGTCCAGGGTCTCACGTTGCATCCTGGGCCATCTCCAGTTATCCTGATGAATATCAGGCTCATGGTCCCAGATGGCTCAGGAGAGGAAAGTGAGGTTAGTGACCTTGCACAGCCCTCCCTCACTCAAATCAAAATCAACTGCAAGTCATGTCATCATCTTGATTTCACGGTCTTCTTGGAGAATGAAGGACAAACACAGCAACAACAACCTGTGAGTGCAGAAAAAATGGAATGCCAATGTTACTCGTTGAGAACATTCCTCCCATGCATCTCTTGGAAAGTGATTGGTACGGTGAACAGGAAGGTCCTTGGGGCATTGTGCAGAGTGCGACTGAGTTGTGGTTTGATATAGTAATTCTCATTAACATAAAGATATAGAACAACAATGAAGACTGGAAGAAAGGCTATCAAGAGTGTTATGCCCAGTGAGCATTGTTGGTAGGCTAACTCCATTCAAGAAAGGCTGCATCCCTTTGTGGGGATCAGAACTAGGCTACAAATAAGTGTATAATGTCAACAAAGATCTTTTGAGAATACCCTGAGGGAAGATTGCCAGGAAAGGTTTGCCCATCTGGCTTCCCCAGTTCCTAATTTAAGACCCAGTTAAAATCTCATCTTCTACAAGAACCTGTCTTGATTCCCATTAATGTTCTCATCTCTCTCTGCTGGTTATCTCCAGTTTCTCCTATATGGATCACATGCTACCCTGTGAACTTCTTGTAGGCAGAGACAATCTTTTGCCTTTTTTTTTTGGTATACCTACCCCTGCCTGGCTTAGAGGAATGCATGGAATATGGTTGGTGCTTAATAAATGCTTGTGGTAGACTTAAAGGAAGAATCCTCACAAGGTAAACAGAAGTTCATTGGACAATTAGAGACAAGTAAATGTATGACATGAGCTTCCAACTAAATAAATGATGCAAAATGATGCGGTGATAATACAAGAAGTCTGAGGCTTAGCTATCCCCCCAATCCCCTGCATTTTGTCTCTTATAGGATATTGAACTTTTATATAGATTTTCAGTGTATGTCATCATCAGAAAAACCCTCATTGACCACAGCTATTATTTTTGTTGGTTGCTGATATATTTTATTTCAACACAACAAATGTTTTTCTATAAATACCCAAGTACTTAAAATACTCTTCCCCAAAGCAGTCAAGCAAAACCACCAAATAGAGTGATTGCAACACAGCTATTACTTCGCCGAATCTTTTAGAAATGGCATTGTGTTCTGTGGAAGCACCTAATAAAGCTCTATTGGACTGAACTAAATTCCATTTAATTCATTGAATTATTTTGAAATCTCTTTTAAGGCAGGTAGGGAGCACAACAGATAGAGAGTAGGAAATGAAATCACGAACTCCTGAGTTCAAATGCTGTCTCAGACATTCTATAGCTGTGTGACCCTGGGCAAGTCACTTAACCTGTCTGCCTCAGTTTTCTCAACTATGAAATGATAATAATAAAAGCACTATTTCACAAGGTTATTATGAAGAGCAAGTAATTTAACATATAAAGTATATAATGCAAACTTTAAAGTGCTAGAATGCTAGCTTATTATTTTTATTATTATAATGATGTGGCTGTTGTTTCATGATGAGCATCTACTTTATAGGATCAATAATTTATGTTGATGTCCTTTTGTTAACTAAACTTTCTTAGTGATGTAAGATGGACAAAGACCCAATGGGCATTGGGAAAAGTTGGCAGCACAGATCCTATAGGTTTTGTTGAAAATGTGAATAAAGGTGTTTGGATTAAGCAAGAAGGATGCTGAAAAGAGTCTGGGGAAACAGATGGTAGTTTGTCTCATGCCTGATTCTCAGCTTCCACGGGGTCAGTTCCAGCTCACTCCTCAGTTCAAAGCTGGACTGATCTAGAAAGTGAAAGTCAGGAGTAATTGCCTTTGTATCATGAGCTAGCGCTGGGGTCAGAGGAGTCTTGGGTAACCAGGTTGGTTAGTGACAATTCAGGGTCAACCCGGGGTTTCAAAGCCTGTTCTGCCCTTTCTAAGGGCTTCCCTAATTGCTAAATATCGTTAGGATGGTTATTTCTAAATTCTAAATAGCGTTAGAATGGTTTTTCTTTCCTAGGACCTACATAACAGGAATCACTTGGGCTAAGTTATTGCCCCTTTCCTTGGAAACAAATAGTTGGAAGCCGGAGCAAGAGCGACACTGGGCTGAATCTCAATTCTCTCTTAGTCTTCTGGGCCACTCGTCTATTAGGATAGACATGAATTCTTCCAATTTTATTGCACTTGGCCAAAAACCTTCATAAGAGATGAGTTTCTAGTGGAATCCTAGATGAATATTTCTATTCATTAAACATTGCCTAGTCCAATAAGAGATATCTCCATGAATTATGGTGATAATAATATCATGATCCATGGGAAGTCACTTTTTTATGGATATAACCCCAGCTGGAAAGCTGCTGCTGACACAAGTGATGTTTCTTTGCTATTTAGTTGACTCACAGTATTGTTTTGTGTGGCTTTACTGACCATCCGATAGTATATTAACAAAACTTTTCAGGTAGCATGGTGGGGAGGGACACACAATACCTTTTAGAGAAATACAAATTATTTGATTTTTGTATAATTTTGGCAGGTGCCACTGTCTGGTGCCAGGCACCCATAAGCCTCATGACTACAGACCAACTGGTCATTCCAGCTGTTGCTGGTCACCACAGTTCTACAGTTACATCATTTCTGCCACAGCCCCTGTTGTTCCTGGAAACTCTCCAAACATTATCCTCTGTCCCACAGTAACTTTTACTAGCACAAATTTCCAGGAGAGAGTAATAGAAAATAATCTCTATGGCAGAGATGACCATTAGGAGAAAGAGGAGGTAGCAACGCAGAGGGTCATAGAGGGTCCCCTGCTGATGTTAAATCTCCGAAGAGTCTTTACAGTCTTAGACTGCCTAACTCTTGACTTCTTTCCTTCCTCATTTCTTTAACTTTAAGACGATCTAGGATAAGGCACAACCTTGTGTGTATGTGTGTGTATGTGTGTGTGTGGTGGAACTGTCTCTTTCCTCTCTTGATCTCAGTCTAGTGAAGCCTATAGTGCCCTTTTCAGAATAATGTTTGTAAATATAGAAAGTGAACTATGTCGAATTACAAATAAAGAATGTTAAAATACTGTTGTCAATAAGTATACATAATACATATGTATATATATGGAGGGGGTATATGTGTGTATGTATATACCTGTATGTGTGTGTTCAAGAACCCTAGCCTAAGAATCACTGGTCTAGGGGTGTGGGTTACATGTTCTCTATCACATCAGCACTATTCCACCATTCCCCCTGCCTACCACTGCTTTCTTTTAAAATGTGTTTTATTACTGCTTTTTACTTTTATATTGAAGATGCCACCCATTTCCTAGATTGAACATTTCCTTGTCAAAAAGAAAAGCATTTAAGAAAATATATCCAATAAAAAGTCTGACTGTACAGGACAATGCAGGTCCTCATCTCTCTGTTGTGAACGAAGTATGTTTTGTTATTTCTTCTCTGAAATTATCATTCATTTTTCCCTTACTCAGGGTTCACCTTCCTGTTTGCACTTTTCATTTATGCTCCAGTAACTGTGGATATTGCTTTCTTGGTTCTGCTTAGTTAGTTCTGCATCAGTTTATATGACCATCCTATGATTTTCTGAACTCCTTCTCCTCATCCTTTCTTACAATGATTCTTACATTACAATAATTATAAAACTTCTTGCCTAATATTTCATTATATTCCTATATCATGGGTTTTTCAGCCATCCTCCAATCATTGTGCATGTACTTTGTTTACAATGCTTCATGACCATAAAATCCTGCTATGACTGCTTTTGCAAACCTTTTGTTGATGCTTAAAGCTCTCCACAAACTGTCCCTATTCCACCTTTATAGTTTTATCACACATGGTTTCTCTCTACATGCTGCTTATGCTACTTTTTCACATGGGATACTCCACCTCCCATCGCCATACTTCCATGTTAGAAAATGCATACCCCCTTTTCCTCTGCCCCTTATCCTAGTATGGCAGGATAAATATTCTAATCTTTCCCTTTAGGGACTTCAGGCTGTTTGTTTCTTCCTTGAGAGGCCTGAGACATGTTAAAGACCTTAGTTTGAAAGACCCACTGCATCCTGGGCTATCTCCAGTTGTCCTGCTCTATATCTGGCCACTGGACCCAGATGGCTCAGGAGGAGAAATCAAGAATGGTGACTTTGTACAACCCTCCCTCACATTCAAATCACTTGCATGTTATGGCATCAGGCCCTTGATGTCAAGGTCACTTTGAGAATGAGGGATGATCAGTAACACCCTCTTCTTTGAGAAGTTACTCAAGACTTAGTTGTCTCAAGGGACTGGGGCGAAAACTGTTGACACCACTTCTTCATCACCTGAGTCCAAAGCAGCCATGATGCTTGACTGGTGAACTATGACGGTATCTTCACTCAGGTGAATAAATTGAAGAGGTTCTCCATTTGAATAGTCTTCTCTTGCCATGGCTAAGGATATCTACCTTTGTTAACTGTTGAATGACCTATGAGTGTCTCATTTTGTTCCAATATCAAACCTAAACTACCAGAAGATTGCCTGAGTCAGGTCAAGCCCAGAATACTTGATTTCCTTCTAAATTAATATTAAAACTTATGTAGATTCCCATTGTTTCTAATCTGACTTGTTTTTTGAGTAGAGTTAGTCCATTGGGGGAGGCTCTGTTGCAGGAGGTGTCATTCAGTCTGAAGCATGTACTTTGATCCTACCCCTTGGCTTTCATATTTCCTACTATTCAGCACATAGCAATTCATCCTGTACCTGTTAGCTAGCACATAGTAGCCTTCTAATCTCATATCATTATGATGTGGTAATTGAAATTGGGGAGAAGCTAAAACAGAATGGCCATCTCCTCCATGTGCCTATCAGAATTGTCTTTATCATATTATGAAAGTCATTTATTTTAAATCCTGTGCTGATCTTGAGTGATCAGCCTGTCAAGGTACTTCTGCCTTAATGTATTTTTAATAAACTCCCTCTTAATTTTCTTTTTCCTGAGTTTTCTCTTTAATAAAGGCAAAAACCCAAACAAAGAATTTTCCTTTTAATATTAATCACATGGAACACCTTCTGTATGATGTCTTTTCTGGTCTCCCCAGATGTTAGCGCCTTCCTCCACAAGATCCGTTTTGTATACATTCTATATAGACTTCTAAATATAGCGCTTTTTTGTCTTCTCAATTTTTTGTCATTGTATCCCCAGAGCCTAGCCCAGTACCTGCCATGCAATTTGAACTTAAATACTTGCTGACTACTTTGATTGCTTAATTGATACATTGGAACTCTATTTCTTTCTTTGCCATCCTTGGGATATAAGGCCATGAATGGGATCACAGAGTCAGCAGGAATGAATAAGAGTAAAATAACCTTCAGTGGAATAAATGGGATACGGTGAGAAATAGTCCTTCGTTCTAGTCCTGGGAACCAAGGGCTGGGAGTGGGGGTTGTGCTTTAGTCATTTTTAGTCATGTCTGACTCTCCATGACTCCATTTGGGGTTTTCTTGGCAAAGATACTGGAACAGTTTGCCATTTCCTTCTCCAGCTCATTTTACAGATGAAGAAACTGAGGCAAACAGGATTCAGTGACTTGTCCTGGATCACACAGCTAGTAGGGGTCTGAGAACAGATTTGAATTCAGAAAGATGAGTCTTCTTGTCTTGAGGCCCCAGAGCTCTACCCTCTGTGCTAACCTGTCTTTTCTTTCATTACTTATCCTATTTGGTATTCCCAGGAGTGTAAACCTCTGCTCTACCCTTACAGACTTTCCAAGGTAATATCTCCTTCTTCCCAGGAGACATCAAGATGTATGACCCTGTCATATGGAAACTGATTTCCTCAAGTATCCAGACATCTCCAATGGGGCTCATTGCAAGGTACTTGTCTCTCCCTCATTCTTCTGTAGGGTCACTTCATGCTCTTGTCGTATCACTACATTTTTGATGGCTCTAACCAACTGTTGCTCCTCCCTCTGAGATCTTCCCTTCAATGTTCGATCTTTACTCTCCTAACAGCCCGAAAGTCAGGGTCAAAATTCTCAGCTAACCCTCCTCACTGGTCGGTTGTGGTCCTTCATTCCTGAAGAGGATCAAAATGACATCATTATGATAAAATCAATTTTATTGTGTCGGACTGATCAGTTCGATACAAGTTCAGAATGCCCTACCACAGATTGGGCACAAATAGTCCCTGTGAACATTTGCACATCCTACATTTCCTTTGAGCTGCTTCAATTTTGTTCTGGTCATAGAGCATAGCACGTTCTCTGATGCGAATACGCCATGCTGAGTGGTCCTGCGCCAGTGTCTCCCATGTCACACAATCAATTCCAAAGTTTTTGAGAGAGTTCTTGAGAGAGACCTTGAGAATGTCCTAGTATCGCTTCTTCTGACCACTAAGGGATCACCTGCCCTGTGTGAGTTCTCCATAAAATAGTCTTTTTGGTGAGCCTATGTTTTGCATTTGAACAACGTGACCAGCCCAACAGAGTTGTGCTCTCTGAAGCAGAGTTTGAATGCTTGGCAGTTTAGTTTGGATTAAGGACCTTAGTATCTGGTATCTTATCCTACCAGGTGATTTTCAGAATCTTCCTAAACAATTCACATAGAAACGATTCAGTTTCCTGGCATGGCACTGGTAGACTGCCCATGTTTCACAGGTTTCACAACAATAAGGTCAGCACAACAGCTCTGTAAACCTTCAGTTTGGTAGTCAGTCTAACACTTCTTCTCTACCATACTTTCCTTCAGAACCTCCCAAACACTGAGCTAGCTCTGGTAATGGGTGTGTCAACTTCATTATCAATGTGTACATTCCGAGAAAGTACACTGCCAAACTAAGTGGATTTATCCACAGCATTCAGAACTTCTCCATTTGCTGTAACCAACTGTTCTACTTATGAATGATGTGGTGGTGGCTGATGGAGCCCCTGTATTTTCTTGGTGTTAACTCTTAGGCCAAAATTAGCACAGGCAGTAGAGAATTGATCCATACTTTGTTGTATCTCAGCTTCAGAGGTTGCATTAAGTGCACAATCATCTGCAAACAGAAAATCAGGCACCAACGCTCCCTCCATTTTGTTCTTGGCTTGTAGCCTTTTCAAATTGGAGAATTTACCATAAGTATGGTAGTTGACCTTGATGCCGTGTTCATCCTCATTGAAAGCATTTGACAACATGGTTAAAACATCATGCTCAAAAGCATGGGAACAAGCACATAGCCCTGTTTCACCCCATTGGTGACTGGGAAGGCATGAGAGCATTGTCCACTATCCAGAAACGGACAGACATGTCATCATGAAATTGATGTACAGTACTGAAGAACTTCTCTGGGCAACCAAATTTTGGTATAATTTTCCATAAGCCCTCACAACATAGTATAAAATATTTTTGACATGTCACTGTGATCTCTTTGCTAATATTTCATTTAATACTTTTACCTTGATGGTCAATAAAGAGAATTGTTTGTCGTTTAGCTTCTCTGCTTTATCTCTCCTTGGTACATGTATCAGGATCATAATTGTCTCACAGAAGGATTTGGTAGGATAACTTCTTTCCTTGGTTAGGTGAAGATTTTAAGTAATATTGAATTAATTCTTATTTGAATATTTGATAATCAGCCTTCTGGGAAGGAGACAAATGTCTGTATCATGCTGCCTTCATTGTTCATCTGCTCCACTTTCTTGTGCTTTCTTGTACCTCCCCTACCTTCAGATTTCCAACTATAAACTGCTACCTAACACCTTGAGAAGATTCCATCCTGAAGCCAAACCCCTAGAGATATTGATAACCCACAGGAATGCTTTCCTCAGTGATTTATGGACTCCTACCTGGTAATGCCTTCCCAATCCCAGCAATTCTGAACTACCTGGTTATCGTGGTTTAAATCCATTCTTCCCTTAGCATCCTCTCTCTTATTTCACCCAACCCTCTCAACATCCCAATCTAACACTGCCAACCCCTTCCATTCTCTGGAATGCCTGTTACATAGGTACAAACTTGTTTTCATCTTAATACTTTCCCATCCCTTCCATCTTCTGGTTCTCACCAAGATCTGGCCTTCCTGAGGACATAGCTTTCCTGACCACTCTTTCCCACACTGGTTTCCATTCTTAATTCCCGGCTCACTGGTCCAAGTTGGGGAATCGGAATCCCCTTTGCTCCCCATTGCCAATTCCAGGTCCTCTGTCTACTACTGTCACCCAGTAATCTCTCTTCTCCTTTTATATTCATTCAAGATTCTGGGAGCTGCTCTCCAGAAATGTTTCCCCCAAAGAGTTAAGTGCCTGGATGATAGTCTTTCTTTCCTCCCTAACTCCTGCCCTACATCTGAGGAGATCAACATACATGATACTCTCTGAAACAGCCTAATGTCCCTGTTCCTCAACTCATTTTATATGACCTACTTCTCTTCCCCACCTCAGTTACCCACAGAGATCTTGATCTTCACCACTCACAAGGGTTTTACTTCGATGTTCATGAACCCTGAAATTCCCTTATCTGATCTCAATCTGTTGCCATTCCACTTTTCCCCCAAAACCTGTTCTTCACTTGTACTCGTTTGATCTCTTAGTTCTCCCCCAGATCTTGATCCCTTAGTGAATCAATTCAACTTGATGTCATCTGCTTTTCTGGCTTTCCTTGCCTCCTTACCCCATCACAGATCTTTTCAATCCTCAGTACTTCAACTCTCTTTCATTATTTTTTCCCCCAAAAATATTCTTTCTTTAGAGCAACAGTTAATATTTATTACTGTTGTTTTTCAAATTGGACTTGCTTTTGTCCCAGTGTCAAGAATGCTGTGCCATACTGTAGAGGAATAGATAACTTCCTTTCAGACAGCTTGTTGTTAAACATTTACCAGTACACCATTGCTTATGATCCACATAAACAAAGACTCTTTGCGGGGTGAGGGTTCTCAAGAATTTTTAAAAGTATAAAGGGGTCTTTTGAGGGAAGCTAAGTGGTACAGTGGTTAGAATGCTGGGCCTGGCATCAGGAAGACTCAACTTCCTGAGTTGAAATCTGATCCCAGACATTTACTAGCTTGTGTGGGCAAATCATTAAACCCTATTTGCCTCAGTTTCTTATCTACAGAATGAGCTGAAGAAGGAAATGACAAACCACTCCATTACCTGGAGCAAGAAAACCCCAAATGGGGTCACAAAGAATCAGACATAACTGAAACGACTGAGCAACAGCAACAGAAGGGGTCTTAAAAGATCAAGGCATTTGAGAACTTCTGTCTTAGAATAAAACACATGCACACAATTACATATGCAAAGAAAAGTTATGAAATGTGTACAGCATGAAATCTAGTACTCAGCTGATAGGAAGCTATCTGGAGGTGAGAAAATCAACACCAGTTTTTATCAAGGTTGTATATTCTGAGTCAGCCTAATGTCAATAGAAACTTGCATGAATGACTTATCGATCATAGACTAAAACCATATCATAATGATTACTTTTTCTAAAAAAATAAAACAAGCAGTTCACAGATCACTGTAAATATGTATTTCCCTCCACCATAATCTCTCATGTATTTTCCTCTTTGTTCCCTATCCATCCTACTTTAACAAGGAAGAAAGGGATGGAGAAAGGGAAGAAATACGATTAACACTAATGATCTATATCTGCAGTGGTTTGTTCCTATTGGCCTTCCATTTTCTCTTCACTTAACCCAGACTCTGATCTATAGTTTTATACTTTTTTCTCTTTCATTATACAGCCCTTCATCTGGTTGAAGTTTATTTTGCTTGTGACTTTTCCTTCTTCTGAAAAGTTACTTTTATTTTTATTTTTTTGTTTGTTCATTCATTTATTTTTGGCCCTCACTCTCTGCTCTCCCCATTCCCTGTTTTTGCCTGTTTCTTTGTTAAGAAAATTTCTATACCAAACTCTACATTGCACCCCAATTCAAGTAAACTGTGATTATTTTCCCCAGATTTTTCCTTCTTTCCTTCTGAACTTAGAGACTCTCCAAAGAAAATGGCTTATAAACATTAAAACACAATGCGAATGGAAATTCTCTCCCCCTTTTTCATAGGCTCCTATGGCATCAGGAGCTAACATGCATATTCTAGACTGGACTTGCAAGTTTATTGACATAGATATCCTCCAATGAGGAAGCTCCCTTTTCTCAAGCTGCTTAAGTTAGAGCTGCCACTTAGGAACTCTCTAGAGTGTCAAAAAGTTAAAACGACTTGCCTACAGTCATCATTTGTCAAGGATGGAACTTGAACCCAAGTTTTCCTGAGTTTGAGGCTGCCTCTGTCTACAATTATGCTACCCATAAATGGGTGCGTGTGGATCATTTATTAATTGGGTATTTGCCTGTAAATGACAAGTACAATAAAACCCAGTAGAGATAGTGAATGAGATGGGAATTCAGAGAGAAGAAAATAAAATCACTGTAGATTGATATGTAAGGAAAGGCTTCATGGAAGAGAGAAATTCAGAGTAGAATGGGAATAAGTGGGGCAAGAACACACTAAAGATAAGGCAGTGGGATTGGGCTGGGCATATGCAGAGGGTGGGGCACAAACTGGCCTGACTGGAATGGAGGGAAGGGCATGTATGGGAGCAGTGGGAAATAAGACAAGGAAGCCAAGTTAGGAAGTTTGTGGGGCACCTTGAATTCTAAGATGTCTGGGGGGCTTTGTGCCATCTAGCTATGATATTTTCTAAGCGTACGAGGCTATTAGATTTTTATCTCCCGAGATCTCAAACCCTTGGCCTGTGAGTTTCAATAAGCTATTTACAGATACCTAAGTCATATTACACAGCCCACTGACCTTCCCTTCAGAAGAGAATGTGATCAAATTCATGTTATAAAGAGAAACAAAGAATTTGATAATAATTGAAAGAATAGATTGGTGATGTCACTAAAAAATAACAACATATATGCATGACTGCTCTTGTATAGTCTATATCAAACTGTTTGTCTTCTCAAGGGGTTTTGGGGAGAGCTCAGGTGAATCCTTGCCTTTTCTCTGCCCTACTGGCTCTGCCTCAATTGTTTGCCTTCCCAAGGAGAGGAGTGGGAGGAGGGAGAGAATTTGGAACTCAAAATTGAAAAAAAAATGTTAAAAATTATTTTCATATGTAATTGGAAAAAATAAAATATAAGACAAAAATTATAAAAAATAAAAATAACATATCTTTGAGGCAGCTAGGTGATATGTCGGTGTTGAAGAGAGAGAGATGGGAGAGTTGGTTCAAAATGTGAATGAATTCACTTAGACCTCTGTAGCCACTGGGTGCTTTATTGATGCAAAAGCAGCAGGCCTGAGATTTAGCAAGGAGGTAAACAAAGGCAATGGGATAGGAAAAGGACCAGATTTATGTAGGATGATTTTAGGATTTAGGGAATTTTATGTTTCCCCAGGATGAAGGGTGGGGACAAGGGAATTATATGGTCCAGGATAAGGGGAAATTTTGGTAAAGAGAGACTTTAGGGCACCAAGGTCTTCGCAAAGTCAATCAACATTATTTTAATTCTTAGGGCGCTGTTCCTATCCACATCATCAAGATAGATGCATAAAGGGTTGGACCTGGAACCAAGATCTTACCAGCTGTATGACCCTGGGCAAGTCACCTACCTTGTATTTGCTTGGTTTCTTCAATTATAAAATGGGGCTAATAATAGCACCTACCTCCAAAGATTATTTAGAGAATCAAATGAGATAATATTTGTAAAGCACTTAAACCAAATGGGGAACCTGTGGCCTGGAGGCCACGTGTGGTCTTCTAGCTCCTTGGGTGCGGCCTTTTGACCGAGTTCAAGTTTTACAGAACAAATCCTTTTATTAAGGGGGTTTGTTCTGTGAACTTTGAATTCAATCAAAGGGTTGCCCTTGAGGACCTAGAGGGCCATGTATGGCCTTCAAGCTTCAGGCTCCCCACTCCTGACTTAGACATTTAAATAAATGCTTATTTCCTTCCTTCATTCACAGTACCCCCTAAACTACTCCCAGCTGAAACATAGTTATTTTGAGGTAATAACAATTTAAAGCAAGCCTCAACTCAATGTGTTCTTCTGCTGCTAGGGATAGCAGATACACAAATTCATTTGTGCAAAAAATATTTCCTCAGGACACAAAACAATATGTAATAAAAGAAAGGGGGCAACTAGGTAAATAGAGCACTGGTCCTGGAGTCAGGAGACCATTAGTTCAGCTATGGCCTCAGACACCTGACACTTATTAACTGCTTGGCTTTGGGCAACCCCAATTGCCTTGCCTTCCCACCTCTAAAAAAGAAAAAAAGAAAAAGAAAAAAAATTTTTTTTAAAAAGAAAGGAAAATCTAGTTGTCAAATATTCTTAGCAGTCAGAGAAAAAGGGTGAAACTGTAATTGAGTTATAATCTATTCTTCCTTGAACACCTCTGAGTCATCAATATACAGGGAGGGCATCATGACTACCCTGAGAGTCTATGACTGAAGAATGACTGTTTTCTTTGCCTCTGGTCTGAGCTGTTATCATGGTCCAGATGGGGCTGAACCACTTGACTGCCTTCCTTCTCTGTCTTGTTCCTCCTATGTCACTAATACTGTGACTTTACATTTTTATCTGAATCAGTGAGAGTTCTCACCTGGTAAGGTCACCCTGCTGGAGACTTGTGCTCGACTGAAGCTGAGATGTCTCTTAAAACTTGTGAGCAATGGGGAGCCATTGAAGGTCTTTAGGATAATTAGTCTGGTGACATTGCACAACACGGATTGGTGTAAGGGAAACCTAGAGTCAGGGAGACCAGGTCAACTACTATAGTATTGAAGTAAGGTGATTGACAATAGTATCAACTTGAGTGGGGAGAGAGGAAAAAGAGAGAGGGGAGTCAAGCAAGATGATAAGGTTTTGAGCTTTAGCTACTGCTAGAAAGACAGTGTCATTGAAATGAATAGGAATGGATGCTCCCCAGGAAGTGAAGGAGATCACCTTGGGGTGGGGAGGGAACAGATGGGGAATTTGTTTTGTAAAATGTTGAGAATGAGGCAACATCGAGAAATTCAAGTGGAAATGCTGAAGGTTGGAGATGTGGTAAAAATTGGGGCTGAGGAATCTAAATTTGGGAATTAATAATATAGAGGTACTAGTTAATGCAAGGGGGGAGGATACTGAGGTCAGCTCACACTAATTCATGAGGGCTGATTCTTAAATTTTCAGTTGAAGTTAACAAACACTACAAATCAGGCCTTGATTAATTGTTTCATTGACTATCTAGGCTTAAGAAAATGATGGAGGAAAAGTTAATAATGCTAATTGAACTTAAAAGCATGTCATGATTATACTACACACACACACACACACACACACACACACGTGTCATCCCCTTCCTGGCAAAGTTGGTTGCTAAATATTTGCTATTTAAACCATGAGTTTAAATAGTTAAAACCATGGGACCGGATGACTTCTTTAAGAAGAAAACAGACTTTGTGGGGGTAGGGGGCTGGGGGGAGTTGGGAGTGGGGGGGTTAGGAGAGTTAAGTGACTTGGAGTCCTCCAGGCCTGGTGCTCTACGCACTGAGTCACCTAACTGCCACTATTGCTTAAATTGTGAAGAGCTCTTTAAGTAAAGATTGTTGAACCTCAGTAATGCTCATAATAAATGGTTGATAAGAAGAGCAGAAGTCAGGAAGAAGATAACAAATATATAGAGTAGAAAGCTTTCTGGATCACAAGATCTGAGAGCTCTGCTATTTTAAGATCTATGTGGTCTTAAGAAAGTATTTGAACTTTCCTGGGCCTCAGTTTCTCCCTCTATAAATTGAAAAGGTTGGACAAGATACATTGAAGCCCCTTCCAGCTCTAGATCTTTGATATGTTTGTTTCCATGTTGTCTCCTCCACTAGACTGTAAGTACTTCAGGGCAGGTACTGTCTTTTGCATTTTTTTGTATCCCAGTGCAAAGTATGGTGCCTAGCACATAGTGGGCACTTCATCAATGTTTATTGATTAATCTATTCTTTGCTCTTTAAGTACCAAAGATTAAAGAACCAAAACACTGAGATGTAATGGAAACTGAGAAAGGAGGGAACCCAAAAAGATGAAAGGATTTACTGGAGGAGAAATTCAGGCACTCAGCCGCAATGGCTTATACTTCTTCTCTGTTACTAGATATCCGTTGTTCAAATCTATGACTACTATTTCTTTCACCTGGGGCAAAACCAGTTGGGAGAAGCCAGAGCACAGCCCAGCACAGTCTGATGGGGCAGAGAGGGGCAGTAGAGTCTCTGTACTAGGAGACTGTGGGGTTCCGCCCCCAGAGAGTCCCACCCAGGTCTGCACAGACACAGGCAGTGCCAGCAGGTACTAGGAGGGTGAGGCTCGTACTATGGGATCCTAGGAATGGGAGAGGATGAGGAAGCAGGGTCAGACTGGATGACACAATGATAGCAGTCTTCAGACTTTCACAACCGACCCCTCTTCCTATGTTTTAGACTTGGGAAAAAACATTTGAGACTCCATCTTGGTTACATCTCTGCACTTTTGGCATGTTTTTGAACAGTCAAGAAGTCAGTCCATCATGTCGTCTGAGCCTGCTCTGGAAGAATGGACCCTGAGGTGTTCTCTTAAAATATTTACCCCTGAGTCCTTCTGAATGATGCCCTTTGGGTCATCAGGAAGGTAAAGCAACATTGTCATGTGTGAAGGCTGAATGCTAACATATGAGACACTAACAGAAACCACAGAAAGATGGAGTTATCATCCTTTAAAGCTGGAACAAGATCTTAGAGGTTTGAATTCCTACTCAAAGGAATGTGTTGGTAAATAGTTCTCCGGGGGGAAAATAAAGCATGATGATACACTTTTAAGTGTAGTATGCGTTAATAATATTGTCTCCATCATTTTCTTAAATCCAGACACTTAACAAAACAAAAATTTAATCCCTAAATTTCTGAGACCTAAATGCTCACCCTGAAAATTTAATAATGGGCTCTCATAAATTAATAAAACTGACTCCAGTACCTCTGCCTGTTCCCCAGATCACTCCCAAATATTTTACAAAGAAAGAAACTGAAACCCAGACCAGCATAAACCCAGGTAATCTGCTTCTGAGTAAAGGAAAGACACAGGAATCTGGTTTGGGGCCTGGTCTACTTTAGGATACATGAGAATAATATTATAATAAATAATAATGAATTGCATGTGTATTGTACTTGGAATCAGGGAAACCCAAGTTCAAATCCTATTTCAGATACTTGTGATACTGGGCAAGTCACTTAACCTCTGAACCTGGGGAACGAGAGCACCTATCTCATAGGGTTGCTATAAAGATAAAATGAGATAAAATATATAATGCACTTTACTAAACTTAAAGCACTACTAATACTAGTTATTATTATTAAGTGTTCAAGAGGAGACTTGTTTAGCAAGTCCAGAAGGCTCAGCAGCGCCTTTGAGCCCAAACACCATTCTTGGGTTTTGGAGAAGGACATGCCTCACTGAAGGGTTGCTCCAAATGAATGTGAAATGTCATTTGGTGTAAAAGCTACTTTAGCCCCAGAAAACGGGTCTCGACATTGTTCTGGGTTCATTAAACCCTGTATTTTGGAATGTACGCAAAAATAAAATCATCTTTCCCCATGAATCCCAAATCTCCCTTACCTGCCTTACCTAAGATGGTTGCCGGGGCCTCCTGCAGTCAGGGAGAGCAAGCAGTGAGAATGAAATCCAGGCATTTTGTGACTGGAGACAATAGCCTTTGCTGATGAGAGGTAAACTGGACCTGAAAGCAGGGTTTTGTGTTATCACGGAACAAATGGAGCCAATTCACTTTGCAAAAAGCTTTCCTGTATGAAAGAGAAAGAAAAAGAGATGCCAGTATTCTCATTGAACGTCCAAGCCAGGCTGCTCCAGTACATCTCCCTAAGCAGTCATTACAGTAAGCCAGCCCCAGCCAGTCATCTTTGGGCCTGGTGGTTGACAGATGACAAGTCTTCTATTTCTTAGCAAATAATATAAAAATAAAACAAAACAAAAAACCAAGAAACTCAAAGGACCCTCTTATCGCCATTTTTTTACTTCACCATCAGGGTTGCTGACTACTGGCTGTGTTTTGTACTGGTTTTGTCTCTTCATGACCCTATTTGGGGTTTTTTTGGCAAAGAAACTGGAGTAGTCTGCCATCCTTCTCCAGCTGAGGAAAGTGGGGCAAGCAGGATCAAGTGACTTGTCCAGGCTGACACAGCTAGTAAGTGTCTGAGGCCAGATTTGAACTCAGAAAGTTGAGTTTTCCTGATTCCAGGCCTGGCACTCCATTTGTTGCCCCACCTAGCTTCCCATATTGGATCTAATTAGTAAATATTGTATCACAAAAGCTAGTTACTTCTTACTGAAAGGTGGAGATTACATTTTAATGGGGGAAGGCAACACATAAAGGGAAACTATAAAACTCTTTTTGTTTGTTTTATTTTGGTAACCTTCCATTTATAAAACAGGACAGGGATCTTTCCGGCAGGACTTCTGTTCCTTCAGAGAAGTTCAGAATTTGTCTGAGAAAACAAGGCACTACTTTGGAAACCAATCCATAATTCAAAGCCCCTCCACTCCCACTTCTATCCCCCTCCACATCTAAAGAATGTTAGTGCTGGAAGAGCCTCAGAATCCCAGCACTAGAAAGGACTTCAGAAGCCATCTAAACCAGCTCATCCTTGAATAAGATTCTGCTCTAAAACCTCCTTAACAAATAGTCATCTTGCCTTTGCCTGAAGACCTCCCCAAGCAGCCTGTTCCAGTTTTTGACTGATTGTTCAGGAAGCTTGCCTAATTTTGCCTTCAAGCTACTTGTACTCCTGCTACTACATCTGTCCTCTAGGGATGAACAAAACAAGTCTAATGTCTTTCAGATATTTGAAGACAAACATCATCCACCATCTCAAATCTTCTCTTTCCCAGGATTAACATCCCAAGTTTCTTCAGTTGAGCCTTATGCAGCATGATCTCAAGGCCAATGACATACCGGTCATCATCCCCCACTGGACACTCTATAACCTATCAGTGTCCTTTTAAAAATGTGGCTCCTAGAATTGAATGGAATACTGTGAATGGAGGTGGAAGTCAAATGAGATTACCTCTTCCCATCTGCCCCAAGTGCTGGTGAGTGTTCTTATCTTAAAGTAGCCTGAATTCATAGAAGCTTTATTGGCTACCGTTATGACATTGTAGACTCATCTCGAATGAGAAATCCAATGAAATGTCCAAGACTCTTTCAGATGAATTGTTGAATGAGTCCAAGACCCTTATTTTAGAGCTTGGGAAAATGAGGGTATTCAAATTTAAATAGCCTTATTTGGGATATGTTTATATCCCAAAGAAACCAAAGAAAGAAGAAAAGAAGCCATATGTACCAAAATATATGTATACATATGGAGATTCTTTATGGCAAAGTCTTAGAAATCAAGGAGGAATGGCTGAAAAAAAATGACATAGGAATTAGCTGTAGGTTATTGCATCATAAGAACTGATGAAAGAGTAAGTTTCAGAGAAACCTAGGAAGACATGTATGAATTCATGTCAAATGAGATAAGCAGAACCGTGCAAGCAATGGTATTATAAAGAAAAACAACTTTGAAGGATTTAAGCACTACTCAGTGCAATGATCAACCACCATTCTAGAGGGCTGAAGAAGAAAGCTACTCACCTCCTTTCTGAAAGGTGACAGACTCAAGATGCAAAGTAAGACATACTGTTCAGGCACAGTCAATTGAGAAATTTGCTTTTGTCTTGACTATGCCTACTTATTATAAGTTTTTTTTTCTTTCTTTTTTACAGTGGGAATGGCTAAGAAGGAGAAGGGAGCTAGGGATAGAGGATGCAAAAGTCAACCCTCCTCCCCACAAAAAAAAAAGAGGAAGGAAGGAAGGAAGGAAGGAAGGAAGGAAGGAAGGAAGGAAGGAAGGAAGGAAGGAAAAAGAAAAGGAAAAACAAGAAAAAGTCATTAAAGTATTTTTAAAAACACACAGATGAAAATAGAATGGAAATCACAGACAAGACTGTTTGAAAATAGGCAGGTGGGAAGTGGATAGAGTGCTGGGCCTGGAGTCAGGAAGACCTGAGTTCCAATCTCTCCTCAGACACTTACTAGCTGCCTGGCCCTGGGCAAGTCATTTCACCCCTGCCTACCTCAATTTCCTGTAAAATAGGAATGATAATTATAATAGGACTTCAGTTTGTTGTGAGGTTTAAATAAGAAATACTTGTAAAGCATTTAGCACAGTGTCAGTACAGAGTGAGTACTACACAAATGTTAGCTATATTTTGTTTTTTACATTTAAGAAGAAAAGGAAGCTACATATAACAGATTCTCAGTTTCATGTTCAATCTTCTTCTTTTCCCTACTCCATTCTGCATATGTAAATACCCATTTTTATTTGGTCTTTCCTAAGTTTAGAATAAGAAATTAAAAACCAACCACAACTAAACTGATTGTCCAAGATCACAAGACAAAGATAATGGCAGAATGGGATCCAACTACATTGCCGACATCTCCCCTGGCACCTCCTTGGTGACTGTACTTTCTGTTCCACAGGTCAGACCTACATACGCTAACATCTGAGTCATGGTACAGCCAGAAAATGGAGCAGAGAGATAAAGCTGCTAATTGTATTTTCCACTGTTTATTAAAATTTCTGCTTACCTCATGCCCGACATACTGGCCTAGTAGGTGCTGGCAGGATCTTCCCCTTTGAGTCATGGATAACTTGGCCCTGAATCAAAAGCTTCAGGTATGAAATCCTGCAAGTTTGGCAGCAATGAGGAATCTGGAGCATCATGCTCTTCCTCTGCCCTTACTTACCCCTCATAACCATGTATAACAGGTTTAGTAATGTTCCTCCAGGAGGACGAGGAGGTTGGGAGGAAATCGTTGGAATTACAAGACAATAACCAGGATTTTCTCTTTCAAAATCTGCCTAATTCCCTCTGGTTTGATAAATGAAGTGTCAGAGAAATTGCTCTTGCTGTTTAGCAAGCAGTGAGTTTAGGGTGTTTTCTTTCTGTGTTGGGATACCAGGGTTGAACCCATGAGGCAGAACAATGATCCCTTGCTCAATGTGTTGGCTGAGCCTGCAGGTCTATGAGATAGACATTATTCTACTTACCAGATATTTGGTGGATATTTACTATCCATAGAGTTGTCTGCTGGAGTGGGGGGAGGGTACAAGGGGAAAGAAGACATGGCCCCCTTCCATCAGGGGTTCTAGTTCTCTCTATTATAATCAACAATCTAAGAATAGTTACCATATAACTATGTTATACACAGTAGGATGACAGAATTTTATTGATTAAGCTCCTACTATGTGCCAGGAAATGCGCTAAGTGCGAGAGATACAAAGAAAGGCAAAATACAATCCTGGATCATAAGGAGCTCACATCTTAACGCAGGAGATAACTTGCAAATGACTATGGGCATACAAGATACAGACCAAGTAAATGGAAGGTCATCTCAGCAGTAAGATACTTGGAAAAGTGGATGGGAAAAAGCCTCCTGGAGAAGGTAGTCTCTGAGTTGTCTTGAAGAAAACCGAGAAAGCAAGGTGAGTGGGGTCAGAGCATTCCTGGTCTCTGGACGCAGGAACTCCAGCAAACCCATGGAGCTCAAAAGAGTGTGGGGGCAGCATTTGGTGACAACATTTGCTGATAACCAAATTCACATTTCACTACTGCATGAAGATGTATAGCATTCTGTCCTAATAGCCACCCTGTGAGGCAGGCTGTGAAAATGGGACAGATGAGAAGTCAGCTGCTCAGTGAGTTGAAGAGATTTGTCTATTATCACACAACCAGTGAGTGTCTGAGCTGGGTCACAAATGCACTTGTCTTGAATTCTGATACAGTAATTTTTGACAATATCCTGCTGGTGTATATTTTTGGTATGGTTATATCTGGTCTATTAGGAAAATCTAAAAATTACATCTTCATCCATACTATTGTCTGTATACCCAATAGAATTAAACAGTGGTGTCAAAACTCAAGTAGCCACTAAACTGTATAGACAGACCCTTATGGGCCACATACTGACTTAGAAAACCACATCCTATTGTGGGGCAGCTAGGTGGTATAGTGGATAGTGCAACACACGTGGAGTCAGGAAGATCTGAGTTCAAATTTAGCCCCAGACATTTACTAACTGTGTGACCGTGGACAAATCACTTAGCCCTTATTTGCCTGAGTTCCTCATCTGTAAAATGAGGACACATTGGAGAAGGAATTGGCAAACCTCTCCAGGACTTTTACCAAGCAAGTCAGAGACAACCGAACAGCAGTGACAATGTTCTATTGTATTTATATTTATTTTGTTAAACAGGTGGGGCAAAGCAGGCATTGATTCCTGTGTTCTAAAGGCTAGAGTTTTTCTTATTAGATGAGGCATGTTATAGTGAAAAGAGCTCCAAACTGAGTCAAAGGTATAGGTTCTAGTAGCATCTCTGTTCCTTATCACCTGGGCGACCTTGGACCAGTCCCTTCACTGTTCTGGGTCTAACTTTTCTCATCTTTCAATGAGGGGATTGAATTAAATTCTCTTTGAGGTCTCTTTCAGCTAACTATTCCCCTAACAGGCATTTACTTTTACCACAAAGTTCAAGGTATTCCAAGGATATTTGATTGTGTTGTGGTTTTCTGGTAACAGTCTCCAAGTGGTGATCACATCTTCCACAGCTGATGAAACCTAATTAGGTCACACAATGTACCATGATGCAACATGATTGCGCTGAGGCATTCATCATAGCAAAACCCTGCAGTGCAGGTGGATTGCAATAGACATGACAGGTAAGTTTGTCCTGTAGCGTGAGTTAGTAAACTGTTTAAAAGGCTCATTGATGATGGTCTGATAGAGCCTTAATCCTGATTTACTGGTTGTTTTTATTCCTTATTTCACAAGCCTGCAAGTGATGGGGATGGGATCTGCATCCCCAAAAGAAAAAGACCATGTCAATCCCAGAAGGAAAGTACCATGTTTTGTGATCAAGACATGATCTTTTCCTTTTGAAGGTTGAGATTCCCATCCCCATCACAAGTTTTCTCAGGAAAGGAGCCTAGGTTTTCATGGAATCTTGGACTCGCCTTCCTCCCCTCTCCCCCCACACCCACACCCACATTGGCTAAACAGAGGCATTGGGTGGAGCAGGCTTGGGTTGGTATGATTTCTGGGAAGGCATCCTGTTCAAAATTATCTCTTCTACTCACTCACCTGGAATCCCATTGATTGGGGGAAGGAAGTCTTTCATTGCAAGGAGAATAAGACTGAAAATTTACCTGTATGCAGAAATGGGGGAAAACTACTTGAATTCACATCCAGATATAAATAACTGGTTTATAACTCAAATTTTAAAAGTGACTTATGTGGAGGGAGGGAATACTGAAGATACTGAGTATCTAAATGAGTGGAACGGTCTATCATAGAGGAGAAAGAATAAGAAAGAGGACCCTGCGAACAATGATTTTCTGGCTTCACCAAGTCAAGAATGTCTGAATAGAGTTCTGGGCTCAGCCACAGACCCCAAGTCAAACACCTGAAATGGCACCTGAAATGGAATTCCTTCTTCCTTTGATCTGAGGCTAGACATAAAGCCCATCCCAAATACTTCCTTTGGGTACATGATTGTACCCAAAAGGTGCTTTCCAAAAGGTAAAATGAGTCTAATCGTGCAAATGAAACTCTCCCCGTGGAAGACTTAAGTCTAGAAAACAATATTCATCTCCAGACTCTATGATTCTCCTTTGATGAAGTTAGAAAACACTTTATACCTCAGTAGGATCAGACACTCCCTTAGGACACTAGGTCTATAACTTAAGGGAACCTCAGGTTCTCATTTTACTGATGAAAGGAGACTGAGTCCTGGAGCAGTTAAGAGCTTTGTTGCCCAAGGTCACATCCAGCTAGTAAATAGCAGGTCCTGAATTCCAATCCAAATTCTTTGTCTCCAAATCCAAAGAACGCTCCTACTTTACAGGACATACACACATGGCTGGTGGCCTTGCCTAGCCTCAGAGTTTTCCCGATGACCAGAAACTACTGCTGGAATTTATGCCTGTTGCCATAGGTTCTGAGAGTCTAGGAGAACAGATGCACAAAAAAAAAAAATAACCCTAAAAAACATTGAATATGGGGGCAGCTAGGTGCAATGGGATTCAAATACTTATTAGCTTTGACCCTGGGCAAATTGCTTCAATTTTGTTTATCTCAGTTTCCTCATCTGTAAAATGGGGATGATTAGCACCTACTTTGCAGGGTTGTTGTGAGAATCAAAGGAGACAATTGTAAAGGGACTGACACATAGCAAATGCCATATTGCTAATGTTTGTTGACTATTATTATTTTAAAAAAACTAAGCATTTACCTTTCATGATTTGTTTGAGAAACAATATATAATAATAATATATTAATATAATAAATAATAAAATGATATAATATAACTAATGACAGGGTTGTTTGCTTATTTGAAATGCAATATATATTGTTAGAGAGGCTAGGTTCTATAAACCACTTCAGTTACTGCCCATCTATCTCCCCTATGCTGGCTCAGACTTGCCTAGAGATTAGGCCTTACCCTAAAAGTGAAAATGATGCCTGGTTTCTGGGGAGACAAATATGTCTAGTCCTTCTTGCCTTTCACCCCCTCCCTGCCTGCTCACCACAGTCCCCATCCTTGTTCCCCCTCAACCCCCATTCGAAGCTAGCTTTCCTACAGGTCTCCAAAGCCTGGCTTTGTGTTGCAAGCCAAGGCAAGGAAGCCCAGCCAACGGGAGAGCTGAGCCCTCGAAGGCATTAGCATTCTGGTGAATTCTGGGCCCCAGGCTTGCAGTTGAATGTTTTCTGGAAATTAAATACAGAGCAGCAGAAAGCAGAATGTGACCTAATTAGTAGTCTGGTTTCAGAAGCTGACCTTCTTTGAGCCAGCTGTCTGTGTTCTAAGGATAATGCAGCTGCTGGGGTCTCTTCATCAGCACAGCCAGGTGGGAGGGAAAGGGGTGGTGCCAGCCCAGCAGCCCCCCTGAAGTGGAGTCTCTTTGGGGGGAACACAGCTCAGCAGGGAAAACTACCCTTGTAATTCTCCAGATGTTTTCAGAAACAAGCAGAATTATTTGTTACAAAGCTTCCCCACCTCCCACCCCTGAATTGGAGAGGTGGGAGAGAAAGAAATTTCTTCTTAATAGAAAAAAATAATTAAAAAAACCCCAGAGCTAATAAAATGAACCATGAAACACACACATACACACACACACACCACCTCAAGTCTATTAAGGGGGATTTGGCTTAACAGCTTTAATAGATCAGGCGAGCTGGTAAGAAACAAGCCAAGGGCTTCCCAGTGGGCGCTGCAAGCCTTCCCACAGCGTTCCATGCCTGTTGTCTTCTGGTGACTACTATATGCCTTCCCTCCATAGGAGTGGCACCGGGAGTGTCAACTAACCAGGCTGGCAGTGTAATTAATCCATTGTTTAGTATTATTGAAACACACTAGCCTGCAGCCCTTCCCTGGCAGCTGTCCCAGCTGAACAAGGGGGAGATCCTCCTTGGCTCTGGTGGAGCCCAGGGAAAAAGGGATGAGGGATGGCAGAATTGAGATGTCAGGTCCTGGGAAAGAGCAGCTACTTTTTACATAGGCCTGAGCCAAGCCTGGTTGTGAAGGAAGGACAATATATACCTGACTTTCAGTGCCTTTCTGGGGTTAGTAGTTTCAAAATGGGAGGAAAAGTCTTTTTTGGCTCCTGATGATTAAACATATTTTTTTAAAAAAATTATTAACATCTTTTGTTTTTACACCACCTTTATTTCCAAATATATTTTCCTTCCCTCTCCCTCTCCTCTCTTCAGAAAACCACCCCTTTATAAAGGGTAAAAAAAAAAGAATTGGGGCAAAAAGAACAGTTCAATAAAGTCAATCGAATACATCTGCAATGTCCCACACTGATAATCCCTGGTTCCTGAAAAGAAGGGAGGGAGGCACCCTGAGAAAGCCAATCTTCATTCCTATCTGCAGGGGATGGATGAGCAGTGAGTACAGGACTCTGGACAGAGGGAGTGAAGGCCCAGTCTCAAGGGAAGTCTTTATTGGCAAATTCCTCTATGTGGGTCTTCCTTTTTCTATATTTCAGAGGGGTTTTCATGACAAAACAGACCTGTAGCCACAAAAAGGATCAGAATCTTATACCAGGCAGAGTGATATTTTATTTTCTTTTCCTACCCCTCCTTTCCCCTCCAATTTCACTTTGTTTGATTTTTAAGATTCAGAATATTAAACTCTTGAGGGCAAGGACATTTCAGTTTGCATGCCAGGGTCTAGCACATAGTATGCATTTAAGAAATGCTTGCCGATAGTGTTTACTTTGTGCCAGGCACAGTTCTAAACACTTTAAAATCATTATTTCAATGGATCCTCAACCACCCTGGGAAGTATGTTCCATCATGATTCCCATTTTACAGATGAGGAAACTAAGGCCTACAGGGTGAAGTGACTTGCCCAGGGTCACACAGCAATCTGGATGTATTGGACCATGGAAGGCTGGGGTGGGAAGCAGGTGGGGCAAGCCTGAGGTAACAGACTAAGGGAAGGCCTGGCTAAGTTAAGGGTAACAGATTTGTTTATGAAAGGCCAGATTAAGTGGGAAGATGCAAGGGTAGTTCAAGGAGGTTCCCAGAATCCCTACCCCATCATTACCACTGGAGCTGGTAATAGTGTTTCTAGAACAGCAGTGACTAATGACAGTGTCCATTTCAAGAGCTAAGAGACGCACTAATGACACACTTGACACACCAAAGAAAGTTAGCTTCCATTCTGTATCTTGGATTTCATCTTGGGAATGGTGACAATAAAGGTAATAACCTGAGACATGTATTAACCTTTGCTAAGGTTAACTCCATAATAAAAACAAATCAGGGGTTTATTTCAAAGTTATAAAATTTTGAAAATGATTCAATTTATATTCTTCACATCAAGGAACTTTCCAAAAAAAAAAATATCTGAAAGGCTTAGGAATAGTGACAACCACTTCTGGAGGTCAGAAGAGAGAAATCAATTAAGTACCTACTATTTATTTGTCAGGCACTTGGTTAAATGCAAAAGACGGTCTCTGCTCTCAAGGAGCTTACAGCCTAACGGGGAATATAACATGAAACGTAATTATGTACAAACAAGATAACTGGGGATAATGGGCAAAGGCCAAATTTGACAAATCAAAGGAAAGATGCTAGAATGGGGAAAGGGGGAAAATGTAAGCATTTATATAGCACCTACTATGTTCCAGATGCTGTGGTAAGTGCTTTTTACAAATACTATCATCTCATCGATCCTTACAGCAAAGTAGATGCTGTTATTATATCCATTCTACAGTTGAGGAAACTGAGGCAGATAATGGTTAAGGGACTTGCCAAGTTAGTTTCTGAGGCTTGATTTGAACACAGGTCTTCCTGACTTCAAGCCAATGCTCTATCCACTGGGTTACCAGTTACCTGGGAGACCAAGCCTTCTTAAAGATGAAACTTTAGCTGAGACTTACAGAAACCCAAGCTGGATATGTGGAAGGAGAGTATTCCAGGTATGAGGAACAGCCAGTGAAAACACCTGGAGTCTGAAGGTGAATGTCTTATCTAGGAAGGGCAAGGTCAGTGTCACTGGATTTCAGTGTATATGGGAGGGAAAGAGACAGCTAGGTGTTGCCATAGTGCATAGAGTGCCAGACCTAGAGTTAGGAAGACTCCTCTTCCTGAGTTCAAATCCTGCCTCAGTCACTAATTAGCTGTGTGACCTTGGACAAGCCACTTAACCCTGTTTGCCTCAGTTTCCTCATCTGTAAAATGAGCTGGAGAAGGAAATGGCAAATCACTCCAGTATCTTTGCCAAGAAAACCCCAAGTGGGGTCATGAAAAGTCAGACATGACTAAACAATAACAATTATTCAATCCATAAAATAATGACAATGATGTTATTATACCTTACCTACTCATCCTTTGAGATGGGATTCATAGGAATTTAGAGACATTAGGAAATCCTTAAATTCATTTTCTTTTTTTTTGTTTGTTTTCTTTTTTCAGTTTTTTAATTTTTTAAAATTTATTTGTTTTCAGTTTCCTACAATCACTTCCATAAGTCTTAGATTTTCTCCCCCTCTTTCCCTTCTTCCTCCCCAAGACAAGATGTAATCTTAATGAGTTCTACACATACATTCTTATTAGCCACATTTTCACATTAGTCATGTTGCATAGAAGAATTAAAAAGAATGGGAAAAACCATGAGAAAAAACAAAACAAAACATAACACAAGAGAAAATATTCTACCTCATTCCGCTTTGTGATTCCATAGTTCTTTCCCTGGATGTAGATGGCATTTTGCCTCAAGAGTCCTTTGGGAATGTTTTAGGTCCTTGCATTGCTGTGAAGGGCTAAGTCTATCAGAAACAGTCCTTGCACACTGTGGCTGGTACTGTATACAATGTTCTACTGGTTCTTCTCCTTTTACTCAGCATCAGTTCATATAAGTCCTTCCAGGCCTCTCTGAAGTCTTCCTTATAAATAGTATTCCATTACATTTATATACCACAACTTGTTTAGCCATTCCCCAAGTGATGGGCATCCTCTCAGTTTCCAGTTCTTGGCCACCACAAAAAGAGCTGCTATAAATACTTTTGCACATGTGGGACCCTTTCCCATTTTTATGATCTCTTTGGGGTACAGTCCTAGAAGTGATATTGCTGGGTCAAAGGGTATGCACATTTCTGCCCTTTGAGGATAGTTCCAAATTGCTCTCCAGAATGGTTGGATCAGCTCATCCTAATGTAGTGTAGTAATGTAGAAAAATGAATTTTCTAAGTTCATTTTCAAGCTATCACTTATTGTTATGCTTACTTTACAAATGAGGAAACTGAAAGAGTGGGAGGTGAAAGTACATGTTCTCAATCATTGATTAAGCCCATAGTGGACATAGCGATTCACTTTTCCTCTTCTGAACTCAGTACATTCAAACACTCATACTCAACACCCTTCTTATTACCTGGGAAATAAACTGCAGTAGGGTGGAATTTCTCATCTTCCTTTTCCTTTAGAGAAGAAAACTGGGAGATACTCTGGATTCTAGCTGCCTACTGACTCCCTTCTGCAGGGGACCAGTGACCCAGCAGTCCTTTCTATTGGAATTAAATGGACCTAGTCCAAGCAGAGAGGCATCCCTTGTATGCTGTCATCTTACCAAGGGCACAGAAAGCCAGTAAAGATTAGAGGAAGTGATGCTGACTGAAAGATCACTTAGGAAGCACAGGCTGTTACTGTTGTTTAATTAGAAGGCTATTGGATTGCCAGGACCAAGGTGGGTTTGCTCCTCATTTCCCATCTGACGGCCCCCAGTGGCAGCATTTCAGACATTAAGGCTTTCTTGCTACACTGGTAGTGTGTGGTATTTTGTTTTTTTTCCCTCTTGTTTCTAAACCCACTGAGCTGAGAAATAGAATTCCCTGTTCTTGTCTTGCTGTTGGCTGATTAGCCACCAAAGGTTGCTACCTGCAGGCACTTTGGACTCTCAGCACTCCCTGCTCGGCAGTATTCATTTGCTGGTATCTTCTCTAAAATGTGTGTTTGCTGATTGTATCCTTGTCCTTGAAGGTGGCACCCTGCCTTCTTCTGTGTGAGAAACAGAATCTGAGGTTGTATATTGGTCTCTCTCTATAAATTCTCCATGTTGGAAAAACTATGATTTTATTCCCACCAGATAAATTATTTCCCAGCTGCTTTTATATTTCACCTGTGATGGAAGTGGATATGGGAGGTTTTCCTGAACATGAAACTAGGAAAGGAAACTCAGAGATGGAGGGTGGGGATAGGCACAGAATAAATCTTATTACAGTGCCTCAGGGGCTAAATACCTTTGATGTCCTGTGCATTTGTGGGTTCATTCTGATATTTTCTCGCTACAAGTGGGATGCCTCAAATAGTGGTTGCGCAGCGGCTTAAATCTCATTTGTGTGGCTAAGTCACAGTAGGATTAGTTTCTTGTGAAAAATAATTCCTTCCGCTGTTTTGACTCTGGGGTCCCTCCAAGTCACCACAAACATGTCTCAAGTATGTTTCAAGACATATTTATCTAAAGTTTCCTCAATGTTGAAAAGAATGATGTCAGACTTGAATGAGTTTTGTTTTTCCTTTTCTTTTCTGGCCATTTACAAAAATAGATCAGCAAACCATGGACTGGAAAAAAACATTCCTTTGTTTTGGAACTTTTCCTTATATTCTTCCTTCAGTGTTAGGATAATCTACTCAGAAAAAAAATTGATAGATTTTTATCTAATCAGGAAATTTCAAGGCTCCATTCATTCAGACTTATACTTTATCTCTTTCCTCCAGGCAGAAATGAACCTGGGCCATTTCAGAGAGACAAATTTCTGTCCTCTTTTAAAAAAACCTTTGGGAAGGAGAATTCACTACCTATTTCTATCATGTATTTCACTTTTTATTAATTTTGCTCTTAGGAAGTTTTTCCTAAAGTCTAATTCAAATCCCTCTTGTTCCAATAGATTTCCTCTTGTTATTTTAACCTGTTTCCTTTTGTTCTATGAGTAGTGGAGGTGGGGAGCAGTCAATAATAACCCTCTATTCACCAAACACAGATGTAAGAGCTCTATAGATGTGACGTTAGAATTTAGTTTAAAATGTGCACATGGAAATTCAACTATCTGCTGAGTACCATCCTCTTGCTACTGGAGCATGTAAGAAAAATGCAAACATTGCTGAGTAGAAATATGCAACAAGGGAGAGACTTTACTTCCCTTAAAGGAATTTCAGGGTCTTGCTTTGAAATTCTCCTGTCCATCTCCATTGCTAGAGTCACTGAAGACCCAGAATGTACTCACAAGATGTTTATGATACATTAGAAGTCCCTAAAGAGAAGCATGTATGTCCAGATCCCTTTATGAGGTTGAACTACTCCTCTGAGTCTAGAAAGGAACGAACCGTAGTAGGCAGGCAAGGCTGACAGTCATGGAGTAAGATTCATGGCGGATGGCAGAGCAGATTTCTCTCTCCCTCCTTCTTTAATCAGCCCTGTAGCTTTGATGGGAGCCCCTGGACCAGTAAGAGACACTGCGTCCAGTGTGAAGCAGAGACACACATTCCGGATAAAATAGAATCAGAAAGTCTTCTGAGAGAGGAAGCATCTTTAAGAAGTGGAATCCCTGGCAATCCAGAATCAGAATATGTAGAGAAGACTCTGGGAAATTAGCATGAGGATTTTATGAAAAGAAGAAAGACTTGAAGGCCCTCAACTCTCAGGACTTGTAGGCTGTCCATAATATTCATATCCTCGGTGTGTGCTTCATGAACACTGTACTCTAAATAGAACCCAGTCTTCCCACTGGAACTATGTGTATTTGTGTGCTTAAAGTTTATGGGAGGAATGTCTGTAGCTAATGTTCTTTTACTATGCCATCTTAGTAAATGTCTTTGCTAAGAGCTAATTGAGTCTACTGGCTGATTGTTAATGAAAAGCATGGTGATGAGGGCTTGTGAACTAGATTTGTAAATATAACCACCCCTCTGGGGACCCAACCTGACAATTCAGGTACTAGTTGAATAAGTTCACCAGAGGGGATGCTACACTTTCTGCTTGTAATTTCAGAAAACAGATGGTTTCCTGGACATAACTTACATAAACCTTAATTATAAATCAAACAATTCATGTTTCCAGGGAGGAAGGAAATGCTTCAGTAAGAATACATTAAAATAGATAATTTCCAACTAAATTTAAAGTATAGGTGAAAGTATACTATAGAAAGGGATGAGACCTTTAAAATAGGAGGTACGTACGTTATTTTCCTGTGTCTGCTCTTTGAGTGTCAATAAAAGGAGAATATCTCATCCCTTTCTCCCCACGCATATAAAAGATGATAGCAGATAAGACATGCTGTCAAATCCAGATCCATTAAAACTCTGTTATAGCTAATATACAGCTTCCCTTCTACTACCCTAAAAAGAAAATGGAAACAAAGGGTATGAATAATGTTAAGATGGGGAAAGGGAAAGAAAAAGGAAAAAGGCCTAAAGGGGATGTCCTGTGGACCCTCAAAGTGGAAGGAAATCTGAGGTCAGCTATGAGTCTGGGACTGAGACCCAGCATTTGTGGTTTTTGTCAGGTTAGCTGGGTGTGTACAAAGTGAAGAATTTGTTTTAAAATTATATAATGATAATCAAAGAAACACACCAAGTTTCTGGTTAAAACAGAAGTCTGACTTTCTGGAGACCCAGGACAATGCTCCAGGACACTCTTGCCTGGCAAAACCGAATGTGCTCTAATGGAGCGTTTGGCTATAGTGTCCTTGGCAGTCATCTATCCCTTGATTTGCAAATATTTATTTCTCATCCACTAGGTACCATTCACCGTGCTGGGTGCTGAGAGAACGTACAATCAACTCCCCAACAAGCCTATGTTAACTATGTGTCAGAACCTTTGCTGGACACACACATTAAACATTCCCCAGTCAAGGCGATGATGTTCTGGAAGGGAGAGAAAGCAATTACACTGATAAGTGAACAGACTAAACCAAGTAAATACAAGGGGATTTGGAAGGAGATTTGGCAAGGGGGTGAGGAGATTCCCCTGGGGAAGGATAATCAGGAAAAGTCTCTGGAAGGATGTGGTATGTGAGAAGAGGCCCAAAGGAAATTAAGTGTTCTAGGGGGCAGATGAGGATTTAGAACAGTTCCAGGCATGGGATGGGGTAGGAGTGGGCAGCCTTAGCAAAGGCACTGAGGGAGGAGACTGAGTACTGTGAGAGAACAAGGGGGAGGCAGGGTGGGGAGGAAGAGATAAGAAGTATTTATATAACATATACCATGTGTCTGGCAATGTGTTATCCACTTTGAAAAACAATTAGTATCTCATTAGACTTCACAATAACCCTGGGAGGTAGGTGCTATTGTTATCTGAAATTTACAGTTGAGGAAACTGAGGCAAATAGAGGCTAAGTGACTTGTCCTGAACTCTAGTAAGTCAATTTGGCTGGAATGCAGACTACATAATCTCTTATCACCTTGGGAAGACAGACTGGAGCCAAAATTTTAAAGTATTTAAAGACCCATGGAAATTCACTGAAGCTTCCTGAAAAAACAATCAAGAAGCTCTCATGAACCACAGGAGAAACTTTCAGGGAGCAGAACATCTGACCAGGAACCCCGAAGTCAGAAGCCTATAGCTCCAAAGTCCCTGCTCTTGAAAAATATGTATATGTATGTGTATGTGTGTACATGTATGTGTAGGTGTAGGTGTATATGTTTATGTATATATGTGTGTAAATATATACATATGGGTATATGTATACACATGCACTATATATGTACTACATAGTATATACAACACATTATATATGTATATTGATAACAAACACATTTTGCTTATATCTTTTGTTTTTGCATCAATAATAATTTTTCCAATATCTCTCCCTTCTTCCTTCCCATAAAGTCATCCAATATTGAAAACACATTTTTAAAAAAAAAGAGAAGGGGAGAGAAGAAATCAGCAAAAATATCAATCAATTCATTGAAAAAAATCTGAAAATACATGCAGTGAGCTACACCTTTGGACCTCCCATTCCTGCAAGGGAGTAAGGTGGGGGAATATCTTTTCATATCTCTTCTTTGAAGGCTTTGTACTTTTGCAACAACCACTTTTAAATGTATATGTGTGTATGTATCATCTCTCTCTCTCTCTCTCTCTCTCTCTCTCTCTCTCTCTCTCTCTCTCTCTCTCTCTCTCTTTCTCTCTCTCTCTCTGTATACATATATATATTTTATTTTTTCAATTTTCAAAACTCCTCCTTTCTCTCCCCCCCAAACCCCTAACCCCCAATTAAAAACAAATGCAACAAAAACCCAAACCCCTTTTGTAAACATGCATAGTTAAGCAAACAAATTTCCTCAGTAGCCATGATCCTCCACCCAAGAAAAGTTTCATTCTTCTCTCTGCATCCTTCATTTCTCTATCAGGAGGTGGGTAGCATGTTTTCTTATTAGTCCTCTGAAATTATGATTGGTTACTCTGCTGATCAGAGTTCCTAATTCTTTTAAAGACGTTTTCTTGATAATATTGTTATTATTGTATGTTATTGTATAAATTCCTCTCCTATTTCTATTTACTTTGCATCATTTCATACAAGTCTTCCCAGGTTTCTCTGAGACTATCACCTTCATAATTTCTTTTTTTTAAAAAAATTAATTTTCAACATTCACTTTCACAAGATTTTGAGTTCTAAATTTTCTCCCCATCTCTCCCCTCCACTCACCCCAAGACAGCATGCATTTTGATCATCCCTTCTCCCAATCTGCCCTCCCTTCTATCAACCCCCCACCTTCTCTGATCCCCTTCCCTCTATTTTCTTGTAGGGCAAGACAGATTTTTTTATACCCCATTGCCTCTATGTCTTATTTCTCAGTTGCATACAAAAACAATTTTTAACATTCGTTTTTAAGACTTTGAGTTCCACCTTCTCTTGTTTCATCCCTCCCCACCCACCCTCATTGAGAAAGCAAGCAATTCGATATAGGTTATACTTGTGTAGTCATGCAAAATGCTTCCATAACATTCATGTTATAAAAGACTAACTATATTTCCTTCTATCCTATCTTGCCCCCCCATTGATTCTATTCTCTCATTTGACCCTGGTCCCTCCTCAAAAGTATTTACTTCTAATTACCCCCTTCCCTCCCAATTGCCCTCCCTTCTATCATCCTGCCCCCCTTCACCCAGTGCTTATCCCCTTCTTCCCTACTTGCCTGTAGTGTAAGATAGATTTTTATACCCAGTTGAGTGTGCATTATTCCCTCCTTAAGCCAAATCCAATGAGAGTAAAGTTCATTCTTTCCCTTTGTCCTCCCCTGTTCTCCCCTCCATTATAAAAGCTTTTTCTTGCCTCTTTTATGTGAGATAATTTATCCCATTCCATTTCCCTTTTCTTTCCCAATATATTCCTCTCTAACCCCTTCATTTTATTTTTAGATATTATTCATCTCACCCTGTGCCCTCTGTCTATATATAGATGCATGTATGTGTATATACACACATGTATACATATGTATAACATGTATACATATGCATACACACACATATATAATCCAACTACCCTAATACTAAGAAAATTTTCAAGGGTTACAAATATTGTCTTTCCATGTAGGAATGTAAACAGTTCAACTTTAGTAAGTCTCTTATGATTTCTCTTTCCTGTTTACCTTTCCATGTTTCTCTTGGTTCTTATATTTGAAAATCAAATTTTCTATTCATCTCTAATCTTTTCATCAAGAATGTTTGAAAGTCCTCTATTTCACTGAAAGACCATTTCCCCCTGAAGGATTATACTCAATTTTGCTAGGTAGGTGATTCTTGGTTTTAATCCTAACTCCTTTGACCTCTGGAATATCATATTCTAAGCCCTCCATCCTTTAATGTAGAAGTTTCTAAATCTTCTATTATCCTGATTGTGTTTCTACAATATTTGAATTGCTTCTTTCTGACTGCTTGTAATATTTTCCCCTTGACCTGAGAACTGTGGAATTTGGCTACAATATTCCTAAGAGTTTTCCTTTGGGGATCTCTTTTAGGAGGCGACTGATGAATTCTTCTGATATCTATTTTACCCTCTGGTTCTAGAATATCAGAGCACCTTTTCTTGATAACTTCTTGAAAGATAATGTCTAGATTTTTTTTTTTTGATCTCAGCTTTCAGGTAGTCCAATAATTTTTCAGTTGTCTCTTCTGGACTTTTTTTCAGGTCAGTGGTTTTTCCAGTGAGATGTTTTACATTGTCTTCTATTTTTTTATTCTTTTGGGTTTTTTTTTATTATTTCTTGATTTTTCATAATGTCATTAGCTTCCATGTGCTCCATTCTAATTTTTAAGGAATTATTTTCTCCAGTGACCTTTTGGACCTCCTTTTCCATCTGGTCAATTCTGTTTTTTAAGGTGTTCTTCTCCTCATTGGTTTTTTGGATCTCTTTTGCCATTTGGGTTAGTGTGCTTTTTAAGATGTTCTCTTCAGCATTTTGGGTCCCCTTTAGCAAGCAGTTGACTTATTTTTCATGATTTTCTCACATCATGCTCATTTCTCTTCCCAATTTTTGCTGTACTTCTTTTATTTGATTTTCAAAATCCTTTTTGAGCTCTTCATGGCCTGAGACCACTTCATATTTTTCTTGGAAGCTTTGGATGTAGGAGCTTTGACTCTGTTATCTTCTTCTGGTTGTATGTTTTGATCTTCCTTGTCAGCAAAGTAAGAATCTAGAGTCTGATATTTTTTCAAGTTTTTGCTCATTTCCCTAGCCAGTTACTTGACTTTTGAGCTCTTTGTTAAGGTAGTTCTCTGCTTTCAGGGTAGGGGGAGGAGAAGGAGAGAGCATTCTGTCAGTCATTTATCCCCCACAGTCTGTAAGCCTAGAGCTCCAGAAACAGTTACTGTAGCTGCTGCTACTGCTTCCAAGGGCTGCTCCACCCCATCCACTGCCCTAGGGCTGGGGCTGGACCATTCTACTGTCTCACACAGGTCCAATAGCTTTTTTTCACTGAACTTCCAAGTTATCCTCTGTGTTTTGGAGTCTAGAAGTCTGGAAACTGCCACAGCTGCCAAAGATTCAGGCTCCCTCAAGCCTGCTCAGGCCCCAGGCACAGCCCATGCTGTACCATGCTCTGCTCCCAGCCTGATGCAATACCCACTTCCTGTTGACCTTCCAGGCTGTCTTGGGCTGGAGATTTGTTTCACACTGTCATTCTGTGAGTTCTGCAGCTCCAGAATTTGTTTAAAATTTGTTTTTACAGATATTTGCTGGGTTTGGGGGAGAGTTCAAGCAAATCCCTGCTTTTAATCCTCCACCTCATCTCCTCCCAGCCTTCATCATTTCCAACAGCAGAACAGAATTCTGTCACATTCATATACCAGCACTTATTCAATCATTCCCAGTTGATAGGCATTCCCTTGGATTCCCATTCTGTGGCACCTCAAAAAAAACCATAAGAGTGTATGTACATCCTTAGAGTTTATATTGATTAAAACTAATCCCTCCCAGAAACTGTTCTCCCTCTAATCTCCCCTTCTGCCTTCTCCCCTTTCCCTTCTATACCCCTATTAAGTGACATATATTTCTGTACCCAACTTTGTGTATATGTACTTTTTCCTCCTTTGACCAATTCAAGTGAAAAAGGTTCATGTTTCAGCTAGCCCCATCTTGTTTTTTGTATAGATGTTTACTTGAAAACATTATGCTAAAAAACTTGGGAGCAAGCACATAGCCTTGTTTCATTCCATTGGTGACTGGGACATACAATGCTGATGAACTTCTCATGCAACCAAATTATGACATAATTTTCCATAAACCCTTATGACTAACAATATCATAATAAATAATAATGACCTTGGTGAGCTCTACAAAGGTTCTTCTCCTGGCATTTCTCCTGGAGTTTTCAGGGAGCAGAAACCATATTGACTGTTCCTTGGCCTTTTCTGAAGCCACACTGGCTTTCAGGTAGATGACCATCCTTCAAGTGAAGGATCAGCTTACAAAGGAGGACTCTGGCAAGAATCTTGCCAACAATCACTAAGAGAGAGACCCTCCTGTGTTGTTATCAAATGTTTTCAAAGAGGATGAACAAGGCATCTAAGTCAGCTATGGCACTGATGGTAAATTCTTCAATTTGAAAAGGCTACAAGCCAAGACCAAAGCGGAGGGAATGTTGGTGCATGATTTTCTGTTTGCAGATTATTGTGCACTCAGTGCAGCTTCTGAAGCTGAGATGCATGCAGCAAAGTATGGATCAATTCTCTGCTGCTTGTGCTAATTTTGACCTAACAACAGCAAGAAAACATAGGTGCTCCATCAGCTATCACCACAGCATGCTTACATGGAACCATCACTTATAGCAAATGGAGATGCTTAGAATGCTGTGGATAAGTTCACTTATCTTGGTAGTATACTTTCCAGGGATGTACACGTTGACAAAGAGATTGACACACACATTGTCAGAGCTAGTTCAGTTTTTGAGAGGCTCGGAAGGAAAGTGTGGGAGAGAAGAGGTATTAGACTGACTACCAAACTGAAGGTTTACAGAGCTGTTGTGCTACCTCATTGTTGTATGTGAAACATGGACAGTCTACCAGTACCATGCCAGGAAACTGAATTGCTTCCATTTGAACTGGCTTAGGAAGATTCTAAAGATCACCTGGCAGAATATGGTATCAGACACTGAGGTTCTTACTTGAACTAAACTACCAAGCATTCAAACCCTGTTTTAGAGAGCGCAACTTTGATGGGCTGGCCATGTTGTTAGAATGCAGAATGTGCACTTGCCAAAAAGATTTTTTATGTAGAACTCACACAAGGTAAGCATTCACATGGTGGTCAGAAGAAGTGATACAAGGACATTCTCAATGTCTCTCTCAAGAACTTTGGAATTGTGAAACTTAAATATACAACCAGAAAAAGAAATATTAAATATTGAAACCTAATGCATAATAAGAAATATTGAAACTTAAATATATAATCAGAAATATTGAATACTTAATATTGAAGTATGATATTGAAACTTAAATACATAATTAAGTAATGAATAAATATTGAATATTGGATTAAATATTGAATATTGAATAAATAGAGAAATTTAAAATATTGAAGTTTAAATACATAATAAGAAAAGGGAGGAAAGCATGTCATGTGTACAGCAGAATATAAGACAGGATTCAAAATATATAGCAATAAATTTCCATTTCAAGAAATCCTATAAATAAATATTACATATTGTGGTGAAAAAAAAAAAAAAAAAGAACTTTGGAATTGATTGTGTGATATAGGATACACTGCTACAAGACCACTCAGCATGGCATGCCCATATCAGAGACGGTGCTGTACTCTCTGAGCAAAGCAGAATTGAAACAGCTCAAAGGAAACACAGGATGAGTATCTACCCCAAATGTTCACATGGACTATTTGTGCCCAACCTGTGGCAGAGCACCCTGAGCTCATAATACTCTGATCAGCCAGTTGGAAACATTGAAACTTGACTCTAGCATAGTGATGTCATTTTGGTCTTTTTTGAGGGTGAAGGATAACACCCAGATGTTCACTTGAACATCTTAATCATGTGAGATGATTTCCTCTACCCTTCCTTCCCTTTCCCCTCCTGTATTGCTCTTCCTTTCTCTTTCCATGCTTCTCTTAAGTTCATCAAGACCTAACAAAACTACTCCCAGTCCTTGTCTAATTATAATCCTTGTGTGATCCTGATGGGCAGTTGATGCAGTGGATAGAGTGATGGGTCTAGAGTTGGAAAGATGACTCTTCCTGAGTTCATATCTGACACTACCCATATGGCCCTGGGCAAGTTAAACTTTGTCTCAGTTCCCTCATCCGTAAGATGACTTGGGGAAGGAAATGGCAAACCATTCCAGTGTCTTTGCCAAGAAAACTCCAAGTGCGGTCATGAACAGTGAGACGCGATTGAAATGACTCTACAACATGACGTTGATGATGATAGGGAGAGTTCAAAGGGGACACATTTACCATCTCCCCATATTTGAAGGTAAATCATTTATAATTAATTCCTAATGACTGATCATATTTATCTCTTTATGTTTCTCTTACCTCCTTGGTTTAAACTTCTAAGTTTTTACACAGCTCTGGTTTTATCCCCAGGAATGCTTAGAAGTCTTTTATTTTATTATTTTTCCCCCTATAGGAGTATACTTAGTTTTCCTGGATAAGTTCTTCTTGGTTTTAACCTTATATTACCTTCTGAAATATATTTTTCTAAGCTTTCTTCTCTTTTATAGTGATAGCTACTAAATTATGTGTGATTCTGACTGTGCCTCCTCAGTATTTTAATTTTTTCCTTCTGGTTGCTTGTAGCATTTTTTTCTTTGATTTAAAAGTTTTCGATTTTGGTTATACTTTTCACAGGAGTTTTCATTTTGGGGTCCTTTTGAAAATGGTTGGTGAATTCTAGCTATTTCTACTTTGCCCTCTGAATCTAAGAGATCTAGACATTTTGTTTTAAGATTTCTGGAAATGTTATGTTTGGTCATGGCATTCAGGTCCAGTGATTCTTAATTTTTTTTTTTCTCCTCAGTCTTCCTTTCTTCTCCAGTCTTCCATTTTCTTGTTTTTCAATTTTTTTGTGAGGTCTTATATTTCTTGTTATCTCATGGAACCATTGGCTTCTTTAATCTATTTTAATTTTTAGGATGTTTGTTTTTTGGGCACCTCTTGTGCCAAGCTATTAATTCCCTTTTCAATTCCTTCTTCTATAGCTCTTGTTTCTTTTCTGTTTTTCTCCTTTTTGTGTTCTTATTTCATTTATTTAAAAAAAGAAAACTTTTTAAACTCTTGCTTCATCTCTTTCAGGAATTCTAATTGATTTTGTGCCCATACTGCATTTTTCTTTGGGACTTTTACCCTTAATTATAGATGATTTGGAGTAATTTTCTTCTCCTAAATTTCTATCTTCAGCATCTCTGTCATGATAACTTTTTCTTATGCTGAGATTCTTGTTTTGTTTATTTGTTCTCTCAAATTACTTCTTGTTTTCAGATTTCATGTTAGGACCCAGCTCTGCGCACTTCTGGTTGTAAAAGTCCTGGGCTGCTCCTGCTGCTGCTTTCTTGGGGTATTGAGTACTACGTTATTTCAGGATCTCAGGGATAAATATGAAGTTCTACATAAATTCAAAAATTTTCTCTATGAACACAGGATAGGTGAGATATGACTAGGCTAAAATTCATTTGAAAAATATTTGGATATTTCAATGGATTTATTTAATACGAGAGGGGAAAATTGTAGTATCCTAGAATATATGTGATGCATATTGACAATAAGCAGATGTAATTTCTTCTATCCTCTGTCCCAGTCAGACCATGTTAAGAGCATTGTCTTTAATTCTAGGTACCTTATTTTAGTAAGTAAATTAATAAACTGAATTAGGTGCAGAAGAGTCCTACTAGGATAGCAAGAGAACTAGAGAATAGGTAAGATGAGAATTCACTGAAGAAACTAGGTATTTCCAGCCTGAAGAACAAAAGTCTTAGAGGAGAAGAGAAACTGTTGTTAAATGTTCAAGTTAAAGGACTATCATTTGGAAGAGAGAGTAAATTTGTCCTTTGGCCCCAGGAGGTAGAAATAAGAACAAAAATGCCTAAGTTGCAAAGAAACAGATATTGGTTTGATTTTAGGAAGAAACTTCTCAATGATTATAGTTGTTTAAAAAATGCAGTGAGTTACATTGGGAGAGTTGTGGGTTACCTCACTGGAAGTTCTTAAGGGAAGGCAGTTGATCATCTGTTGCTATTATGTAATAGAGTCATTCAGTAACATTGCCAAAAGTAGAGGCTGATTTGAAAGAAATGAGATCAACTCAATGACCAACCATGATTCCAGAGGACAAAGAAAATATGTTGTGTACCTCCTGACAGAGAAGTGATGGACTCAGGATGCAAAATGATTTATACATGTGTGCATACATGTATGTATATATGCATATGTGTACACATGTGTATAATATATAGCATAATCAAAATGAGAATTTGTTTTGCTTGATTTGTTACAAGAATTTTGCTTCCCCAAGTTCTTTTTTCCTCCTTGGATTGGGTGAAGGGATGAGAAGGAAAAAAATAAATACTTGATCAATGAAAAAAATAAAAATAGATCAAATGCTCTCCCTGCCCCCAAATGGGAGTTTGGGTTGAGCTAGATGACCTTCTGGCCCCATCTTCATTTCTTTAGTCTTCTGAACCCATCATTCTAGTCATTTTACTGAAACTACTCTCTCTGGGGTAACTAATGGCCTCCATGTTACTGAATTCAATGACTCCCTTCCCCAACCCCTCCCCATTTTCTTTTATTTTCCTGAAGTGAACAATGGTTTACCACTCCTTCCCACTAATTATCCCTTTTAGCTTCAGAGACAAAGCCCTTTCCTGTTCTTTCTCCTTCTTCCTTTGTAACTACTGACCCTATCTCCTTTGCCGGTCCTATATCTTCTTTCTACTCTTGAAATGTGTGTATTCCCCAATGGTCTGTCCTTGGTCCTCTTTCTCTTTCTTTCCTATACTCTGTCTTTTGACAATCTCATTCATTTCCACTGCCTCAAGTATCACCTCTGTACAAATATCTCTAAACACTATTTCTAGACATGACTTCTTTCTGTATTCCAGGCTCATATATCTAATTGTCTATCAGATATCTCCACCGATTTTTCAATCCAGAACTGCATTTCATGGCACAGGGAGTTTTTATTGAGGTAACTTCATCTACTAACACAGATTGGAATCAAACTGATATCTCATAATCTTAGATAGTTGACTGGACCACTGAGAAGTTGCAAGTTAACCTGAATTCAACCGGCCAATATACAGCAGAGCTAGGAATTTGAGCATAGGGCTTCTTGACTCTGAGGCCCCCTCTCTATACAATATACCATGTTGCCTTTCCTCTTATTTATCCTTTCAATACCCAGAACTTAACAGGTGCAAAATTCAACTCTATTTACATTCCCTAAAACTGCTTCTTTGATTTCACTCTTTCCAAGCACCATCATTGAACTGGTTTCCCATGGCTAAGACCTCAGGGTTATCTTTGACTTTCCTTTGCTTTCACCTCCCACATATAGTCACTTATCAGATCCTGTCAAGTCCATCTCCACAATATTGCACAAATCCACCCCCACTTCTTTATATTCTCACTATTCCAAATCTTTTCTTCACTCCTAATCCCTGCCTGTCTTGCTCACAGCAGATGACTTTGCCTTCCACTCTATAAAGAGCAAGTCTGGCCACATAAACTTTGCTCCATTTCCCTCCAGTTCACTTCAAAGTATATTTCTATCTTCTTTTATTCCCTCTTTCTTCCCTCCTGTCTCATAGAAATAAACATCCATCTTAGAAGGTCAAGACCTAGAGAGGGCCACCTCCAGTAATCCTGATCTATATCTTACCATTGGACCCTGATGGCTCTGGAGCAGAAAGGGTTAGGGTTAGGTTTACAGATAAAAAGCAAGGTTGAAATGCTGGCAATGTAGTACATAATGACCCATGGCCCCATGTTCCACCAATTCATCAAGACTCAGCCCCATCTTTGAATGCAGGAAGCATTTCCTCAGACAATTCTGTCTCTCCCCATCAGCCCATTCTTTGGTCTCCTTCACGTCCTGGAAGAAAGCCCACCTGCTGGCATGTGTGTCCATCAGTGGCTGTTGGCCTCTGTCTCCCATGGGGTGCTAGGCCTTATGTGCGCCTGAGGGGCCAGTATATCAGAGATGGGAAACCAGGAGGAGAGCTAATGTCTTTTCACGTGCTGCGTCTGTGAGTACTGAGGAGCGCTCACCATCCCACCTGTGCTTTGGCTTTTGCTTTGCCTAGTGAATTCCAAGGTCTGGTGAAACACACTGGAGGCTGCCACTGTGGGGTGGTTCATTTTGGGGTCTGAGCTTTGGCTGATCTGCAGCTTTTTGACTGCAACTGTAGCATGTGCAAAAAGAAACAGAACTGACACTTCAATGTTCCATTGCTCCAAGCTTCTGAAGGGTGCTAAGAAAATAACGACTTACACCTTCAACACTCCCCAGGCCCAGCATACATTCAGCCAAGAGCTGCGGGGTGCAGTTTCTGTACACCTCTGTCCAACCCTGATGGTTATAGAATTGCCCCCACCCCCGCCTGGATGAAGGCAACGTGCCCAACATCGTCACTGAAGAGTTCAACAGCAACAAGTGCGAAAAGGTGATGAAGGAGCACAAGATTATTCAGAGCAAGTCCAAAGAGTGACCCCTCTCTCTGCCTCCGCTCAGCCTGGCCCATGAGAATGAGGCACCTTAGGACAAGACAACTTGACCCAACAAAGGAGCTTATGATCTATGTGTCTGGGAGCCCAAGGGTTTTCTCCAGTTTTGTCTGAGGCAGGACAAATTAAAACAACTCACTTTTCATACAGAGAAGCAGCTGATGTTCTTTCTGACTCCTAGGGCTACATGGCATTCCCCCTCAGCCCAATCTATGGTCCAGATCATTGCAATTCCTCCCCTTCCTTCCCAACTTTCATGTGAGCTTTTAGGGACATGAGCCTCCTTTGGTTTTTATTAAAGATAATTATTACTCTGAAAAAAAAAAGACCTAGATATGTATGCTCTTTATGACTTTGCTTCTTCAATTATCTTGCCCTTTTCTGGCACCTTAAACATCTTCCTTTCCATTGGCTCCTTCCTCTCAGTTTACAGTCATGCACAGATTTCACCTTTCTTAAACATAAAATAAAGTACCTCTTGACTCTTCAAGTTATTAGTCTCTCTCCTTTTCCTTTCATCATCTAACTCCTTAGAAGAGTGGTTGGTATACACTGCTTTATTCCTGACCTCTTTTCATTCCTTGACCCTTGACTTAAGTCTCTTGACTCTGTGAAACATCCTTATTGCTTCAGAACTCTGATCAATGCAATGACCAGTAGTGACTTCAGAGGACAAAGGTACTCCTTCTTCTCTTGGCTTAAAGTTCTTGGCCATAGTTCTCTTGGAGGAGCCATGGCAGTGGAATGAAGTCTATATTTCTGGCATGGAAAATATGTTGATTGTTTTGCTTAACTACAGTTCTTTATGAGACAGGGTACTATAGGGGTGTGGAAGAGTAGTAAGCTAGAGGAGGTCATTGGGAAATGACAATTATATAAAAGAAAACTAGACATCAGTAAGATACTTATTTAATAACACATTTTTCTCTTGAGTTGAAGTTTACCAGTAACATTCTAATCACCAAGTCCTATGAACTATTTTCAGTCCTAATTATCTTGGCCTTCTCTGGGACATAGCTAACCAATCTTTTCCTCTTGCAACTTGATCTTTCTTTTGGCTTCTGTGAAACAGCACTAACCACTTTCTATCCCTATCTTGCTAATCACATGCTTTCTCTCTTTCTTGTTCTTTTCCTCTACATTTGTAGATATTCCACCAAGATTCTTTCATCATCTCTCTTCTCTCTTTGTTTGAACCCTTGGCAGTCTTAATTCCTACAGCTTCAGCTCTCATCTCTCTATGGGAGACTCTCAGATCTGATCTCTTCTGTGGTCCAGAACTGCCCTTCTAATTACCTTCTGAACAGTCCTAGCTGAATAAGACAGTGGTGAAGCAAAAAGAAGATGGCGTTGGGAATCAAAGAACTTGGGTTTAAATTTCTCTTAAATTCTCTAGGCCCCCATTCCCTCAGCTATAAAATGAGAGATCTGGAGAAAATGATCTCCAAGTCCCCTTTCAGCTTCAAATTCTATGATCCTATATCTTGTTACTACCTAAAACTAAAAATATCTGATGTTGAACTTATTACTTCCCCACTTCCCACCAAACCACGTCCTCCTCCAGATTTCCTTATTTCTATTAGCTGGGAGGATCATTCTTCCTGTCACTCAGGCTCAAAACATGAATCATCTTTGATTTCTTTCTCTTGCCCCCGCAGCCAATCAGTCATCAAGTCTTGTCAATTCTACCTCCATGACTTTTCTTGCCCCCCTCCTTTCCATTTCCACTGCTACCACCCAAGTTGACCTCATTTACAAAGCCTTCCTAATCCCAGGAACTCAAAGTAATTGTTCCATCTCCCTCTGGCTTCCCCTAGCATGTTATTTGTACCTTTTCTCTGAGACTTACCATATGTTCCCTTGTATTTGTGTACATTTTACTTCCTCTCCCATACTGTGTTACAACAAAAGTTTGTATTTGATTAGGGGTACCTCGATTCCTTACCAGAAATAATCACTAAACTAATTCCCTAAGTTCTTCAGAATGAACTGTCTTGGAAAACCAGTGATCTTCCGATTTTGCAAGTAGCCCGTGTAGGGGGTGTGAACTCAGAACTTACATTTACACAATACTGGGACTGAGAACACATTCACCATCCAATTAATTCTCTGTTACTAGGCTATACAGGAGACATATAAATCCAATAGCAAATAGTTTAATTAACACATGAAATAAAGGAGAGACAGAGACAGAGAGAGGAGAGAAGGAAAAGAAGAAAAAGAAGGAGAAGAAAAAGAAGAGGAAAAAGAAGAGGAAGAATCAGTGAAATCATTTATATACAAATAGGTCCAATTCACCTTAGGTATAAATTAATTCCCCTGACTCCCTAGCACTAGGTTGAATGGGACACAATCACTTCAGAACTTATGGCTTCAGTGAGTCTGTCTATTAATGAATATTTATTAAGGATTGCTATATGCCAGGCATTGTACTAAACACCAGGATTTTTAAGAAAGAGGACAAAGACAGTCCATGCCCTCAGGGGACTCTCAGATTAATAGAAGAGACAACATGGCAAACAACTATGTACCAACAAGATATAAACAGGATAAATGGCAAATAATTAGAGGATGAAAGATGCTAGAATTAAGAGGAGTTGGTAAGGGTTGGTAAGGGTTTTCTGAAGAAGATGTTATTTTAGTTAGGACTGCAAGGAAGTTAGGGAAGACAGCAAGTGGAGATGAAGAAAGAGAACATTCCAGGCATGGGAGGGAGGGGCAGCCAGGGTTCATGGACTGGTAAGGAAGCCGGTGTCATTGGATAGAACAGTATGTGTCATGGAGTAAGGTCCAACAAGACTGATAAGGTAGAGACAAATTAGGTTATGAAGGGCTTTGAATGCTAAGCAAGGCATTTTGGAGTCAATAGGGAACCACTGCAGTTTTCGGTTGTGGGCTTTGGGAGTGGAGGGATATGATTAGACCTGTGATAGGGATGGAGAATAGATTGGAGTGGGGAGAGACTTGAGGAGGGCAGACGCACTAGCAGACTGTTACTATAGTCCAAACTGAAGGATGATGAAGTTCTCTACTAGAGTGGTGGCAGTGTCATGGAGAGAAGGGGGTGAATATGAGAGAAGCTGCAAAGGTGAAATTGACAGGTTTTGACAACAGATTGATGTAGTGTGGGAGGGATACAAGGTAACAATAATTGATTATAACAATAACATTTGAACTCCATTTACTATGTGCCAGACACTGTACAATTAGTGTTTCATTTGATTCTTACAACAGTCGTGAGAAATAGGCGCTGTCCATTTTACAGATGAGGAAGAGACAAGTGAGTTAAGTGACTTGACCAAGGTGGTCCTACTATCTGAGGTCTACTTTGAACGCTGGTCTTCCTGACCTCAGGCCCAACATCCTATCCACTGGACCATCCAGATGACTAGTGAAGAGTTGAGGATGAAAGATTGCAAGCTTGAAGGTCTGAGCAGAGAGTGTTGGCCTCTATAGTAATAGGGAAGTTAGAAGGAAGAGAGAGTTTAGAGGGAAAGATAATGAGTCTGGTTTTGCACATGTTGAGTTTAAGATATCTACTGGTCATCCAGTCCCAGGTGCCTGAAAAGCAGATGGAAAAGTGAGATTGGTAGTCAGTAGGCACAGGACAGGTAGACTTAAGAATCATTGGCACAGAGATGGTAACTGTTAAATCCATGGGCACTGATGGGACCACCAAGTAAAGTAGGATAGAGGGACAAGAGAAGGGAGCCCACAATAGTGGCAAATGCTTAGGATGTTATCTGACTCCTGAAATCATTTGCGAAATGTCCTTTATTAGGCTGAAGACCTGAGAAGTCTCTCACCTGAGTTCTGGAGTCATCAGGGTCTTGCAAGATTTCCTGGGGGTCAAGGACAGTATGGCAGGACTGTTTAATGTGATGCCTCTTTGTCATCCCTGCTTCAACTAGCCCATATACATATACTGGACTCAAAAACCCTACTTTCTAAATTTGCCACTTTGTGGAGTACTCCTTACTAATCAGGGTGATTAGGTGATATCACCATGTATCAGCCAACTTAAGAACTATGAGAGACATAGAGCACTGAATTTTTCCCAGTGTGTCATGTATGTCGTTAAATGGAGGTACTGTGGAAAAATGATCCAGGTGAGGAACTTTCTCTGCCATTGTAGATCAGCACTTTCTTTGTTGAAGAAGCAGTTTGCATCAAAGAGAAATGATCACTGAACCAACTCTTGCATTTAATATATCTTAAAAGGAGTGATTCTGTCCTCTGGTTCTCTCTCTTCCATTGACCAAACATAGCAAGACCTTTTGAGTGTTCTCTTAAAGTGTGTGTGTGTGTGTGTGTGTGTGTGTGTGTGTGTGAGAGAGAGAGAGAGAGAGAGAGAGAGAGAGAGAGACAGACAGACAGACAGACAGACAGAGAGACAGAGAGGGGCAGAGAGAGAGAGAGAGAGAGAGAGAGAGAGAGACAGAGAGAGAGACAGAGAGATTCCTTCTATCCAAGGAGCTATGACGGTGAGAGCACATAATCAGTAATTCTGAGATGACGGCTCTCAGAAGCAGTGTGCCAGTTCTTATGGGCCAATTGTTACATTTTCATTATGAGCATTTACACCTCAGAAATTAACAAACACACCAGGGTCTTAATTTATTGTTTTCTTGATTGTCTAGATGTATGATGCACATTAAACTTAACAAGTGTATCTTGTGTACATCGCTGTTGTTTTCCTCTGGAGAGCTGGTTGTTAAACATTTTACCATCAGTTTCCAGCCTTGTAGAAAACCAGTGAGTTCAAAAAGTTGGGAGCTACTGGACCTGTTAGTGATAGTTACACTGGAAAAAGTGTTCCCTAAAGTGATGACAATGCTTCTTGGAAAAGATGATCTCCCCAGGAAAGTGGGGCCAAGCAATGCCTCAGAAGCTATACACCACAGGGAAGATGTTCATATACTGCAAATCTAAGTGAAGTTGAAACGACTATTGAGCAATTTCACAAATTGCTTCATGTTTTAATGTTTTAGGTATCAGTCTCTTGGAAGAACATAATGGGAGTTTTGAGTTACTGTTTTATGTTTTAAGTCTTTGTCAATAAGCACTTAGAAATCTTTCATGTTTTAAACATGTCTTTATTCTTTCTTTTTTCTTTCTTAGTGGAGGAAATAAATAGCTGTCCTATACTTTATCTACTTTTTACATTGAGTACTTTTCTATAATGGAACCTATTCTCCCTCTTGAAGAGACTTCAGGCATGAGAAATCTCCTCTGGGGTTCTGAGGCTGGGGCTTAAAATAAATACCAGAGACAAAAAGAATCCTGACTTACCTGTTCAAAGGCCAGAATTTCAGAAGGTTGAACCCCTTCTGTGTGAGTCCAGAGCTCAGGCCCCTTAGTGGAAGAGGACAGCCCAGTTTGCCTGGGCTAGCGGCTCTTGAAATATACACATAGCAGTTTTTTTTCCTACTGTCTCTTTACCTTCTTACACTCTAGCTTCTCCTTAAAGTTAGGGTGTTTATGTCCATCCTGGTTTGGGGTTTTATTTACCTTCTCAAAATAGAAAGCCAGAGGACACCAAATACATTTTCCCATGTCTTCCAGAAAGCTCTCCCCACCTTTACTTGTCAAACAAATGCCTCCAAATATTTCTTTACTGAGACTTTTCCTCTCATTCAGTGTCTCTAATGGGTGCCCTTTTAAGCAATTACCAATGACCAAATTAAGCAAATACACCAAAATAAAAATGAAGTTATTCCTGATCATGCTAGAGATCTACAAAGCAGCTGGCCAATATATGTGAGCTTCTTGAGGACAGGTGTAGTCCTGCGTATATTTGTGTTCCCTATGATGCCTAGCACGGTCCTTTGAACAACTCAACAAATATTGGTTGAATGAATGAATGAACCAGATGGAATTTGAGGTAGAGCTTGAAAAATGACTAGGAATTTTATAGTAGGATATAGTTGAAGGCAAGGGGGAGAATCCCAAACAGAGAGGACATGAACAAAGTTTCAGGGAACCTGACTAGGATATGAAGTCCTTATAGAAAATAGTGGTACCAAAAAAACCAAGAAAAGTAGGTTGGAGTATGGATGACCTTAGATGTTAGGATGAGTAGTGTAGACTTTATATATTGGATAATGGTGAGCCAAAGAGGAATTTTGAGCAGAGAATGATATGCTCAAGGATTGCTTTGGTAGTGGTGTTTAAAATGCCCTGTAAAGGGAGGAACCAAAGGCTGCAATATATTACAAGACCAGTTATAATAAATAATCCAGAAAATTAAACCCTTAACTTCAAATGGAAATGCAAACCAAAAGATATATTAGAGAGATATTTCTGAATCTCCATGGTGGCCAAAGGGTCCCTTGGAACTCTTCCATAGGAGCCATGGGAAAGAGCACCTGCTTCTTCCCTCTCTTCTTTCTCACAGTTTGAATTTGTCCCCTATGACTTTCCTTTCCTTTCTTATGGAAGTTCAGGACAGATAATGAGAAAAGCCTTCAGGGGAACAGTTACTAGGCTGTCAAGGTATGAAAATCAACATAAGGCTTTGACCCAGCACTTCAGTGGAAACAAAGTAGACAAGGAAGACAAAAACAGAAAGGAAGGGTCCATAAAATTAAAAACTCCACTTTTGTGGAAGCAAAGAACTAGAAACAAACAAAAAAAGATGCCATAAGCGTAGGATGGGCATACCTGGCCTGTGCTCTGTGTGTATCTAAGGTGGGTGTACAATGACTGGGGAACAGCTGACCAAACTATGGCATGTGAATGTAATGGGACATTACTGCAACATAAGAAATGACAAATATGACAAATTCAGAGAAACATGAAAATGCCCATGAATTAATACAAAGCAGAGCAGCCAGAACTAGGAAAACAATTTACACAATGACTACAATAATATAAATGAAAATAATGCTAAAAGGCAAGGGAACATGGATGAAAGGCAATGACCAATTTCTGGGGATGGATGATGAAACATATTTCCCTCTTCCTGGTGGAGATGTAGGATCCTAACCCTGGGCAATATTGTATACTCTATCAGATGCAGGCAGGGGGAAGTCTTTCTGTTTTTCTTTGCAACAACAAAAGGTTATATGGGGGAGGGTAAGAGAAAGAAAAATGAAAAGTCTAAGAAAACACGGTTTAAAACAACAAAAGGTAAAAATACAACTTTTTTAAAAAAAGGAAAATCACTATAAGGCCTTTGAGGAATAATGTTATAGATGAAATAAGCATTGTAGGGAGGGGAAAAAATGTAGAATTCTTAGGCAATGTAGCAAAGATAAACTAAGGATTATTCTAGAATGGATTAAACTGACAAATTATGAATTTTAAAGGAAGATAAATCAGAGGGAAAAGGACGCCTCAGGTACCCCAGCATTTTGCTAATTTAAACAACAATGGCGCCTCTCAATCACACTGTCTCTAGGGTTCATACCATGGCATCATATTATGCAGGAACTACCTTGTAAATATGAGGTCTTTGGCTCTGCCCCTTTGATATTTCTGGTAATTAAACCTTTTGGGACAATGTTCAAAATAATGTATAGTATACTAAGTCTCCGGTTATAACCAAATGAGGTTTTCGAGTACAGGGCTTAGAAATAAAGCCAGAAGAGAAAAGAGAAAGGGATGAAGGAAGGAAAGAAACAAAGAAAGAAAAAAAGAAAGAAGAAACAAAGGAAGAAGAGAAGGGAAAGAAGGAAGGAAAGGAAAGAAAAGAGGGAAGGAAGGAAAAGAAGAAAGGAAGGATAATTTTAGGGCCTTAGAATTTATGATACAGATGCTATTTCTCTCAAATTTGGAGTTACAAAAGCTACTAGGTTCAATGTAGGGAAAGTTTGGGAAATAAGTGTGTCTCAGTTACTCAGGCCCCTATCCCAGATCAGCTGGGAACCTCAGAAATTATTCATCCAAACTCAATTTGTACCTTCCTGACAGACCAGGCAAGGCATTTACAAAGTAAAACATTTAATCAGGACAAAATGATAAGTGAAGGATAAGAAAACATATCCCAACCCTGGTTCCTGAAGAAGTACAATCTCCTCCCAAATTCCCATAGAGTAACTTCAGTGTCTCTGGGATTTACACTTCTTAAACTGTGGAAAACTCTCTTCCTTTGTCTGTAATGAGGTGTGTGTAGCCTTGAAAAGAGAATTGCTCTAGAGACCTCCACAATACCTTTGGGGAACCCAGGGAAATAATCCCTGGAAAGACTCATGTTCCGGACTGGGCATGGGTCTGGCAAAGTCTTTAGTGTGGCCGAAAGGAATCTGACTATAATACCCAGGTATCTTCTCAGAGGATCCCTCAGTGCCACCACCTTTTTGTGCTACGGAAGTCTCAGCTTGTTCTCATGCTGTTACTGCCCCTCTTTCTGTGTCAGGTACTTCCATGTTGGGCACTGCCATGTTTGCTTCTTTATCTGACTTTCCTCCTCCTCCTCTTTTTTTGTCCTTTCTTTCTCTTCCTCTTCCCTAGTTTATGTGTTGAAACAGCTAGGTGGCATGGTGGATAGAGTATGGTTAGAGTGAGATAAATAAGAGTTCAAATCTAGCCTCAGATACTTACTAGTTGTATGATCCTGGGCAAGTCATTTAACCTTTATTTGCCTCCATTACTTTATCTATAAAATGGGGATAATAAGAATGCCTGCTTCTCACAATTGTGAGAATCAAATGAGATGATATTTGTAAAGTGCTATTGAGACCTTAAAGTGATATATAAATGCTAGTTATCATTAATATTGTGAATGGAAACCTATCAAGACTGTAAATATTTAACTTCTGGGGAAAATTCTTCAGGCTATATACTGAGAGTGGTACTAGTGGTATCATTCTTTATTTTATAGTGTCATCGGCTTCTAAGACTTGGAGATGGCTATCATAGTCATCTTTGTGGCTTTGCTATCCTGTTTCTCTACCCTGTCTGAACATTATAAAGACCCAGGGGATAAGGATGACATCAGTTTACTCAGCTCCATCTTCCCTCCTTCCTGTATGCCCTTCCGAATCCTTAGAATGTGCAGAAAAGGGAAGAGCTTTCCTCTGGAGTGTCTGGGGGAGCTTAAGAGAGATTCCTTTTCCTAATGCAATTTGAGAGAAGGCTAATTAAAGGTTGCTGGATCCAGAGTGCAGTAATATTCAACAAAATAAGCAGTAAGGCCTACTTACCAGTCAGTTACCCATCACAGTGCCCCTACCTCTCTGCATTTGCCTATCATGTAGTGGATTGGACTCCCCACACCTCAGGCTGCATGATTTTTTTTTTTAAAGGAAGGGTGGAGTGGTGTTAGGTCTGATAAAGTAGATGCACACATCTTTCTGTACCCTCCAAGGAAAGAAGAGAAAGGAAGAATTAAAATGGAAGGATTAAAAAAGGGGGAATAAAAGGAAGACAGGAAAGGGTGGAGGGTGGAAGAAAAAAATTTAAATCCCCATGATTCCTCCATCCAGTGATGTTTCTGTGGTCTGTTTGTGAATGATTAATATAATAAGGGCATCAGAAGAAGGCTGCTAATAATGAACACTGATTGGGAGCAAGCCACAGCTGTTCTGATGGATTTCTGAACAGCAGTCTCTTGCTGAATGAGCCTCGTGATTATTTATCTACAACCCAGGGTCTTCATTGTGTAAGCTCTGCTGTCTCAGCCTCTGTGCTGTCTGGTGTGCCAAAGCCATAGAAATCTCTGATGATGATGGATTCTAGAGGAGCTGCTTTCTGTCTTCTGTGCAGTGTGGTACTATCCTAAATAAGGACACTTAGGAAAAAATCAGACAACCCTTTTCAGATCCACAAGGAGGGCAGCCGGAAGCTGGAATATCCATCTCTGCAGGGCCAGACACAAGGGAAGCATACATGGAGATGTCTGATTGTTCAAAAGACAGTCTTGATTCTATTTGCAAAGGGGCAATTTAAACTCATTATTAACACATATACACAGGTAGATCACAGAGTCATAGAATATCAGAGCTGGAAGGAACCATACGAACCATCTAATCTAACAATCTACCCTTATCTCTCTTTTTGCAGATGAGGAAACTAAGGTTCAAACAAATGAAAAGACTTGCCCAGGGTCACACAGCTAGTTAAGCGGCAGGTTCAAGATTTCAACTGGGGTCTTCAGACATCAATCCTAGAGCCTCTTCATGACATACAGTGACTCAAAGCCAGTCCATCAGCATTTATTAAACATATCGTGCTCAACAAAGGAAAAATTGCTCCAGTTTTCAGGATGATTCAGGCTGAAAAATCTTTTTTCCTAAATTTACCCACTATATCTACCAGCATTTTCTGTTACAGTAGTCAAATCTCACTTTAAGAATCTGTTTTAAGAAATGTGGCAGGGGAGGAGCCAAGATGGTGGAGTAGAAAGACTCACATATGCTAGCTCCGAATCCACAGCCCATAAATTTCCTGTAAAAAGAACTCCCCACAAATTCTGGAGCAGTGGAACCCATGCAGAAACACAGTGGAAGAGATTTCCATTCCAGAGAGCCCTGGAAAGCCATCCCCAGGGGTCCGTTGCACTCTGGACCCCTGCACTGCCCTGGCCGTGCAGCCCCAGAGGAGCAAATTGAGCAGGCTTCAGGAATGGAACCTCTGGCAGCCGCGCAGGTCCCTCCACCCACAGGCACTACAGGTCAGTGAGAGAGACTTCTGGGCTGGCTGAGAGGGGAGTGTGGTGTCTCCGTGACTCGGGCCCCCTTGGGAGGCAGTGGCAGAGGGCAGAGGCAGCAGCGACCCGGAACACCCCGAGCAGGCAGGAGCTCAGGGCCATTACCAAAGGTCTCTGCATAAAGCCTCTGAGGGAACCGAGCCTGGGAGGTGGCCCTGCCCCCACCTGAGCACCAGAACTTAATCTCACATTGAATAGCAGCCATGCCAGCCCCTGAAAGCCCTGAGGCTGGGGAGCAGCATTTGAATCTCAGACCCCAAGCACTAGCTGGGCGGATCTAGGTGAGGGTGGACAGGAATCTCAGAACTCAAGAAACTGGCTGGGAAAATGCCCAGAAAAGGGAAGAAAAATAAGACCATAGAAAGCTACTTTCTTGGGGAAGAGATGTTCCCGCCTTTCATTTCTGATGGGGAAGTACAATGCTTGCCATCAGGGAAAGACATGGAGGTCAGGGCCTTTGTATCCCAGAAATCCGAGGTGGATGTGCGGTGGGCTCAGGCCATGGAAGAGCTCAAAAAGGATTTTGAAAATCAAGTTAGACAGGTGGAGGAAAAACTGGGAAGAGAAATTAGAGAGATGCAAGAAAAACATGAAAAACAGGTCAATACCTTGGTGAAGGAGACCCCAAAAAATGCTGAAGAAAATAACACCTTGAAAAATAGGCTCACTCAATTGGCAAAAGAGGTTCAAAAAGCCAATGAGGAGAAGAATGCTTTCAAAAGCAGAATTAGCCAAATAGAAAAGGAGATACAAAAGTTCACTGAAGAAAATAGTTCTCTCAAAATTAGGATGGAACAGATGGAGGCTAATGACTTTCTGAGAAACCAAGAAATCATAAAACAAAACCAAAAGAATGAAAAAATGGAAGAGAATGTGAAATATCTCATTGGAAAAACAACTGACCTGGAAAATAGATCCAGGAGAGACAATTTAAAAATTATGGGACTACCTGAAAGCCATGATTAAAAAAAGAGCCTAGACATCATCTTTCATGACATTATCAAGGAAAACTGCCCTGATATTCTAGAACCAGAGGGCAAAATAAGTATTGAAGGAATCCATCGATCACCACCTGAAAGAGATCCAAAAAGAAAAACTCCTAGGAACATTGTGGCCAAATTAAAGAATTCCCAGGTCAAGGAGAAAATATTGCAAGCAGCTAGAAAGAAACAATTCCAGTATTGTGGAAATACAATCAGGATAACACAAGATCTAGCAGTTTGTACATTAAGGGATCAAAGGGCATGGAATAGGATATTCCAGAAGTCAAAGGAAGTAGGACTCAAACCAAGAATCACCTACCCAGCAAAACTGAGTATAATACTTCAGGGAAAAATATAGTCTTTCAATGAAACAGAGGACTTTCAAGAATTCTTGATGAAAAGACCAGAGCGGAAAAGAAAATTTGGCTTTCAAACACAAGAATGAGAAGAAGCATGAAAAAGTAAACAGCAAAGAGAAGTCATAAGGGACTTACCAAAGGTGAACTGTTCACATTCTTACATGGAAAGACAATATTTGTAACTCTTAAAACTTTTCAGTATCTGGGTAGCTGGTGGGACCACACACACACACACACACACATACACACACACGCACACACACATGTACACACATGCGCGCACACACATACACACATGCATGCACATACAGAGACAGAGAGCACAGAGTGAATTGAATAGGATGGGACCATATCTTAAAAGAAATTAAGGTAAATGGTGAGAGAGAAATGTAGTGGGAGGAGAGAGGGTGAAATAGAATGGGGTAAATTATATCTCATTCAAGAGGCAAGCAGGAGACTTTTTAGTGGAGGGAAAAAGAGGAGAGCTGAGAAAAAAACATGAAGTTTTCCCTCATCACATTCGACTAAAGGAAGGAGTAAAATGCACACTCATTTTGGTATGAAAACCTATCTTATAGTACAGGAAAGTGGGGGAGAAGAAGATAAGCAGGGAGGGAGGGATGATGAAAAGGAGGGCAATGGCAGGAGGGAGCAATTTGAAGTCAACACTCAGGGAGGGACAGGATCAAAAGACAGAAGAGAAACAATGTGGGGCAGGATAGGATGGAGGGAAATACAGTTAGTCTTACACAACACGATTATTATCAAAGTCATTTGCAAAACTACATAGATATGGCCCATACTGAATTGCCTACCTTCCCAAAGGGAATGGGTGGGGAGGGAGGGATGGGGAGAAGTTGGAACTCAAAGTTTTAGGAACAACTGTTGAGTATTGTTCTTGCTACTAGGAAATAAGAAATACAGTTAATGGGGAATAAAAAGTCATCTGGCCCTACAGGAGAAAAGGGGACAAGAGAAGGGAGGGATGATAGAAGAGAGGGCAGATTGGTGATAGGGGAAATTAGAATGCTCGGGGTGGGGGGAGGGTATAAATGGGGAGAAAATTTGGAACCCAAATTTTTGTGAAAATGAATGTAAAAAGTTAAATAAATAAATTTATATTAAAAAAAAAATGTGGCAGTGTCACAAAAGCATTCTCCAGGTTCCAATAATGTCTCCTTTGTTTTATGCAATATCTGATTCAATGAGGTCTCAGTACAATGGTGTTATTTGAACTATCACGTGAAATGCATTGTAAGAGAACTTGACCTGTGGTTTCCAGTCCCATGTAAAGCAAAGAGCATCACCGTTTCCAGTTTACTGGCTAATCATGTTATTTCATTATGCCTTTGGAAACCTGGACTCAGCCAGGGTGTGTGATTCTGAGAAACATGAAAGCACTATCTCCTCATTTATTAGTTCACTTTTTGATTTGATTAACTTAGTTTTCCTGTTTATCCAACTGGAGCTAAAAGACACTTAAACATCACAAATACATTCAAGAAGCTTTGAGAACTGGACGTTGCAGTAATACCTATCATTGGGGCATGGCTGAACAAGTTGTGATATGTGATGTGTGCTATAAGAAAGAATGAGTTCAGTGATTTTAAGAAAACATAGGAGGACTTGCAGGAAATAAAAAAGAGTGAAATAAGCAGAACCAAGAGAATATTGTATACAGTAACAGCAATATTTTTTTAAGAACAACTTTGAATGAATAAATAATTTTGTCTGATATATATATATATATATATATGTATGTATGTATGTATATCCAAATTAAGTATAAAGGACATGTGAAGACAGACACCATCTGCATCCAGAGAAAGAACTGACAAATAGAAACATGTGTACAGTAATTTTACATATATATATATATCCATACTTGTGTCTAATGGTAGCCATCTCTAGGGAGGGAGCAGGGAAGAAAAACAAGAAACTTACAAGGTTGTTGTATATTTTTGTTATTTATTTGAAAGGAACAGCAAATTGTGCATAGTAGATTTGTAGTGTCATGTACAGTCATCTCTTATTGTACTATGTATGTTATGGAAATGTTTGTTTAATTCCGTAAATTTAATAATAATAATGAAGCTTTGAGGTTGGTCCCAAGAGATATAAGCATCTACAATGGGTGCGGTGAACCACCTAATAAATAGTCCCTCTTCAGAGAGAAGCAACATTTCCCCTCTTCATGCCCCTCCAGACTTCACCCCTGACCCTTCTGGACTTTCTCTTTCTCATCAGTCATCAACTACCATCATCACCACCATCCTACCTAAAACACTTATATAGCACCTACTATGTGCCGGGCATTATGCAAACACTTTATAAATATCGTCTCATTCACAGCAACTCTGAGTGGTAGGTGCTATCACTATCCTCATTTCACACATCGGGAAACTGAGGCAAATGGAGATTACATGACTTATCCAGGGTTACACAGCCAGTAAGTGTCCGAGCCTGGCTTTGGGCTCAGGTCTTCTTGACTTCAGGCTCAGAGCTCTATTCACTTCTCCACCTAGTTCCTTCTTCAGTGACTCAGAAATCTCTTCACCCTTGAGGCTCACATGGCTTCTGGATTTTACATACTTCTTCTGGTTGACTGGTTCCATCTAGAACCTTCACTTTAAGAAAGATGAGCAGGTCAACCATGACTAGGAGAAAATTCCAAAATACTTAAGGGTAATATCCTGAGGACTCCAGCGAAAAGACTTCCAGGAGTCACATTTACTGCCTAAACTTGAGTCCACTTTCCCCTAAACTTTGTAGTTATGGAAGAGTGTGTCACAGTCTTTGGTGGATGGATGGGAGATGTGAATTGTTTATACAAATTGTTCATTCCAACCAGTTCAGCAAAAATACTCTTTTCTAAAAGCTAATTGTATAGTTGATTAATTCCTGTCAATAGACAATCATGATGAGAATCGCAGCTGTAGAAGACATACACTCCATCCCCTAGAGTATTGAGGATGGCGTAGTCATCGTGCTCTAGGGACCCAGCTTGTCAATGAGTAGGAGAAACTGAAGAGGGAAGAGGCAGGAAGCAAGGAGACCAGTTACGAAGTTTGTAATAGTGCGGGTGAGAGGTAATGAGAGCCCAGACTTGGGTAGAGGCCCCTGGAGTGGAAAGAAGCAAACATATGGGAGACATGTTGTGAGTATAGGGCTGACAAGATTTCAAGATTGTGAGGCTCTTGTTGTCCTCATATGACATTGGGAAATGTGCAGAATCTGATGAACAATTAATAAAACAGCAGCGTCATTGTAAAAACAAACTGCTTTGAAAAATTTAAGAGCTCTGATCACTGCAATAATCAATCATGACTCTAGAGGCCCACTGTGAAGATGTCACCCTCCTGGCAGAAGAGTGATGGTCTCAAGGTCCGTAATTTATCCATGGCCAATATGGGAATTTTTTCTTTGCTGACTATGATTATGAGAATTTATTACAAGGATTTTGTTTTTCTTTCTTCCTCCCTCCCTCCCCCCTTCTTTCCTTCCTTTCCTTCTTTTACTTTCTTTCTCTCTTTCTTTTCTTCTTTCTTTCCTTCCTTCCTTCTTTCTTTCCTTCCTTTCTTCTTCCTTCCTTCCTTCTTTCCTTTCTTTCTTTCTTTTTCTTCTTATCTTCCTTTTCCTTCCTTCCTTCCTTCCTTCCTTCCTTCCTTCCTTCCTTCCTTCCTTCCTTCCTTCCTTCCTTCCTTCCTTCCTTCCTTCCTTCCTTCCTTCCTTCTTTCTTTCTTTCTTTCTTTCTTTCTTTCTTTCTTTCTTTCTTTCTTTCTTTCTTTCTTTCTTTCTTTCATCTGGGGTATCCTCCCCATAACTATCAAGTTGAAATTCCTAACACAGAGCTAATGATATCTTTTCCTTACTTATACTTTTTCAGTGACTCATTATTTCCTCTATGTGAAATTTCCAAATCCCAAATCTAGCATCTGACTCCCATCCATACCTTTCCAATCTTATTTTCATTGCTCCCTTTCATACGCCCCCAACCTTAAGGTTGTCTAGTGAGAGCCCTAAAGTCATTTAAGTGTTAGAGGGTCTCATGGAAGATTCTTAGGGCCTTACCACCAAGGGGCTGGGCATAGTAAGAACCTTAAGGTTGTCTAGTGAGAGCCCTAAAGTCATTTAAGTGTTAGAGGGTCTCATGGAAGATTCTTAGGGCCTTACCACCAAGGGGCTGGGCATAGTAAGAACATCTTAAACCACCATTCCATGCAAACTAGGCTAGCTTTTTTCCTTAAAATTTATTGAAACTATCCTCAAGATTTAGCAAGCTCAGAGGACTAAGGCTGGAACCATTAATGGAGTCTCCTAGAGATCTAAACGCAAAAGTCAGGGAACAAGGAATCTGGATCTCAGGCTTCCGGCTAAGCCCTGAGCCAGAGAGGCTGTGCTTGTCTGAATCACTGCTTTATCTATACTTACTGAATAACACTTTCCCAGCTATGGATAGATAATATGGATAGATTTTGTCGGCTGTTGGGTGGTCTTCTTTCATTATGATTCTGAGGCCGCAGTATTACACCAGCCTGAACTGAACCTGGCTTACCACCATGACATTACCTTTCTTGTCTGTAGCTCAGCCTAACAGAACCTCCTCCTCCTTACAAGTAGAATTTAAGAGCTACCTCCCATGTGAGACTTGGCCTGAGCCTTACAATTATCAGTACTTTCTGCTTCTTGAAATTACTTTGTATTATTGTGCATACATTTTCAAATTTACTTATTTGTATATATGTTGTATCCCCCTCTCCTCTCTGATTCTCTCTTATCTCTTTATTTCTGGCTCTCCTCTTTCTTGGTCTCTTTTGCTGGATCCTCCTCCAGATCACTTCCTCTAACTACAGGTTTCCCTCAAGCTTCTGTCCTGGTCCTCTTCTCTTTTCCTCTATAGTTCTTTTCTTGCTGATTTCATCAATTCTCATTGATTTGTCATCTTTATGCTGATGATTCTCCTATCTACTTTTCCTGCTCTAGTCTCTCTACTGATTTCCAAATTCCATCTCTAATTGCCTTTCAGACATCTAGAAGAAGTCCCATAGACATATTAAACTCAACAGGAATTTCAGATCTACCTATCCTGCTCTAACTACTGCTGATCTCCAATCTCATATCTCCAGCTACCTTTCAGACACCTTAAATCAGATGTTGAGTAGACATCTTAAATTTGACATGCCTAAAAACAAACTCATTATCTTTCCCCCCTAAAATGTCTTTCTACCCAACTACTATTGCTGCAAAGGGTAGTTTGCCTTGATAATTTCATGAAAGATAATGTCTACACTCTTTTTTTTGATCATGGCTTTCAGGTAGTCCCATAATTTTTAAATTGCCTCTCCTGGATCTATTTTCCAGGTCAGTTGTTTTTTCCAATGAGATATTTCACATTATTTTCTATTTTTTTCCTTCTTTTGGTTTTGTATTATGATTTCTTGATTTCTCACAAAGTCTTCAGCACTTTTTTGGATTACCTTTAGCAAGCTGTTGACTTGTTTTTCATGATTTTCTTGCATTGTTCTCATTTCTCTTCCTCATTTTTCCTCTACTTCTCTTATTGATTTTCAAAATCCTTTTTGAGCTCTTCCATGGCCTGAGACCATTTCATATTTCTCTTGGATATTTTGGATGCAGAAGACTTGACCTTACTGTCTTTTTTCTGTTGTATGCTGTGATCTTCCTCATCATAAGAAAACACCTTTTCACCAAAAAAGTAACCTTCTATAGTCATATATTTTCTCCCTTTTTGGTCATTTTTCCAGCCAATTACTGACCTCTGAGCTCCTTGTTGTGTGAAGGGTTCACTGCTCCAAGTTTCAGGACTTTTGTGCCACTGCTTTCTGAGATATCTCCAGGAACCTGTAAGTTCTCAGTTCCTCCAAAGTGGTATGATCAAAGGAGAGATGTTTACTCCTCTCCTGGCCTGCACTGAGGTCTGTGAGCAATCCCAAGCACTCTTTTCTGCCCTGGATCTGCAAGTAGGATTTCCCTCTCCACAGCTGCTACCATCTCCACCACTTCAATACTCCTCCTTGCCTCAGGGCCACCACCCAGGACTAGGACTCACTCCAGAAGCAGCTGGCTGCTGCAGCAGTGGCTTCTGCCACCCTGGAGCTGGGACTGGAGCCAGACCACGTTCTTCTCTCACTCAGGTGGGAGAGATTTCCCACTGACCTCTGAAGCTGTTTGGCATTTGTGGATTGAGAAGTCTAGAAACCACTGTGCAGTGATTCAGCACCCTCAGGCCTGCTGAAATCTCAACTGTGCCTGAACAATGTGGACCATGCTCTGCTCTTAACCTGGTGTAATAGACCTTTCTTGTCAGCCTTCCAGATTGTCTTGGACTGGAAATCTGTTCTATTCTGTCATTTTGTGACTTCTGCTGCTCTACAATTTGTTCAGTTATTTTTTTATAAGTATTTTGAGGGGTTTGGGTGGAGAGCTCAGGCAGATCCCTGATTCTTTTCTGACATTTTGGCTCTGCCCCTCAGTGATTTTCTTAAAGCATAAGTCCTACCATGTCATCCTCTCACAGCTCTTTCCTCAGTAATCTCCAGTGGCTCCCTATGGCCTTCAGGATCAAATATAAAATCAAGCGTGTCATTCAAAGCCCTTCTTAATATAGGTCCTCCTACCTTTCCAGTATTCTTGCATATTACTATTTACCAGGTACTCTTTAATCCAGAGACACTGGCCTTGGCTGCTCCACAAACAAGATACTCCGTTTCTCAAATTCATCTCAGGCATTTTCTCTAGCTGTCCCTCATACTTAGATTGCCCTCCCCCTTTAGTCTCTGCCTACTTCCTTCTCTGGTTTCCTTCAATGCCCAACTAAATTCTCATTTTCTACAGGAAGCCTTCCCTAACCCCTCTTAATTCTAGTGTCTTTCCCTCTCTTAATCATCTCCTATTTATCCTGTGTATATCTTGTTTGTACATATCTATTTGCTTGTAGTCTCCTGTATTGGACTATGAGCTCTTTGAAGGAAGGGGCTGTCTTTTGTCTCTTTTTGTATACCCAGCATTTAGCCCAGTGCCTGGCACGTAGTAGGTACTCAATAAATATTTATAGACTAGTGACTATTGACCTTAAATAGAAATCAGGTTCCTTGAGGGCAGAGAGTTTCATTTTTGTCCCTGTATCCTCAGCACATAGTAAGGACTTAATAAATGTTTACAGAACTGAATTGTTGAAGTTTGTTGAAGCTGAATTGAATTGAAGATGAAATGTTCTTTCTCGTCCTTTTCACAGGCCAAACATCTCTAAATATATTTATAATCCTGAGCTCCTTTGAGGGAGCTTGGCAGCTTGTAGTAACTCACATACACTAGGGAGCATTACATTAGCTTGCAGAAAGAAAAAAAAAAGAAAATTATAAATGTTCAGGAAAGAACAGCCCATTGAACTCAGAACTGCTGCCCCTAAAGAGAATCAGCCGCTGTACAAGTCACCCTTTTGATTCACACCTGCTGTGTAAGATCCCACATGAATTTCATGATACAAAATTATCAGTTCTAGGAACTAGAGAGTGAACCCCCTAGAGATAACCAGCTCAGTACAAGTGACGAACCTGTCAGGAGATGGCAATCAAGCAGCTCCCATTGGAAGGCAGACACACTGGAGCCCTTCAAGCATGCCTAGGAGAGGTGTTGATGTATTTCTTTCCTAATTGTTCATTCTTTGCTTTATGCATTTTTTCTTTCTCTTTTTTCCCCCATGGCTGAGGCCACTGACCCTGCAAAGTACTTCTGTCATCTTAAAATGCATAGAGAAAAACAGCAAATACAAGTCTCTTAGCTATATTTTCACTGGCCTGACAGCTCCAAATTGGGCTGCCTGCTTGACCTCAAATGTTTCCACTTACCCACCCTCATTTCCAAACTAGACACACTGAAAGTTTATAGGAAGCTAAAATCAAATTGGCATGATCCATGCAAAGTCAGTCATAGGTCTGCCTTGTGGGAAATTTTCCATTAGTAGACAGAAACAGTGGCTTTTAGGAGAAAATATTTCACTTGGCAGAACAGTTCCCTATACCTAGTTTCACAGTTAACTCTTCCCCCCAGTTTTTCCTGGCTGCCACATGAGCTCAGTTGAAACAATGATGATGCCAACTCTCTCTGTACCAAATCTATGTCCAAAATTATATAAACATGGGTTTACCGCTGGAAGGGAAATTAGAGTGTATCTAAGAGTTCAAATCCCTCATTTCATGGTAGAAGGAACTGAAGTCCCAGGAGGTTAAGTGATTTACCTAAAGTCACACAGGTGATAGGAATCAGGGGTAAGATTGGAATTCAGGTCCTTGGATTCCAGAGATGGTGTCTTTCCCCTGGATAATAGCTCACAGTGTGCTCAGGTTTGCAAAGCACTTTTCTTACAACAAGATTTGAGGTAGACAGAGAATGCAAGCATTGTTATTATTATTTCTATTTTACAGTTGAGGAAACTGAGGCACAGCAATGAAGTGACTTCCCTACATAGAAAATAGCAACCTCAGAGTCACTGCTCTTCCTACCCAATTGAACTGGTCAGTCTAAATGAGTCACTGATGTTTCCATGCTTCCATGAAGGCTGGAAGCCCAGGTAGCAAAGAGCATCCTTAGCAAGAAGTGTTCCCAGTTCAGATGCTCACTAGAGATGCTCCTTTACTAGATAAGCCCTCTCTAAGGAGCCAGGGTTCTCCCAAATTTGAAATCAGCTCTCAGTTGGCTTGTAACTATTTTTAGATCCAGAAAGGAAGAAAATAAATTTGATTTTTTCCCCCTTCTGGTTCATAAATAAAGACTAATTATAACCTAAAGAATTTTGAAATTCAAAGAATTTTTTTGATTTAAAAATAAATAGGCCCATGGAAGAAAGAAGTCAATAATGAAACAAACATGGCAATATGAAACTGTGAAAGATGGTTTGGAATGGAGAGAGGTCAAAGGTAGGGAGACAAAATAGGAGTCTATGGTAATTGAAGACGTCCTAATAGAGCTGCTTCCTGTCATTACAGGCTCACTGTACCTACTTAGCTTTCCCCGCCTCACCATGTCCTAACTTTCTCATTTATGCCTCACTGTTCATGAGACCAGCAGGTGTGTCCCTGAAACTCATAGTTTTCACAGAAATAGCAGGAGTGTCCATGGGAAGGGAACTACTTAGGCCCCAGGCCCAGTCCTCATATTTCCCACAGAAATAGCATGTGTATCCATGCACTCAACCACAGCCACATCTATCTAGTCCTAGACAGGACTACAAAACTCAACCAATCAGAAATCAGTACCACCAGGATGCCCAAGCAGGATGTGGGTGTGCAGTAATAGTAAAGAAGTGACTTAAAGTGAACTTATAACATAGAGAGATTTATAATAATATCATTATTATATATACACACACCCCTAAATGGGTTTCTCTGTATGCATTGCAGGTAATCACATGAGCAATTCCACTGTGGCTGAGACCCCTCCTCCATTACCTAATCCCTTAACAAACTCCTCCTGCCTTTTTAATAGTAATATAGTCCCATATTCTATGTAAATTTCTGTTTTGTAATTTCATCTTTACCCTATAAAAATCCATTTTGCTTTCTCCAAAGTTGCTGATTCCTCTTGGAACTTAGCCTGCTACATGAGAGGCATCAGTCTCAATAAATTCCTATACTTGGATTAGAGACGGTCCAACTGAATTCTTTGGGACAATTCCACTCCAACACATCATGAAATCGCAAGAGTTTTTGGTGTTCCAGAGTTGAAACCTCAACAGTTTTTGATGTCCATGGGCTGAAACCTCCATAGTAATCACTCAGGCATCTCTGAGATAGATGAATTGGAGTGGAGAGATGTTTGAGTTACAGAGACTAAGTTAGCCTTATGTTTGATCTCCTTATCTCAAAAGCCTGTTTACTTCAATTCATCTTGTGCCTAAGTGCCCCAAAAGGTTTTCATAAAGTATAGGTCTGATCATAACACTCAACTGTTCAATAACCACCCTTGGCTCCCTATTACCCTAAAATATAAACTCCTCTGTTAGGTATTCAAATCTTATATAACCTGGACCCTTCCTGGTATTTCAGTCTTCTTACACATTACCTCTCTCCATATAGTCTGTGATCCATTCAATAATACTGGCCTACTCCCTGTTCTCACCTCTCCCTGCCCCCATGCCTCCTTCTTTATCTCCACCACTTGGAATCCCTGATTTCCTTCAACACTCTTCTTGCTACTTGAAGACTGATGCCACTACCACCACACCTCAGTTGTGTGTGTGTGTGTATATATATATATATACTACATAAACATGTAGAATATGAGGGAGATTCCCACATGTAAAGAATACCTAGGGATCCTGGTCCTCATTTGCAACATGTATTTTCCTTTAGCAAGTGTCCTACCAGTAGTTTGGACTGGGGAAGGGGTGTTGCCAAGCAAGAGGAGGGTTTATTGCCAGAGCCCTACTCAAGGTACTCCCTGCCTCACTCTCCCCACCATACCCCCTGCTCTTCACTAGCAAGGCACAGAAGCAATTTTTAGAAATGTTTCCCTTACAGCAGCAGCTTTAGTGGGTAGATGTGCATTGCACAAGCAACATAAATCTCCATTGTCCTAGGCCTGCCCTACTTTTGCCTCAAGGGATTATTTCTACTAGATTTAGGTATATACATGTATCATGCATACATACATACCTCTAGATTTAGTAGAAACTATATGTATATATATACACACACATACATATCAATAGGTATACATATATATACATTTGTATATTCCTTTGGAGATGATATAGATATGGCTATAGATAGATATGCATCTTCATATATATGTGTGCATATGTGTGTATATTTCTTTGGAGAGGTAGATTTTTATCTAGATAGATATATAGATTTGAATCTATATAGATACAGAGCCATAGATCTATGGATCTCTCTCATCCTATACATAAATACAAATATATATATGTATGTATATATGTGCACACATATATTTATGTGCATATATATCTGTATATATACACACATAGTTTCTACTAATGTAGAATATGTATGTGTATATGGCTAGATTTAGCAGAAATAATTTTTTATATATATATATATATATACATATAATTGTATATATGTGTATATAGATATATCTCCAAGGGAAATACAAATGCCTACCAGTCAGGATTGTACATCATGTGTTTGTGTATGAATGCATATAGAGAGGGAGATTATGTGCCTGTATCTATATTCATACACATATTTATATTATATACACGCAATTTGTATTTTGTATGTATATGTATGTATTTATATACATACACAATCTATATCCTTGTCAAAGAGGAACCTAGAAAGTATTGCTGAAGATTATCAAATCTCAGAAAAGAAACTGAAGACTGTAGGGGCACAAGCTGTGTTTTCCTTACGGAGAGGAGAGGAGAGGAAAGGAGAGGAGAGGAGAGGAGAGGAGAGGAGGGGAGGGGAGGGGAAGGGAAATGGGAAAGGGAAATGGGAAAGGGAAATGGGAAAAGGGAAAAGGAAAAAGGGGAAAGGGAAAGGATTAGTGACAGATTGATGGAGACTGAATCTATAATTTCCTTTATATAGGAAACTTCCATATGAGGAAACTCCCTCTACCAGAGTAAGCAGCTATAACTTAAAATTATAATGTACAGTTGCCTAGAGCACTTTCTAAGTGTATGCATGCATATGAATATTTATCAATGCATATGTAAAAATAATTCTCTCTCTGTTTATAGACTCTCCTGTTTATGGAAACTAGTGCTTGCCTAGGGGCACAATTCCACATGACTCCACTGCAGTTGGAGCTTCCAAATGGAGTCAGTGGCAGCTCTCCCTCTCCTCATCCCTCAGCATCACTGAAGTGGGAACATGTCTTGGGCCTCCACACCTGGACCTCTAAAACTCTCCCTGTGCCACAACTAATAATGTCAGATGAGGATTTGTTAGCCACCAATTTTTCTTTTCTATGAAAGATGGGGAAGAAATAATAGCAATGTAAAGGCCAGGGAGCAATGAGGGACAGGAGGAAACCAGTGGCTTAAGCTGCTAGTTACCACCACAGAACCAGCTCCTCCTACTTAGTTAATCCCTCTCCCACAGGAAGGAAAATTTGTTCACCAGCTTAATGGAGATACAAGGTCTGAGATAATTTCAAAGGAGGAGAAATACAAGTTTCCCTCAGTCTCCTCTCAAGTCTCCCCAGCTTCCCCATCACTTCTCTTCAGGGGCAGGTAGAAAGACCTCCTGTCAGGTTGGATTCTCATTGTCTAAACCTGGAACCCACTGGATCATAGATAAAGGGGCAGGGGGCTGGGATACAGGAACTGTGCCCTCTGTTTAACCCTTACTGCACATCCTCCCTTGTGGCAGACACACCGAAAGGATGCCTATGAAAGTTCCACGCTGTTCTCTCTCAGAAACCTCCAAAAACACAGTCTCACACAACCAAGTTCAACACATCTCCACTGGTGAACCCTGAGTCAGAATCTCCTTGAATGTCTTGTGTTCACAGAAGTGAGGAGCCCAGGAAACCAGGGTTATATATACATATACACACATACTTGTATGTGTATATGTTGTTTCCTTAATTCCCCTTGACGAAAGGGAATATTTCACTTTTGTCTGTGCATCCCCAGTGCTTATTATAGTTGTAGCACGTAGTATATAGTAAGGCTTTCAAAAATACTTGTCCATTCTATCTTTGGTAGACTTGCCTCTTCTCAGCAATGCGACATTCTAAGACAACTCCAAAAGGCTCATGATGGAAAATGCGATCTACATCCAGAGAAAGACTTAGGGAGTTTGAATGCAGATTGAAGTACGTGACTTGCTCTCTCTCTCTTTTTTGTTTTATTTTGTTTTTTTTCTTTCTTGTGGTTCATTCAAGTGGTTATAATTCTTGTTTGCAGCATAACTAATGTGAAAATATGTTTAATGTAAATATATAAGTAGAGCCTATAACAGATTGCATGCTATCTTGGGAAGGAGAGGAAGGGGAGAAAATTTGGAACTCCAAACCTTGTGGAACTGAATGTTGTAAACTAAAAGTAAATGAATAAAATTTTTAAAGGAACAATTAACTGATATGATACATCCTGATGTTAGATATGGGACTGGCAGACATTTTCATTTCTCTTGGATCTCTATGCTATGATAACTAATAGCAACTGACATTTACATAGCTTGAAATAGTCTGAGATGCATAAACATAATGGTGCCCATTTTATAAATAAGAAAACTGAAGCAAAGAGAGAAGGAAGGGACTTTTTTTCTGCTTTTGACTTCCATGGGGAAAGGTTGTGGGAGAATAGAAAAGGACGTGAGTTCAATAAAAAGGAAGAAATTATGAAGGTGATTTGAAACAATTTGAACTTGTGGAAGACAGAGAGAGATTGAATTAAGGGAAAAGAAATTTGGAAGGAATGAGGGTAAAATTGAAGGAGAACCATTTCCAGGCCCAAATTTTATTTCTGATTTCAGGAAGCATAATTAAAGAGTAAGAATTTGAAGAGACTCAAGGAGAAGGAGAAGGAACGTAGCTGGCCAGTAAAGATTACATATGTTTTTTAAAAAGACATGTTAAAGTGGCTAATTAAATTAGTGAATACAAAAATTTGGTGAAAGAAGTAGTGAGAAAAAGGCAAGACATTAGGAGGTGGCTGCAAAGTTATGAGACAATCAGTAAACATTTATTAAAAATCTATTACACATCAGACAGCATAGCTAAGTGACAGGGATACAGAAAGAGGCACAAGACAGTCCCTGACCTCAAGGAGTTTACAATCTAAAAGAAGTGGGTATATGAGGCAAGTTGTTCATTATTGAGATGATAAAAGGCTATGAGGTCTTAAGGAGATACCCACAGGTTAAGCGTTCACTTACATAAATAGTCCAAAGACAAGATTGAGAATCTCCAACACTATGGAAAGTGGGTAAAATGTTACAGTGACTTAAGTGGCATGTTTGCATTTCTTTAACAGTTAAGTGAATGCAGTCTACGTTCCAATGTACACTGGGCTCTCTTTTAAAAGGGAACTTGAAGGCAACTGAGAAATGTCTCCTTCTCAGATTATCAGGGACAATGAAATAGTCCTTTAAAAAAAAAAAAAGCAAAAGTGAGGTTGTAATGCAAGGAAAAAAAGATGGAATTTAAGTGGCAGAGGAGAATTTTGATGCTCATCAAGACCATGGAGAGCAGAAAAATTTCCAAGAGAAGGAAAGGAAGGAAATGGACAACTGTAGACTTTGACTTTTAAAAAGAAAAAGGAAATTAGAGCCTCTTTCTCAAGAGTTAGTGAGGTGGCTTCTCTGAAGCCAATGCTCATCACCTAAGACATGACAGATTAGATCCACAGGTACATGTGGTGAAGAGATCATCCAATAAAGAACAGAGGAAGGAAAGTGGTGGTTGCTTACTCCCTGCTCTGGAGCACTGAGGCAATTATTTTTCAGCTTGACAACAACACAGAGGGCTCTTGTCTTCCCAGGACATAAGTCCAAGTTATAGCAGAGGTATCCTTAGGATTTGTTGAGATGTTTAACTACCACCCACTTCTAGTATAAATAATACTGCAGAAAGCAACCTAAAAAGTTGTGCCAAAGTGTATGAAGTCTTAGGAAAGAAACTGAATTCCATAGAGGCACAGATTACAATGTTATCACTGCTTCCTATCAAAGACAAGGGATGCATGGGGCAAGAGAAAGATAATTTAGGAATTCAACAGTTGGTTTTCTTTCTCTCCTTTGCTGCTTTCTCTTTCTACAGCTCCCACTCAATAACCTCTCTTGGAGGTTCATGTGATCCATGCTTCTCACTCAATCAAGATACTGGTGACCATTATCTACCGACCACTGGGACATCCTACTTCCTTCCTCCATGAGTTCAGTGTTTGGCTTATGGTATTTCTCTCCTTTCCAATTCCCACACTCTGGTTAGGGCATTCCAACATACAAAGTAATACTCTCTGTAATACCTTTCCTCCCAGTTCCTTAATTTACTCATCTCCCATGACCTGCTCCTCCCCTCTACCTCAGCTACATACAGAGATAGTCATTCCCTTGATCTGCTTGTTACTATAAAAGCATCACCTCCATGTTCATGAAATCTGAAATTTTTTTATCTGATCACAACCTGTTGTAATTTCTACCTCTCTCTCTCTCTGCCTTGCAACTCCAACTCCTGTTCTTCAATTTCATTGTCCTCTCAATTCTGTCCCAATCCATCACACTTATTTTAGTTTTTAGTTGATTCTCTAGAATGTTCTATGTATGCCATCATATCTGCAGAGAGTAATACTTTATTTCCTTGTTGCCTATTCTAATCCCTTCAATTTATTCTTCTTCTCTTATTGCTATAGAACTTTTGTACTGAACTTTTCAGTACAATATTGATAATAGAGATGATAATGGGCCTCCTTGTTTCACTCCTGATCTTATTGGGAAAGCTTCTAATTTATCCCCATTACAGGTAATGCTTATTGATGGTTTTACATAGATATTACTTATTTTAAGGAAGGCTCCCTTTATTCCCTATGCTCTCTAATTTTTTTTAAAGTAAGAATGGGCATTGTATTTGGTCGAAGACTTTTTCTGCATCTATTGAGATAAGTGTATGATTTCTATTGGTTTTGTTATTGATATGATCAATTATGTTCATAGTTTTCCTAATATTGAACCAACCCTGCATTCCCTGGTATAATTCTTATTTTAAGTTGATAAAAACTTTTTGAAAAAGAAGGAATAAAATTAAATCAACAAAATAATAAATGAATAAGGCAAAATCAGAACAAAACCAGAGTAAAATCAATTATTATAACCTCCTATGAAATAGAGAAATATCTTCAAAAATACCCACACTAACAAAAGATTAAATAGAGACTTTAAATAAATCCCTTCATCACTTCACCCTTTCCTACCTTTCCAGTCTTCTAACATTTTATTTCCTTTCATGTACTCTGTGATCCAGTGATACCAGTCTCTTTGCTGTTCCTCAGACGGACACTCTGTCTCTTGACTGAGCTTTTTACTGACTGTCTCCCATTCCTGGAACACTTTCCCCTCTCATTTCTGCCTCTCAGCCTCCTTCACTTTCAAATCTCAGCTAAAAGCCTACTTTCTGCAAGAAGCCTTCCCAGCCTAAGACTATCCTCTATCTATCCTGTATGTATTTTGTTTTTACATAGTTGTTTGCATGTTGTCACCTACATTAGACTGTGAGCTGCTTGAGAGCAGAGATTTTTTTTTTCTTTTTCTTTGTATACCCAGTGCTTAGCTAAGTGCCTGGCACATAATAGGCATTTAATAAATACTAGTTCACTGACAATTGGCTAATTCAATCTCGGAAAAAGAAATAGCACAAGGTATAAAAGAGATGGAGGGGGGTAAGTGGAGGGGAGGATAGGGTTAAAAGAGAACAATACTCCTTGCCTTGATGTGTTCATAGAAGAATTCTACCAAATTTTAAAGGAGTAATCAAAACCAATATTGCATAAATTATTCTCCAAATTTAGAAAAAAATGCATTCTATCAGATTTTTTAACGAGACAAATAATAAACAAAGAAATGATAAAGCAAAGAAGAGCTATAGGTCAATATAATTAATGAATATCAATTCAAAGATTTTGCCCAAAATCTTGTCAAACATACTCCAGTAGTTTATTAAGAAATAATTTATTCTGACCAAGACGAATTTACACCAAGGAAGTAAGGATAGTTTAACATTAGATCAACTAAAAACAATGATAAATAATACCAAAATAAATCATCAAAAACCAAATGATCATCTTGATGTAGAAAAAGTTTTGTTTTTTTTTTAACCGAAGACTACACCTCGACAATATATAGATACACAGGCAACTTTTTTCAATATGATAAAAGTATCTATCTAAAATCCAAAGCAATGGGGACTCACTAGAATCTTTTCTAATAAATATGGAAGAGTTGCAAGGATGCCAATTCTCCCTACCTTTATTTGATATAAACTTCTAGAAATGCTAGCAATAGTAATGACAAAAGAAATAGTGGAAGTGATAAAGTTATAAAAGAAAAGAAGAGAGAAAACTATCCTTGTTTGCTGTAACAAGAAAATCCTAGGGAATTAGAAAATAAAATGATTGAGAAAATTAATAGCTTCAGTAAAGTTGCATGCTACAAATTAAGACACACACAAAAAACAGCATTTCAATATAATAATAATGAAATCCAAGAGGCAACAATAGAAAGGGAAATACCACTCAGAATAACTATAAAATACTTGTACCTGGGGATTAATCTACCAGAGTACAAAAACACTTGTATAGATGTAAGTACAAAGTACTCCTTAAAGAAATAAAGAATATGAAGTATACTATTTTCCCTTATTTATTGTTTTTTTCTTGGTTTTTCCCTTTTGTTCTAATTCTTCTTTCACAACATGACTAATGTAGAAATATGTTTAGCATGATTGTACACATATAATCTATGCCAGGCTGCTTGCTGTCTTGGGGAGTTAGGATAGATGGAAAGAAGGGAGGAAAACTTGGAACTCAAAATTTTGTACAAATGAATGTTGAAACTATCTTTACATGTAACTGGAAAAAATACAGTTAAGTGAAAAATAAAAAGAAATACATAACAACCAAAAATAGCTGGAAGAATATTCAGTGCTCATGGGTAGGCTGTGCCAATGTGATAAAAAAGAAAATACTACCAAAGTTCATTTACAATTTTAATGGTATGCCAATAAAATTATCAAAGGAATACAGCACAAATCTTGACATAACACCAAAATTCATTTGGAAGAACTAAAGATCTGCAATAAAATGGAAAATAATGAAAAAAAATTTGAGTGAAGGGGGAATAGCACTTCCAGATCTCAAACTATATTATGAAGTTACAGTCATCAAAACTTTTGGTATTGGTTAAAAAAAATGGGGAAGTAGATCAAAAGAATAGAATAGAAAAAGGAGGAAACAATGGAATTCCATAAAAGAATATTCAATAAGTCTAAAAGCATAATTTGCTTAGGAAAGAGCTCTCTATTTGATAAGAAGTGGTCAGGAAATTGGAAAGTAGCCTGGCAGAAATTAGGATTAGACCAACATTTGAAGTCATATTCAAAATGCATATATGACAATATTAGAAATCATAGTATAAAAAAATTTAGAAGAGAAGCAGATCATATATTTTTCACAACTATGGGTAACAAATATATTCTTAACCAAACAAAGGATAGAGGCAAGTATAAAAGATAAAACAGATCATTACACAAAACTGAAAAGCTTATACACAGAGAAGATTAATACATTTAGGACTGAATCAGTCAAATGGAGAAAAAAATCATTGTATCAAATTTTTCAGCTAATAGTTTGATGTCCAAGATATATAGATAACTAACATACATATGTGCAATGTGTGTATATATACATACAGCATACATACACACAGAGACACATGTATACACGCATGCATATGTATATGTGGTATTTTTTGTGTGTAGATAGATAGATAAAGATATATGTAAAAAGAAAGGGAGGAGGTAGGGAGACAGAGGGAGGGGTGGGCAGCTAGGGGCCAGCAGTTGACAGAGAGCTGGAATTGTAGTCGGGTAGATTTGGGTTCTCGCTAGCTGCTTTACCTTGGGTAAGTCACTTAACTTCTAACTTTGCTTCAGTTTCCTCACCAGCAAAATGGGACTGACAATAGCACTTTACTCCCAGGGTTGTTTTGAGGATCATGTGAGATTGTAAAGTGCTTCACAAACCTTAAAGTACTATATAGATGCTAGCTCATATAGAACCAAAAGTAGTTCTTCAACATTTAAGTGGTCAAAAGATATGAACACAGCTATTGAAAGAAAAATTACAAACTATTAAGAACCATATGAAAGAATGTTCTAAATCACTAATAAGAGAAATGCAAAGCAAAATATCCTTCATACTCAGAAAATTGGCAAAAATGACAAAAAGATGGTAATAGTCAACGTTGGAGGAGTTATGGGAAGGAAAAATATCAACAATCACAGATATACAAACAATGAAAAATTAACAAGTATCTTGATGAAGGTGAAAGAGAAAAGTGTAAAAACTGGCTGGAAGTTTAAAATTAAAAAAAAAAGATCATTGAAACTGGTCCTATCGATTCCTGACAAATAGAGGGAGGAGAAATGTCAAATTTTATATTCTTGGGGTCAAAGATCACTGCAGATAGCAACTGCAGCCATGAAATTAAGGCACTTGTTCCTTGGAAGGCAAACTGTGGAAAATCTGGACAGCATACTGAAAAGAAGAAACATCACTTTGCTGACAAAGGTCAGTATATTCAAAATTCTCTTTTTTCCAGTAACAATGTGTGGCTGTGAGAGGTGGATTGTAAGGAAAGCTGAGTGCTATGGAAATGATGCTTTCCAATTATGGTTCTGGTGAAGACTTTTGAGAGTCCCTTGGACAGCAGGTAGATCAAATCAGTCCATACTTAAAGAAATTAATTCAAGCTACTCATTGGAAGTAAAAATACTCAAATACTGAAACTGAAGCCTAAATATTTTGACTCCATAATGAAAAGATGGCACTCATTGGAAAAGACCCTGACACTGGAAATGATTGAAGGCAAAAGGAGAAGGGGAAGGCAAAGGATGAAATGTGTCATGGAAGCAATAAACATGAACTTGGATAGATTTCAAGAGATAGTGGAAGATAGAAAGTAGGCTATGATCCATCGGGTCATGAAGAGTCAGACATGACTGAATAAATGAGCAATAACAGCAAAAGGTATGCTATTAATTCATCGTTGGTAGAGCTGTGAATCAGGATAGCCATTTTGAAAGCAATTTGGAATTATATAAAGAAAGTGACTAAAATGATCACAGATTTGATTTTGACCTCTTTGATTCTGAATTTCTTTGACCCAGAGATTCCATTATTAAGGTGGTCATGGATAAGAAGAATGTCAAATATTTACCACAAAAAAGTGGTATCAAAGAATTGGAAATAAAGCAAATGTTCATAATAACAACAGAAACAATAGCTAACATTTAAATAATGCTTTACAATTTGCAAAAGGTTTTATAAATATTACATATATTATACTATTATTTTATTCATTTTAATTAATTAATTTAAATATTAATTTATATTATAAATATTATTTCATTTTCCCCTCACTATCCTGGGAAGTAGGTGCCATTATTAATTCCATTTTACAAATGAGGAAATTGAAACAAACTGAGTGACTTGTCCAAGGTCACAGAATATGTCTGGAGCTGTATTTGAACTAAAGTCTTCCCAACTCCAGACTCAGCACTCTGTCCATTTCTCCATGTGGCTGCCATCCATTGAGCAATGGCTATACAAATTGGTACATGTATCTAGTGGAATATTACCATGCCATAAGACATAATGAGTAGGACCAATACAAGAAAGTATGGAAAAACTTGTCTTGTGGTGCAGACTATCTTAGAAAAGGGTCAAGAGGTGAGAGGAAATGAACGGCTAGAGGGGAATATAGATAATTGGGAAGTTTAGGGCCCTTGATTTTTGTGAGAGACCACTTCCAAAAAAAGAAAACGCTTTGTGTAGAATATCATTGAGCTATGGCAGATTAAAGGTAGGTCCACGTGGAGTGGCCTCCCCACAATTCTATTCTGTTAGTAATGAGCTGAGGTCAGAATCAGACCAATGAATTTCAGTATTTGAGAGGCATGGATGACCATATGCTTGTCATGGATTGGGGTGAGATGTAAAGTGAACCAGATGGAACTCTTTGATTCCCCCATCCTTAGTAGGAACTAGCATTTGGAAGCTGTCATCTCTCCTTCAATGACTTCCTTTCTATTTTCCCCTGAAGCACAATCAGGGCAGAGGGTAAGAAAAGAGAGAGGGACTCAAATTGGAGCATTTTTACAGGTTGTAATAAAAAAAACCCTATTCCTTTTAATGTTTTTTTAAAAATTTCTCTAAGTTTCATTTTGTAATGCTTCAACCAAACTATGATTTTTTTGCTGTGATTTATACTTAAGTTCTCAAGTGCAAAATTTGAGAATGAGAAGGAAAATTTACCCTTAAAGAGATGAGATATTTATTTCCTCAGAAGAAGCTTGAAGGTCGAGGACGGCATCAAGAAAGAGAGAGAATTTATGAAAATGAGTTATCTTCTAGAGTATATGCGCAGGTCACACATAATATATACTCTCCTCTCTCTCTCTCTCTCTGTCTCTCTCTCTCTCTCCATATATGTATATATAATATATATATACACATACATACACGCACATGTGTATGTATATTTATATGTACAGATGCATATATACACATATGTGTGTATATATACACTTCCATATATGTATATACCTGTATGTGCAAATATACAAGTGTATGTATGTATGTGTGTGCGTGTGTGTATATATATATATATATATATACACACAAGCATTCATACTACTTTTATTTTTTGAGCCTGATATGAGAAAAATTAATGACATTGGGGTATGTGTGGTGGAGAGTGGTGTCATTGAATTGAATTTGTCATTTGTACACTATGATGGCTTTGACCCTGGCCTTTCCGCTGGCACTGGAAGATCCTGGCTCCGTGCATCTTCTAGTTTCTTTAGTGTAATAGAAGTCCAGCTGGGGACACACCACCCCTTGTAATGGACTCCTTACCAATAGTTCAACATTTTGTTTGTTTTAAAGCCTATTCCTATGATGCCAGCAGTGCTCCTTCACTGATACTGATCGGCAAGTCTTCTGTAACTTAGAGTCTTAGGGAGATGCAAGGGGTACTGACAGTTTAAGTGACTTTCCCATGGTCACATAGCTAGTACAATGTGTCAGAGGCAGGACTTGAACCTAGGTCTTCTATTAGACTTCTAATTAGAATTAGAAGGTAATTCTGGTAAATTCTGCTGCTACAGAAAGATTGCTTGATTTGGAATCAATAAACCTGAATTCAATTCCTGAACCAGTTACTACCTATGGCCTTGGAAAAATCACCAAACTTTTTAGGTCTCAGTTTCCCCATCTGTAAAATAAAACATCTGGGTTGAATGAACTGAGTCAAACTCTTCTGTACCTAAACATATGGGCCTCTTATGCAGTCTATTATACTACCTTGTCAGGACAGACTGAATTTATTTGACTTGAAAATTCCTGTTAAATTGTCAGAGTAGGTCTCAAACCCTCGTTCCTTGCAAATTATTACCACCCCATATTCTTCTGCTTTAAACTCCTAATTCATGTAAATCCAGAGCTGAATGACATATGGGTTACATCAGCAACTAAATTCTCCTGGACGGAATTCAACAAGTGACACTTCCATCATAATGTTACAGGGAGTTTCTGATGAATTGGTAAAAAGAGACAACATGATTTGATAAAGCTTTGATGCTTTTATCTCTTAAAGAAATTCTTTTCTTTGTCTCCCGATTATAGTAGGAAGAAAACTATATATTTCCAGTATTCTAGACAAATTCATTCAGGGCTCTCACTGTTATTTTAAGGTTAAAGTTTTCTTCTTTAAAACAATGAAACTCTCCCACCACAAACCAATCAACAAGATAATTCCAGTTCCACATGCCCTGTACTCCCTAGGACTCTAAGTTGAAGAAATTTTCCATACTGGCAAATATGTAGTTCTAATCCTCTTTCTAGCTATGTTTGTATAAAACATGTTGTTGATTGTAGACTATAGTGACACTGTAAGCGTTTAAGACCCCAGAGTCTGTCTCTCCTTCCATTGTACTTTTAGAGGGGAAATGGAAATGAAATAGGCAGGGGATAGATGGTAGATATATATGTGTGTGAGTGTGTGTGTATGTGTATACACATATAGGTATATGTATATGTGCATGTATATTCTCCAATTACATGCATGTAATATACATACATGTGTGTACACACATATACATGTGTGTATAGCAACTGCTGCTATTTTTGCTAAAAAAAAGATATTTTATTAAAGGCTAAGTATATGGGGATGCTAATATGAGAGAGAGAGAGAGAGAGAGAGAGAGAGAGAGAGAGAGACTATGTATGCTTTGGCCCTACTCTCACAGGGCCAGGCAGTCTATTTCACCTCTTAAGGATTCTAGGGTATGTGTTTTTCTCTCTGCTACTAGACTGAGCCACCAGTGGCCATGTTGCGTCATTTTAGCAGGCCAATGACTAGCATCTCCAGTTCCATTTAACCACTTAAAATCAATTTACCTTTTTCAAAGGGACACTTAGAGTACAAACATATAAACACTTCACTCCCTCCATCATTTCCAGAATAAACTCTCTCCTACACAACCTTTATTTCTCTGTGTGTGATAGAGTGGGTTTAGATGGGACGGGTTTAGTCCCATCAAGTTCATGCCCAGATGCAGCATGACCGACATATGAGCCTACATCTTGGCTACAAATAGGCTAGGATTCTGAAGGTCACTCCTAAACATTGCTTCTTGCTTCTCAGGGCAGCGATGCTATGCTCACTACTAGCCCAAACTCTGGAATGATGGGATGCTGAGGAGCCCTCTGGACCTTTCTAACTTACAAGGCCATAAGTTCCGCTTCTTTCCTTGATTACCCTTGAGATGAAGAGACAGCAGCTGGGGCTGACAGACTGCTTTAAATGCCTCCATAGCCAGACTCTCCTCTTAAAAACATGGTTAGATACCCAGAGCAGTTTTAGATTATCCATACATGCTCCACACGCATTTCCTTTCTACATCATCATGATTCTCCTGGAAGCTGGATCTTCCACATGAGCATGCCATCTGAGGCACTTTGGTCATGCTCCATTATTTCCAGAAGCTTGTGTTCTCTGTATCAAGGATCATGGGGAAAAGGGAATGAAGATGATTAGGAGAGGCTGTTGTCAGTTAAGTGGAGGCAGGATCAACATAAATATATTTATTCTTCCCACAAAGAGCAACATTTATTTTCTTAGAAGGCAGAGACTACTAAATACAACAGAAAGATAATTCCTATTAACATTTGGCAAGAAAGAAAGAAGGAAAGAAAGAAAGAGAGAAAGGAAGAAGGAAGAAAGGGAAAAGAAAAATGCCTATATATCAAAAATATACGTATGTATAAACTCTAAACATATATGTATATATATGTGTGTGTGTGTGTGTGTGTGTAAAAACTAATATTCAAATAAGAGAGTGGAGAGATGTGGATCACATTGGACTTGAGAGTGACTGTACTTCTTATTAGATGTGTGACCTTGGGGAAATCCCTGCACTTCTTTTCTCATCTGAAAAAGAAGTTGAACTAAATAGTACCTAAATTATCTTCTAAGAATAATAATCTATGATGATCAAGTCAGTCTAAATGTTCAATTTGATCTCAATAAGCCTGTTCCTTTGCTTCAGAAAAAACTGAAGCATAGAAAGGGAAGCCCAAAAGTTTGGGGTCCCAAGTTATCAACATATCACAGTGGTCAATATTCTGGATTTTTAGTACTAGTTTTCCACTTTATTTTTTGAAACACTTTTCCAGGCTGCTCTAACATGGACTATGCTTCTATAATTCATATGCAATGAAGGGTGAAAAGCAGTGGCCTCTAGAGACTTTTTAAGTCTCTGTTAAAATGTGTGAAAATTGGTTCTGAAGTAGGTGCCTAGGATCATGCCCTGTGTGGTCAGAGGACCTTCTCTCCCGGTTTTCTCTTCCAAAGGTCACAGACCTAATATGATGACTGTTTACCTCTCACAGCTCAAGTCAAAAATGTCTCTCAAAAATGCCCATTGCAAAATGGAACCTGGCAGGTGCCAATGGCATTCCGGGTGTGTTCAGTTTTTGCAGATAGCTTGGCTTTTTGTTATTTCCACGGAGCAAAGCCGGAGAAAGATTGCCACTCTGCTCTGTGGTCTCCTTAGTCATTTCCATTCCCCTCTGAGGTCAACAGCATTCTTTCCCTGCAGAGAGGAGTCTCCTGACAATGCTGTCAGACATGATTTTTAGGCAGAGGACAAAAGTTGTTCGGGTATTAGTTACACCTAGTAACATAGTGAGTGACATGAGTAGCTCCAATCACAGTGTGTTGTGCTGCAGTGCTCTCCAAAGTAAGAGAGCATGGCATGATTCTAAAGGATACACAATAAACCAATCAGAGGGCAGTCTATCCAATCAGTGGACCATTCTCTAATGCAAACTCATTTTCAACTGTTCCGCCATTCTTCGTCCCACTACTGTCTATCCAAACTCTCAACCGTCTCCTCTTCTCCACTTGGGAGTGAGCCTCTCAGGAAGTTGTTCCTAACCATGAGTAGGATACCCTCACCAGCAACTTCACAGTCAACTTCTCTTCTCCCCCACCTCTAACCTTATGCACTTTACAAGGAAGGACTCTGTTCTTGAGGCAATGGCTGGTCAGAGCCCCCTCTCCATCCTTCTTTTTATTTTTCAGTGGGACAGAATAAGTTTCACAAGATGAGTAGGCAGGGATGGCTTGGGATTTGCTTTGAAATTTTGTTATATAATCTTTCTCCCCAAAACCATTCCTCTTCCAAACTGCCATATTTGTATTAAAAGTACTACCATCTTGCAATCACCCAAATTTGAAACCTTAGTGTCGTCCTTGACTCTGTATGGTCACTCACCCCATGGATCTAATCAGTTGTCAAATCTTGCCATTTATTTCTCTATAATGCTCTAGTGTACACTGTCATCACCTCCCAAGTGGATTATACCAATATCCTTCTAGTTGGTGACCCTAATTCAAGTCTCTCCCCACTGAAAATCATCGCTCATAATACTACCAAAGCAATTTTACTAATACAGGTCATTTCCCTACTCAATAAACTCTAATGAGTCTATTTAGACATGAGTCTAATGAGGACCAAAAATTTCATATTTATCCCATCCTTTTAAAATGTCTGTTTTTGTGTATTTTTAAAAATATAGAATTATCAGCGCCGTGGTACTGGAATATAACTTGTAACTGATATACATATAGTTGGGGTTTATTCTTAATCTTTCAGTACCCCCAGATGACCCTTATGACATTTCTATGAGGTTGCTGGGAGATGTGGCATCATTGCCCTCTCATCACCTTACCCACTTTCCCCTTCCCTTTTTTATTGGTAAGAAAATTCAGACCTAGAGAGTCTAAACTATATAGCTCTAGAGCTACGAGGGAATTTCGAAATCATCTGGTCCAATCCCCTCATTTTACAAATCAGGAAATGGAGGCTTAGAGAATTTAAATCATTTGCCCACATCCACACAAGTAACAAGACACGGAATTCAAATTCAGATCCTCTGACTCCAAATCTATCATTCCTTCATGTAGCACCTTGAATAGTCGGTTAATTTGATCCACAAACGAAGTTTGAGTCAGAGCTAGAAATACAATGTGTGTCCTCGACCAGGCAGTCCTGTTGCTTTAGGGGTAGAGGGAATAGGGAGGGCGTGCACATCAGGGGTACAACGTTCTTACAAAAAAAAAAAGTGAGAAAAGTGGCTCTTTGGCTAGAGTCCAAGCCCTGAATTCAGAAGCTCTGTGATCCAATCACTGATTGACCAACGACTTATTATAAAAAATAATCAGCTGTAGCTCCGTCTACCGCATTCATTCAATGAGTAGGGACTGAGTGCCTTCCACATGCACAATTACTTGCCTAAGGTTGATATTAACCTTTCTAAAAAAAACAATCCCACAAAGTCTCCTCTGCTTGCTTCGGCTATTCTTCTCCTTGTTCAGTCATTTCTGACTCTGCGACCTTGTTTTTGGGGGTTTTTTTTGTTGTTGTTGTTGCAAAGATACTATAGTGGTTTGCTATTTCCTTCTCAAGTTCATTTTACAGATGAGGAAACTGAGGCAATCAAGGCTAAGTGACTTGCCCAAGGTCATGCAGCCAGTAAGTATTAGAGGCCAGATTTGAACTCAGATCCTCCTGACAGCAGGTCTGGTGCTCTATCCATTTCATCCCCTAGCTGCCTGGCCTAGCCTAGTAGTCACTTCATAAGAATTTTCACAAGTGTTTCCCTGCGTAGTCCTTCTGGGAGGCTGATTTCAAAGCCTTTAAATTGTACTTGGTTAGAGATCATCCTCCGTCATCATCATCATTGGCAAGTAGAGTGTGCCCTGGTGATAGGGAACTACATTAAAGGAAGGAATGATCCCTTACCCCTTCAGGAGCAGGGATGTTAAGAAGACAAAATGACTCCAATCTGTCTTTATTTCTATGGGGGTTTAAAGTGAACAACATCTCAGCCAGCAATTAGGTCACTCGGTGCATAGAGTGCCAACCCTCAAGTCAGGAAGACCTGAGTTCAAGTGTGGCCTCAGACTTGTGTGTGACCCTGAGCAAGTCACTTAACCCTGTTTGCCTCAGTTTCCTCTTTTGTAAAATGAGTTGGAGAAGGAAATGGCAAACCACTCCAGTATCTTTGGCAAGAAAACCCCAAATGGGGGAGCAAAGAGTTAGTCGGGACTTAACAACAGTATCTTGGCCAGGTACTGTAGTAAATACCTGAATGATTAACTAAATGCTCCAGTCAACCACATGAATCCACCTTCTCAGATTCAAGTTAAATGCTGGTAACAAGGACTGAGTGATCTAATCTGCCCGCTACATTAGTTGTGGATATTGACTCCATGTTCCCTCTCCTTCTTCCTTCTATAAACTGAAGCTAATCCAGTCATGATTCCTCCCTATCTCACAGGTATGTAGTACAAATAACAACGAGGTATTGGTAAGGCCCTATGCCAACACAAATTGCAGCTACCAAATAGCATGTCATTAGATTCATTATTTTTTCACCATTGCTGGCATCTCCCAGGACTTGAGTCCCTGAACCTCCCTACACAGGTAGCCAGCTAGGAACGCTAGGCATCTTTTGCCATGAATGGTTATGGTGACAATAATACACTTTAATAGAAGGGACCGGAGAGATTGATCATACAAATACAGTGGATGACAAGTCATTTAGTGATTTGAGGGATTGCATCAGAGAAATCTGCAGTGACCTGCCTACAGTGATGTGCAATACATATCATATCTGCAATGCTAGTTACCACTGGAATTTCAGATAAGAGGAAGTCTCATACACACATACTTAAGACTTTTAGACATTCATACCTTGTCTACCCTGCTTACTCTGAACTCCTGCTTATCTTCCTCTTGATTCTAGATACCTAATGAGTAGAAGAGGAAGGAGCCCTACACAATGTGAATAAACCATTAAGTGAATAATATAATATATTAATGGACAATAAGATTTGACTATATATACGTATATAGATATAGATATATGTGTGACATTCAAATGGGTGTGTGTATATATATATTTATATATATATATATATATGTTTGTATCAGTTAGGTGGCACAATGTACAGAGTGCCAGGTCTGAAATCAGGAGACTCATCTTCCTGAGTTCAAATCTGGCTTCAGATACTCATTAGCTGTGTGACCCTGGGCAAGCCACTTAAGCCTGTTTGCCTTGGTCTCCTCATCTGTAAAATGAGCTGGAGAAGGAAATGGCAAACCACACCAGTATTTCTGCCAAGAAAACTCCAAATGGGGTTATAAAGAGTCATACAGGACGGAAGTGACTGAACAACATGACAAAATATATGTATATATATATATATATATATATATATACACACATATATATGACATACACATATGACTATATTTGTATATGTGTGTAAATACATGATAACCATGCAATGATATTCCAGGGGCCTACGTCACTTCAAATCATACTCACATCAACACCAGTAAATATAAGGGAGATAAAAATGGAATCAGGGAACCACAAACAGTATTCCTCTGGTGGTTTACAATTAGTGGGTTTCTGCCACCACCAACCAAAGGCTTGGGGACTCTTGGTGACCCCTGCTTTTCTTTTCCCATTCTTTCTCTCACAGCTTTCCTTTGTTTACCCAAAGAGAGTGGGATCTCCTCTGCAGAATTAATGGAAAAAGAATCCCACAGGATGAAAATGGGCTAGAAGGATGTGATATGTGTGTGGTGAAAGGGAGAGCCCACACTGATGAGGTCACAGCTCTTCAAAATGTCAGAGTGCTCTTTTTTTCCACTGTAGCAAGTCTTCAACCACAACAGACCAAACTCTTTTTTACTATAATGTATATTTGGGTCCCTCCAAAACTAGTCGTTTCAAAAAAAAATAGATTTACTGAGCACTTAGTGTGCTAAATATTGAGGACATGCAAGGATGCAGGGAACTAACTGTCCACATGAATTGAATAGCATAGATAAGACCTGTACATAAATAATTGTTTAACAGAGGATGGAAGAGAGGAAGGATGCCGAAATACAATGAGAAATCCAGAGGGGAGAGAAACCACTTTGGGGATGAAGATGTTTGTCTCCACAGCTGCAATGGTTTCAGCTAAATAGTCTGTGCATAGATAGCATGGCATTCTCAATAAAATGTGTCTTCATCATCTTGTTGCATGTGGGTAACTATCACCCCTATTGCCCCCCTCTTTCCTCTCTCCCCACCCATATACTCTTTGGATTTATTGCTTGCTGTTGCCCAGGCTCCTGTTTCTAACACCTTTATTGACTGCAGACTTCTGCCTCTGAGCTGGTTAAACACGGGGATATTTTGGCCCCCTTTCCAGCATGCTGATGTGCTGGCATGGCTCCATCACTTTCCCTTTTGGTCTCCCAAGCTGACTCAAAAGGAGAGGACTGATGTCAGATGCAGCCACAGTGACTTTGAAGGGGGAAAGTCAAGTTCAGAGAAGGACATAATGCCCTTGAAACATGTTGATCATCCTCCTGTCAGCATTAAATTCGTGATCCAAGGGCATCCGTCTCTGGAGCATTTCAGCAGGACAAGAAAAGGAACAGAGCTGGGCTCTGAGTTCCAGCACTTACTAGAGTAGAGTGGAATACAATCACGTGGCTGTTGTGTTGGCTAGGTTTAAGGAACTGATTTCTCTTTCCTTTTTCTCTTTTATCTTTTTGATCCAACTGTGGCAGGCTGAATGACATTGGTAAGAGAAGATACATTCAGAAATGGAATAGTAATAATTATTAATAAAATAATCCAATACGATACAAAATAATCAAAATAAAAATACAATACTAATACAGCAAGCATTTATTAAGAGACTGCTAATCCCTGACACTATCTCCTGGGGGTACCCACAGACCTTTCATAGAGGAGATAGCATTTGAGTAGGACCTTGAAGAGGACGAATAGGAATTGGACAGACACGGCTACAGGTATCATACAAGGGCAGAAAAAAGAATGTGCGTGTGTGTGTGTGTGTGTGTGTGTGTGTGTACATACACATACACAAAGACCTATTATTTTGATCAGCTTGACATAGCTCAGCAAAAAGAAAATAAATAAGGTTTTTACAGGTTCTCATTCCCTGTTTTACTTTTAAGTTCATTAGCCTGCATTGTTGGGTTTGTAGCCTTCCTTCCGGTCACTGGTTGCAGGTTCAAACTATTTCCTAACCAACAGAATTGCTTTTACCTTGCAATGGATTCCACTCGGAATTTCTTAATCAAGCCTCTGTTTTCTGGGCCCTTTCTGACATTCCCCACAGTGGGTGTCCCCCCAAGTGTTTCTTAACTGACTGCCCCCTGCTGCTTTACAACAGGCATGGAATCATCCTGCTTTCAGATCCCCAATTTTTCTAAACAGCTTTTTAAAATTCTGTAGCCTGACTCTCCACTTTACCCATATATACTTCCTAGTTTCATTCATAGTCCTTTTGCCCTTCAGTCAATCATCACTCAGTAAAAAATTAGCATCTCAAAAGGACTCCTTTTCAGCTGATGACATTATCTACAGGGAAACAAATAAAGCTGGGAGTCCTTTCCACCTGCTAGCTCAATTTTTCTTTCTTTCCTTGAGCTGGAAGATTACTTCTGCAGCAAACTGTCTGAAAATGGCTTGAGTCTTTCTCTCTATTCCCTCCCTTAAGAGAGAAACTTTCTTGTACATAACCTATGATATTTACCCCCAAAACTCCAGCTCCTCTATTTCTATCAAGGTCACCACCACAGTTCTAAATCATCCAGCTTCCCAACATCACTTCTTCCTCATCCCCCATAACCAATCAATTGCTAGATGGTACCCATTCTATTTCCACAATAGCCCTCTCACTTGTCTCCTTTCTGTACTCCAGTGGCCACCAGACTAGGTTGGCATCACTTGTCACCTGGACCATTGCAATGTACAGCCCTCACTGGTCTCCCTGCCTCCAGTTTTTTCCATCACTAATCCATAAACCACAGTGCTGCCTAAGTGATATCTGTGCCAAAACACAGGTTGGATCACATCATACCCTCCCTTATTCAAGAACTTTAGTATTTTCCTGTTGACTCCAAGGTCCAAAACAAACTCTTAGGTTTATATTTAAAGACCTTCCCAATGTGGATATGGCTGAATTTTCCACACTTATTACAAATTATTGTCCTTAATATGATCTTTCAAACCAGCCTACTTGCTGACTCACACAGGCACTCCAAGCCTCTGAAAGGGCTCTCCTCTCCCATATATTCTGCCTCAGCTCAGCCTCATAAAATCCCCAGGCTCCTTAAAAGCCAAGCTCAAACAGCTTCTCCTCCATGAAATCTTTCCTGATTCTCTAATGTTTAGTGGCTCTGTCACACTGGAATTACTTAGCCCATACCTTGTATAAATTGTATATTATATATTCACAGGTTGTTTTCTCAGTGAGGTCAAGTACTATTCCTCTTGCTGAATACGACTGAATGGGCATTGCCTCAAACTGAGGCTTAAGAAAGACTTTACCTTCAAAAGGCTAAAGTCCTCCCCAGCATCTGGGGCCATGGCCAGTCTTCTTGACCTATGTCTTATCACTACTACAATGACTGGAGGAGAGAGTGCAGCCGATGACTTTGCACAGCTCTGCCTCACTTAAATCCAATTCACTTGTAAGTGAAGACATCGCCCTCCTAATGTCATTGATCCTCTAGAACGAAGAACTATGAGCAACTAACTGTAGACACTTAATGTGTATTTGGTAACTGAATAATTATTTAGTGGTTCTTTAAAGTGATTCTCAAAAATTTATCCACAAGGAATAACAACTCATTTTTATAAAATACTTCCAAGTTTTCAAAGCCTGTTCCTCAAAATGAGACCAGCCAAAACAAAAATCCTTCTGTTTAAAGGAATTATTTCTTTAAAATTTTTGATAGAAGTGATGGCTGATCAAGGGGAGTAGGTAGGAGAATACACATTCGTGTATAGATATGCGTATGTGTATACACACATACATATGTGCACACACACGTGGGTGCACATTTGTATACGTGTTCAGAAATTGATGTGTCTCACCGCCTGTTAATATATAGACTAATAGAGCTTTGTAGTTAGGACAAACACTTCCACTTTAAAAATGAGGCCTGGAAATTTTAAATGCCTTGTTTAATGTTCCAGGCCAGTTCAATGGTTTGGGGATTGGCAGGTCCTTTACATACTTACATATATGAATCAGACAGATTAGTAAATGCTAAAAAACCTTTATTAGGGCACTTTAACTCACAAGGGAAGGCTATGATGTAGGTCAAGATACAATACCTAAAGTGGAAACACAGAGAAGGGGCCGCAAGGGAAGGGTATTAGGGTAGCACTACCCCTCCTTGCCCCCTCCCAAGGAACAAACAAACCAGACCAAACTATGCAGCAGCTAATATCTCCAACTAAGAACCCAAATCAGGAAAGACAGGGAAGAGGCACAGCCAGGGACATTGAACACTGTGATCTTCTGGTCATTGCAGAAGGAGGGAGTCCATAGAAGTCTTCCTGGGCTTCGCTCAATACTACACCGATTTCTTAACTTCTTAAGTTTTCTTGCCATGTTCAATAGGTGGAACACCAGCTTTCAACATTACTCTGTACATCAAGGCAGCTCATGCATGCAGTATAAAGGTAATTTAATAAAGAGGGGCCATTTTCACTGGGCTAACAAAACAGAAATTTTTAGAAAGTTTTAGGCATAGAGGTTTCCAGATTCAGTGAGGAGAGCTTTAGAAGTATCCATTCAGTCTGGAGGGGGTACAAGGCAGCAGAAGAGGTGGGGAGGCAAGGAGTGTCTAGGGCAGAGACAGTCATCAAAAAAAGTTCTGGGTCCAAAAAACCAAGGAGATCTTCTGGACTACCTTCCACACGTAGCCTCAAACAAATAGAGCAGAGGCAAGACTCAGATCCAAGTTTTCTGGCTCCTCTAAGTCCCAAATAAAATCTCTTCCTTTACTGGAAGCCTTCTTTGATCCCCCTTAATTCTAATGATTTACCTCTGTTGATTACTTCCTATATGTCCTGTATATAGCTTACTTTGTATATATTTGTTTGCAGGTTGTGACATCCTTGAGTGCAGAAACTGTCTTTTGCCTCCTTTGATAGCTCCAGTGCTTACTTAACACATTGCTTGGTATATTGGAGGTACTTAGTGAAAGTTTATTGACTGAAGTCCAGTGCCCTTTCCTTTACATTGTGCTTCAACAAGGAAGACATCAAATAATCTACAATGAATGAAGGAGGGCGTTTACTACTGCCTTTCCACCTTCATGGAAACAGCCTCAAGTTTAATTCCCTAAATAATTCGACACAAATATTTATTATGTGCCCACTCTGTACCAAGCACTGTGGTAGGTGCTAAGGATATAAAGACCAATAAAATAAACTGCCTTCAGGGAGTTTACATTTTACTGCATCTGAATTGATTACAGAATTGTGCTTCAATGACATTCAACCAGTTTCCCCACCGACTCCCACAGTAGACACTTATGAGCCTACGTACCTGTTTTGTGGGGCATAATGCAGATCATAATTGTGGCAAAATCCACCTGCCAGCAGTTTACATTCCATGACATCCTCTCTGACAGAATCGGGACTCTCAGATGAAATCACACATATTGACTTGTGCAAATAAATATATAATGTGTGTAGATGTTACATACAAAAACCAGTCAGAACTGTTGTGCTGGAGATGTGAAAAACCTCAGGAGAGCCCATCCCTTAGGTAAACCAAATGAATATTTTCATCAATAAGGTCCAGGGTGTGCTAAGATTACCATAGAGTGTTATATATCTTTTGGTTAATCATCATAATTTTTATATGTGAAAACAGCTGCCCTGTGTAGCAATAGAAATTAAAGCCCTTCCCCCACTCCTACATTTTGGAACAGTTTGTCTCTGAAAGAGAGAGAATGTAATTTGTTCCCTGGGTATGGAATTTGATTCTGTTTGGTAAACAGCAGGTCCCTGGCACTGGATTCAGTGAGGAGAGCTTTAGAAATATTGGCTCAGGCTATTCTGCTTAGATGGGGGGAACTGATACAGGGTAGGGGTAGGAGGGAAATTAGCAACGAGAAGCTCCTGTACCCTATATAGAGCATTTTCCTCTTTCTTCTGCCTTCTGAGATAAATCACTCATGTCTACACTCATCTACCTGGGACCTCTCTCAGCTTCCTTCAGTTTTCCATAGGCAGCCCAAATGAGAGGAGGGATCTGGATGGGAAATATTTGCTTTCCCTATCATTTTTGGAGTAAATAGCTTCGAGACCCAGTCATTGGTGAGCTCAAGGGATGCAGTGTGTGTGCATGTGTGTATGTGTGTGTGTGTGTGTGTGTGTGTGTGTGTGTGTGTTGTGGGAAGTATACACCTAGGGATATGCTGGTTAAGTTTTTAATAACTAGCTCTCCAAAAACTATATATATATATATATACACACATATTATACACACACACATATATACATACATATATATGTATACACATATTATATATAACTTACTTTTAAGTTTAATTTACAATACAAATATTCAACCTATCACTTTCTTGAGATTAAATCAACAAAACAATAAATCAAGCTGCATTTCATAGTGTTTGCCAATTTCAGTACTTATGCTGAAATCTGAATCTCTTAAGTGGATGGCTCCAGCACATATTTCAATTATATCTATTCTGATTGAATTGATTTTTTTATTAGGGTATAAGTTTATGAGGTATAGGATAGAGATGTTATCTGATATTTCACTTTGCAATGTAGTATAATGGAAAAAGCATTGGCCACAAGGTCTGGGTTCAAATCCTTGCTCCTGTATTTACCTACTTGGTAACCCTGAGCAAAGTCCCTAACCTCTCTGAGCTTCAGTTTTCTTATGGTAAAATGGGGCTAAACATTTATTTCCTACCATGTGGAATTGTTAGAAAGTACTGTAGAAATGTGACCTATTCTTTTTTTTTTTGGAGGAGGGCAGCAAGGCAATTGGGGTTAAGTGACTTGTCCAAGGTCACACAGCTAATAAGTATCATGTGTCTGAGGTCAGATTTGAACTCAGGTCCTCCTGACTCCAGAGTCTGTCCTCTCCCTATTCTTGAAGAAAAGTAAGAATTTAGGTTATCAGGAAATAGAATCCACAGATATAATTCCACATCTCCCTTGTCCTCACCTTTCTAAGATATCCCCCACACACATACCAAAGTGAATGATTGTCCTATAGTACAGGGTGGGCCATGTCACTTCCCTTATCAATAAACTCCTGTGACTTCTTATTACCTTGAGGATCCACTCTTAAGCTCTTCTGTTTAGCGTCCAAAGCCCTTCACAACTTGGCATCAACATACTCTTCCACCCTTATCGTACATTACCCTCCTTGCTCGATCAATGGTCTAATGAAAGCGCCATTCCTTTGCAATCTCCTTGTGGGTAGGGACTGTCTTTGACCCCTTATGTGTCCTCAGGGCTCAGTAAAATTCCTGGCACTTAAGTAGTAGGTGCTTAATAAGTGTTTATTGATGAACTGTTGCTCACACGGGACACTCTGTCTCCCATTTTTGTGACTTACAGACTTATACTATCAGTTCACCTTTAGAATCCCTTGTTCCTTCAAAATACTGCTTGATTCATTCTATATCCAAATCTTTCCTGATTCCCCCAGCTTCTTACATCCACTGCAACTTTGATCTTGTATTTATTTTGTATTTATTACCTATACATATAAATATCTATCCAACTGTATCTATCTAAATATATCTATATATCTATATATATAGGCATCTATATTTTTATAGGTATATCCACTTACCCATTTTACCTTTATGTACTTATCTCTCTTAACAGAACATATGTTTCCTAAGGGCCAGGACTACATCATTGTTGTTTTTGTATCCCTAAGGCTGTGTGCCTAGCACTGTGTTTGTTGAAGGATTGGTTTGTTGATCAACCGCTGGAAATGTACCAATGTGATAAAAGATGGTCTTTTGTCTCAGGAAACATCTTAAAAACTAATTTGTAGCTTCCCAAAGTCAGGTCCTTTATCATGGTGGTCACATTTCTCTGGGCATTCTTCAGTTTATTAACGTCCTTCCTAAAAATGTGGTGGCCAGAACTGAACACACTTATCCAATGAGAGCCAGACTATTATCGTCCCCCAGGCCTAGATACCATGTCTCTTAGTGCAGACTAGAATTACAGTAACTTTTTTTTTAAATTGCTTCTGTATCACTCTTTTCTTAGTATCAACTCACCATGGTGTAGTGGTTGAAGAACTGGCCTTGGAGGAAGGAACATCTGGGCTCAAGTCCTGCTGTGTGACCCTGGGAAAATCACATGAACTCTCAGTGCTTAGGCAACTTTCCAAGACTGTAAGTTGAAGAGATGTCATCCTGCATTAGTAAAGAGAGTTGCCCCATCTAGGAATTCTCCTAACCAATGAAATCATAGGTAGGTTCTCTTTCTCTGTTTACTCATATTTGCAATCCTTTAATACCCTTTTAAAATAGACCATTATCTCTTCCATCTTGTACTTCCAAAGCAGATTTTTAAGTCAAGTGTATCTTTATATTTTTTTCTATCCTATTTCTCCTACTTATATTCATCACAACATTTTAAGATGGTAAGATCTTTTAGGATCCCACTATTGAATATATGGGATATTCAAATTGATTATATTAACTATCCCTGGTAGCTTTGTATAATCTGAAAATTTGATAATCTTACTATCTATAGCTTTATCTAAGTTAATGGCAAAAATAAGAACCAGCACAATTTCACATCCAATCCCTGGAGCACACTGCTAGAGACTGCTTTTTAGGTTTATAGATGAGTAATTTTAGAGTCTATTTCTTGGGTGTAGCCTTTCAACTAGTTCTTACACTATTGTGGTCCAGCCCACATCTTTCTATTTTGTCCACAAAAGAAAGGTATTACCGACTTTATCAAATGGTTTGCTAAAATCTGGGTGAACCATCTCCTTGGTATTCACCTGATGTATTTAACACTGTCAAGAAAAGGAATAAGTCTGTTGTGACCTGTTCTTGATGAAGCGAGGCTGCTCTTTGAGGTCACTGTTCTACATGTCCTCTATCTACCACTTTCATAATAGATTCTGTAATTTTCTCAGGAATCAAAGTGAACCTAGAGTTTGTAGAATGGATTCTTATCTCTGGTTTGAAAGTTTGTCTTTTTCAAAGCTCGATGCACCTCTCCTGTTGTCAATGATCTTTCACAGATCCTTGATAGTGGTTTAGTAAGTGGCATCTGCTGGTTATTTCAAGAGCCTGAGACAGAGTTCATCTGGGCCCAATGACTTAAATTCAATAAGGGCAACTTAAGTGCTTTCATATGCACTCTTTTCTGATTTGGGATCTGAAATATATATTTGCCATTTTGATTCTGTCCTTTCCAGTCCAAAGACTATACCTGTTTGAGGAGGAAAAGGTCTCATAAGATCTTTCTAGTTATTCCTTTTCTCCACTGTGAATTCCTATTGTTCCATTCACACGTAACAACACATTATTCAATATTTTCTCCAATATATAGCCAATTTCAAAAAAATACCCACAATCCCTTTTTATTTTCTTTAGCATTCTAGCATTCTTCCTTAGTATCAACTCATTCTTAGCTTTCACATACTTGACTATTCTTACAGGATGTCATTATTTAAAAAATTCATCCTATTACCTACCCTTGTTCTACATTCTTGGAGAATAAGAAGCTTCTTTTTCTTCAGAGTTCATCCTTTTCCCCTTTGTTAAGAACTAGCATTGATAGTTTGGACACAGGTGTTCAGTAGTCCCTCTCTAGTGTCCCATTCTTCTGTTTTCCAACTTTCTGATACAGATCAGTATTCCCTTCTGTTTCTTCCTTACCCTTTTCTTCTGTTTTCATTGAACCCTTTGTTTTTATCCATTAAAAAAAGAGAACGCAATTCTCCCCAATAGCTTGGAGCTAGAGAGGAATTCCCTCCAGGGATGGCCACATTTGAGGACCTAGAAGGCCATATGTGGCCTCCAGATCATAGGATCCCCACCCTGCACCTAGTCCTTTTATCCTATCTTCTAGAAGGGTGACTGACTTCCACTTTGAGCGTAAATAATAAATAGATAATAGATAGATAATTCTGCCTCTTGGTTATGGCAGAAAGGCAAGTATTGTATACTCTTTTGAATTGTTCTTCGGTCCCTGTTCTCCAATCTTGCTGAAAGTGAGAGAGCCTTAGGCCTTTATTTTTTCTTGCGGGGGTGGGGGTGGGGGACTCTTAGGTAGAACTGAATACCTACGTATTTAGTCTTGGCTGCATTCGTAAATGGTAGCATTGAAATGGTCAGTTAGAGATCAACTAATCCAATTTTATTTTACAAATGAGGAAACTGTGATTTGGGAAAAAGAAGTGTTTAATCCAAAGTCTCACAGCTTCCTCATGATGTGTAATAACTGGCTCAGGAATAGAACTCGGATCTCCTTATTCCCAATCCAAGACTCATTCCAGTACATCATACTATAGCATGTTGATTTAACTTTATGTACCGTACATATAGGCATTAATATTAGAAAATAATTGTGGGATTTGAGTCCATTGTGTTATGATATAAAAGAAGGCTCAAAATTCAAACACAATGTGAAATTCAAAACGCAGAATCAAGTTCTGATGCCCTCAGGCAGATTTAATGAAGACTGGTAATGTTCCTTTAAATAAGATTACTAAAAATCCAGACTCAAAAGATTGATTTTTACATGAAAATATTAGCAAAGTTCTAATTCATAGTCTCTATTATTTGAGATTCCACACTGGGGAGTTTTGGTGATGAGTGAAATTCACATGTGTCATGTCTCTTGAAGAAACAGATTCACACATTTAATAACTGGAGAGGATACAATAGGAAAATATGCAACAGAGATTATGCAAGCTGGAAAAAAGCCCAAAATAAAACAGAACAGGGGGTTGTTGATGCTATATCACATTCACACCTATCCTCTTCCCATCTCTATACATTCTGTAGATGAACAGGTGAATAATAAGGTTCGGGGTTAAGGGTATGCTGGAAATTGTTTAACAACCAGCTTTGGAGGGGGAAAAACACAGAACACACTTTTGGTTTAATTTGCATCATTAACACTTTCTTCCTCATTTTGTTAAGGCTGGACAGTCAAGGAAAAAATAAACCAAAGCCTGCTTTGTAATGGACACCTGAGGTGAAAATGTTCACATTGGAAATTTCATAATCAACTTTGCTCACAAGCTTTAGCTGACTCTGGCACAACCCTGGCAAGGTACGCTCAGCTGTGAAGGGAGGATTTTTAGGAAGTAGGGATTGGTAAAGGAAGAAGAGCCAATAAATGAGTTGAATATTAATTCAATAGAGCTGTACCTACCATTTTAACCCAGGCAGTGATGGGGGAAAGAGGTTTTATTTTTTTATTTTATTGACTGGGGGATGGAAAAAGAAGATGAGGGGGTAAATGGAGGAGATAAGCTAAAGTTAGATTAAAAACAGAAATACCTTGGGAGGGCAATCATCCGGTTAGTTAGCAAGTATCTATTAATTGATTACTATGTGCTAGACTATGGCTGAGACTGGGGATGCACAGACAAAAATGAGCAGAGTGAACGCTCCCATCTTCAAGTAGTTTTCAGTCTGTCTGAAGGCAGCCTGCACGTGTGTGTGAATATGTGTATATGTGCATATATGTATGTGTGTGTGTATGTGAAATGGGGCGAAGGGGTTTGTGTGTGAATAGAGGGTCAAAAACCAGAAATAATGAGGTATTAAATGTTAGCAAAATGAAAAGTGTTAACACACTCTTATCCTCTATGAAGTTCCATCTCCATGATGGAATTTGGAGGAAGCTATGAAGTTTTTTGAATATAGCACTAGGTTAGAGTCAAGAAGATCTGGGTTCACATCCTCCCTCCAGATGCTAGCTGTGTGATCATGGGCAAGTCACTTAACATTTCTTAGACTCTATTTCTTCACCTATGAAATGAGTGAGTTGGACTTAATGACTTCTTAGGTCCCTTGTAGCTTTAAATTTATGATGCTATAAATTAAAGGACCCAGGCATCCTTTTATAAAGTGTGAAAGAGTTTTCTTTGATTAAGATTATATAGAATATAAGCTCAAAAAGTTAGGAAGAAAAAAATTGCTTGCTATGTTTTAAGTGATGGAAACAAAGACACACTCTAAATCACTTCTTTGACAATTATTGTTTTGCAGCAGTGACATTACTGATAGTCATCAGGTAGCTAATAGCTATGGTACAATGGATAGACTATTGGTCCCAGAGTTGGAGAGACACATGTGACCCTGTGAAAATTCTTTAACTTCTCTTTCCCTCAGTTTCTCAACTGTAAAATGGAGATAATAACATGGACGGGGTAAGAGCCCAAGTCAAGATCTTTGTCCCTTAGACTAGGAGGGATTTTGGTCCCATTTGTCTGAAGAGCCTCAGAAAGCCTGACCTTGAAGGGCTCCTTGGATTCCCCTTATTTGATTTAGCATTCTCTTGAGGTCCATATTCCCCAGCCTGGATACTCCTCACATTGGATCCTTGATCTTATCAAAATCCTTGGCCAGTATTTAGCATTCTCTTGATACTCCCTACCTTTGATCCTATTGTCCAGATACTGGCCACTATTTAGCATTCTCTTGAGGTCCATGCCAGCCCGAATTGTCTGGACTACAGGCGTACACTCTCGCCAGGATCCTCACTGGATTTGATCTACATTCCAGGCTGACCTTCCATATCAAGACCATCCCTGGGGCCCCAGACTACTTGGATTTTTCCCTTGTCTTTTTCTGTATTTAAGTTCCATCTCGCCTTCATGAAGCAGCTCAGACTCTGTCTAGCTGAGATTCTATCTGGCCTCCTTGTCAATACAAGCCTTACAAATGTTTAGGCTCCTTAAGAGTCAACCCAGCGTGGCGAATCTTTAATAAACTGTTTTTCTTTTACTTTAAGAAGGTTTGTGCCAAATGCATTCAAGGAGGACCTATTTGTGGGCATTTTGGAGGTCCCCAGCACCCCGAACCTCGACAGCATCACTTGTCTAGAAGGGTTGCTGTGAGGACCAAATGAGATAATATTTGTAAAAAGCACTTAGCATAGTGCCTGGTACATAGTAGTAGGCACTGTAAAAACACTTATTCCCTTCTCCCTTCCATTATGAGCAAACTCTACAATAACATTGGTTGTTTGACCAATGCTGAGAAACAGACTGAAAATGTGCTATTTGGTTTCTATCCAAAAGACCACTCCAGTTGTAGCAGCACCAATTCCACTGAGTGTTAAGTCTGCTTATCACAGCTGTATTGTTTACTGAAAGCTTACATCAAACCCATGAAATTAACTGGACCCTGCAAAATAATTTTGTCTTTGTTTTTAATCAGTTTACAGGGTTAGGCAGGATACCCCAGAAGTATTGAAAGGGTCAGTTAGCGATCAAGGGTATATAACCCTTGCTTCTCCAGAGTTTGGGGCTGTCTCAAACATATTCTAACTATTTAACATAAATTCGCATCTCTGTGTTCTTTTCACATTTGATGTTCTATAGCCTAGTGAGGGGACTGGGGACTGCATATGAACCTTTACGTTAGTGGAAAGCACATTTCAGCCACTAATGTGTACGAGATATTAATTGGGATATAACCAAGGTCTCTTAGTGCAGTCTTGAGGGATGATCTATAATGAATTGTCAGTAGATGTTTGGGACAGTTCACCCTGGGGGCTTCTCCTGTCAGTCAACCAGAATTTATTAAATCTTGTCATCTGCTGATTAGAGAAATTGAGTTTGGAAACCAAAGCCGGGTTTAACTCTGCTGTCGACTTTCTCCTTAGGACTTTCTCCTTAGGACTTTCTTTTCCATTAAAAATGGAGAAGAGTAAAGCAGTTCCTGTTGGAAGCATCCACTCTTATCTTCCCCATGTGAATGATGGGGTTCCTTTTGACAGTCCCTCCTCACCTCTGCCTTCTTGGAAGTTCTGTTCAGTCACAATGTCCAGGACCAAGTTCCAGCTCATTATCAGTCACATTTTTCCACTGTTCCTAGGATGACCATTAACTGGCTTGCCCCCCTTGCTCAGACTGCTCAAGGCAGCAACTTGTCAGCAATTGGGATGCGGCTGTAAATTGCTTGTTGGATTATACTTCCAAACCATTAGAGCCTATTTCTGCAGGAAAACTGGGGCCGCTGAGATCACAAATGCAATGAAGTAGAATGTTCCAGAACTGCTTTGGCCTAGAGTCTGGTGAGTCATGTCTTTACGGGGCAAGATTATTCTAAAAAGGATGGGAAAAAGGGAAAGAAAGAATCAGGAGGAAGAAAGGACAGAACTGGATGAACTACCCCTTTCCCAGATGGGTGGGACTCCATCATAGCCCCACAGGCCTGCTCCATGCAGTAGAGAGCAGTGTGGGGTCAGGTTGCTGAGACTTTTTAAATCTCTTTCTTTTCCTCTCTGACCTGCTGTGCTGGGAACAGACAATGCTGTAATAAAAAATGCTAATCAACCTGGTGCCAGACCAGATCCAGACTTCCTCTCCTTCTGTCTCCCTCCCTCTCTCAACTTTTATCCCTTTATTAACCCCAGTCCAGGGCTATTTTGCCCTCTGTCCCCTGTTCTGTGTTTCTGTCACTACCTTTCTCAGCATCTCAGCGTGCACTCTTGCAGGCACAGGCTGAGATAAGCTGAAGTGATGTTCATTGGGTGACCTCCAGGAACCCTACAAAGAAAAGTAGCTGTGATGTGATGGACTCTCTCTCTCTCTCTCTCTCTCTCTCTCTCTCTCTCTCTCTCTCTCTCTCTCTCTCTCTCTCTCTCACTTACTGTCTCTCCCTCTCCCTCTCTCTCCCTCTCCCTCTCCCTCTCCCTCTCTCTCTCTCTCTCTCTCCCTCTCTCTCTGTCTCTATTATCTCTCCTCTCCCCCCTCCCTCTCTCCCTCCCTCTGTCTCTCAACAGTAGTAAGCCCTGTGTGTTTTGGCTTAGAGCCAAGTAGGATGATGAGAGGGGGAGCATTTCCCTTCAGCTCTTGGTGATTTTTTTCTTATCTTTAAAGAGAGGGAGAGTCACTGTAGCAGTTTGTTGTGGTAGCAAAAAACTGGAAACAAAGTGAGTGTCCACTGATTGGGGAAGGGCTGAACAAAAAAATATAGTATGTTATATCATGTAATAGTGTTGCGTCTGTCGTAAGAGGAATGGAAGCAGATGAATTCGGAGGAATACAGGGATAATGATATGAAATGACACGTAGAGTGAAGTTAAGAAAAATATTAACAGTGATTATGATAGTTAATGAATGCTGAGAAGATCAGGTGTAATGATTGCAAATGATTATAATGACCAATCTTGTCCTGGAGAAGATAAAAAAAATGCATCTTCCTGCTTTCCTTGGAGAGGTGGGAGTCTATGAATGCACATTGTTGCATGTGTTACAGACATGGCAGCTACCTCAGTTGGTTTTGTTTAAATGTTTTACTTATTAGGTTCCTACTCTTTTTTATACTTCTTTGTTATAAGGGAAGGCTCATTGGATGGTTTGGGATGCTATTTTTATGTGAAAAGCAAAAAAAAAGTGATAAAAAGTTAAATTAAACAAATTAATCGAGTGAATGAAAGAGTATTGGACTGTGTAACAAGGAGTTAACTATTTATCTGACAGCTAGGTGGCACGGTGGACAAGGGTAGACTTGGGGTCAGAAAGCTGTTTTGGTCCAGTCATTTTTTCAGTTGCGTCTGATTCTTTGTGACCTCATTTGCAGTTTTCATTTCCTTCTACAGCTCATGTTACAGAAGAAGAAACTGAGGAAAATGAGGTTAAACGACTTGCCCTGGGTTACACAGCTAATAGGTGTCTGAAGCCAGATTTGAACTTGTGAAGATGAGTCTTTCAGAGTCATGGCCTCTTCCTCTATCCACTGTGCCACCTAGCTACCCTGGAGTCAGTATGACCTGAATTCAAATCCTACCTTAGTCACTAAGCATGGTGACTGAGCCAGTCACTTAATTTTTTTTAGTCCACAATTTCTCTTCCCTCGTAAAATAGATAAATAAGGAAAGCCATGCAAACCATAAAGTACTCTATGAACGCTAGCCATTATTTTGTCATTATCATTACTATATCTACTGCTATTGTTAAAAAGCAGCCACCAATCTGCCCCTGCCTCTCAGAATCTTAGTGCCATCTCTAACTCATGGAAATTTCTAATCCAATAAACATTGTTCCAGTTGCATCAACTGTTGATCCAATGTGCATTTAGCTCAAGACACTGTGCAAGATAACTCAGGATACCAAGGCAAAATGAAGATTCCCTCCATGTAAGGGGTTTGCATTCTACTGGGGGATACAACAATCAAACAGATTCATCCATATCTGAGGAAGGAGAGAACACTGGAGTGATGAGGAAGGCTTCCTATGGGAGGTGGCATTGGAAAGGCAAATATAAAGGAGAGTAAAAACTAGCTTCAAAAAAGACTCAGTATGTAGTGCTAACCATGTAGGGGAAGAGGAGAGAACAGAATTATGCTTATACCTGAAGACCAGAAAGTAGGGAACGGAGGTTAAGTTCTCTTACCTTAGCTAGATCAAGGACTTCAGACCTTTGGGTGAGAAAAGCAAGTTGGAGATCTGAAGTCATCACAATAGCCTAGGCGCTCTTTGGTGTGCCTAAAGGAGGAATGACTCCTGGAACTATGTTGACTTGTCCCAAAACATACTGTCCCAGACGGTCTCTGTCTACAAGAATTGTAACACTTTGCTGAGGAAATGAGACAGCGCTGGTGGCAGCAACAGTTGCCATGGCTCTAATGGAGACAGCAAATATCAGGCAGAGTTGTTAGTGACAGATGAGGAGTTGTGGGACAAAGCAATGGAGCTGAGAAGCTGAGAAGATACTAGTTTAAGCCCAGAGCTGCAAGTATATTATCTTGAAGCCTTGCAAATGTCATCAAAAAGCTGCTAAATGGAAAATAAATAGGAATAGAAAAAATAAACCACCCTAGAATGTAACTACAGTGTAATTACATATAACAGTGATAGAGATATCCAGAAATTCATAGGAAACAAAAATCCACACAGAAATCCTCTCAAAAAAAAAACAAAAAAAAACCAAATTCATGGCTTCATGAAGTAAGGATAATAAATAAGGAACTAGATATACTAAAATAAGGAAGGAAATGACTTCAAGAAGCTCACAGTCTAATGGAGGAAACAGCATAGAAAAAATCATGTACAAATTATAATTAGGATAACTGAGAAGTAATACATAGAGGGGAGGTTCTAGCACTAAGGGAGTTCTGTCAAGGCTCCTTATAGAAGGTAGAATTTTAGCTAGGATTTGAAGGAAGTGGTAGAGATGAGGAAAGGAATGGAAAGGGAATAATATTTATTCAGTGCCTACTGAGTGTCAGGCATTCAGGTGAATGCTTTACAAATATCATTTCCTGATGATGATGGAGAAAATTCCAGGTATGGGGAGACAGCCAGTGGTGAGCTGTTAGATGGAGTGTCTTGGGTGAGAAATAGCTGGTTATAATGTGCTGAGTTGGGTAATGATTGCGTGACTGCTAAGGATAACCAAAGGTGTTTTTGTTTTGTTTTGGTTTTTTGTGGGGTGGGGAAAAGTTGAGAAAAGGAGCATCACAGAAGGCATAAGACCATTGCTTCCACCAAATGAGGTGGTAATAACATACCTGGAGAAGACTTAGGGGAGAAGAAAGTTAGAGAGATGTATTACTGTCTTGAAGTATTTGAGAAGGTGTCATATAGAGAACTTTTTTTTTCCTTTTCTTGGATCCAGTGGGTGGCCATTGGTAGAATTTCACAAAGTAGAGTCACTGATTAGGAATTCTTATAGGTAAGGCAAATATAGTTAAGCAGAAGGGAGGATAGGATAGCACCAAGGATAATGGGGGGAGGGGGAAGGGGAGTGAGGGAAGAGAAGGAAACTGCTTAGGGCCAAGACAAATCAACTTGTGTCTCCATGGCATGGTTAGTGGCCCCTGCCACCTCAACTCTTGGGAGAAGGGACGGGGGAGTTAATGGTGGGAAAAGATGGTTGTAAGAGGGGACACCATAGCAATGAAATCTTAAGGACAAAAGCATGGAAATGGGCAAGGGAATAGGGGCCATTGTTGTATGGCACAGACTGGCTATGAGCTGAAGAACTAGTTGGAGTTGGGGCAGGGGAATGATTCCCTTTCCCAGAATATCTGTATCCTGGGAGTAAATCCCAGTGGCTCTTTTTCTAGTTATAAATCTGGCAAAGAGACCGATTTCTACTGTTATAAAGAAAGATTCCTAACAGCTGGATGTGTCCCTAAAGGGAATAGGCTGTCAAATAGGTTTTCAAGGGATGGCTGAAGGACTACCTGTTAGGGATGTTATAGGGTGTTCTTGGTCAGGTACAGGTTGGACTAGATACAGATTGAGGTTGTTTCCAAATAGGAGATCCTCAAGTTGTGAATACAATGTTCCAGGTATGTTTTTGACTACTAGACCATACAACAGAAGATTGTACTCTGTATCTATTGATGTCAGATTATAATTATTTATTATTATCATTAGCCTCTTCCTCAAACTGTGGTCTCCTTTGGAGATAAGTATAAAATATATATTTTAGAGGCAGCTAGGTAGCTCAGTTGATAGAGTGCTGGGAGTGGAGTCAGGAAGACCTGAGTTCAAATTCGACCACAGACACTCACAGACTCACACTAACTGTGTGACCCTGGGCAAGTCACTTAACCTCAGTTATCCTTAATTCACTGGAGAAGGAAATGGCAAACCAGTCCAGTAAGATTGCCAAAAAAGTTTCATGGCCGTTATGTCCACCAGGTCATATGTATCAGGAACGAATGAACAGCTATCATAAATTAATTCACACTAAAGGACTCTTTCTTCATGTGTTATCCTTCCTGGGAGCGTTTGCCTTAGAAAAGAAGATTTTAGAGGACTCAGCCATATTTAACCCAAACCACTGATGGAATTTTAGACAATGGCACATCTGAATGAGAGGGAGATTTTGGTAGAGGGAAATTTTCCCTGAGTTTCCCATATCTTCCTGCTTCTCTGGGTAACCCTACTTCTGATTCCCAGGAAAATTCTACAACCAAGCGTTATTAACCTGGGGTATAGGGACCTTCAACTGGCCCCTGGGTCCACAAACCCAAGAGGTTTGTGAACTTGGGAGAGGGGAAAAAATTACATCTTTATTTTAACTATCCTCTAAATGAAATTTAGAAAGTGCAGCTGGGTGGTGCATTGGATGAAGTGCTGGCTCCAGAGTCAGGAAGACCTGAGTTCAAATGCAGCCTCAGTTACTTACTAGCTGTGTTACCCTAGGCAAGTCACTTACCCCCATTTTCCTCAGTTCCCCATCTGTAAAATGAACTGGAGAAGGAAGTCGCAAACCATTCCATTACCTTTGTCAAGAAAACCCCAAATGGGGTCACAAAGAGCCAGACATGACTGAAATAACTGAGCTACAACAAAAATGAAATTTAGCTTTTCTTTCAATTATTTAAAAAAGTTATTCTAAGCATAACATGAAAAGCTTAAAAACTCATAGAAAGCAAATTGCAGGCACTGGTCAGTGGTTTCCATAACTTAGTGCAGGTCAAAGAATCTGTAGGTAAAAAACAGAAGGAGATGTGTGCCTAGTTGGCACTGTTGTCCATCTCTGATTACACAGCAGCCCTGGACTGCCATCTATTGTAAGATGGTTCCTTTCAATTTTTCTCTTTCTTCTATCATTCTCTCTCTTCCCTTCCTGTAGTTAGTAAGCAAAGTTTTCCTCCTTTAAGACTTCATGGGGAAGAATGTCAAAGAACACAGTCTTTGAGGTGATCGTCCAAGTACAGATGCCCCGGGCAGACCTTTGCCCCCCAGTTTGTGTGATAACTCCTTTTCATTGAAATCAGAATGTGTCTTTTACCACATTCATCATCACCATGGACAATCTAATTACAGCCTTGTCTTAAAAGAACTCAATTACCAGAGAGACTTCTTTTTTATAAAACTGTGACATCTTGAACTATGTGCTTATAACCTTTTTAAAATGGGGGATTGGGAAGAAAATTAATTAATTTTCTTGTGCACGAGAAAAACTCGTGAGGTCTCATCCTCTGTTCTGAATGGATTCTCTCTCTTTGGGCTTCCTACTGTGTGACAGTGAAATGCTAAAATTATTTTGGCAGGCAAATATTCTCAAAGGCTGTTTTTATTTCAGCAGCAGTAGGAATCTCAGAATGCAGCCTGCGCTTCTGCCTTGTGGGGCTATTTCTAATTGCGTGTGGTATGCTGCAAAAAAAAACCCCAAACTATTCAAAATGCAGAGTTTGGGAAAGCCCAATGAAACCCAAGAAAGATAATCAAGTCTGCCACACTCCTGGCTCCCTGCTTAAAGGAATTAACTTGTTGAAATAATATATTTCTATGGGCGTAAAAACTCCCTATTAGAATAATGAGAGTGACCTCTCACTTATATATCCCAATCACTGGGTTTTGTTTTTCTCAATCTGTAATCGAAACACAGCGATCTTATTGTAGCTCACACCTCTGTAGGCAAAACTGGCAGTGAATACCTTATATTATCACTTTTTTTTTTCCCAGTGTGAGATAATTGCCCAAGGAAAGGATTTGACAAACAAGAGTATGGATTTAGAAAGGCAGCACAGCTCTCATTTGAGGGCGTTCAATGGAAAAGGGAGGCAGTCAGGAGCTCAGAACACATCTCATCTCACCTCCTACATCCCTAAACCTCTGCCCCTTGAAAAAGGAAAAAAAGCAGCCACAACCAACTTTTTATTTCTGTCATCTTAAATTGAATTTTATATACATGCATATTTTATATACGTATATACACATACATACATATTTTAAAAATACAGTTTAAAGATTTAAACAATCAGAAGTATGTATTATATTCATTTCCCTTTTCCAAATCAATCAAATAAATAAGCAAAACCTGAAGGCCTTCTCAAAATCTGGGAGCCCCAGATCTAGCACCCGCCCAACCCCAACTCAATCTGAAAATTTCACTACCAAAGTCAAGAAACTGAGTGCTTTCTCCTTTGGATAACTCAATTGGAAATGATAATTGTGCATAAAGTATTCCAGATATTTCTGTCCATAAAGTACTCAGGAAAAAGTGACTGTGGTAGTTATATTCTCCTGCCACCTTCCATCAGTAACAATCCCCAGATGCTCTAAAATCAGCCTGTTTATTACTTCCGACCCAGGGAATCGTCTGAGTCACAGCCCAAGTGTGGCTTCTTTTGGGGAGCATAACAGCATGGATTTCAGCACCACGCAGTAGAGACACAGGGTCCTAAGTGGAATGATTGGTACCATGTTCAGCTGCAACCCTTGGAACTTAAATTGACAGATTATAATTAATCATGCTGGAATCTGACCAGGACTCACCTACACATGGCTAAAATGTCAGTGGGAATTGTAAGAGCCACAGTCAAGCCAAGGCCTGAAGTTTTGAGTCTGTGGGAAAAATGGTTTCCATGGCCATAGCACCTCTTACAGAAGGCTGGATGAACACAGGTACCATAAAGAAAGAACTCCTACTATACCATGCAATACCCCCCCCCCCCACACACACACACCACACACACACACACACACACACACACATGCACACATCCCTACTTTCCCAGCAGACTCCTACCTTTTTTCATCCCAGTAGTTCATCAATCACCAATCCTTATGATATGGATAGAAACCAGTGCCCTAAAAGTTAAAAATAATATTAAGGACTGACTTTGTGAAGCCCTTGGTTTATTTTCTAACCTGAAGGTGCCCTAAAATCTCCCCTTAACACAAATCTTCCCCTTATCTAGGGGGGAACATAAAATTCCTTGTCCCCACCCTCATCCAGGGAAATGGGATTTTCTTATCTTGTATCTTTCCTAGTTCTCACCCTGTGTCTTTATCTTGCAAGATTTACCCTAGATCTCCAACCCCCCCATAAGGAAACCATAAAATCATCTTGTATAAGCCTGGTCCTTTTCCTGTGTCACTGCCTTTGTTTAACTCCTTGCTACATCTCAGGCCTGCTGCTTTTGTGTCAATAAAGCTCCCAATGGCTACAGAGAAAGTCTAAGTCAATTTATTCACATTTTGAACTCTCTCTCCCTTATCTGACTTTTCAACACTTAGAAACCTTGTACCTAGTACAAAATGTGGTTGGACACTTTGCAGATACTTTTGCACAGTCTCACAGTCAGAGACCATGTCTGTCTCTATCCCCCAGACTTTGTCTTATTTTTTTTTTGTCTCTGTCAATCTGTTTCTTTCTCTCTCCTTTTCTCCCCCTCTCTGTATCTCATCATGGCTAAAGTACATGTCCTGATAATGTAATTATATGACAGACTCTGGCTATGATTATCAGTGACTGTTTCTACTCAGAGATCAATTATCCTCCATCTCTCTGTGAAATTGATCATCATATGAGGTAGCGCAATGGTAAAGCCAGTCTACTTAAAATCACATTAAGATACTTATTATGAAATGTATTTTTCTAGGGTTTCCAACTCTGAAAAAAAATCAAAATCTCAGAAGAGAAAATAGGATGGCTGGAACCCAGTTCGCTTTCACCTAATATCTGGTTATGTATGGGGAGCAGGGTGGGTGAATGCAGGGGGTGGGGAAGAAAGCTGAAAGACATTGGATAAAACGTTTTTTAAAAGATCTTTTTTAGAGGTAATGAAGTTTTGGAAAATCAAAATTTGATGTTTCAGACTTCTTTGAATTTCTATTAGCTGAACTTTTGAAATTGAAGACAGTTTTTGTTTTCCCTAAAACAGTTTTTTAATTATTTTCATTTTCTGCAAAAGAAATACAAATTATCACACATACTTGTTTTTTAAATAAGAGGGTATGGAATCAGGAGATCCTCAGACACAGCACTCATTTCCTTATCTATAAAGTCAGAGATAAATTGCCATTAGCCTAGAGGGAAGTGCTTTGCAAAACTTAAAGCATCATCTAAAAATGATTTATGGTTATTTTTAATGAACCTAACATTTCCACAGTGGGCAAAGCTTAGAAATAATTACAAATAAATGAATAATATTTGCAATAATGTTCCTGTCACTTGGTCACTATTTTGTCCTCATATACTACTCTTTGTGCCTGGTCCAAACACACGGTCTCTAATTTCCTCTTTTCCCTGTTTTCTTTCCTCTACTCATACCCATGGGGTTCAGACTCTGGAACCTCCTTGAACTTTCCCTGAATCTTCCCACTTAATCTGGCCTTTCATACTCAAATCTGTTACCCTTAACCTAACCTGGTCCTCCATTGTCTGATACCTCCCAATTGCCTCCAGCTGTTTCCCACCCGTGATTACATCACTAGTTATCCCAGTCTCATCAGGGTCCTCCTTAGACCCTCCTCCCCAAGTGCTAGACCACCTCTTGATCTTTCCCAAGGACTTTCTGTATATAAATTTCATCACGCCTCTATGAAGGTGCTTAGATTTAATACAGCACAGACTCTGTCTAGCTGAGCTTCTATCTGGCCTCTTTGTCAATACAAACATTACAAATGGTTAGATTCCTTAAGAGTCAACTCAATACGGCGAAACTTTAATAAACTTTGTTTTACTTTGGCCGGAAGAATCTTGAGTTGAATTCATTCGGCAGGACCCGGAGTGTTGGTATTTTGGGGTCCCGAGAACCTCAGACCTCATATGGTTTCCCAGACTCAACAATACCAGTTAAGGTTGGATTTCCTACACGCTCCATCCTTTATTCATTCTATCTTTTCCCTTTCTTCTGTCGTATACAAGTACTCTTTTCTGGTGACACTGCCCTCTCTCATGATTCGGAAGTATAGGGTGACTAGATTTTCAGAATGGAAAAGTAGTCATACAGTATTGCCACTCTGGAAGAATTGTTTGGGAAACTGAATGAAAAAAGTCTTTAAAAGGCATAACAATAATTCATATTTCTATAGCATTTTCAAGCTTACAAAGCGCTTTTGTTTCAATAACTTTGTGAAGTAGTATGATAGTAAAAAAACCCCCAAAACTTGGCTTTTTTCTCTTTTGGTCAGTTCTCTCAGAGACCAAGAGGGATTATTTGCACGACCTCTGTTTCCTGTCTCTTCTGGAAAGTTCCACATACCATGCTTGCGTTTTCAATTTGAATCACTGACCAATCCCAGGTATGTCTTTGCTTGAGGTAACTAGAACTGGAAAACCAACCAAACACACCTGAACAAGAACATGATCCTATAAAAAGCATGGTCATCATCTGTTCCAATGAACTGCCCTGGTGTGGAGGAGATGAAGCACCCAGGTAGCCCACATAAAGATTTGCATATCCACCAGGTGGCACTGGTGACCAAGGTGGAGGGGCTGTCAATCAACCTTGGGGTAGAGGAACTTTCTGTGTATGACAGGGAAACTCCTCCTAGTCCTTTGTGTGGAGGTGGGCCCTGTCACTCCACTCCCTTCCCCACCCTCTAGAGCAAGGTTTTCCTTTCAAACTGAGCACACCTCTTAGGGGCTGCCACCTTGCTGGATGACTTCTGAAACTGTATCAGCTCTTGTCTGCCAGGATTATTTTCCAGATGATGGCTCCTTCTTTTCCTTTTAGGACATTCATTAAAATACTCTAATGATTCTCCTCTTTTTGCTAAATGTGTAATTTGGAATCCCTGCCAATTTGCACTGGGCAAACTTGAAATTGAGATGATAAAACTGCAATAATTTAGATTTCCATCCTTTCTATATTGTGCATAATAACCAGACAAGGTCAGAATCACTGGACTGTGAGTCAATAAGCATTTATTAAGTGCCTACTGTGCTTTAGACATAGTACTTTTTTTTAAGTAAAGAGACCATTCTTTGCCTCATTTCTTACCTAGCTTTAATCACTGAATGGGTGTTGCTTCAGTCCAACTGAGACCTATTAAAGACCTTAGCTGGAAAAGGCCAAGGTCTTCCACTGTATTCAGGGGCCACTCTAGTCATCCTGATCTATATCTTGCCAATGGACCCAGATTGCCCTGGACGAGAGAGTGAGGCTGGTGACTTTGCACAGCCCTGCCTACTTGAATCCAATCCACTTGCAAGTCATGGCATCACCTTCCTGATACTATGGTCCATTTTGAAAATGAAGGACAAACAACAAAGACATCAGCAAGGGAAGACAGAGAAGGAAAAGACACTCCTAGCTCTCAAAGACCTCACAGTCCAGTAAGGGAGACAACATAGAAAACAACTCTATACAAACAAAATGCTATAGATAGATAGATAGATGGATGGATGGATGGATGGATGGATGGACAGACAAACAGACAGATAAATATGTATAGATATATAGCTATATAGGATTAAATGGAAATAATCAACAGAAGGAAGACACAAGTGTTAAGGAAGATGAAGGAGGGTTCTTCTAGAAGGTGGGATTTTGGTTGGTTGGTTGTCATCCTTGGTCTTTGCAGAGGACCAAAATGACATCACCATGATAAAGTGAAATTTCAGTGTGTCCAACTGTGGCTGATCACACCAATATGAGCTCAAAATGTTCTACCACAGGTTGGGCACAGATTGTCTGTGTGAATATTTGGCGTGGATATTCCAAATCTGAGCATCCTATGTTTACTTTGTGCTGTCTCAATTCTGCTTTGCTCATAGAGCACAGCACCCTTTCTGATGTGGGCATGCCGGGCTGAGCAGTCCTGTGCTAGTATCTGTCATGTTGCACAGTCAAATCCAAAGTTCTTGAGAGAGACCTTGAGAGGGTCCATGTATCGCTTCTTGTGACCACTATGTGATTGCCTGCCCGATGTGAGTTCTCCATAAAATAGTCTTTTTGGCAAGTGTACATTTTGCATTTGAAAAACATGACCAGCCCATAGGAGTGGCGCTCTCTGAAGCATGGTTTGAATGCTTGGAAGTTCAATTCAAGCAAGGACTTCAGTGTCTGGAAGCTTATCCTGCCAGGTGATCCTCAGAATCTTCCTAAGACAGCTCAAATGGAAGCGATTCAATTTCCTGGCATGGCGCTGGTATGTTTCACAAGCATACAACAATGAGGTAGCACAATGACTCTATAGACCTTCAGTTTGATAGTCAGTCTAATACCTCTACTCTCCCAAACTTTTCTTCAGATTTTATCTGGAACTTGAAGGAAGTCAGGGAAGTTGTAGCTGAGATAGGGAGGGAAAGTGTATTTTAGGATAGGAAAATTAAAAAAAAAATAAGGGTACTGGATTTAAAGTAACTGGTAAAGGGATAAACAAGTTGGTATTATCATTGGTAGTTTGAAAAGAGATAAGCAGCTTTATCTAAAATGTTGATGGGATTGTTAGTGCCTTGGATTACCAACCTGGGAAGAGTGGCTTTTCTCTGGGAAATAGAGAAGATAAAACATCCAAGTGTACCCTGAACCCAGGCAAATGTTCGCATGGAGGCTGCAGATCCCTGACTCCCCTCTTCTTGCTGGCACTCAGTCATGACTCAAAATCAATCCCACTTCCACCATTTCCAATCTGGGCACCTTCTCCTCCCTGCCTTGGCTCTGTTTCGTTCTGACCCAGTCCTTTCCAGGTCCTCAGGGCTTATCTTTGGTCGGTGTCATACTCACCTCCTCTTGTGCTTTTCCCAGCTTGTGATGTCATCTTGCTTCTCCTTTTCACCAGTCTCCTTCTGGGGCTAAGGATTGAATTTGGGAGTCTGTAATTATCCATCAGTGAGTAAGACCCTAATCCCCAAGTCCCTCTACCCCTTGTGGGTATGATAAAAAATGGGGCCAAAGGAGGCAGCATTCTTGGCAAAACTTTGATGAGTTAAAAACAGTCACTGATCCCTATTTTTCTTCCTGTTATGGCCTTAACACCATCACACCTAAAGCTTAGTGAGCCCCACTCTACCTCCCTTCATTACATGTACCTCACTACTTGAACTATTAAGTTTAAGCTTTCTCCTCCCAAGGGTACTATTTGTATTTGTGTGGAAGAATAAACCAAATTTTTAGGAGAAAGTTTTGTATGAACTATCTTTATCATGTTATCTGTTTACCTTTTGGTAAAAAACTAATTGAAACTAGTGGATGACTGTCAATGGGGTATACTGCATCTAGCTCTCAGGACCTACAGGACAAGCGGTCTCTGAGAGTTCTCTTTAGAACCTTGAGAGTAGCAGCGGCTGCCCTTCAAGGACTCAACCTGTCCCCTGGAGCAGAAGTTAAGGGGTGCTGCTATTTCTTCTTCTTCTCCTCTTCCTCCTCCTCTTCTTCTTCCTCCTCCTCCTTCTCTTCCTTCTCCTTCTTCTTTCTTCTTTTCTTCTCCTCCTCCTCCTTCCTTTGTGAAAAACTTCTGCTGAGTTAAAAAACAAAACAAACTCTTGGAACAGACTGGGACAAATATTTTTATCCCTAATTAACAGATAAGGAAACTGAGACTGAAAAAGCTTATCTTCTATTTGTTTAGTTGTATATTGATACCTGTGTGCAACTAAATTCCAACATCCATTAGGACTTTATGTAAGACACTCTGTGTTGCATGTTAAAGGAGATATAAAAATTAATAAAACATGGCATGTGGCATTTAAGACCTTGTAATGTAGCAAGGAAGATAAGACAAGTATGCAAGTAACTATAGCACAATAAAAGTTTAAGTGCCTAAGAGAGGAGGAGGAGATCATTTCTCATCTTAGGGATAATATATTCTTGGTTTCCAAGGAAATGTAGAGTAAAAACTTTGCTACTCTTGAATTGTATGCATAAATGCCAAGGAAGATAACAGGATTTGGCATCCGATTGGATATGGGGGAGAGGGTGAGGGAGTGAGGAGTTGAGGATGACATGCACTTTATGAGCCTGGGTAACTGGGAGTACAGTGTAATTCTTGACAGTAATAGGGGAAGTTTGGAAGATGAAAAGATTTGGGGAAAAGATATTGAGCCCAGTTTTAGACATTTAAGATATCTATGGGACATCCATTTCAAGATGTTTAATAGTCAGTTGGCTGTTTTTGTTTGCCCTTTATTCTTGAAGAGGACCATGACATCAGGAAGGTGATGCCATAACTTGAAAGTGAATTGGATTTTACTGAGGGAGGGCTGTGGAAAGTCACCAGCCTCACTTTCTCCTCCTGAGCCATCTGGGTCTAGAGGCAAGATACAGATCGGAAGAGTGGAGATAGCCCAGGAGTGATTAAGGATAGTTAAGAAATGAGCCAAAGAATGGCTTTTTTTACCTAATTAAAAAAATCATTATGGAAAGGGAAGACCCCTAGGGTTTCTGGCCAAAAGAGAATAATTACCATTTACATTCACTCTGAGTCATTAGCACCCAAACATGACCATTAAGTGGTGCTTGGGTTGGGACCTATTGCTGGCCAGTCCATGAGAGTCAGACTGAATTAGGTTTATTGGGTTTAAGGCATAGTCTTTAAGAAAGAAATCTAGTCAGCAAACAAGATATATGATTAGGTGTCAGCCATCAAAATTTACATTTCTTGGGTAGAGGTGAGGGTGAAGAAGGAAGGAAGGAAGGAAGGAAGGAAGGAAGGAAGGAAGGAAGGAAGGAAGGAAGGAAGGAAGGAAGGAAGGAAGGAAGGAAGGAAGGAAGGAAAGAAGGAAGGAAGAAAGGAAGGAAGGAAGAAAGGAAGGAAGGAAGGAAGGAGGGAAGGAGGGAAAGAGGGAAGGAAGGAAGGAGGGAAGGAGGGAAGGAATGAAGGAGGGAAGGAGGGAAGGAAGGAAGGAGAAGGAAGGAAAGAAAGAAGGAAGGAAGGAAGGAAGGAAGGAAGGAAGGAAGGAGGGAAGGAGGGAAAGAGGGAAGGAGGGAAGGAATGAAGGAAGGAAGGAGGAGAAGGAAGGAGGGAAAGAGGGAAGGAAGGAAGGAAGGAGGGAAGGAAGGAAAGACATGAGCTGCCCAATTGGGATTGGCCAGTTGGATTCCCAGTAGGGCAGCCCAGACTACTCACAGACTGTTGTTTGTCCTTTGTTCTCAAAGAGGACTGTGACATCGGGAAGGTGACGTCATGATTTACAAGTGAATTAGATTTAAATGAGGGAGGCTTGTACAAGCTCACTAGTCTCACTTTCTCCTCCAGAACCATCTGGGTCCAGTGGCAATATAGATCCAGAAGACTGTAGATAGCCCCCAGTCAGTGGGCAATGTAAGACTGGAGATCTAGAGAGAGGTTAGGTAGATCTGAAATAGTAAATAAGTCCTTGCGAAGTGATGAAATCAAAAAGTGAAATAGTATAGCAGGAGAAGAGAAGAAGTTCTGGAACAGGGTCTTGGAGGATACCCAAAGTTAATATCCATGACATGGATACAGTTACCACAAAGGAAACAGAGAAGAGGTCAAACAGGCAGGAAGGAAACCAGGATACAGCAGGATCATGGAAACCTAGAGAAAAGAGCATGTTGAAGTTGGTAATCAAGTGTCAAGGGCTTCTTAGAGGTCAAAAAGGAGGATGGTTGGAAAAAGACTATTGGATTTGACAACTGATATAATTTGTAAACTGTGGAGAGGACCGTTTCAGTTGAATGATGAGATCAGATATCAGACTATGAAGAGTTAAGAAAAGAGTGAAAAGAAAGTAAGTGGAAACACTTATCTTCAATGGTCTTCTCAAGGAATTTGGTCACAATATTGAGGAGAGATGTAGAGAAACAGCTAGTGGAGCTGGAAAATTAAGTGAGTCATTTTTAAGGCCAAGGAGGACACTGGTATGTTTATAGAAGCAGCCAATAGACAGGGAGAGGTTGAAGGTTTGTGAGTAGGGATGACAGAGGAAGCAGGATCCTTCTAGAGAAGACAGGATAGGATGGGATCACTGATGTGTAGAGGGGTTTGCCTTGGCAAAAAGGTTCACCTTTTTGTGTGAAATGGGCGAAGGAGAAGACAGTGACAGAAGGAATCTGGGGGATGTGAGATAAGGAGCAGGAGAGATGAAAGATTTCTCTGCAAATAGCTTCCATTTTTTCAGGAAGGTGTTTCTTGGTATCCTTGTTTACTTGTCACTGAGATGACTCTAACCCTCCAAGGCAAGGGAAAGAAACAGTTAGATTCAGGCATACCCACATTTATCAAGTGAGGGCAAAGCATGTACCACATCAATATTATTAGAAAGAAGTCACCCATGACCAAATCTCTTCTCTCTGAATACAGCTTTGGTTTTAACTTTCAGATGACACTTAGGAAAGAAGGACAAATCAACCCCATCAATATTTCTTGGTAATCTGAGTTCTCCTGGTGAGAACTTCCAAAGGGATCTTGCTGGTTACCCTTTGATTTTGTCCAGAGCTTAGTCACAAGATATATTCATTTAGAGCCATCAGTGTCTAAATACTTTGGGAGCCTAGAAAATGATGGAAAGTGCAGACTGACTGTTGAGTGTGCTTGGTGGTTGTAGGCTGTGAAAGGTCTCCCTTATCAAAATTTTTCTTGGAATTTCAACATCCTACCTCCCTGTAGCATTTGTCAATGTGAAACAAATACATACAGTTTGTGGCTTTTTCTTTTATTTGTATTTTAGAGGCCCTAGCCCTACCAGCATTTTGCTTAAGCATACAAAGGAGGGACTGAAAGCAACCATAATGAACAAAACTGACCAGATTTCAAAATGACTTAGCAGAAATTATTTTCCCAGATGTAAACAACTGCTTCCCTTGACAGATTTCCACTTGCTGATGTATAAAGTCACATTTATGTGAGTGCTTCCATGGCAAAGTACTTTTTCACCACAACTTTGTGAGATGAGTGTTACAAATGAGACTAAGCAGGTAAATGACTTGTCTACCAACACACAGACTATAAGAGTCTGAGGTGGGATTTGAGGTCAGGTTTCTTGATTCTAAGTTGAACACTATGCCTATTTGTGCATGTATGTGCATATGTCCTTTCTGTTACTGAAAACCTACTAAAATAACCAAGCTAAGAAATGTACAAAGCATATTTCTTTAAACTGGTTTCTTCTCAGCCATGGTAGGGCTGTGGGGGCTGGGAGTCAGGGTGTGCTACATTCATAAGTCTCTTTCTAAATTCTACCCCATCTAACTGGAAAGCATGAGAGACCTTGGAAATCAAAGCAGAGGAAATGACTCTTAATAGAAACACTTGACATTTATATTTTCAGTATGCTATATCCTGATAATTAATCACTCTTTAGCACATCCTAAGGGTCACAATGCCTGCCACTTACTATACAGGAAACTGAGGCACCAAGCAGGAGAAGTGTTAGACTCCTCCTAGCAGGGATCTTTGAGAGCAGTTGCTGAGAAGGACCTAGCAGTACCAGATCTCAAATTATATTATAAGGTGGCAATCATCAAAACAATTTGATACTGGATAAGAAACAGAGTAGTTGATCAATGGAACAGATTAGATGCATAATATACAGAAGCAAATGAATATAATAACCTAGTGTTTGATAAACCCAAAGATCTCAGCTATTGAAACAAGAGCTTGCTATTTGACAAAAAGTGCTGGAAAAATGGAAAGCTGTCTAGCAGAAACTTGGCATAGATCAATATCTCACACTTAAAATGGGTTCATGACTTAGACATAAAAGGTATCATAAGCAAATTAAGGGAGTGTAGAAAAAAATTACCTACCAGATGTGTGGATAAGAGACGTTTGTGTGAGGTTAGACGATTAATTTTGATTACGTAAAATTAAAGTTTTTGCACAAGCAAAAGCAATGCAGTCAAACTTAGAAGAAAAATAGGAAATGAGGGAAAAAGTTACAGTAAGTTTGTCTGACAAAGATATCATTTTGCAAATATATAGAGGATTGAACGAAATTTATAAGAATAAGAGCTATTTGCCAATTGATAAATGGTCAAGAGATACGAAGAGGTAGTTTTCAGAGGAAGAAATCAATAGTGCTGAAAAAGTTATCTAAATCACTAATGATTAGAGAAATGCAAATTAAAATAAGTGACGTACCACCTCACACCCATCATATTAGCTAACACGACAGAAAAGGAAAATGACATATGCTGGAGGGAATGTGAGAAAATATATATGCTAATGAATTGCTGGTGGAGCTATGGATTATACCAATCATTCTGGAAAAAAATTTGGAATTATGTCCCCAAAGTTATCAAACTGTGCATACCCTTTGACCAAGCAATACTACTATTTAATCTATACCCACAAAGAGATCAAATTAAAAAGGAAAAGGACCCATATGTACAAAAATATTTGTAGTAGCTCATTTTGTGGTGGCAAAGAATTGGAAACTGAGGGGGATGCCCATCAACTGGGAAATGGCTGCATAAGTAATATGATACATACAAAATATAAATTTAATGGAATACTAGTATGCTGTAAGAAATGATGGAGCTAGGAAGACTCATATGAACTGATGCAAACTGAAGCAAAAAGAACCAGGACAATTTACACAATTTACACAATATTGTAATGATAATTAACTGTGAAAGACTTAGTGATCCGTACGATGATCCACCACAATTCCATGAGGAAAAAATCTATCCAGATAGAGAACTGATGGATTCAGAGAGGAAAATGAAGCATATTTTCTTCCTTGCTCTTTCTTTTTCATGTTTTTTTTCAGAAAATGGCTAGTATAGAAATATATTTAGTATTATATCACATACATACACATATATATAAACATATATACGTGTGTGTATGGTGTGTTTTGTGTTTCTTGAATTCTCAACTGGTAGGGAAGGAGGCAGAGTGGGGGAGAAAATTTGGAACTGAAAGTTAAAAAAAATTTAAAAAGAGAAAGAACTTAAGGTTCCAGGTTGTCCATCCTGATTAAACTAAAGTGGGTCAATCTCCAGAGAGTAGGCTCAGAGATTCTTGGTATCCCAAAACTTTAGGGAGAAGCCCTGGAGTAGAGAGGTATTGCTGACTCCTTCCTTTACATGCCTGGAAAAGTACAAAAGCTCAGGTCACCCAGCAAAGCCTAACTTTCCCTGGAGGCAGGACCATGAGTCTAACCAAAGAAGGAACTAAGACTGTCATTTTTGGCCAATTGTAACTTTGAGAAATGGAGCAGACAGGGACAAAAGAGATCCTTCTAGTTGCTGGTGTCTACAATGGGGACCCAGCCACACTCAAAAGAAACACCTTGGTCCTAGGGAGTCCCAGAAATCAAAGATTCTTCACATTATAAAACAGACAAACTCCAAAATGTATAGTATTAACATTGAAAATACGTAATTTCATACAGATGACGATGAAAATATCCATTTAAACAATTTCATGTAACTAATAACTTTCATGCTCTCAGTAAAGTGATAAAAACCATGAACAATTCTTAAATTCTGTTGAGTCCCTTTTCCCTCTTCTCTTTTTTACTCTCTCAATTCTGCTTCTCCATGATCCAAATTAACAACAGAAAAGAAACCAGAGACAGATCACTGAGAGCAGAGGGCTCTGACCTGCTCATTTGAATAAATCGGACGAAGAATCTTCTCTCCTGGTTATACAACTGTGAGAGGAAAGGAGGATGAGGGGAAACCTACCTAGATGAAAGCCAGTTAATAAAATAGGTGCATTTATTTCTATCTCTATCCATATTGATAACTTTCTTAAAATATATGTAGATATGCACCTACACACACACACGCACACACACACACGCACACACACACATATACATATATATATATATATATATATATATATATATATATATATGAGGGAAGACAGAGAGAGAGAGAGAGAGAGAGAGAGAGAGAGAGAGAGAGAGAGAGAGAGAGAGAGAGAGAGAGAGAGAGAATAGATAACTCACTTCTGAGTCAAGACTTTCAAATTCAAATCTTGCCTCTGACACATAGTTCTGAAAAACCCAGGCAAATCATTTAACCTCTTTTAGTGGTTCCCTTCCCCCAGCCTACTTCTCCTCACACACATGTAACAGCATAGCTTCTGCTCTCCCACAGAGACCATAGATATTGTTATTGTACATTTTAGAAGCTATAGAATTTTGAGAGACTCTCAATTTAGCTGTTATTCTGGAGAGGCTTTACAGTGATGATTTGAGCATCTTAGAGAAGACGAAGATAAAGAGGATGAAGAAAACTTTTTTCCTGAGAGAACTGACTGAACTCATCTTGTGAAGAAAATTTAGAATGAGAATTTTTGATGAGTCCATGAGGAAACTGCAGAGTTTTAACTGTCATTCTGGAAAATTACCTGTCATGGTTGGAAAGACATTGTGAGAGGGCAGAAAGAATTTATTTCTTGAGGTAATGGAGTTTAAGGATATTGTAAATAAATAAGAAGGTGATTCTTGAGAGCCTTTGGCTCCAACATTGAGACTGAATGTTAGTATTCCAGAAATAAGAACAAATCAAAATAAAACTAATTGTTAGACATGAAACTGACCTTCTCTCATAGTTAAAACATTGTAAGTATTTATAGATTTATTTTATTATTGGTCACATTGTTAATAAATTGTATGGCCAGTAGGCCTAATATTTATGTAATCTTAGTAGATTTGAGGTTTTGATATAGAGTGGGAGATGAACACTTGCTATTGGGAAGAGAGTTTCTTTATTAAATAATATTCATGGAAGCTCAGAGAAAATTGATTAATAATTTAAAGTTGTAATATTAGTAATTAATAAGAAAATATTGAAACATATCCCTGTATTACCTTAGAAGCTGGGGTGATAAGAATGAACATGGTAATGAATCAAACAGCAGGATGATGAACACTACTATGTAGGATACATATGAATGTAGTCACCCCATCCCAAAGAAACGCTTGTGTGTGTATGTTTGTATGCATACATGAATGTAGAGATGTGTGTTTATACATATATGCATGCACCCATAAACATATAGAAGCATGTACATGTATACACACACATATATGAACATATATATATACCAACATGTAGGTATATAGTGACTTGACATTTGTATGTAAATTATGTGTATAATATACATATAAACAAATACACATATTCACGATTATACTCACACAAAGGTTTCAAATTCAAACCAAAGCGACATCTTGCTAGAGCATTATCTAATTATTTCCAAAACCTTCCATCAGGGGCTAAAATCTGTAACTCTCAAAGACAGTGTGGTATAGTGAAAAAGAGGACTCAACCTGGAGTCAAAAGACATGGGTCTGAAGCCCAGCTCGGCTGCTCCCTCTCTGCGTGACTTTAATTACTTCCCCTCGACCTCCTCATGTGTCACTCGATGGAGCTGTAAAAAAAAAAAAAAAAAATCACAAAACAATTCTGACTGGGAGCGCCACAAATTTACGTTAATCTAATCTTACTTTGACCCTCCCTGTAGCTAGGGGAACGTTCTTAATTGTTTCATTCTCCCACTCTCCACTTTTCTCAAGATTTTTATGACATTTCCTCTTCCAACTCTCTCCGCTAAGGACCTCCCCTCATATTTCACACACACACACACACACACACACACACACACACACACACACATACACACACACACACACACACACACACACACACACACGACCATTTGCCAAGAGCTCCCCCTAACTCTGTCCTCATCTCACACTCAGACATTGTCCTCCATGATGTCCTTTTCCTTCTGGTCTTAGATTAAGAGATGGTGTTTCTCCTTGTCAAGACAAATTTAGTATCTATATTCCCTCCCCAATTTCTATAGCAGACTGTCCCCACTAACTTCCCCATGCTCACTCTTATCTTCAATCTCTCAACCTTAGAGGAGCATTCTTTAAAATGGGAGAAACAATTTGTAAAACAAGCAAGCAAAGAAAGAAAATAGGTAAATGCAATATAGAGAAAGAAAAGAAATGTGCATTAGACACATATATGGATATATGTGCATGTATGCCTATGTGTTATGTATGTAGATATATTATATATCAGGTAGATGATGGATGGATGGATGGATCGATAAATAGATGTATAGAGAATTGGTTGGGTGGATGGTTGTTGTCCTTCGTTCTCTAAGAGGACCAAAATGACATCACCATGATAAACTCAAGTTTCAATGTGTCCAACTGTGGCTGATCAGACCAATATGAGCTTGGAATGCTTTAACACAGATTGGGCACAGACAGTCCATGTGAACATTTGGGGTGGATGCTCCAAATTTGCACATCCTACATTTACTTTGTGCTGTCTCAATTCTGCTTTGCTCATAGAGCACAACACCCTTTTTGATGTGGGCACCCCATGCTGAGCAGTCCTGTGCCAGTACCTCCCATGTCACACAATCAAATCCAAAGTTCTTGAGAGACACCTTGAAAGTGTCCTTGTATTGCTTCTCCTGACCACTGTGTGATTGCCTACCCCATGTGAGTTCTCCATAAAACAGTGTCTTTGGCAAGCGTACATTTTGCATTCAAACAACATGGCCAGCCCATCAGAGGGGCACTCTCTATAGCATAGTTTGAATGCTTGGCAGTTTAGTTTGAGCAAGGACTTCTGTGTCTGGTACTTTGTCTTGCCAGTTGATCTTCAGAATCTTCCTAAGACAATTCAAATGGAAGTAATTCAGCTTTCTGGCATGGCACGGGTAGACTCCATGTTTCACAAGCATAAAGCAATGAAGTCAGCCCAATGTCTCTGTAGACTTTCAGTTTGATAGTCAGTCTAATACCTCTTCTCTCCCATACTTTTCTTCAGAGTCTCCCAAACACTGAGCTATGTGTGTGTCAACCTTGTTGTCATTGTGTACATCCCTAGAAAGTACACTACCTCAGGGTGAAGTCAGTCTCTCCTTAGATGAACTTCCAACTGAAGAAGATGTCTTGAGGGCCATTAGACTCCTTTCATGTGGCAAAGCACCTGGTGCTGATTCTATTCCAGCTGAGATTTGCAAGGTAGGGGGACCATTGCTCATAAAAATTTGACTGAGAATTCTGGGGATGGAGACGGATCATGTCTGAAGTGTGACAACTAGGTTAGTGTTTTTGGATGCAGCACACATGACTAGGAGCAACCTGCAAGCAGACGGAAAAGGAAGGAAAGGGCTGTTTGTCAACTCTATTAATGTCCTTTCCTTACTATCTACAAATATACTCATGTCTCTCCTATCCTTAAAAAACTCATCACTTGATAAAAATCCCTGCAAACTCTCATTTCATGTTTCTTCTCCTTTTTATGGCTAAAATAATTGAGAGAACAATTTACATTTGGTACCCAGACTTCTCATCTGTTTCTCTTGTAAGCCTTCTGTAATTTGACTTCTGACCTCATCATTCAAATAAAACTACCATCTCCCAAATTACCAATACTCTCTTAAGTGACAAATGCAATGACCTTTTCTCAGCCCTGATCCTCCTTGACCTCCCTGCAGCATTTGACACCATTGCTCACCTTCTCCTTTTGAATCCCCTCTCCTCTCTAGGTTTCCATGACAATGCTCACTCTTGGTTGTTCTTCCTATGTATTAACTGCTCCTTCTCAGTCTCCATCGCTGACTCCAGCCATGTCGCACCCACTGACTGTGGTTGTACCCCACGATGTTGCCCTGGGCCTCCTTCTCTTTTCATTCTTTTTATGTTGTCTTGACTGGTAATCTCATCAGCTTCCATAGGATTTATTTATTATGTCCATGGAGATGATTCACATTTACCTGTTCACTTCTCTTATCTCTCCATCTATCTGTATAGATTCATACATATATACACATATATGGTGTGTGACATAAATATCTCCAGTCTTTCTGATGAGATACTGTCATACATATCCATAAGCTTCTGAAATTCAACATGTTTAATCCAGAGCCTTTTCTCTTTCTCCCAATCCCTCCCTACTTCCAAATCCACATCGATATTCATCTAGTTCATGGGATCGAAACCCCAGTGTCATCCTCAGCTTCTCACAGTCACGCCCTATAAATCTACAGCCAAATCTCACAGTTTCTGCCCTCGTATCTCTCCTATATATTTCTTTCTCTCAATTCACATAACCACAGTCATAGTTCAGAACCTTACAAATCTAATCCAGACTATTTTAATGGCCTTCTAACATTCCTAACCACCTTAAATATCATCCTACTTCCAATTCGGTCTTCATTCAACTTACCAAGGTGATATAAAAAAGACAGATCTGACCATGTCATTTTGCCCCCATTCAATGAGCTCCAATTACCTGCAGGATCAAACGCTGAGAGGCAGTTAGGTGGCCTGATAGATAATGTGCCAAACTTGGAGTCAGAAAGATCTGAGTTCAAACTTAGCCTGGGACACTTACTAACGGCGTGGCCCTGGGCAAGTCATTTAACCTCTGTTTTCTTCAGTTTCTTCATCTGTAAACTGGGAATAGTAATATAGCACCTACCTCCAAGGATTGTTGCAAGAATCAAATAATATAATATTTGTGAAGTTTAGCAGAGTGCTTGGCACATAATAAGCACTATATAAATGCTAGTTATTATATAGACTCCTCTGTTGAGCATTAATGCTCCTTTATAATCTGCCTCCTTTCTTTCTTTTCAGTCTGCTTATACCTTACCTGCTACTTTTCAGCTACACCAGTCTAACTGTAGTACTTCAAACACAATCCTCTATCCACCATCTCCACACTTTATAAATATATCCACATATGTAACATATAAGCCCACGTATACATAGATCTACATATGTACCTGCATGTATACGTACCTTTTCATTCACTCTCTCTATATTGTATTTACCTAGTTTTGTTTTTTGTTTTACAAGTTGCTTCCCCCATTAAAAGATACACTCCTTATGGGTAGGGCCTGGATGTTTTAGTTTTGCCTTTCTCCTTGTCTTCATAGCTTAGTATATTTTGTTGCTCGTTTGTTTGGTCATGTCTGACCCCATAGACCAGAGCACACCAGACCCTTCTATCCTCCATTATCTCCCAAAGGTATGTCCAGCTTCATGTTCATTGTTTCCAGGACATTATCTATCCATCTCATTCTCTACCATTCCCTTTTTCTTTTTCCTTCAAGCTTTCCCAACATCAGGCCTTTTTTCAATGAGTTCCATCTTCTCATTAAATGGCCAAAGTCCTTAAGTATCAGCTTCAATGTTTGACCTTCTAGTGAGTAAGAAGTATTAATAAATGCTTATTAATTGATTAACTTCTCTAGGACTCAGTCTCTCCATCTGTGAAATGAACAGGTTTTATACAAAGTGATCTATAAGGTTCTTTCAGAGCTGGAGCATATGCTAATAGGGAGATCATCTTCCTAGTTCTTCCATAAATCCTAGATGAGTAGAGGGGTAGCTAGGTGGTGCAGTGGATAGAGTACCAGTGCAAGAGTCAGGAGGACCTGAGTTCAAATCTCACCTCAGATACTTGACACTCACTAGTTGTATGACCTTGGGCAAGTCAATTGCCTCATGCTGGGTCATCTCCACTCATCCTGATGACTATCTAGTCACTGGATTTGGATGGCTCTGGAGAAGAAGTGAGGCTGGTGACCTACACAGCCCTCCCTCACTCAAAAACAAAGTCAAGGGCAAGTCATGTCATTATTTCTCTGATGGCATGGTCTTCTTTGGCAATGGACAAATACATACACAGATGGGTAGAAATCCAATTCTTATTTTCACTTAAAGGGGAATCACTGAAATAATGGATTCTATATCTTCCTGCCTGCACTGCCAAGTCTAGCTAAATCCAATCTATTTGTGTTTATTGAGATCATACAAAGTACACAGCATTTTACGAGACATTCTCTTTATAAGGAACAAAAAGGGGGGAACCTGAAAGTGAGAGAAATGAACTTGAGGAGGAATGCTTTAGATGATTTGAATTTAGGGTAGGAAAAACATATTGAGGAAGAAGAAAATACAAGAATGTAGAAACCAGAAGCATGGTATAAATTAGAATGAGGAAGTTATAAGCAGCTAGGAGGCCCAGGGAACAGAGGATTCGACCTGGAGTCAGAAAGATCTGAGTTCAAATGAGGTTTCCGATACTTGTCAGTTTGTAATCCTGGGCAGGTCAATCAACCTCTGCTTCCTCAACTGTAAAATGAGAAAAACTACATCTACCTCCTGACTACATCTACCTCCAAGGATTCTTACAGGATCAAATGAAAAATTTTTGCAAAGCATATTACATAGTGCCTGGCACACCGTAAGTGCTATAAAAATGCTAGCTATTACTATTAATTTATTTTTTTTAACATTTTTGCTGATATTTTATATTTCTTACATCAAAGTAATATCCCATGTGTCCCTCTCCCTTTTCCTCCCAGAGATCTGTCCCATACGACAAATATTATTTTTAGAAGATGGGGGAAAAGGTCAGCATAACTTTTGGTAAACATTGACAAAGTAAAAATAAACATGTATAATGAATGTACAACAAAGGGAGACCTCACACCTCCATGAAGGAGAAGGTTGGGAGTGCCTTCTCATATCTCTTCATTCTTGTCCCACTTGATCTTTATAATTTTGTTATGTTTATTTTTGGTGTTTTGATGCATCATGGTTCTTTCCATTTACACTGCTGGAGTTACTGTGTATACTATTTTCATGACTCTGCTTGCTTGCATCAGTTCATATAGATTGTTCCACGATTCCCTGTATTTAATCACACATACCATTCCATATAGGACATAACATTCCACTTCATTCATATACCACAATTTGTCTAGTCATTCCCCACTTAATGGGCATTTGTTTTGTTTGTAGTTCTTAGCTATCAAAAAAGTGCTATTTGTTATTATCATTAAACAATAAAAGTTATGATTGTAGCCCGATATTGTATGTGGCTCACCTATATGGCTTATTTTTTTTCCTTTGGAAATTTCCCAGCAACAAAGAAGTTGGTATGCTGAGTATGACAGAAGTGTCCTGGCAAAAATATAATAGCTGGTTCTCAGAAAAAAGGAGGGGGAAGCTATTAAATTTAGTCTGCGTTATTCAAATTTTTTCCATTATTTTCTTAGGTCTAGACAATCGACAAAATAATAAATAAAGCCTTGATTTGTAGCACTTGCTGATTTCCTGAAGTGCAAATACTTACAGTAAAAATTAAGTTGGCTCTCTGGTTGAAATTGGCTCAAGCACATCTTGATTACACATCTTAATGCAGAATATAGGGCAGTTAGGTGGCACAAGGGATAGAGTGCTGGGACTGGAATCAGGAAGACCTGCATTCAAATCCGACTTTGGCACTCAGAACTTGTCCAGGGTCATAAAGTTAGCAAGTATCTGAGGCCTGATTTGAACTCAGGTCTTCCTGACTAGGCTTGGTGCTCTATACACTATACCACCTAGTTGTCCTTCCAGCACCTTAATTTCTTTGGATTAGATGACCTCTAAGATCTGTACCAGCTCTTTTGGAAATAAAGCCAAAATATGACTTCTCATATTCCATCTTGACTCAGTTTCCTTAGGGACTAAGATACTTTCATGAGAAAATGACCAGTAATACATAAAGCAATAGTTTTTAACTAGCATGTATTTTTCTTATAAGAAAGAAGGCACAAAACCCTAACTTGAGGCAGGGCATTTTTGAAGAAAGGACAGAAGGGGTCCAAAGCAAAGGATAATTCTAATTCTTGGTCACCTGGGAGGGCAAAGGATGTCCTCAAATCTCTCACTGGGGCAAGGGGTGAATGCAATAACGTCTCAGTTGGTAGAAGGGTTAGTGATTGTTAAGGTCAGTTGTTGGAACCTTGATTGTGATGATCTTTAAGCCCTGGAAGGACTGGGAAGGAGTCATACAGTATGACTGCCTCTAGACTTGGCAGGCCAAGCTTCATCAAGCTCTCCATCACTCTACTTAGTTAACATATCTGGGTTCCATCATCTCCACAGTGAGGGCACCTAGGCACCTTGTGGTGCTCTTGGCTTGGTATAGAGATGAAGAGTCAATCCAAATTCCTGTCTCACTTTGGGGGTCAGAAGAAAGGAGAACTAACTAAGGATCAATCAGCAATCATTCTCCTTCTCTGACTTAATTTAGGAGGAATATTTCCAATAGCTTAACACAAATAACTGATTAAGATAACAAAGACTGTAACTTTTTGAGGGAGTGCTCAAGGATACAGAGTGAATAAGAAAAATGGAAGGTATACTGGAGATCCTACTACTGGAAAATATTAGAAATATTCTGCCTACATCTCATCTTCATTTCCTCAGGTTTAGACGGAAAGGTGAATTGGAACTCTATGTATGGTAACATGTGGACCCTTCTCCCCTTCCCCGATCTCACTTAAAGCAAAGGGAGGACAAATTATAACCAGTTCAACTCTAAAGTTATATAACTTCATCAGTGGTGATTCTTGGCATTTAATAAACGCACTCTCTGGGACAGCTCATTAAAAATGGCTTCCTTTGAACTGGGGTCTGTTTCTAGTGGATCTCCTTGTGCTCTTATATCATTTCATGTCTGTCAGTGAAAGACAGAGCAAGCTGTTAGGAGATTCTGACCAAGTCTGGATAGAGAAATGTCCAGCTGCTCCTTCTGTATCCTCTCACGATTTTGCTCTTTAATTTGCTGTGTTTGTGATGTCAGCTCATTATTACCGTGATTGTCCCTGATGACATTAACGCATTATGCCATAGGTGCCATCTGCTCACAACTTTGCTGTAGGGTAAGTGGTACGCAATTGCTTCACACTGATAATCCATTTTTCAGATAAAGTAACAGAGATACAAGAACAAATTGTTGCTTTAGAGGACATGATGAGTCCACAGTGTAAATAGAAACCAGACCCTCGTTGCCCCATCTGTGACTCAAAATAGTTGAACTCCTCCCAGAATATAAACTCCTTGAGGGCAGGAGACTATTTTTCTCTCTTTGTGCTCTCAGAATTTTACACAGTATATGACACATGTTGCTGTTTTTCAGTCCTTTCAACTGTATTAACTCCATGACACCATTTTGGGATTTCTTGATGGAGGTGCTCAAGTATTTTGCCATTTCCTTCTCCAGCTTATTTTACAGAGGAGGAAACTGAGGAAAACAGTATTAAGTGACTTGTCCAGGATCACAAATCTAGTGAGTGTCTGAAGCCAGATTTGAAATCAGAAGATGAGTCTTCCTGATCTCAAGTCCAGTGATCTATCCATTGCACAACCTAGTTGACACTTAGTAGGCACTTAATAAATGCTTCTTGAATGGAATTGGATTTTCTTTTAATTTGACCCAAAGTTCAGTTTGACTCATTTAATTGCTGTATTGAAGAAAGAGGGGGCCTGGGGAAAAGCCCAGGGGCAAAAACAATTAAGCATTCTTGGAAGCCAAGAGGGTTCTAATCACCAAAAGAAATTGGTGATTCATCAGAGAAGCCTCATCAGGCCTTGGGAATGAAAGATAATGGTCCATTTAGTTTCAGCTGTGGTAGATGAAGCTGTGGACCAGAAAACATCAGCTTATTCATTAGCCATGGTGAGGCTGACTCATAAAAATCTGTGGGCTCCGATTCAGTACTGAAATAGCAGAGCAAAGAACCTGTGAGTAAGGGAGGATATGCGATAGGTAGACAGGATGGAAACAGCTCCAGATATCTGAGGAAACAGAAATGGTGCTAAGAGGAGATAAGACAACTTCCCCACAGACTTGGTGGTGTTTCTGTTTGTTTGTTTTTAAACAAAATCTGTGTCCTATCGAGAAGTCTATAAACCATCCAATTCAAATTTCACCTCTTTTCCCTCAAAGCTCTTCAGCATAGTCTAATAATCTATTAATCATATGTAGGATCAAATAAATATAAAAGTTGCTAAATATACAATTTATTAACAATGAAGTCAACAATAAAACACAGATATAATTACGATATTTTAGCTACAAGAGTAACCAAAAATTAGTCATGTTTATTATTCTTACTGTTCAGTTGTGTCTGATCCTTCATAACCTCATTTAGTGTTTTTTTTGGCAAAGATACTGAAGTGGTTTGCCATTTTCTTCTCTAGGTCATTTGACAGATGAGAAAACTGAGGCAAGCTGTATTAAGTGACTTGCCCACTTAGGGTCACATAGCTAATAAGTGTCTAAGTCTAGATTTGAACTTTGGTCTTCCTGATTCCAGGTCTGGTGCTCTATCTACTGTGCCACCTAGCTGCCTCAAGTCACCTTTAACAATTACTATGATTTCAGATGACTTCTCTTTATATAACACTACCATAAAGTTCCTTCAAGATACAAAGTAAAGTGTTGTTGACTCCCCAAAACAGTGTCTGATCTAAGAAAGACAAACTAGATCAGGGCAGGTCCACATTTTTATTTCTTTTGATCTGGCTTGGCATGCATTGCATGGGAGTTACAGTTCAGAACTAGACCCTGCTAACGGGAGCAGTCCAGAACTAGGGACCCTCAATTTGGGGGTTGGGAGTACAGAATTGTATTCCCTTCAAAGAGTAGGTGTTCCCAAGGGGTGCCAACCAACTCTGATTGATCAACATATTGGGACGTGGGCCAGATTAAAATGAAGGTCTTGGGATAGTGATTTAGCTCACTTAATCTTAGTCAAAGAGACATCAATTTCCACATCATCTGTCTTGACTATCGGGAGGAATCCACATTCTCCCAGACCTGTCTGGGCAACTCATCGAGCAGGAATGGCCCCATTTAGGTTAGATCTTAATGCCCTCCTCAAGAAGAAACTGAGCTTATTTTGAAAGTAGCTCTGAGTTTCCAAGATAATGATTACTAAGGAAAATCATTTTTTTTCACATTGTCTTCTCTAGGATCTTCTTCATCCTTTTTGAAAAATACATTAGAATCATTTCACAAAGAAGTCCTCTCTACTTCTTTCCTTCTACTATAGCTCAGTCTCTCTGGACAAAGCAAGAAACAGATTTAAGTTAACTCTTCATGTCTTTACAAACAGCAGTTAACACTTTCTACTTCCTCACAAACTCCTTATAGATCCTCATCCATCTGAGATAGGTGCACACTCTCTAGCTCACTCCACAGGGCAAAGCACCTCACAGAATGACAAACGATTACTCCTAGCTTCTCTGTTTTTAGGGAGACAGAAAACATTTCTATGACCTCTACAAGAGGAGGTTTTGAAACAAAGGTTATATAAATATGAAATTTCAAATTCTAGAGTGGAGCAGGCAGCAGTAACAGCCAGGAACATCAAAGATTTTAAGTAGGAGGAGCTAGAGATCCCAAGAGGCAGAATCAAAGTATATTCCACTCATGAGGAACAGCTAGAGATAACAGCTATATAGGGAATGACCAAGACAGTTGGGAAGGAACATAGATTACTTGAAGAAGAGTAAAGTGAAATATCGGGCTGAAGCTGGGTCATGAAGTGTTTTCAATGCCAAGCTAAGGAATTTAGAAACAACAGAAACTTCAGATGCTTTTTCAACTAAGAAGAAGCAAGGTCAGAGCTGTGCTTCAGGAGTATCAGTTTTATAGGTGTGTAGAGAATGGATTGGAGAGATGGGAGAAACTAATGAGACCATTATAATAGCATCGATGAGAGATAATCAGAGACTTAACTAGGGTGGTGATTGTGAGGAGACAGAGGGCAAAGGTTGTGAAAGTGAATTCAGCAATTTTTGGCAACTGATTAAACATGGAAAATGAAGAGAGATGACTGAAGTCACTGAGGGTGATTTGAAGGACAATGGTGTCCTTGGCAAAAATAGAAAAATAAGGAAGAGGGATAGGTTTAAGGGAAAAAATAGTGAGTTTTGTTATGGATCTATTAAATATAGATGCCTGTGAGGCACTTCATTTGAGATATCTAAAAGGCTCTCTGACCAGAGGTAGGAGCTAGGAGAGAGACCAGTCCAGAACATATAAATCATCCACTGATGGCAATTGAACATATGGGAATGGATGCTATCACTAAGAGAGATAATATAGAGATAAAGAGGACAGGGCATAGAACAGGTAATACCAGAGTCTTTGGGATCTATGGGGTATTTGGAGAGGACCAGCGCTTCTGGCATGAGGGGCTTGCCTAACTGCTTTCAGGGCTGCTCATCAACCCGTGGTGTCCACCTATCACAACTCTCACCTGTGGCTCCAAGAAGCTCATGCAATGTGGTCACACCCAGGTAAAACTCTCTCAGCAGATGGAATAAACCAGGTTTAGGGTTACCAACAAGCCTCAAACTCATCCATGAGTTAGAGGGATGTTTATCCCAAGCATGAGAAGACATCCCCAGGTGGAATGGGTGAGTGAGAACAATTTGTTCCCCCAGTCATAGAGGCAGCTGAAGCAGGCACTCTGGATCTCCTAGTGCTTGATCAGACACGGAAGATGCCAAGATTGTCCATTGCATCCTGGTTCATCGCCAGTAATCCTGACTTTGTCTTGCTGCTGGACTTTGATGACTCTGGAAGAAAGCTAACGACTTTGAGCAACCCTGCCTCACTTAAATCCAATTTATGGGCAAGTCAAGATATCCCATGATCCCATTGGTCCTCTGCAGAAACCAGAGACAAACACCACCACCACCACCAGAGTCTTCATCCTTGCTGATTCTTTTCTGGGTCTCATCCAGAGCCAGGATGTTGAGCAAATCAAGGTTCCTCATTCTCCCTCACCTCCTGGCCTGCCCCAATTTTATCCTTCCTGGAAGAAGGGGCCATCTTTAATTTCAAGGACCAGATCAAAGTAACCCCCTTCCCAACTGTAATCTTTAGAAAGAAAGGAAAAAACCCAGAAACTTCCATCTCCCTCTGTCTCTTTCTCCCTCTCCCTCTCCCTGCTGTTGACCATTTGCAGCCTTGAGACTGGTGAATAGTGGTTGAAGGGGGCTAGACCCTACCTGTTGTATATTTCAGGTTCATTGTTTTCCTTATATCAGGTTCTATACAATCATGATAAATTGTGCTTATCTTTTTTAAAAATTTTATACACTTGTAGTTATAGCTTTTGAGTAAGCACATGCAAACCTTAGGCAAATAAAATACCCTTAGATTAAGAGAAAAAACTCATTATCTTGGAATATACCTTCCCATTGTTGTGCAATGGGAAGTACTAATTACTTAAATTAGTCCAAAACCAGAAGTCCATAAGAAATCTCTGGAATAAAGTCCTGGCCCCACGTCCACCAGACACAACTCTGCCTACAGTGACTGTTTCTGGCTTCCCAGCTGAGCAACCCTATTTTCCTCCAGTGAGTTCCTAACCCCCTTGAGTACTAGAGAGGGTCCCACCTTGTTTTTCTCTGTTGGCCCCACTTCTCTATACTTGACCTTCCAAGGCACTGGAGAACCTAAGCAGTAATAAACAGCCTCAGGGCACAGAAAAAAGCACTTGCATTTTACCCAGTGACTTTTCTCCTAAAATCCTGTCCCAAATAGGATTCAAGAGAGTGTAGGACAGTCTAGTAATCTAGGGCTTGTGTGCCAAAAGTGGTACAAGCATGGAATAATAGGTCTGGCTTGGCCATATTTAACTGAAACAAAGCTGCAGCAACATACCATGGAAAGGGTTAGAGGCCAAGGCTTTAAATTCTACCTTTGGTGCTTATGACCTCTGTGATATTGGGCAAATTACCTCACATGCCATGGCCTCAGTTTCCTCATCTGTAAAATGAGAAGGTTATCCTAAAGAGCTTGAGTTCCCTCTCAGTTCTTGTTCTATGATCTGAAGTGAAGGGAATCTTTGGTTCTCTGTTTCTTTTTCCAGCGTTCCTTCATTCCATCTTTGTCTCAGGAGCATGGAGGTTAATCTGAAGGTCAGTGGTGCTCAGATTTTCCCACTCATTTCCCACCATTTACTTTCTAATTCTCTTTAAATAGCTAATTATATGGTGAATAAGATCTTCCCAGAATCAAAAGGTGAAGACCAAACCTGAAAGAACCCAATGGTATTCTAGTGAGATTTAATTAAGACTTGACTTATTTCTGGAGTCAGGAGGACCAGAGTTCAAATGTGACCTTCAAGGACTTAGTAGCTGTGTGACCCTGGGTAAGTCACTTAACTTGATTGCCTTCAAAAACAAAAAAGACTTAATAGCAGAGAAGAATCACAGCCAGATGGATCCCAGGTGAATGCTGTTTTGGTTCCCTCGGGTACTTCTGGGTGACAGGCACTCTCCTCTAGACGTGTAAAATATGTTCTGGTTCTGCAGTCTTTTCCATGCCTATAACAGTAGTGTGTGGGTGAAATTTGCAGGATGTCTTTGGCAGCAATGCAATTTGAGGGTGGATTTCTCTTGCTTATAAAATGAAAGGGCTTCATTTCTGACATCAGTCCTTGTTAGTGAAGTACCTCATTCTTTAAGATGAATCTTCCTGACTCCAAGCCCAGAAATAATTCATTGCTCCACATAGGAGTCAGGAAGACCCGTGTTCAACTCTGACCTTAGGCATTTAGTAGTTGTGTGATCATGTGCAAGTTCTTTAACCTGTTTGCCTCAGTTTCCTCAACTATAAAATGGGAATATAACCTCCCAGGGTTTTTATGAGGATGAAATGAGATAATATTTATAAAGTGCTTAGTACAGTGCCTGGAATATAGCATTAAATAAATGTTAACTATTATTATTGTTATTTTGAGAAATGAGTTATCTTAGGGTTCTGCTCGTCTCATTCATAGGACCACCTATGGGGTTATGCTTCCAATTTAAACATGCATTCATGGTTTTGAGAGCAACCCTGTTGGTAACTACTCCTAGTACTCTTTCATGACCCCCCACTAACTGCTTCCCATCCTTCCCTTTAATAGTCAGCCAGTAGATTCAAACAATGCTTATCAAGGGCATTTGTTCAAGTGGCCTCCCCTCCCAACCCCTTCCCCCCAAAAAAAAACCCTAAATGTGCTCTCTACCCTACCATAGAATCCATGGAGGAGAAAAAGCTAAGTATCAGTTTTGGCAGTATGGAACATGTATAAGGAACAAGACAATTAATGGAGTCCTAATAGGAGCTTCAATATTCGAACAGACCCACTGTACCTACCTAGCTAGCCCCACCCCCCACCAATGTCCTAACTTCTTTGTATATGCCTCCCTGCTTCCTAGAACAACAGGGGTGTCCCTGAACTCTTAGTTCCCATGGAAGCAGCAAACATATCCACGTGATGGGAACCCAGCCACTGCCTCTACCCAGCCATGACCCCTAGACCCATTTTCACATATTTGTGTGTTCTTATGGTCAATCACAAGCATAGGTGTGTTCTTATTGTCAATCACAATTACATCATCCATCTAGCCCAAGACAGAACCATAATACCTATCTATCTTGACCAGACAGGACCGCAATAGCTAGCCACAATAGCAGAATGTTTAACCACAGAACCATAGATGGGACCCCTCCTCCATTACCCTAATCCCTTAATAATCTCCTCCTGCCTTTTTAATATTAATCATATTCCTATATTCTATGTAAATTTATGTTATGTAATTGCAACTTTACCCTATAAAAATTCATCGTGATTTCTCTGAAGTTGCTGGTTCCTCTTGGAACTTAGCCCACTTCATGAAAGGCATCCATCTCAATAAATGCCGATACTTGGATTAGAGGTGGTCTGACTGAATTCTTTGAGACAGTTAGACCCCAACACATTATGAAATTGCAAGAGTTTTTGGTGTCCCAGAGTTGAAACCTCAACAGTTTTTGGTGTCCCTGGGTCTAAACCTCAACAAATTCACAACTCTAGAACTGCATGGTTTTGATATCCTTTCTCTCTCTGGAAAATCCAAATTCAGTGTGGGTCATAGCAGTGATGATAGATGGGTCTCTCTGCTGCTAGGCTAGACTGGCATCCCACTTGGATGGATCTGCTCTTTGCAGAGCAAAGAGTCTGTGGAGCAAATGGATAGAGCGTGTATACTGTGGATTTTTTTCTCCCCAGAAAAAGTAACCAGAAAAGATGCTTTCTGTTATTGATGTTTAATCATGTCCAACTTTCATGGCTCCATTTGTGGTTTTCTTGGCAGAGATACTGGAGTGGTTTTCCACTTCCTTCTCCAGTTCATTTTATAGATGTTGAAAACTGAGGCAAACATGGTTAAGTGACTTGCTCAGGATCATACAACTTAGTAAATGTCTGAAGTCAGATTTGAAGTCAGGAAGCTGAGTCTTCCTGACTCCAGGACTGGGGCTCTCTCCACTATACCATCTAGCTGCCCTAAAAAGGAACTATGGAACTGTATGTCCTCAATCTGTATTTTATTAAATGGCAGGATAAACCCACTGATTCTATCATGAAAGAGAGCTTCTACTCCAACTTGGATATTTTAAAGAGATTGACTAGAGACCTCCTGTACCTCTTGCCCCAGCAAGAGAGTCTGATGAGATTAAGTATAAAGAAAAGTCCCTGGCAAAATAAAGTGAATCTTTGCCCATGCCTTAGACCACAAAGTAAAACAACAAACCCAAGGTTAAGACAGTCTCCTCACAAATCACCTAGCATCTTTTCCCAATTACTTAACCTTCTAAATAAAGAAAATAGCTGGGTCATCTCATTAGATGGGTTCCTTCTGTCCTGTAATGTTGCCCTAAGGCTATATAAAACCATCTATGTGTGTGCCACTCCCTTTGTTTTTGGAGAAGCTAGCCACCTGGCAAATTCTCATCAGCTGATGCTAATGAATTTGCTTTTTTTTTTTTTAATTTTCTAGCCTTGTCTCTAGATTTATTGACCTCCTGTCAAATAGACCAAGGTGGGAGGAATTACTCTCCAAGAGAATCAGAATTCCCCAACACATCTCTCTGATGGATATTCATTCAAACTGCCAGACTCCCTGCATTTACTACTTACTGGGCTGCTCTGGTCTCTACCTCTAGTCACAGGCTCAGTGAGGTGCCATTGTGTTCTTCCAGAAAGAGAAGACGAAACCTTAGCCAATGATCATCAGAAGCTGATATTTGTCTTCTTTCAGGCAATCAGGAGGTAGGTGAAATACATTCTTCTTCTTTCAACAGTGCCTATGGTTTAGGGCTGGGTTCTTAGGCTAGAACATGTTCAGACAGATGATCCCCAGGGTCATAAAGGAACCTGAAATGAAACAAGGTCCAATCACCGATTAAAAGTGGTTATTGTCTGAGAAAAAAAATTTGTAAGGGACAAAAGGTCCTGCAGGGGAGCAGAGAAGGCGTGTCCTTTAGCTGCTCAAAGGGGAATGGGAAAACGTTGAGATGGTACAGTTTCTAGAAGTTTTCAGGTGGATTTAGGGAAAGGACATCTATAGACACAAGCCCAGCAGCATGATGTTTGGAAAATCCTGGGCAAGGCCTTAAATATTCAGCTTCTGCTCAAGTTTACCCTTGAATGGAGATCATAAAAAAGGGAAAAGGACCCACATATACAAAAATATTTATAGCAGCTCTTTTTGTGGTAGATAAGAACTGGAAATTGAGGGAATGCCCATTAGTTGGGGAATGACTGAACAAGTTGTCGTATATGAATGTAACAGAATATGTAACAGAATGTTTTTGATAGATTTAGCCCTTCACAGTAATACAAGGACCTAAAACATTTCCAAAGGACTCATGATGAAAAATGCCATCCACATCTGGAGAAATAACTATGAAAATGGAACACAGAATGAAACAGATTATTTTCTCTTTTGTTTTTCTCATGGTTTCTTCCATTTGTTTTAATTCTTCTATGCACCATGACTAATATAAAAATATGTTTAATAGGAATGTATTTGTAGAGCCCATATAATATTGCATAATATCTTGGGGAGGGAGGGAGGAAAATTTGGAACTTATGGAAGGGATCGTTGAAAACTGAAAACAAGTAAGTTAATAGATATGGGGGAAAAGATTGCCCTTGAACTGATCAAGACTGGTCCTGTGGTTTCTGGCAGGTACAGGCATCTTCAAATTCAGCTAGAGTTCAATAGAAAAGATCACTGGTATGTCAAGCAGGTTTGGACTTCAGAAGTCTTTTAATTGGCTGGTCTCTATTGTCCTACTGTCCTGTGAAGAAGGAAAGTGCAGGGGAGGAGGAAGGAGGAAGGAGAGTAGGATGACTTTTTGCAAAAGTTAAAAGGAGAAAAAAAACAAAACTTATTTCACTTTTGACAAGAAAGTCATGATGCTACTAGAGGCAGTGTTTCAAAGAAAACCACTAACTCATTTTGCAACCAAGGATTATAATACATATAATAGGCCTATCAATTAGAGAATGGCTAAACAAACTGTGGTATACGATTGTGATAGAACATTATTGTGCCACAAGAAATAACAAGCAGGATGATTTCAGAAAATCCTGGAAAGACTTACATGAACTGATGCAAAGTGAAATGAGCAGAACCAAGGGAACTTTGTACACAGTAACAGCAGCATTGTAACAGTGATCAACTGTGAATGACTTTGGTGTTCTCAGCAATGCAGTGATCTAAGACAATCCCAAATGATTAATGAAGCATACTGTCTGTCTCCAGAGAAAGAACTGATATTGTCTGAATATAGGCTGAAGCATGCTATTTTCACTTTCGTTCTTTTTTTTTAGTCCTGTCTTCTTGTATAAAATGACTAATATGGAAATGTTTTGTTTGATTTCATATACATACACACACATACATATATGTACTTATATATGTATGATTGCTTACTGTCTCAGGGAAGGGGGAGGGAGGGAGAGAGAATTTGGAACTCAAAACTTTGAAAGAAAACAAATATTAAAAAATTGTTTTAACAGGTGAGGAAAAAATAAAATATATTAAATTTAAAAAATATGTATAAGTACCAAATAATACTTAATATATCTTTCTTCTATTAGAAAAAGAGTCTCCCAAAATAGAGGTTGCACTTGCAATTACAGTAGACAATAAATCACAGTAACAATTTAGAATTTATCATAATTTGAATTCTAAAGGTAGAAATTAATGTACTTCTAAACAAGGAGTGAGTCATAGCAGTCAAAATAAATCATTAGGTAATGAAAAAGAAAAGGAAAAAAGGACAATCCTGTCTTCCCTTTCTACCACCAATCTACAATATCTGAATTCTTGCTCCTTGGCTGACTCAGTTTTTGCTAAGGTGTTGTTTTTCACCATTTGCTGTCAAAGAGGACCAGCATCATCACAAGGTGAAGAGTGATGTCCTGACTCCATGTGAACTGGATTTAAGAGAAGCAGAATTGTACAAAGTCATCAACCTCATTCTCTTTTCCTGTCATCAAGGTGCACTGGCAGGATAAAAGTTGGGACAACTAGAGATGATCCAGGATGCAGTGGATAACCTTGGAGTCTTTCATGTCTGACCTGAGCTCTAAGAGCTCCACAGAGCTTGCTTCATCTGCCTTCACGGACCTTAGAACAAATTGCTTTCGACCACCCATTCCGCTGGGGGACATCTTCCCATGCTTGCAATAGACACCCTCTAACTCAATAACAGGTTTGAGGCCTCAGCTTGGTTTAGCCAGTTTGTTGAGATGTTTTACTGGGGTGTGGCTTCTGTGTATGCACAGCTTCTTGGAGCCACAGGTGAGAATTTGATAGACCCCAAAAAGTGGAAGAAAAGCTCAGAAAAGAACTTGGCAAGCCCTCACAGCAAAGGTGCTAGTCCTCGGTGAGTACCTCATAAGCCCCTACTAAGGTGTTAACACAAAATTAAAGTGTGAATTGACAAAACAGCTGTTGACAAACAGTTTGTTTCTTTTGTAAAAAATTAAATTGAGCATCTCATTTTCTCCAATTACATGTAAAAACAGTTTGTTTCGTGAACTTTTTGGTCTCAGGATTCCTTTAGATTCTTAAAAATTATTGAGGACCTCCCCAAGACCTTTCAAAATGTGGGTTATACTGTAAATAATACAAATATCAATTCATAGCCTGGGGTGTGAAGACTCAATTGAGGGCAGAATATTAAATTTTAAGTATGAGCATTTATACCTTAGAATTGGCGAACACTACAAATCAGAGCTTGATTTATTTTTTTGTACATTGTCTAGTCTTAAGGAAGTGATGGAGAAAAGTTATGATACAGATTAAACTTAAAAGTGTATGTATAAATTTTTTTCCTGAAGAGTTGATTGTTAAAAATTTATTAGCACCTACATGGATATCAAGGGATATTTACTATATTAAAAATTAAAACATGTTAGTATTTATTATGAAAAAGACTTTTGACCTTAAAGACCACCTGATAGAATCTTTGGGGGACCCCGGAAGTTTCTGGACACCTCTCTGAGAACAGCTGAAAGTGCTACCTCTCCTTCATGGCAGTATTCACTTTTAAAAGGGCATTTTATCCCCTCCCTCACTTAATAGCACTTAATTTTTTTTTCAATTACATGTAAACATAGTTTTCAACTTTCACTTTCATGAAACTTTGAGTTCCAATTTTTTTCCTCTTTCCCTCCCTCCCTTAGCCCCCTCCTCAAGATTGCAAACAATTTGATATAGACTATACATGTACCATCATATTAATTAATCATATTTCCACATCAGTTATGTCATGAAAGAATCAGAACAAAAGGGGAAAACCCACAAAAAAGAGAGAAAATAATATGCTTCGATCTGTATTCAGATTCCAGAATTCTTTCTCTTGATATAGATGGCATTTTCTATCATGAGTCTTTTGGAATTGTGTTGGATGCGTATTGCTGAGAAGGGCTAAGCCTATCAAAGCTGATCGTTGCACAATGTTGTTATTACTGTGTACAACGTTGTCCTGGTTCCACTTACTTCACTCAGCATCAGTTCATGCAATTCATTCCAGGTTTTTCTGAAATCTGCCCACTTATCATTTCTTATAGCACAATAGTATTCCTCATATTCATATGCCACAACTTGTTTAGTCATTCACCAACTGATGGGCATCACCTCAATTTACAATTCTTGTCTGATTGCTATAAATATTTTTGTACATGTGGGTCCTTTAAAATAGTACTCTTGAAACCCCCTCCCACAACTGCAGAATGCTACCCTTGCACTGTCTTCCCCTTCTTCAGGATTCTTCCTCTTCTACTTATTGCTACTACCACCACTACCACTACTACTACTACCACCACTATTCCTACTCCTACTCCTACTGCCACCACCACCACTATTCCCTAATATTAATATAGTGTGTTAAGGTTTATAAAAAGCTTGCCTCACAGCAACCCAGTGAGGTAGTAATAAAAATGAAAGCTTGGCATAAAAATGGAAAGGTCTCTGGTTTAAAAACACAGTTGGGATAAAGGGTCTCACTGACATTTCTGGCAAATTTCCATTTAATTTGGAAATCAGACAAGTTTTATCAATTGGACATTTAGTCTTCTATTGTGTGAGCCTAATATTTCCAATTTCTTTTACTCCCTTGTCCAGCAGTTCCATATACACACATACACACACATACATACATGTATATGTATGTATACATGAGCGCGTGCGTGCACACACATACACACACAGTATCTTTGCCAAGAAAACCCCCAAAAGGGAACTCACAGGGGGTCAGGCGGGACTGGAAAAAAAAATGACTGAAGAATACCAATTTTACCACTGAGGAAACCATATTCTAGATGGGCTAAGTAAGTGACTCAAAACTCAAATCTTGAGTCCTAGTCCTTTGCCTTATGCCAGCTGAGTTGGAGAACATGACCTTCCTGACACATCTTGCTCCTCTCCTCCCATTTTAGGAAGGATCTAAACCTGTCTTGGATCAGGGGTCCAAGGGCAAGGGATTGCCACCAGAAGATTAGTTGATAGAGATGGGGATGTTTAGGTTAACTGGGAGAAAACTTGTAGAGGGTGATGCATGAGAATGAGAGCTTCTTTCTAAGGCCTATCACAAGCTCCCCAACTGGGAACAATGGGTGGAAATTGTAGAGAATCAGACTAGAGCTGATATAAAGGAAATCTTCCCCCAAATCAGAACTGTCTAGTATTGGATCGTGCTGCCTACCCAGGTGGTGGGGGCTCCCTGGTCAGGGGTGTCATTGGCCAAGCTCAGCTTTGAGTAAATGGCCTTTGACTATGGTTCCTTTCCAAAGACCATAGAAGGTTTTAGATGCTGTGATTTTCTGCTCTGATTCCCCTAAGCTGGGGAGGGAGGGAAAGTTCCCACAATTTTAGTGCTGAAGCCCAAAGAGAATTCCCTGGGAGATCCCAGAGAGGCCCGGGGCCAATGCTACCGGGCTTAACCTTCTCCCTTGGATACTCAGCCTTTTCCCCTCCTCCCCTCACTGGGCAGCTGCCACAGGGAAAGCAGAGCTGCTCTGCCAGGAGTGAAAGCCAGAGACAGAATTCCCCAGGTGAGCCCCAGTCTGTGACTAATCAGCCTGAGAGCTGATTAGCGAGATAAAAATTGAGAAGAAGGTTTTGCATAATTTGGCAAAACCCTGCGTCTCCATGTGCGAGTGTTTATTTGTTGGGTGTCTCTCCAGCCTAGTGACATAGCTCCATTCCTAGTGAAGGAAAAAATATTCCTGCTTTCCAGCAGCGCAGGCTGTTTGCTGTGTGCGCCTGCCTATCTCCTGGGCAGGGAAAGGGTGGGAAGAGGGTAGGAGTGCAGGGAGAGACGGGGTGGAGTTCTGGTGCCAGTGTGGTGGGCATGGAGCCAAATTTGGAGGCAGGTTCCTTGGATCCCATCTCGGTGTTGCCTGTCACACTTGGAAAATTCCAAAGCTCTTCAGCTGCGGGGCTGAAAGCAAAAAGGATGGTGGAGGAAGGAGGATGGATGAAAAGATTCATTTTAACTGAACTTTGGGGAATAGACTGCTATCAGACAGTCTGTGTGCCAGAAAATTTGCTTCTTCTAAGCAAAGAAAAAAAAAATTAAAGAACAATAATTCCATTTTCAACCCCCTTCCTCCAATAAATCCCCTGGCTCTAGACTGTATAATTCAATAAAGAGTTAATAAGCAATTATTGTATGCAAGACACTGATTTAGGAGCAGGGGATGAAGAACAAATGAAATGTACCTCATTCTCTGCCATCATGATAGTCTTACAAGGGAGCATAGACACAAATAGGGAAGAGAAGACGAATGAATGAATGAATGAATGAATGAATGAATGAATGAATGAATGAACATTTATTAAGAGTTTGCTCTGTGCATAGAAAGCATTGTGATAAGAATCAGAAATAAAAACAGAGACAAGTGCCCATCCTCAAGGAACTTACATTCTAATGGGGAAGGAGAGAACATAGAGAAGTTTCAGCTATCAGTCAGGTGTGAAAACCTCATGGTCCTTAAGGTAAAAGAGCAAACTCATTGGTGCTATGTCTTTTTTAAAAAAATAATTTTTATTATTATTTTATTTTAAAAATTAAACTAATTATTTTATTTTAAATAATTAAACTATTCATTATTTTATTTTAAATAATTAAAAAACATTTCCATGAATAGAATATACATTTCAGATAGTGAACCCTTTGACAATGCCAAGGACTTCGGTAGAGACAGCTTTCCTTTCCAGGTCTTCACAGGCAATTGTGGTTTGTCCTTCGCTCTCAAAGAAGACCATGACATCAGGAAGATGATGCCATGACTTGCAAATGAGTTAGATTTAAGTGAGAAAGGGCTGTGCAAAGTCACCAACCTCACTTTCTCCTCCAGAGCCATCTGGATCAAGCAGCTAGATACAGATAAAAAACAACTGGGGATATCCTAGAATGCAGTGGGAGACCTTGGGCTTTTTAAGCTAAGGTCTCAACTCAAGGGCAGTTAAAGGTAGTGGTCTAGATGGTACTGGTTCAACTAGTCTGATGCCTATTGCCTTCTGTAGTTCCCTCAAGGTGATTTGATGCTTCATGAACTCTCTGTCTGCCCAGTAGGTCAAAACTGGTTGGCAACTGGTGGAGGTGGTTGTCTCTTTCTCCATGGGAGATGTTGCTCTGGAGGATGACCTTCAGAGCTAGGGAGCTGGACTGAATGCAGGACCAGGGTTCTGAAAGATGGTATATGGTTTGTTGGGTTTACCTGCCTAGTGGCGGCAGCTGGCCAGCAGCAGATGTCAGCATGGTAAAGATGGAAGGCTGCTGCCCTGAAGGATGTCTAGGTAAAATGTAATATGTGCATACAGGAGACCCAAGGTGCCCACAGAAAACTTTAAAAGGAAGGTTGGGAAGGTTTTAATTAACCAATGAAAAAGCGTGTTTTAAATTTACCTGCGTCCAAGAGGCTAGAGAGAGCTGGTGAGTTTGAATACTTTCTTCAGTCATTTAGTAGCTCTGTGATCCTAAGAAAGTCATTTAACCTCTCAGCCTCAGTTTCCTCTTTTGTAAAATGAGAGGTTGTATTTGTTGGCCTCTGAGGTTCATCTTTGCTCTAAAGCAACAATCCGATGAGTCATCTGAAATAGGAGGAAATCTTAGATATTTCCTAAGCTGTGCACATGATTGCTTCCATATGTGGTTTGTAAAACTCTGTTCTTGCGGTAAATTCGATTCTGTTATATTCAAGCCTAGCCACAGAATGTGCGGCTGAGAAGTACAGGAGATAAGACGCTTTTCTGAAACCAAGTCTACAAGGTGTTTAGAGTTCTTGCCTGTCCCTTCATAATCACTGTGGACCACAGGTGTGGCCATAGAACCTTCACCTGTAAATTTAGCCCCATCTCAGTTCCTAGAACTAATCTTACCTCTTAAGTAAGTGACTAAAGACCCTTAGGAATAGCTAGGCTGTGCAGTAGATAGGGTACTAGCTCTATAGTGAAGAAGACTTGAGCTCAAAAAATAGACACTAGCTGTGTGACCCTGGGTAAGTCAATTAATCACTATCTGCCTTAGTTTTCCCATCTGTAAAATGGGAATGAAAATAAATAGCATCTATTTCACAGGATTGTTGTAAGGGTCAAATTAGACGGCATTTGTCAAGTGGTTAGCACATTGACTGATGCGTAGTCATGTTTAAGAAATCCTTGTTCCCCCTCCTCCCTTTGCATCTATAATTCAGGTGGCTAAATGCATGTGTATATGCTTGCTTGGTATATGCGTATTTACTTACATGCTTACCTTGTGTGTTATGTGTGTGCCTACATGCTGCGTCCCCCTAAATATAAACTGAAGAACAGGGATCATTTTTATCTTTGCATCCCTGACTCCTAACATGTTACCTGGCACATAGTAGGTGTTCAATAAATAGCTGTTCATTGATTAATTCAGCCCGGCTTGTTGCTTTCCTTTCGACCATCTAGTCAATGGATTCCAACTTTGCTCCTTGTAACTAAATCCCTAGGCATTGGGTACCTGTCCCTTTCACATCGGAATTCCAGTGCTTTCTCTCTGTTGATTATTTTCAGTTTATCCTGTATGTAGCCTGTTTGTATGTGTTTGTTTTTATATTATATCCCCCCCATTAGATTAAAAACTCTTTGAAGGCAGGAATTGTCTTTCACCTCTTTTGTGTCCCACAGTGCTTAGTGCCTGGCACACAGTAGGTGTTTATTGCTTGATCAGATCCCTGTGCTGGTTTCTTACCTCTAGAGCTAGAAACCAACCTTGCCTCTTCTCTTCCCGAACTCCCCCCATAGCTAGGTTCCTGCAATTGCTGTCAGATCTCCTGGGTGATGCTGCTGTCTCCTTTCTGTTGCCAAATCTCCTGACCCTGTCTCTGCCTTGCCTGTTCTAATTCCCTCCAATCCCATTTGTTGAAATGGTCCCCGATTGCCTGCACCACCCTGGTAGGTCCATCACTCCTGGTCTGGACTGATCTATAGCTGAGGAAATTCTGGTTTTAACATGAGAAAGTAAGAAGATAGGCAGGGGGAAATGGAGTTCTACCATATGCTCCTTCTACACTGCCAAATCAATGTGGATTTTTTGGCTTGGTACAATGGAAAACAAACTGACTCTGGAGTCAGAGCACTTGGTATTGAAATCACTGCTGTGTTACTGAAATCTATGTGACTTGGGCAGGTTACTTCATTTATGGAGGCCTCAGATTCTTCAGCTGTAAAATGAGGAGGCTGGACTAGATATCTACCCTCTCAATGCTTTCCCTCTCAGATTCCATGGTCCTACCCCTCTGGTGTAGTCCTTTGGGCTTTCTTTATTACTAGGCATGTTTCTTGAGTGAATTTCTCCTCTGTTCAGCATTTTGTTCTGGGTATATTTTTGATGACACCTGTGATCCAATGACACTGACCTCCTTGTTGCTGACTCAAATAGGAAATTCTATCTCTTACTCCCATCATTTTCACTGACTGCCCCCTAGCTCTCCCTCCTCATCTCCACCTCCTGCCTTCCCTGGCTTCCTTCAAGGGCCAGGCAAAATCCCACCTTTTACCACTGCTAGATCTCTATCCCAAAGATAGCCAAAAAAAAAAAAAAAAAAAAAGGAAGGGGAGAAAGGACCTATTTGTACAAAAATATTTATATCAGCTCTTTTTGTAGTGGCTAAGAATTTGAAATCAAAGGCATACCTATCAATTGGGGAATGGATGAATAAGTTGTGGTGTATGGTTGTGATGGAATACTATTGTGCTATAAGAAATGACAAGTAGGATGGTTTCAGAAAAACCTGGAAAGACTTACATGAACTGATGCATGAGAAGTGAACAGAATCAGGAGAAAGTTGTACATAGTAACAGCAATATTGTTTGATGAAGAATTGTGAATGCCTTAGCTATTCTCAGCAATGCAATCTGCCTCTAGAGAAAGAACTGATATTGTCTAAATACAGACTGAACTGCTATTTTTCTCTTTCATTTTTTTCTTTGATTCAAGTCTTCTTGTACAAAATGACTAATATGGAAATGTTTTACATAATTGCATAGGTATAACCTATATCTGCTTACTGTCTCAAAGAAGGGAGAGGGAATAGACTGCGGAACTGAAAACTTTAAAAAATGAATGTTAAAAAATTGTTTTAACATGTTATTGGGGGGAGATTTCACACACACACACACATATAAAATAAAAATAAACTTCAAAACCCACCTTCTACAGTCAGCCTTTCCTGATCCCCCTTAATTCCAATTGCTTCCTTCTTTGAGTTGTTTCCTTTTTATGCTGAATATAACTTGTTTGCATATATTTGTTCACACGCTGTCTCCGAATCAGACCATAAACTCCTTGAGGGTAGAGACTGTTTTTTGCCTTTCTTTGTATTTCCACTGCTTAACACAGTGTCTGGCACATAATAGTCACCTAATAAATGTTTTTTTGACTGACTGGCTGACTGAAACCATTTGCTCTCTATTGAAATACATATGAGACCCCAAATAAGTATTTTATTTCTCTTATTAATATCTCTTCTCAAGTCTCCCTACCACTATGCATGTAGATGAATAATTCTGTGTGTCTAGAGAACTGGAAAAGGACACGTTATTCAGGATTTTAACAGTAAGACTGAAGTGCAAGGTCCCTCTCTGGTGAATTCTATTCCTTTAAAAAGAAACCCAACATATAAAGTTCCCACTGTGTTCCAGGAGCTGTTCTAGGTGCCGGGGACAGAAACACAGAAACAAGTAGTCCCCTCCCTCTCACATACATTATGCAGTTGTCCCTTCCACATCAACTTTCCCTACCACATTTTCAATATATCATTATTAAATAGGAATTATTAAATTATAATTAAATATCATTAAATTATTATTAAAATAATTAAATATATCAAATTAAATAGGAATATTGGGAGAGTTTTGTGGAAGCTACAGACTAAGTAAAGCTAGCAGACAACATAGAAAAAATTTAGAAACTCTGAAATGCATAAATTTTGTATAATATCAACATATTTTATCTTTTAATACATAATAATTCAGGCTTCTTCTCTGGTATGGAGGGCCAAAAAATTTTACATGGATTTTCCAGGTCGTAGAGGGAGGGTGTCCCTAACCCCTAAGCTGTGGAAGGGATAACTGTAGTCCCAAATACATATAGCAAGACTTTGGAGCACTTTCAGAGAGTCTCTGCTGGTATCTCCCCTACTTGGAGAGATGGCAAACCTGCTTCTGGGAGAGTCCTGATGACGCGCAGTATGTTTCCCGGAAAGATATCAGTGCGTGTGTAGGCATTCTGTAAATGGTTTCGGTCTGCTCACCACATGGTTAGGGGAAGCCTTTCTGACTATCTGCGTAACCGGAATGGGAGGTGTCTTTTGGCTTCTTTTCTCTAAGTTTGGCTCCCTCCCTGATGAGAGTGACAGTGCTGCAATTTCAGAAGCTTTGGGCCCTCCCCACTGAGTGTGCCATGTGGCCCTGTAAATCCAAGGCCAGTTTCTTTTCTTGCCTTCACAATTGTTCCTTCCCCTTTTCCGTGAAGGGAGAATGATATCTTACCATCCCATTATACAAGATTTGTGGCCAGCTCAGCATCAACGCTCTGAGGATCAAGGAGTGACCGGCAAGACCTAGTCCACTATAGCTGAGATGGAGACTCATTTGGTGGCAATTCTGCATCCATGTGTTAACTTGGTGGGACAATACAATATAAAAACCTGCTCTCCTCAGAGGCTCAGGTGGGATTGGGAGAAGCGTGCCTCTAAGGTGTTGGAGAGAAATATATGTATTTTTGTTCTTATGTCTTCTAAGTTATCCCTTTGTTAAAGCTGAAGTACAGTTATCCCTTCCACATTATGGGAGTAAGAGACATCCCCCTGTGATCTGAGAAATCCACATAAAAGATTTTGGCCCTCCTTTTGTACCAGAGAAATCTGAATTATTATAGTATTAAAAGATAAAATATATTGATATAATACAATACTATACATATATCTCGTACATTTCTGCTTGCTTTTGTGTGCTATCCACAAAATTGCCCCCAAATTCCCATTTAATTTCTTATGCTGACCCTTGATGGGAAAAATGGAGATGTGGAAGAATAACTGTACTTAAGTAGTCATGTGGATCCAGGTTTCTGGTTGCTAACTGGCATCTAACACAGAGCTTGTGTAGGTTCAAGCTGATAGCCCAACCCCCTCAGGGGTACCCCTAGCACCCTGAGGAGTAGCTGTAGTTTAATTGACGATGGCAGAGTTAATAAGAGGTTTTACACTACCCAAGGACACTTGCGGAAAGACAGGAAGACAAAGATTCCAAAAGGCAGCAGCAAAGAAGAAAGACATTCCAGGATACTGGATGTGATTCTGCTGCTCTCTTAGGATCTTTCTCTTCTCTTTCTCTCCCTCACCCAAAATGCACTCATGCAGGTAGGTTGGGGGACTCTGCCAAAGGGCAGCAGCTGATCTGAATAGGTCTAGGATAACCCTTATGAATTCATGTTCTGCTACTGCTGTTCAGGCTAGCTCCTGAGTCTCCACTGGTGTGCTTCATCAAAATACATTCTAAACGGAAGGCAGAGCAAGGATAATTATAATATACCTTTCAACCCGTGAACATGGGACACTGTTGTGGGTCACGGCTGATTAGTCTGACCCATGTTTGACAAGGGTGGTCTGGGACCTCAGGTTTAGAAGTGGAATGAAATGAGACTTTCATAGTCTCATATCCAACAGTTACCAAAGGCTAGGAGGAGAGGATTCAGAGGATAGAATAGATGGTCATTGAGGATATTGCTGATTCAACTGAGTACCTCAGGACTGCTTGTTTTGTGCTTCTGATGGTCATGATCCTGGTCTGAAAACTGAAATCTAAAGGAAGACATTCAGTTTCTCATGTCCTGTTTTTAAATATCCAAATGACTAGAAAAGATTCACTGGTGAAACAAGCAAACAATAGTACCTTTCAAGAAAAGAAATTGGCATGAATTTTCTGAGATGGGGTTCGCCCCTTCTTGTCCCCTAAGTGGTAAGGCCCTAACGGTATTCTAGAGGGACTTCTACCGCTTAAAGGGCTTTGGGAATGTACCTGGACAACCCTGACCTCAGAGGGTCAAGAAATCTGACTTAGCAGCACTAGAGGAAAAGAAAAAACTAGAAATACAGAAAGAGCAAAACTCAAACAAAACAAAACAAACTAGTAACGTGACAGCATCTTAAGAGGAGAACAAAGGCTTTAACTTTTCCCTTTGGAAGGACTGAATCCCAAATCCAATGATCTGGTCCCATGGGGTGGAGAATGCCAAATGACTAATGAGGAGGATGGGCAGCTAAATAGTGAAGGGGAAGAGTGCCAGGCCTGGTGTCAGAAAGACCCGAGTTCAAATCCTACCTTAGGCACTTACTAGCTATGTGATCCTGGGCAAGTCACTTAACCTTGTTTGCCTCAGATTCCTCATCTGTAAAAGATGAACTAGAGGAGGAAATGGCAAATCACTCCAGTGTCTTTGCCAAGAAAACCCTAAATAGATCACTGAGAATCAGATATGATCAAAACAACTGTACAGTGAGGAGGACATCAGGGCCACAAGTGAAGCTGTTGGTCCTCATCATGGGTCAGGATCATCAGCAGTAAGGTAGACAAGGAATCAGGAACAGCTAGGTGGTGCAGTGGATAGAGCACCAGTGCAGGAGTCAGGAGGACAAGATGAGGAATCCTTACCCTCTTGCATGAACTGTGCTAGCAGCAGGGTAGACAACAAGAATGGCCCCAGACCACCACTCTTTAATTTCCCTGGTCCACTAGGAGGATATCCCTATCCATGGGAGTTCCATGGAGGTGGACAAAGAGGATATAAAATCTTTGCCCTGTTAGGAGCTTCTTCTAGATAGCTACTCTCCTTCTTCCATAGGGACTGGATAAATGGGTTAAAAATCCCAGAAAGCAGTCCACTTTCCAACAATCTCACCCCTTGGTCCTTCTAAGCCCTTCAAGGGGAGGAGTTGTCCATTGACGACTGACTACTATAATGGTAACAATGCAAAGGATCCCTATCAGTTCCAATTTTCAGCAGCCAAAGCAATGTACTGTGTTTATTTATTTTTGTCACCGTTCATGCTTGTGCCCACTCTTCTGGAATCCATGTCTCTGTCAATTTTGATTTTGGTTCTCATGCTGCTGCCATCCCACTACTGGGGCATACGCCACTGGCAATCCTGCAATGTGTTAACTGCAGGGGTCTAGCAAGGCTTCCTCATGCTGGCACCTACTAGTGCTGCCCTCTGCCAGGGAAGGAGGGTTCCTATGTGCTGCTTCTTCTGGAATTTGGTTTTGCCTCCCATTCTTGGGTAGACCTCTTATCCCAGAAGCTTGGCTCTGCCCCCGCCTCCATTCTTGGGTGGACCTCTTATACCAGAATCTAACTGAGCACAAGTATTGCCATAGTGATAAAGGCTATTGCAATGCCACTGCCCACCTTATTTCAGGAAAGGAGAAATGTTGCAGGCTCTACCATTGCTTTAGCTTGACTCTACCTCCACTTGCCACCTCACCCACAATGCAAGGGCAGACTAGGTGCCCCATGCCATAGACCAAGGCTGACCATGCAGGTCAGGTACCTCAGATTCATAATTGGAATAAAACTAGTCTGTTTAACCTTGAACAAAAGGAGTTTCCTCCTTAAAGAAGGTCATTCAGAGAAGGGAAGAGACTGTCTTTGAAGATACTATTGATTAAGTAGAACACAGTTTTTCCTGTACTATTCCTGCTGCCTAGTCTGCGGTCCAAAGCTTTAGGGAAACCCTCAGTTGTTATCATCCTCAAGTGACCAGGAAACTGTGTCAGTGGCAGACAACTTAGCCTGGGTTTTCTTTTTTGGCTGCCTTGGTTGAGTGTTGAAGAGGTTTTAACTTCCCAAGAAGCAAGTACCAGGGAAAAGAGAGAAGAACATCCTCTCCATCATCAATTAGCTCTTTGAGGCAACAGAGAAAAATAAATTCTTTTTTTTCCCCCTAGGCTCTGTAGTTTTTTCTTAGATCTCTTTCCTGGTGCAAAGTGGTGAGGAAACTCGCTTCCTGGTGATTAACCAAATTTTAATGTCTGCCGGCTAAGCCACAATCAGGCAACTTGCATTAGCCGAAACATCACAAAACAAATTGAGAGTCCTCTGTTTCCCAGTTATTAATTTCCAAGTTCCTTTGTCAGTTACATGCCAGTTAGGTGCTGAGAAACAAGACATATTTTTTTATTTACTCTAAGTGCCTTGACTGCGATTTTTTTCTTAGTGTTTTTTTTAAATGTGCAAGTTTCACATTCATCTTTGTTCCTTTCAATAAGCAATATTGAAATACATAAAGTCAAAAAGGGATACCCCTTTGCCACCTGGAATGGGAATACATATTGCTTAAATACACAAAAGTAGGAGAAGGAATATCGAGTTTGGGGAATGATTAGTAGTTCTGTTTTATAGGAACATAGATTTTCTGATGAAAGCAGTAATCAAATTAGTCTGGGAAGGTAGGTAGAAGCTAGATTGTGGTGGCTTTTAAATGCCAGGCTCAGGAACTTATATTTTGTCTTTGTCTTAGAGACATTAGGGAGTCACTGAAAGTTTTTGAGCAGAAGAGTTGAAACTATAGTCGGTGCCTCAAGTCAATTATTTTGACAACTGGGAAGAGGATGGATTCCAGAGTGGGGAGACTGGAAGCAAGAAAGGTGACTACAGTAGCTCTAGGGAGGTGATGAATACCTGCACTAGGGTGGTACCCTAGAGGAGAGATGGGAGAAATATTGTGCTCGTAAAAAAAAAAATTCACATTCTAACATCTCCCAGCCTCTCTGATTTGAGCACTGATGATGGTTGAGATAGGGAGCAGGTTTAATTCTACATCTTCAGTTGTAGCCTGGTACTAAGCCCAGATCACTCCCTCCCACTTGGATTTTCTCCCTAACTTTTCTTGCTTTTTTATCTTTCTTCTCAACTTTCCCCTAACACCTTTTTTTTTCCACTTCAAGCTTCAATTCTGTCAATCGAGGAACAAGGTTATATAACAGAAAGAGACTTTCTTGGCAGTCAGGATTTGACTGGTCTTAGCTTTGCCACTGTTGTTCAGCTCTGTTTCTAAGAGAACCAATGACACCATGGGGTGATGTCTTGACTTGCCTGTGAATTCGATTGAAGTGAGGCAGAGTTGCACAGAGTTATCAGCCTCGCTCTCTCTCTTCCAGAGTTATGAAAAGTCCAGTGACAAGACAAATGTCAGAATACCCGGTGGTGGCCCAGGATTGCAGTGGATGACCTTGGCATCTTCAATGTTTGACCAAGCTCTAACAACTCCATAGCTCCTGCTTCAGCCACCTTCATGACCACTGGATCAGATTGTTCTCATCTACTCATTCCATCTGGAGAAGTTTTCACATGCTTAGGATAGACATCCCCCTATCTCACTGACATATTTGAGGTCTATAGTTAACTCTCAATCTGATTGAACCTCTCTGCTGAGATGATGTTTGCCAAGGTGTGACCACTGCTCATGCTACAGCTTCTTGGAACCATAGTTGAGAATTGATGAGTGTTGTGTTTGTCCTTTGTTCTCGAAGAGAACCATGACATCAAGATGATGCCATGAGAGTTGGTAGACACCAAAGGTGGATGAGCAGCCCTCACGCTGGAGGTGCTGGTCTTCCCTGAACATGCCATATGCCCTGCTTTGCCATTAATAAGTAGGATGACCTGGGGAAAACCAAAACAAACAAACATAAAGCAATCAATTTCTCTTGAACTAATTTTCCTCCAGTGTCAATCAAGGGGTTTGGACTAGATGGTCTTTATTGTCACATACTAGGCATCTAGGTGACACAATTCATAGAGTGTCAGTCCTAGAGTCAGGAAGACTCTTCTTCCTGAGTTCAGATCTGACCTCAGACATGTCTATCTGTATGACCCTGTGCAAGTCATTTAACCCTGCTGACCTCAGTTTTCTCATCTGTAAAATGAACTGGAGAAGAAAATGGTGAGCCACGGTAGTATCTTTGACAGGAAAACCCCAAATGGGGTCATGAAGAGTCAGACACAACTGAAAAATGACTAAGCAACAAAAAATGTCTCTCATTGTTCTAATTTTCTCTAAGTCTGTTTGCAATGATCAGAATGATGGGGCGAGGGGCAGTTACATGTTTTGGGATATAGGTCAGGGCTGGACAGGGCAGGTGACTGGGAGAACAAAGGATTCAGATGGCACAAATGATTTTTAAGAGCCAAAGGAAAGCTGCCTTGATCTTTCATTCAAGGATATTCATTCCTCTATAAATAAATATTCCTATTTGAGTTGCTGAATGTTGGAGCCAGGACAACAAGGCCGGCCAAAACATCTGAGCTACCACTAGGTTCATAGGACTGTCTGATTCCTCACCAGCATTCATAAAATAAAACACTATTTACAGTTATAGAACAAGGGAGAAGTAATGGGGGGAACCAAAAGGAAGGTCTAGGGCAGGAAAGACCATGAGCAGGGTTCCAGAATCGAGTAACTAGAACTTAGAGGAACTTGCTTTTGATTGGGGAAAGGAAAATAAGGAAATTAAATGACTATTAGGAAACCCCTCTTAATAACTCTGCAGCAGTCAGGCCAGGAGAGCCTTGCTGGAGGTAAAGACAGCAATGAGGAGGATGGGAGTAAAAGGATAATGGTATGAAATTCAAACCAGGACTTTTGTTCTGACTACCTTTTTAAGTCCTCTTTGGAATTGCATCAATGGGTTCCTGACCCTAAAATACCCCAGCTCCTTGGTATATTGGCATATAGCATGAAAAGGGAGAGAAGGGGTTGCTTCTTATCCCAAAAGGACAAGGCTTTAAAAAAATCCATCATTTCCAAAAGCTGTATGAAGTATGCCTCTGAGTCACCCAGATTTGTGCCAGCTTATATTTTACAGACTTGGGCCAGCCCTAGAAGGGACCTTGTCACAAGCTTCAATTCACATCATGAACAGATGTTGGTTGTTGGCCCCGTGATGAAAGGAATTCTTCTCCTGCTGGAGCTCTGAGGAATTAGAGAGAGGGGTGGCCTAATCCATTTCCTTGCACACTGGTGTATTAGCAGTAAGCAGGCAGTTCTGGTAGGTGACCCACCAGTAAATGACTGGTAGAAATAGAGTGCAGTGGGTAATTTGTCTTTGAAATAGAGTTGAAATGCATTGGTCCTACAGTTATGTAGTCCTGTCTACAATTTCTCATTGTCTCGAGGAGGTTTGATTCTCTCTTCATCCTCCCACTCCCTACTAAAATGATAAAAACTCACATTTACACAACATCTTAATATTTACAAAATGTTTTCCTCACAGCAACCCAGTGACATAGGTAGTAAGTACAAATATTGCTATTATTTCAATTTTACTATAACTAAGCAGAGGGTCAGGGAAGGGGGAAGTAACTTATTCAAAGACACATAATGAGTAAGAGGGAGAACTGGAATCAGACTGCAGGTCTCCTGACTCCATACTCAGAGTAATTTCCATGACATTCCAGCACAAAGTTGGGACAATTGGGTGGGGAAGACTGGTGGCGTGGTTTCTCTATGTGCTGTTGGTGTGGTGCAGTGAGTAGCGGATGGAACACTGAACCTGAAGTCAGGACGACCCTGAGCCAAATTCTGTCCCAGACATGTAACAGTTGAGCAAGTTACTTAACCTTTCCATACCTCAGTAGCCTTATGTGTAAAATGAAGGGACTGAACTATTTTGATGGACTTTAAGATTCATTGCAGCTCAAATTCTATGATACCCTTATTCTGTATTCAAGATGACTGATCTCTTTCACAGTTAGGTACATTTCAAGAAAAGTCTCCAGTTGGGTCTCAGCCGAGTTTCTGTGAGCCTGGGAGTGGTTCCCAGTGCCTTTGTCCCGCTGGCATCTGACCTGTGCGGTCTTGCCTTTCCAGAAGACCAGCTCTCCCTACTGCCTCCCTATTCTAATTAACAGGAAGGTCGAGGGATGGACCAGAGATCTAAATGGGAGGGAACACTCCCTGTCTCAGAGTTCTCTCCTTGTCTGGGACATTGTGACCCAGAGACACATGAGTCAGACTCAAGAAGTACCCTCCCCCACAACCTTCATCTTCTTTATTATTTCTTTCATTGACTTTTCAGTCATTTTTGAAGTCTTACTTGTGAAATTAAAACAACATAGACACAAATCTAGAATAAATAAAGAAGTTGCTCTCCCACCTCTTTTCTGAGGGAGGATGGAAAATATATAGTGATCTCCAAGAACTAAAAAAAGAAAAATTAGAAAAACAGTCTCAGAAGCATTTATCCAGGATGCATTGGGGATGCAGGCTGTCTGGAGATTAGGAGACAGTTGAGATAACCTATGGAGTCTATTAAAAAAAAAAAAAGAATGAAATGTTACCCCATATAGTGAGGGAAGGAAGTTTGTGTCCTAGGATGTGGGAAAAACAAACTGCAACCTATTTGCTCTGCTCAGTCATATATATGTGTTTATGTGTGTATGTGTGTGTGTGTATGTGTGTGTGTGTGCACGTGTGTACACACACATCCCCAAAGAATCCTGGATAAATATTGCTTGGTCTGATTTTTTTGTTTGTTTTTTTTTAATACTTGATCACTGCATATACATATATCCAAGACAAACTTTTCTGGCTTCCCATCTTCTTTTCAGCCCATCCCACAGCCCTAGTCTACCGTCCATTTTTTGTGTCCAATAGGCTATGGAGGAAAGGTGCTGATGTTTCTCTGTTAGCATTTTCCTAACCATGGGGATGTTATTCTGCCTCGTCATTTTCCACACAACCCAAGGTCTTTCATGTGTCTCTCTGCTCTGCTAACCTGGAGGAATGGAAACACAGAGGCTGAATGGTTCTCTGGGAGGACAGCCAGGGTCACAATCCCTGCGGAACCTGATTCAGGCATGACTCAAAGCCATGCTGCCCAACGTGCAGCCAACAGACAGCATGGGGTTCGCATGGATGGTGAGCAGAGCGCCTCCCCCCCTCTCCTGCAAGCTGATCTGCATGCAGGAGAGATACAGACCTGCTGGAAATCTGGCCTCAAAGCTGCGGAATTCCAGCAAGGTGGCATTTCCATATTCTCTGGCAAGAACTAATTAGTGATTATAAAGCTCTTTGAAAATACAAAGAACTGAATGATAATATCTATAATGAGCCTTATTTCTCTCCTGCTCCCTTCTCCCCTAGGTGGGGGAGGGACAGGTTTGCACACACTGGGGACAGGGCAGAGAGAAGACCGCTTTCTTCCTCTAGCTCATTAGTATAAGAAGATCGTAGACTTGGAGCTGCCAGGGACCGCAAAGGCCATCCAGGCTCTCCCACTCATTTTATAAATGAGGAAACTGAGGCATGGAGAGGCTAAGTAGCTTGTCCAAGGCCACACAGGTATTAAGTGGCAGATGTGGAATATAAACATTGGTCCGATGATGTCTACAGACTGCCACAGTTTCAGTCCTAACCAGGAAATTTCAGAAAGGAAAGCAGCTGGGTCATATAATTATAAAAAGACCTCTTCATTCCCCCCACTGCCTGTCCCCCCAAGCAATCACTAGGAGATCTGCCCAACCCTAGCAATGCCTATTTCATTCCCAGGTGACACTCTCCAGTCTTTACCCCCTTCACACTAGCTGCCTTTTCTCTCCTCTCCCCTACCAGGGTACCTTACCCTCATGCTTCTTTATAGCTTTACTTTTATGCATTGTCTTCCTCCTCTATAAAGTAAGGAATAGCTTTGTTTGCTTGCATTTTTGAGTCCCCAGGGCTTAGATGAGAGCCTAGCACAGGGATGGGGAACCTGCAGCCCTGAGGCCACATGTGGCCCTCTAAGTCCTCAAGCACTGCCCTTTGACTGAATCCAAATTTCATAGTGGTCCTGGCATAAAGTAAGCACCAAATAAATGCTCCCCCTCTTTTTCTCTCTCCCTCCTTTCTTCCCTCCCTCTTTTCTTCCCTCCCTCCCTCCTTTCTTCTCTCTCTCTCTCTCTCTCTCTCTCTCTCTCTCTCTCTCTCTCTCTCTCTCTCTCTCCTTACCTGTCTGAGATAGTATATGTTAAGCATTCTGCAACTTTAAAGAGGATACATAAATGTGAACTATTATTAATGGCAGCAGTCATAATTTTCTGTTATTATTATCGTATATTTAATGAAAACACGGCAGAGTTCTAACTCTGGGTGATTAGTGCTTTGCCCTGGAGTGGAAAATTTAGAGGATACAGAAATCTCCTTTAGCACAGTAGAAGGTAGTGAGAGGAGTCTGAGCTCAGATGCTAGCCCAAGAAGGTGGGAAGAGATGGGTTGGGTTTTCAGTCCCTCTCATAAATTCCCCACTCAGCCTTGCCCAGTCAGGTGGGCAGAAGGTCCCCAGAACTTCCCTTTCCTTTTTCCTTATTCCCAGGAGTACCAGTGTATCTCCTATTTTCCCTCCTCAAGCAGGAAGACTTCCTCTTCATGGAGGTGTGAGATGGAGATGTATAAATTGAGATATAGGGAGAGAGATGTGCTTGGCTTGGGGGTTAGAACCACTTGATTTTTGTTTGGGGCTTGTTTTTTTTGCATCCTCACAGGGTAGTATAGTGCCTGACCCATGCAGACATGTAATAAATGTTTATTGAACTGAATTAAATGGAACAAGTCATTTAGGGATAACCTGAGGAAGGAGGTATAGCTGTTAAGCTGAATCAGGAAGGGAGAAAGCCTTGATCAAAGCTAGAGGTCTTCCACAGACTAGAAATTAATTTAGTTGGGGTAGAGGAACCAACAGGGAGTACAGGCTTTTGAAACAGTATAAGAAGGCCTTATGATTCTGGCAAAGAAAGGAGCTGATGTAATATTCCAATTAGGAGAGCAACCTGCCACCTGGCAATAAGAAAATCTAGGCCTAAATTCTAGCTTATAAAAATAAAAGAAGCCATACTTCATGAGGAGGCATTTTGGTGCTGTGGCAAAGGCTATAGCTCTTTGGAGCAGAAAGATCAAAATTTAAATCCACACTTTGTTACCTGTGTGATCTTGGACAAACTAGCCAGCCTCTCTGGGCCTCAGTTTCCTCAACTGAAAAATGGAGAATTGGCTTTGGTGAACTCTATGATTCCTTCCAGCTCTAAATCTATGATCTGATAGAAGTTTGGAACAAAGGTTGAAACCTGGAATGAAAACAAGACACAGTTCCCTAAAGCTGTGCTCTCCAGGCTGTACTGAATTTCAATTGTAGTTACCTTGTGAGAAGAAATATAAACTTTATATGTTTGATTCTCTACCTTTTGGGGAAGATCCATTTGGAAAGTCTCAGGTTTGTCTCAGTTAACTCAAGGAATAGAAGGGCTTTGTCCATAGCTGTTGTTTGCTCTTTGTTCTCAAAGATGACCATGACATCAGGGAGATGATGAGGTGACTTGAAAGTGAATTGGATTTAAGTGAGGCAGGGCTGTGCAAAGTCACCAGCCTCACTTTCTCCTCTGTATCCATCTGGGTCCAGTGGCAGGATATAGATCAGGACATCTGGAGATGGTCCCTTTCCACATCTGCAATGAGAAAAAGGAAGTTTAGAGCATCAGAGGTAGAAACCATGTGTACCACTCATGGTCACAGCCTCTTGAACTGATCTCTGTCATTGAGACTATAAGAGAGGTAAAAACAGGAAAAGATGAGCTGGTGAACAATTTAGGGAAATCCTTACAGTTTCCAAGGGAAAATGGTGGCCAGGTTGAAAGCATCAGGTCTTTCTCACATCTTCCTCTCTACCGTCCTACTGTAAAACAGGTTTATGGATGGCTACTTTCCTTCTCATGCAGCTGCATGGCCCAGGGGATAGAGCACTCAGCTTGGGTTTCATCTTCCTGAGTTCAAATCTGGCCTCAGATACTTAGTAGCTGTGTGACTCTGGGCAAGTCACTTAAGTCTATGCCTCAGTTTCCTTATCTGTAAAATGAGCTAGAAAAGGAAATAGTAATCCTCTCTAGTACCTTTGTGTAATGTTAATGTAAGTTAAATGCCCATTAATGAGCCTCAGGTGGAACTCATTGAGGGAAGCTTGATTAGGGGAGACTTGTTTTATAGGAAGGCCCACACTTTTTGTTGATTGCTAATGAGGTATTGGATCATGAGAGCTGTGCACTCTGACTCTGAAAAGTGTATATATGCTCTGAGGTGAGTTTTTGCTTTGGGAGCTTACTCTTTGGAAGAAGGTTTGTGTGCTAGACGAGACTCTGGGTAGCCACTAAGGTGCCCACCAGCTTTGAAAATTCAGATGCTAGTGCCTCTCTCTCTGGTAACTATGTATGTATGTAATGGTCAGATAGTTGGATCTGTCTGTCGATCTGAGATGTAGGTATTACTTATGGTCAGGCAGTTAGAAGCCCTGGCTGTTGATATTTATTTCTCTGCTTCTATTTTCTCTCTTAGTGAATGTAATTAAAGAAGATTGTTTACCCCTTTTTAATTGCTTTCCTTAGAAAAACAGACCTAAGAACCTGTTCTAGCAGGTCACTTGGATGTGTGTCAGGGTGCTTGCTGCTACACTTTGCCAAGAAAATCACAACCGAGGTCATGGAGAGTTGGACATGACTGAGTTTTCCTCTCACATCAGTAGATAGGGAGGATGGGATGATGGTGAGGGAAGATGAGAGATAGGCTGACAGCATTCTAAGTGAAATGCAGAATTTCTTATTAGTATGTATCACCCGGCCACCCCCCCAAAATTAATAAGAAATGTGAAGAAAGTAGGGTAATGAATATGATAATGTGATAATATATGTGGAATGCTCTGAACTCCTTTAAAAAAAAGGTGCAAGGTATTATAACTGTTACTCTCTCACAGCACATCTCTATTTTTATTAATGTGTTAAAAATACAGAAGATTTGCTTTTTATGAAGCATTAGCACTCTTCAGAGGAGTAATTCTCTAACCATTTCATGGATGTCATAAAGTCACAGAACTGGAAGAACCTTAGAAATCTAGATAATCTAGTCCTTCCCTATTCCCATCCCTATTTTTTCCTTCAGTCTTCAGTCCCCCACTCAGCTGGCTATTTGCTGTTAGCCTTTGTTTTTGCCACCTAGAATTTCCTCAAAATATTCTGCAGTGATTATTTCCAGTAATTTCTCATTCACTTAAATTCAAATGATGGTCTAGAACATATAGGCACTGAAAACTAAATCCAGAATTTAGAGAATTATCCTACCATTCAGGAAGAGAATGAAAAAAAAGATACTCAAGTATGTGGGAAATTACCAAGATGAACTCATGTAATGCCATGGAAAGGACTTAGAATTCAATCTATTAGCTTTTCATAACTACTGAGTATTTAAGCTCCAATGATACAAAGATCGTTGGGGCAGCTGGACCTGGAGTTAGCAGGGCCTGAGTTCAGATTTGACCTCAGACACTTACTAACTGTATGACCCTGGGTACATTGTTTAACCCTGTTTGTCTCAATATCCTCACCTATAAAATGAGCTGGAGAAGGAAATGGCAAAAAAGAAAACCCCAACTGGGATCACGAAGAGTCAGACACAACTGAAACGACTCAGCAACAAAATATAAAGGTTTTAACACAAAACATTCCAGCTCTAGAGGAGGGATATGACAGATAAACAAGTAAGTATTTATGAGAGAATGTAGTTTATCTGGAATCAGTCAATTAGAGGGATGACCTGGGTGTGAACAAGGCCTAGATATCTCTATTAAATCAATCAATTAATATAGGGGATTACATTTAGTGGGGGAAGTATTTGAAAGTCTTTGGGTGAAATGTAGGTGGATGTCTTGATATTGGCTAAGGAGATTCATTTGTATCCTGTGGGTCTTCTATAAAACAGTAATCCAGTTTGGAAGCTAGGCATTCTAGCATCTGGCAGCACAGAGAAGTCCAGTCATGCCACTGGGGGAAAAAAATCAGTTAGGGGCTAAGACAGAAAACCTTTGTTTCCTTCCCCTTCACCCTTTGACTGTAGGAGGATCCTGTGATTTGAAAGGGTTTGGAAGATTCTGAACTTGCCATTTGTGGTGTCCTAGCAGCAACCCCAGAACAATTGGTAAAAGTGTCTGCATCGAGAGCCAAGGACATGCGAGACACACTGAGGGAAAAGCAGCTCGAAGGACTCTGCAAGAAGCCCAGAAGATGTTTATAAGAAATCTACCACATACCAGGGAAGCTGAAAACCCTGAGAAGAGGACTTCCAGGACCTGTGAGTTAGTCCTTTTTGGTTCTAAGTTTTAGCCCACTCTCCTCAGAGTTCTGTCTGTCTGTACTGATGGGAATGGCCACAGACTTTTGAGGAGAGGGAAGTTTAATACGTCCTTGTGCTATTCTATCACCTAAGGAAATATTCCTTTTCAATAAACTAGTTAAGTCTGGCTGAGCTGTCGATATCAACTGATAGTCATTGAGAGGAGGCACACTGATGGGGCTTCATGAGCTATTTTGTTAGAAAGATACCCCTAGACCTTCAGCATGCCCTAGAACCTTGAGGTTCTATAGTTCTATAGTAGCCACTCTCTGGGACTCAGTGCGAGTTGGGATTGGGAGAGTAGTTTCAGTGCAGGTATTACGTAGACATAATAGGTGAGAGTGAGTATTAATAGCAAAGGGGACTGAGAAAACATTCCTATAGGAGAAGTCACATGATGTGCACTATAAAGGAAGCTAAGGATTTTAAGAGGTCCAGGTCAGAAGAGAATACAATACAAGCATGGAGGACAGTGTACAAAGGCCTGGTGTTGGGAAATTGAGTTGAGGGAACAGTAAGTAGACCAACTTGACTGGAATGTAAAGCACCTCCATGGTGAATAATAGGCGTTAAATCTAGAAGGGCAAGTTAGAGATTGTGAAAGGCTTCCTACATCAAGCTGAGGAATCTGTATTTTATCCCACAGTCAGCAGGGAGCCATTGAAGTTTCTTGAGCATGGGAATGACGTCATTGGATGTAGTTCAGGAAGATTGCTTTGGCAGCTGTGTGGTAGATGGATTAGAGAGTGGAAGATTAGAACATAGGAATCCAATTAGAAAGCTACTGCAATATATTAGGTAATGGACGTTAAACACTTGATCCAGAGTGAGAGCCCTGTGAGCAGAGAGGAGACCCATGTGAACCATGCAATAGAATGAAGAAACTTAAGCAATTAGAAAGTGGATGTCCCTCTAGAAAGGCACAAATAATGGGGATGCATAGGCAGGAAGAAAAACATTCTCTCAAGTCTCCATCATCCACTCTGTATTTTTTCTTAGGTCAGGCTTCTGTTATAAGGTTTAAATGAAATTTTAGAATTTCAGAGTTGGAAAAGATGTTAGCAAGCGACTAGTCCAAATCCCTCATTTTGCAGATGAGAAAGTTGAGCCCTGGAGAAATGAATGACTTGTTCAACATCCTATGGCTAATTAGTGGCAGATTCAGAATTAGAATGTAGGACTCCCAAGTACAATTTTCCTCCTTCCTCTTCTCCCTCTCCCTTCCCTCCCTCCTTTCTTTTCTTCATTCCTTCCTTTCCTCTCTTATTCCCTTCTTTCTTCCTCCTTTCTTTCTTTCCTTTCTCTCTTCCCTCCCTCCTTCCTTCCTTCCTGTCTTCTTTCCTTCCTTCTCTCTTCTTCTTTCTTTCTTTTTCTTTTTCAGTTTTCTTACTCCCCACTATGGCTCACAAGAGAATGAGAATTCTCAAGCTTCATCAAAGGAAGGTGACACATGAGATCTATGAAGCCTGAGGGATTTTAAGAATGAGAAGGAGGAGGGAGAGGAGGAGAAACTGACTAAAGAAGTTATTCCCTTCAGATGTAGCCTTTTATAAAACCCCATGAAAATTTTTCCAAAGTCATCTTCACTGCCAGATGTTTCTATGCGTATGCATGAGTTATTCAGATGACTTTGGGTAGCTTTTCCTGTGTTAACTCATGGGAAAGGTAGCTTAGAAGTTATGGTTACACACAAGGCCCAGGGGATACCTACAAGCCACATACAGGCACCAGACTGTGGCTATAATCCTGTTACAGTCATGGCCATGTGGTGATAGGCCAAGAAGGACAAGATGTTCAATGAGCCAGACTTGCCTTACCTTCCGTTGGCTATTACCATAAGATACTATGGCATGGCTAACAGAAAACCCCTGCAAAGAAACATAAACCCACAGACACTGAGACTGGAATCAAGACCATGTAGCCAAAAGAGCTCTGGACTAGGAATCACAGGAAACCTGAGCTGGAACGCCAATCCCAACACAATGGCTGTGTGATTATGGGCAATTCACTTAACCTCTCTAGGACTCATAGTAATTTCTTTTTTTCAACTTTTAATTTTTAAAACATTTTATTTTTTCCATTTCTATGTAAAGACACTTTTTAACATTTTTACAAAATTTTGAATTCTAAATTTTTCTCCCTCTTCCTCTCTTCCTAAAATGGTAAGCAATTCGAACCAGTGTTGATGGTCATAGGCCCTTTCATGTGAGGTGTTTTAGGGAAGGCCACAGATGCCTAACTGGAGACTGTCAAAGGATCCTTCACAGGGAGTCAGTGTGGACAAAGGAAGGATACCAGGGCAGCCTGCTCACCGCTTCATTTTGGGTGAGAGACTGACACAACTAGAGTGTAGCTGGAATGGCCAGGGAAGGCCTACAACAAGGGATATCAGTGGGGAACCCTAGGCAACATGGTCTTCAAGCCAAGAAGAAAGAAAGACTCTATAACAGACTTGAGAGAAGCTGCTCCCTGGGTTTGGCCCATGAATGTACCAATGCACCAGAGAAAACTCTGGGCTTCCAAGGTCCATGTTTCAGGGTAGTTCCAGAGTCAAGATGGCACCTAGAGTAGAACTACTCAAGGGTTTTAGAAGGAAGAGAGGAGTCCCGCTTGGGCAAGTCTGATTGACTTCATACCCTGACATCACAGAAGCAGTGCATAAAGTCCTGGGCCTGGAGTTGGGAAACTAGGTTCAAATCCAGATTCTGACACTAACTGTTTGACCCTGCACAAGTCACTTAACCTCTATTTACTTCAGTTTCCTCAATGGGAGTAATGACTACACCTACCTCCAAAGGTTGTAGTGATGATGAAATGAGATGTTTGTAAAAAGCACTAAGCATAGTGCCTGGGTATACAGTAGGCTCTCTATAAATACTTAGTTCCTTCCTTTACTCACAGATCACAGTAAAAGGGGGGAATCTAGCATTCCAAGAAAGTGGCAAGACAGAAATAGTATTCTTAGGGCATAGAACCAGGGGTGGGGAACCTGTGGCCCTCTAGGTCCTCAAATGCAGCCCTTTGATGGAATCCAGATTTCACATGTGGCCTGGAAGCCACAAGTTCCCCACCTTTGGCATAGATCATTTATCATACAGGGGGGAAAAATGACAACTTGAAAACGTCTACCAAATCCCATCTAAGACTTCTTCAAGCTGCTTTAATTAATCAGTAAGGTACATTATGGCATAATAAAAATCAGCATGAAAGTGGCCAGAGCACTGAAGCTGAAGTCTAAAAGACCTGAGTTCAAATGCTATTTCTTATATAACTGTATAGCCATAGACAAGTCGGTGAATTATTCTGAGCCTCGACTTCCTTATTTATTTATAAAATGGGGAAAATCATTGTAATGGTTATCTCATAGTGCATAGTAAATATTAAATGCAATAATTAGTTAAAGTAAAACTCTTTGCAAACTTGAAGTGCTATATAATATTAGCTCTTCTTGTTAAAACTGTTATTATCTTACTTCTCATGTGGCACAGCTTCTAGTCTTCTGACCAGCTCATTTGCCCTCTTCTATATGAGATCTAACTTGTTAAACTCTTCCCCAAATGTCCTGAGCCTGGAGTTGGGAACTTCCCAGAACTTCCCAGAACTGAGCCCATAATTCTAGGAAGAAAATAGCAGAAAAATTGCCATTCTCATTTGGAGCATGATGTCCATCTCAATGCAGCCTAAAAGAGCTTTAGTTAGCTTTTTTTGCTGCTGTATTTCACTATTGATTCATATTGAGCTTACAGTCCACTAAAATCTCAGATTTCATTACAGAAACTATTGTCTAATATGGCTTCCTCATCTCTTACTTGTGAAGTCGACTTTTCAAATTCAAGTTTAACGGGTTGGGAGGAGAAGGGGACATCTTTGAGTCAATCAGTCAAATAGCTCCACCCAACTTAGAGTAAGCAGAAAAATGCTATGCCTCACTACCTTAATCAGGTAAGAATATCCCTATTCAATCAGTCAGTCAAAGGTTTTAGAATAGCTAGGAAAAGTCTTTGATCAATTTAGAAGTCCTTGAAAGCTATTGGATAAAATGGAGTGATGCTGAATGGGAAGTGTGTTTAGATTGGTTGAGATTTGGCCATGTGCCCTTTTAATATATATATACATATATACATACATATGCACATACATATACACATATATAACATAGCTACATTCACATACATATATGTATACATACACCCACTAACATATATAGCATAAAACATTGCAAGACCCAAGTTTTTGAGTGTCTACCATTGGAAAGGAGGGAAAGCTATTCCTTCCAAGCCCCTGAGATAGAATTCCATCAGAGGAAGGGAGAAGAGCCCCAGCCTCAGCCTCCCTTTTGGTCTTTTCTCCACTTCCTTCCTTGAAGAAGAGTTTGTGAGTTTTAAAGGATCCAGATGATTTTGAACTTTGTATTCATATCCTAGCAGTACCCCCAGAATAGTAGTGCCTGGTGGCAGTGTCTGTTTCAGGAGGGTACATTGAGCACAAAGAACCTGGCAGAAACTATGTCATGCCTAAGGGAAACTTCACAAGTGCCTCCTAATGGGGAGAAAAAAGTTTCCTGTGACCAGAATCTGTGGCTTGACCCCTTTATGATATATGCTCCAAGCTTGAGCCCCCTCTTCCCTAGACTTTGTATGTCCAAGTGGAAGAATATTTCACAGACTTTTGGAACCATGGTTTGTACACACTAACTGTTCTTACTATATCACTTTTGTGACAATTTGTGATGTGATATATCACCCTTTTCTAAAAGCTAATTATGTCTGGCTGACTAATGGGTGTCAACTGATAACCATAAGGAAGAGGCTCCCTGCTGGGGTCACATAAGCTATAGTATGAGAATGATACCCTCTAGCTCCTCAAGATTAGCCCTAGAGACCCAAAAGGATATAGCAGCTCTGAACCCACAATGAGAATGAGGTAGGGAGATAGTAGCCCAGATGTGTACTTGAACTCCTCTCCCTTGGTTGTGCCACTTTGGAGAAACTGAGAACTTACAGGTCCCTAGAGTATACCCTCCACTTAACAAAGGACTCAAAAGTCAACTAATTGGCTAGGAAAATGCCCCCAAAAGGGAAAAAATAAGACGTTAGAAGGTTACTTCCTTGGTGAACAGGTGTTTTCTTCCATCCTTTTGGATGAGAAAGAACAAAGCATAATATCAGAGGAAGACATAAAAATCAAGGCTTCTACATTGAAAACCTCCCAAAAAATATGCAACAGTCTCAAGTCATGGAAGAGCTCAAAAAGGGATTTTGAAAATTAAGTAAGCGAGGTGGAGGAAAAATTGGGAAGAGAAATGAGATGCAAGAATATCATGAAAAATGAGTCAACAGCTTGCTAAAGGAGACCCAAAGAGATTCTGAAGAAAATAACACCTTTAAAAATAGACTAACCCAAATAGTAAGAGAGGTCCAAAAAGCCAATGAGGAGAAGAATACTTTAAAAAGGAGAATTAACCAAATGAGAAAGGAGGTTCAAAATCTCACTGAAGAAAATAGTTCTTTAAAAATTAAAATGGAACAATGGAGATTAATGACTTTATGAGACACCAAGAAATTACAAAACAAAACCAAAAGAATGAAAAAAATAGAAGACAATGTGAAATTTCTTATTGGAAAAACAACTGAAAATTTAGAAATTATTGGTCTGCCTGAAAACCATGATCAAAAAAAAGATCCTAGACATCATCTTCCAAGAAATTATCAAGGAAAAATGCCCTGATATTCTAGACCCAGAGTGTAAAATAAAAATGGAAAGAATTCACTGATCACCGCCTGAAAGAGATCCCCAAAGGAAAACTCCTAGCAATATTGTAGCCAAATTCCAAAGTTCCCAGATCAAGGAGAAAATATTACAAGCAGCCAGAAAAAAGCAATTCAAGTATGGTGGAAATACAATCAGGATAACATAGGATTTAGAAGCTTCTACACTAAGGGATCTAAGGGCTTGGAATATGATATTTCAAGGGTCAAAGGAGATAAGATTAAAGCCAAGAATCACCTACTCAGTAAAAATGAGTATAATACTTCAGGGGGAAACATGGAATTTCAATGATATGAAGGACTTCCAAGCATTCTTTTTGAAAAGACCAGAGCTGAATAGAAAATTTGACTTTCAAATACAAGAATCAAGAGAAATATGCAAAGATAAACAGGAAAGAGAAGCCATAAGGAACTCATTAAAGTTGAACTGTTTACATTCCTATATGGAAAGATGTTATTCGTAACTCATGAGACCCTTTCCGTATTAGGGTAGTTAGAGGGAATATGTGTGTGTGTGTGTGTGTGTGTGTGTGTGTGTGTGTGTTTGTAGGTTTGTATGGGTATGTATGTATATATTATATATGTGCAAGTGTGCATGGGTATGTATGTATATATTATATATGTGTAGGTATGTATATGTACATGGGAGTATGTGTGTGTGTGTGTGTGTGTATATATATATATATATATATATATATATATATATATATATATATATATAGAGAGAGAGAGAGAGAGAGAGAGAGAGAGAGAGAGAGAGAGAGAGAGACAGAGGGCACAGGGTCAGCTGAATATGAAGGAAGAATAGCCAAAAAAAAAAAATTTGCTGTTGAATGGAATGTATTTGGAGTAAGAAAAAGGGAGAGGTAAAATGTAGCAAATCATCTCACATACAAGAGGGAAGAAAGAGCTTTTACAATGGAGGGGAAGAGGGAAGAGATGAAAGGAAATAATCATCTTATTCTCATGGGATTTGGCTTAAGGAAGGAAAACACACACTCAGTTGGATATAGAAATCTATTTTACCCTGCAAGAAGGCAAGGGGTAAAGACATAGGAGAGGGAGGATGATAGAAGGGACAGCAAATTGTGGAAAGGGATAATCAGAAGCAAACACTATTGTGGGAGGACAGATCAAGGGAAAGAAGGGAAAGGATAGGACAGAGAGAAATATAGTTAGTCTTTTACAATGTAACTATTATGGAAGTACTTTGCATTGTTACACATGTATGACCTATATTGAATTGCTTGTTTTCTCAGTGAGGGTAGGTGGGGAGGAAGGGAGACAATATGGAAATCAAAGCTTTAAAAATGGATATTAAAAATTGTTTCAGCTTGCAACTGGAAATTAAGCTATATAAGCAACAGAGTATAGAAATCTATTTTGCCCTATAGGAAAATAGAGGGAAAGGGGGTTGAAAGAAGGGTAGGTAATAGAAAGGAAGATAGACTGGAGGAAGGGGTGGATGGAGTGGGGGGGTGGGGAGAAATGGGGAGAAAATTTTAAATTAAAATTCTTGTGGAAGTGAATGTTAAGAACTGAAAAATAAATAAATTTCACATACACACACACACACACACACACACACACACACATATATATATATGTGTGTGTGTGTGTGTGTGTATATATATAGTAATAGCAGAAGGCAAAAAGAACCTCCAAAAACCAGATCCTTGGGGCACTCCACTAAAGACTCCCCTCCAAATTATTATTATCAACCAATTAATGACTCTTTCTTGGGTTCTGTCATTGAACCAGCTCTGAACTGAACTGCCTATAAGATGCCCATGTCATAGTGGATAAATCATTGGTTTTGGAGTCAGGAAGACCTGGATTCAAATACTGCCTCAAACACTTACTGGCTAGATACCCCTGGGTGAGTCACTTAAACCTCTCATTATCTCAGTTTCCTTGGACTCGAAATCTATGAAATTTATGAAATCTAAATTCTGCGCTGTCCCACCTCCCCCCAAAAAAAGGAGGGGGAAGAAGATTTTTGAAATCTCTTTTTCCTATAAGCTGAGACAAACAAACAAAAAGGAATGCTTGGCTGAAATTTAAATATGTTCTGTCTACGGCATTCCTTTGATCTTTCAGGTTTAGTTACTCTATTAAAAAAAAATGGAGGGTGGGTGGAGGAAAAGTAAGGAAGTTAATCTGGCATAACCTGTTCTTAATCAAGTCACGTTACAGTTTAATGATGGCTACTTCTCTCCCTCAGTGCTCTGAAACCATCCCTTTAATAATGTGTTCTAGAATTTTGCCAGGAAGAGAAGTCAAACTCATTGACCAGGAGTTTACAGACTCTTCCCTTTAATCCTTTCCCCTCTTCTCCTGTTTTGAAATATCTAGACAATATTTGCTCTTCCCTGGTCTTATGACACTTTTGACAGTTTCTCAAATCTCTCATATACCCCTAGCAGTGGCTCAATGGGCACATTGGACAGATGTATTTTTGCTTGTTTTTGATTTTTTTTTTGTTTTTATTATCTTTGTCCAAGCCTGGTTACATCATTGAGGTCGAGACTTACTGTCTCCTCCCTTATCTAAGAGACAATACCCTTCCAGAGTCTTCCTTTAACGTCCCATTCATTCATTTGACATGTCATAGTGAGTAGGCCACTATTCTTGGAGCCAGAAGACCTAGATTCAATTTCCAGATGAATGAATATGTTGCTTCATGGTTGTGTGACTTTTGTTAAGTCATTGCACCTCCCTTTGCTATTTACGAGTTTCTTCTCAAGTTCTTCTGAAGTTGAGATCTTTTATCCTTGGAAAGAATGCATTTTGGAGTTGTTTGAAGATGGCGGAGTAGAAGGATGCATGTTTACGAGCTCCAAAACCACAGCCCATAGAATTAATGTAAAAAGAGACCCCCGTAACTTCTGGATCACTGAAAGGTGTACAGAAACAGAGTGGAAGAGATTTCCGTTCCAGAGAGCCCTGGAGAGCGGTCCCCAGGGTCCGTCGCACTCCGGAAAGCGGACCCCATCCCAGCACTGCCCTGGCCGCAGCTCCAGAGAAGCTGACCCGAGCAGGCTTCAGGGACAGAAGCTCCGGCAGCCGGGAAAGTCCCTCCACCCACAGAAGCTACAGGTCAGTGAGAGAGATGACTGGCTGGCCAAGGGGAGCGGGGGTCTCCGTGACTCAGGCCTCCTCAGGAGGAAGTGGCGGCGGCAGAGACGGGGGCAGGAAGTGGTGGAGGCAGAGGCGTGGGTGGCAGCAGAGGCAGCAGCGGTGGCGGCAGCCCAGAACTCCCCCAGCAGCAGGCAGGATCTTCATTACTGAAGGTCTCTGCATAAACAACCTGAGGGAGCTGAGCCTGGGAGACGGCCCTGCCCCACCCTGCTCTATTACTGAAGGCTTCTGCATAAAGCCCCTGAGGGAACTGAGACTGGGAGGCATCCCCCCCCACCCGCTCTGTTCCTGAAAGTCTCTGCATAAAGCCCCTGAGGAAGCCGAGCCTGGGAGGTGGCCCTGCCCCCACCCCAGTACCAGAACTAAAGCTCACATTGATTAGCAGCTGGGCGGCGCATTTGAATCTCAGACTCCAAGCACTAGCTGGGCGGGTCTAGGCGGGGGTGGACAGGAATCTCAGAAGTCAAGTAACTGGCTGGGAAAATGCCCAGAAAAGGGAAGAAAAATAAGACTATAGAGAGTTTTTTTGAACAGATGCAAATGATCCCGACTTCCAGATCTGACGAGGAAATATTCTTGCCATCAGGGAAAGATGTGGAGGGCGGGGCCACAGTACCCCAGACATCCCAGGGGGATGTCGGGTGGGCTCAGGCCTTGGAAGAGCTCAAAAAGGATTTTGAAAAGCAAGTTAGACAGGTGGAGGAAAAACTGGGAAGAGAAATGAGAGAGATGCAAGAAAAGTATGAAAAACGGGTCAATACCTTGGTAAAGGAGATCCAAAAAAATGCTGAGGAAAATAACACCTTGAAAAATAGGCTCACTCAATCGGCAAAAGAGGTTCAAAAAGCCAATGAAGAGAAGAATGCTTTCAAAAGCAGAATGAGCCAAATGGAAAAAGAGGTTCAAAAGCTCACTGAAGATAATAGTTCTCTCAAAATTAGAATGGAACAGATGGAGTCTAACGACTTTACAAGAAACCAAGAAATCACCAAACAAAACCAAACAAAACCAAAAGAATGAAAAAATGGAAGAGAATGTGAAATATCTCATGGGAAAAACAACTGACCTGGAAAATAGATCCAGGAGAGACAATTTAAAAATTATGGGACTCCCTGAAAGTCATGATCAAAAAAAGAGCCTAGACATCATCTTCCATGAAATTATCAAGGAAAACTGCCCTAACATTCTAGAACTAGAGGGCAAAATAAGTATTGAAAGAATCCATCGATCACCACCTCAAAGAGATCCAAAAAGAGAAACTCCTAGGAACATTGTGGCCAAATTCCAGAACTCCCAGCTCAAGGAGAAAATCTTGCAAGCAGCTAGAAAGAAACAATTCCAGTACTGTGGAAATACAATCAGAATAAGTCAAGATCTAGCAGCTTCTACATTAAGGGATCGAAGGGCGTGGAATAGGATATTCCAGAAGTCAAAGGAACTAGGACTCAAACCAAGAATCACCTACTCAGCTAAACTGAGTATATTACTTCAGGGGAAAATATGGTCTTTCAATGAAACAGAGGACTTTCAATCATTCTTGATGAAAAGACCAGAGCTGAAAAGAAAATTTGACTTTCAAACACAAGAATGAGAAGAAGCATGAAAAAGTAAACAGCAAAGAGAAGTCTTAAGGGACTTACCAGAAGTGAACTGTTTACATTCCCACATGGAAAGACAATATTTGTAACTCTTAAAACTTTTCAGTATCTGGGTAATTGGTGGGTCCATACACACACATGTACATGCATACACGTGCACACACATACACACATGCACATACATACAGAGACAGAGAGCACAGATTGAACTGAATAGGATGGGACCATATCTTAAAAGAAATTAAGGTAAATGGTGAGAGAGAAATGTAGTGGGAGGAAAGAGGGTGAAATGGAAGGGGGTAATTATATGCATTTAAGAGGCAAGTAGGAGACTTTATAGTGGAGGGAAAAAGAGGAGAGCTGAGAAAAAAAAAAGAAAACAAGAAGTTTACCCTCATCACATTTGACTAAAGGAAGGAATAAAATGCACACTCATTTTGATATGAAAACCTATCTTACAGTATAGGAAAGTGGAGGAGAAGGAGATCAGCAAGGGGGGGGATGTTGGAAGGGAGGGAAAGGGAGGAGGGAGCAATTTGAAGTCAACACTTGGGGAGGGATAGGAGCAAAAGACAGAAGAGAAACAATGAAGAGCAGGATAGGATGGAGGGTAGTTCAGTTAGTCTTACACAATACGACTATCAGGGAAGTCATTTGTAAAACTACACAGATATGGCCTATACTGAATTCCCTTCCCAAAGGGAATGGTTGGGGAGGGAGGGATGGGGAGAATTTGGAACTCAAAGTTTTAGGAACAACTTTTAGTATTGTTGTTACTACTAGGAAATAAGAAATAGAGTTAATGGGGAATAGAAAGTCATCTGGCCCTACAGGACAAAAGAGAAGATGGGGAGAAGAGAAGGGAGGGATGATAGAAGAGAGGGCAGATTGGAGATAGGGAAAATTAGATTGCTTGGGGTATTGAGTTGGGGGGAGGGGTTAAAAGGGGAAAAAAATTTGGAACCCAAAATTTTGTGAAAACGAATGTAAAAAGTTAAATAAATAAATAAATTTTTAAAAAAGAGTAAAAGCAGAACCACTTAAATACTAAAAATAAATAAATAAATAGATAGGCAGATAGATAAATAAATAAATGAGTGAGTAAATAAATAAATAAATGAATGAATGAATCAATAAAAAAGAAAGAATGCATTTTGGTAGACTGTACCAGCAACTCAAGGATTTCTTCTTGAAAAGAGGTGTATAAAGTTCTTAAGTATGTGTACTAAAATATACATTGCTTACTCAGACAAAAATATAAGTCATTATTCTCATTTAAATGAGAAGCAGCTCAGTTATGTAACTTCTCTGATTTTTCTTTTAGGAACTTAACTTTTTAAGGCAGCTAGGTGATACAATAGACTAATACTGGACCTGCAGTCAGGGAAACCTAAGCCAGTCTCAGATATTTACTAGCTGTGTGACTTAGAACAAGTCACTCACTTTTTCTTTTTTTTTAACTTCTCAATAGTTTTTGGTACTATTGACCGACCTCTGTTCCTTCAGTTTTCATGATTTGGTTTTCTTTTGATTTTCTTTCTACTTGAGGGACACTTCTTTTCAATCTGTTTTACTGGAGCATCTTCCACCTCCTGCTCTAGAAAACCAAGTTCTGTCCTAAGCCTTTTCTATTTGTAGCTTCGCTCTTGGTGAATTCATCAGCTAGCTCCCAGTGTTTCAGTCATCACCCTTATGCAAATGAACCCCAAATCTATGTTTCTACTTGTAATTACTCTTTATAACTCTAGATCTATATTTCTGACTGCCTATTGTATATTTCTACTTGGCTATCCCATAGAGATGTCAAACTCAACATACCCCAAATGAAGCTTGTTATCTCTTCCCCTAAACCTTCCCTTTCTCCAAACCCCCTTTATTTCTTTCAAGGACACTAACATCCTTCCAATCACTCAGTTTTGCCTCAGTTTCCCCATCCATAAAATCATGATCATGACAGCACCTACCTCCCAGGGTTGTTGTAAGAACAAATCAAGATAATATTTGTAAAGTGCTTTGAAAACCTTAAATCATTATATAAGTGCTATTCATTATTACCATATTATTATTATCAACCACTCCAATTTTGTAGATAAGGAAATTGAGGTGACATGGCCAAACCCACACATGCAGTAAGGGACAGAATCAGGGTTCAAACCCAAGTTCTTTGAATCTAAATCCAGTGTTCTTTCCACTAGACTGTGAGCTCCTTGAGAACAGAGACTATTTCTTGCCTTTTTTAGTATCCCAAGCACTTAGCACAATGGCTGGCACATAGTAGACACTGAATAAACACTTCTTGGCTTCAGTTAATTTATTTTTAGTTTTCAACATTTACTTGCATAAGTTTTCATTTTTCCCCTTCTTTCCCCCAGACAGCATGCAATCTGATGTAGGCTTTATGTACACATTCCTACTACACACATTTTCACATTAGTCATGTTGTATAGAAGAATTAGAATGAATGGGAGAAACCATGAGAAAGAAAAAACAAAACAACCTTAAAACAAAGAAAAAGAAAACAGTCTGCTCTTTGCTCTGCATTCAGACTCCATAGTTCTTTCTCTGGATGCAGATAACATTTTCCATCATGAGTCCTTTGGAATTGTTTTAGGACTTTGCATTGCTGAGAAGAGTTGTCTTATTCATAAAATGAGGGCATCTTACTTCCTCAAGTTCTCTTCCAATCCTAAAGTCAATGATTCCTGAATCTCCCAGGGATCTGGCCTTCCTATGTTCTGTGGGTGAGAAGCCTAACCTCTGCCTAGAGAGACCTTGGTAAGGATAATACAGTGATAGCCACTACTGGACTTAGTATGGGGTTCTGTACACAGTAGGTGCTTGATAAATGTTGGCTGTTGATGAATATAGTACCAGTGTGTCCCTTGCCAAGCCCAGTGGGAATGGAGTAAGGGGCCTTAGGTTCATCACATTATGTAGAAAGATTCACGGAGATGATGTGCTTCATTAACAGGAGTATAGGTGCAGGCCTCACTTCCTTAAGTAAGTTTGGGCCTATTGAAATATAACTAAGGTCTTGAGAAATTGTGATTTGCCTGGTGTTGCACAGATTTAGGGCTACAGCTATAAAATCTTATCCAGTAATCCTCGGAAGCCATAACCTATCACAGTCAGTTTGAATTTTGAGTAGGAAAACTCTGTATGAATGTGGCCTGGTACCTAGAGGATTACTTTAGAGTATTGAGTCTACCTAAAATACCAGGAATCAGAAAATTTAGGAACAAGGTGAAATGATTATTGTGTGAGTTTTTCTAAGTTCTTCAAATCTCTGGCTTTTCCAATGTAAGTTACATAATATAAAAGATTGTTTATCAAGAAGTCTGGCATGTTATACAGACTCTATAGCTTTATATATATGTTTGAATAAGTCATTAAATCTCCCCATGCCTTATTTTTCTTTCTCTTAATTGGGAAGATTCAAAATATCTTCAAAAGGCAATTCGGTGTAGGACTTAGGCAAGTCCTGACTCTATCACATAAAAGCTATGTGTTCCTGGATAAATTACTTAATGTTCCAGTGCCCCAGGCAACTAAGTTATGACTTAAAGAAAGGTTGTCAGCTGCACTGGGGGAAAGAGTTTTCATACTTGAAGTCCACAGAGTACATCACATCTGAATAATGCCTGTACTTTCCCACAGTTAGAACCATGAAATTCAAATTAGATAATGTACATAAGGCATAAAAACTATATGAATCTCAGTTTTAATTTGTAGATTGTTTGGATTCAAAGAATACCTTTGCTATTAAAAATTACATACAGTTACTAGGCACAGCAATATCAGCCTCATTTAAAAAAAGATTACATATGAAAACTGCAAAAATCATATTTGTTATGGTTATACATATTTATATCATGTACTGATGGTATATATAGGCACTCAGAATATATATTGTTGATATATTTATGTATATCTTACTGAATCCTAGGGTTTTTAGAAAGTCTAAGGGTGAAAGTATGTTTGTTGATGCTTTAGGGTCCTCTGGGATGAGAACATCTCTGCAAGTATGAGTCATTACCATTAGACTAAACCAGTGCCTTCCTGTTACTGACAGCTCTAAAGAGTTTTCTTCCTATATTCCTGTCTTCGATTGCCAGCTGCTAACATCAAGATATTAGGATAATGCTGCTATTACAGGTAATTGGAATCATTTATACCTTTATTAGAAACATCTATATGGATGGCAAGGGGTATCCAGTACGGTTCCTAAGCTGAAAGAGAAAGGTGCTTCCATTATTGGCTTTTATCATACTACCTTGTCATGAACATCAGTGCCCCATTGAGACATGGGAATGTTTCTAGCTAGTGCCTGGGAGAAGTCAGCTAGGATTCTGGGAAGAAATCTGAAGCAGTGTCTTCAGTGTCATGGATAATTCTCTAAGGCAGGGAGAACTGATTTTGGGTCTATTAACTTTTAAAAAATATATTTTGATAGCTGAATTTTAATAGAATTGGATGCCCTTATAATCCTATGTGTTCCATTTTATGCATTTAAAAAATTATTCCGAGAAAGGGTCCATAGTTTTCATCAGACTGCTAAAGTGGGCTAGGATATTAAAAAATATATATATATTTCAGGACTCCTGCTCTCAGGGCAACCTGGGAAATTTTGTTTCACTTTCTGAGGTTACTGTGTGAATATAAATATGGCTTATGATCAGGTCCAGATCTCCCAAATGTAATAGCCTCTCTAGAAACACTTGGCTTGACTGCAAAGACCCAGTGAGCTGCAGGTCTTCCCATCATAGGAATGGAGGAAAAACTAATCAGTACTAGAGGGTGAGGAGTTTTCCCATCTAGGTGGAGATTGGAGGATCTCTTGAAGGGAAGTGAGCAAAGAGAGAAGAGGTGGAGAACAGCTACACAGCAGTGGCCTGTGGTAGCCACATCTGCAGTTTCCCTATTGAAATCTAAGCCTCTATGGGAGGTTATAAGAGGCAAACTCTCAAAGAATAACAGACATATGATTGTGTGATTGTGTGATTGTGTGTGTGTGTTTTAATTGCAGATGCATATCGGTAGCTGGAGAACTGAGAGGAAAACAAATGAAAGGACTGGTAGTACCCGTTGCCCTCTACCTTCCTTTTCTTCTGGATTTGGCAGGTACAAATTTCCAATTACGTTCTTTGGTTAAAGATTATATTCAAAGGCAGCTAGGTGGGGTGGAGTCAGGAGTTCAAGTCTGGCCCCAGACACTTGCCAACTGTGTAACCCTGGGTAGGTCATTTAACCCTGATTGCCTCCAAAACAAAGAAAGAAAGACAGACTATGTTTGATGGATCTACTATTATTTCTGATCAATACCTGTGATTTAAGTCCACCTTTACATTTTCTTAATGTCCTTTTTTTGGTGGAAGAAGGGAAAGGGTGAGCTTTGGGAGCTACAGAAGAGAGAGTGACCTTTCTTAGTGCAATGTTGGCATCTAAACCTCCCAGCCTCTTGTTGTAAAGTTTTTTTGCCCCTCATTGGGGTCATAATCACAAGCCATTTCATAGCTACACTTTCCCAGGACATAATTCTTATGAACTCAGGCCATTAAAAAAACCTACTTCATCAGACATGGGTCTAGCAAAATAACAAATGAGACCTAACCCCAGAGCATTGTCAGAATTGACTTGGCCTCCTCAATTCTTACAGATTAAGTAATAATCTATTTGAATCTCACACCCTTGAGAGTTTAAGAATTTAACTGTGCCCTGAAGTTTATAAGTTTCATGATCATACCACTTGCTTTCTCTCTAAAACATAAGCATATCTAATATATACACATGTATGTATGTATGTATGTATGTGTAAAGGTATATATGTGAATTTGTAAGTCTATAACACCCTGGCCTCCACTACCTGAAGACCAGGTGTGTTCCCTCTCACCTCTCCTCCTAGGCTCTCAGGAACACATAAAGGCATTTGAGGCTATCTGGGCTGTCTTCTAATCACTCCAGCCTTGACCAATGCTGTCTCTTCAATTTTAGGGGTGATATTCCCTGGTACCCCTGTTTCATTTATCCATTAATAGGCAGATTAGCTTTTACACAGGAACACTTACTCCAAAGGTGTAATTAAAAATATGCAAACTTACTCCCCAATATGTGGGAGGCATATTCCCAGTTCCAAGTTCCAAAGTACATTTGGTCTCAAGTCCCAGGCACCCTGGCTTGTCAGAGTTTTCTCTGCTGGGTCAGCTTGCTGCAATATCCTTCCTGCAATCTTGGTGGCTGTGGTTGATCTCTCAGTCAGGACTTGTGGGGGTCACCCTGACACATGAAACAGGACAAACAACACAAAAGACTCAATAGTCAAATGACACAAAACAGAAACAAACACAAACATTCCCAGGTCCATTTTTCAGAGCCAGAGTAAAGAGGGAGAACAAGGCAGGAGATCCTTTCCCTCACATCAGTTTGTTCATGGTAGGTGATCTTCACCATTTAGAGTCAGCAGAAAAGAAAAGAAATAGAAAAGAAAAAGAATCAGTAAAAAAGAGATTGTCTCAGTCTTACCACTTTCAAAGATGTAGGCTTCCCCTGTTACACAGCCAATTAAAGGAGGCTACCCTGACTTGTGGGGCTGTTGGTGCCACAGTGGATAGAGTGCTGGGTCTGGAATCAGGCAGACTCATCTTCCTGAGTTCAAATCTGATCTCAGACACTTGTGTGTTTGTCCTCCATTGCCAAAGAAGACCATGCCATCAGAGAAATGATGACATGACTCACACTTGACTTTGTTTTGAGTGAGGGAGGACTGTGCAGGTCACCAGCCTCATTTCTCCTCTGAATCCAGTGACCAGATATTCATCAAGGTGGCTAGAGATGACCCAGGATGAGGGAACTGGGGTTAAGTGACTTGCCCAAGGTCATACAGCTAGTGAGTGCCAAGTGTCTAAGGTGAGATTTGAACTCAAGTCCTCTTGACTCCTGCACTGGTGCTCTATCCACTGCACCACCTAGCTGCCCCCTCAGACATTTACTAGCTATGTGACCCTGGACAAGTCACTTAATACCACCTTAGTTTCCTCATCTATAAAATGAGCTGGAGAAGGAAATGGCCAACCCCTTCAGTATCTACCCAGAAAACCCCAAATAGGGCCACAGAAAGTCAGACAAACTGAACAACAACCCATACTCACATGGGAGAGGACGCAGAGTACTTCTATGTTACGCTCTCTGGCTATACTGCAAAGGCCTCTCTCATGGTAGGAGATGTAGGTGTGCCCAAATATGTCCCATTACGTACCATTACATATGTGTGTGTATGTTTTCCAAAAATGTTTTTATTATGAACTTGATGAACAAATGTGAATATTTCTATGCTTTCAAAGTTTTTTTGTTATGAACTTGATAAACAAATGTGAATATTTCTATGCTTTCAAAGTTTTTTGTTATGAACTTGATAAACATTAATATTTCCATATTCCACAATATTTCCATAATATTCCATATATATACATATGTTTCCAGAAAATAAAACAGGAAAGATTGCATAGGGTAGATAGGGCACAATGGACAGAGCACCAACTCTGAATTCAGGAAGACATGAGTTGAAAGCCAACGTCAGACACTTACAAACTGTGTGACTGTGGGCAAGTCATTTAACCCCGATTGCCTCAAAAGAAACAAAAGAAAAAGGGTGGGTGATTGTATATTAAACTGAACCTCCATTACATTTAACTTTGGTGTTTTTTTAAAGCATATATTAAATTTTAAATAACAGTATCCACAGTACCCTGCTTGTCTGTGACCTTTTCTGAACTTCCTTATGTTCTCGTCTACATATTTTTTAAAATAGGGCAGCTAGGTGGTGCAGTGGATAGAGCACCAGTGCAGGAGTCAGGAGGACCTGAATTCAAATCTCACCTCAGACACTTGACACTCACTAGCTGTGTGACCTTGGGCAAGTCACTTAACCCCAATTGCCTCATCCTAGGTCATCTCCACTCATCCTGATGAATATCTGGTCACTAGATTCAGATGGCTCTGGAGGAGAAGTGAAGCTGGTGAGCTGCAGAGCCCTCCCTCCCTCAAAACAAAGTCAAGTGCAAGTCATGTCATCATTTCTCTGATGGCATGGTCTTCTTCGGCAACGAAGGATGAACATATATTTTTAAAAATGTTTCATTGACTCTTTTATTTCTTTTCCTTTTTGCATCATCATCTCTCTCATTACTTTCCCCCAAAACTTTCCACACCCTCAAATAAAATCCCTTCTTTGTAATAAATAAGTGTAATCATGAAAACCAAATTCACACATTTTTCACGTTGGAAAATATGTCTCATTTGGTTTCTGCAAGTCCATCCCCTCTCTGCCAAGGAGTATTAAGCATCCTTCATCACTACGTCTTCTGGAGTCAAGACTAGTCACTGCATCGATCCAAGTTCCTCAACCTTTTGAAGTTGTTTTCCTTTATAATATTGAAGTCAATGTATAAATTGTTCAGGCGCTGCTTACCTTGCTTTGCACAATATCATACAAGTCTTGGTAGGTTGCTGTGAACCTATCCCTCTTGAACTTATTTTCCTTTGTTCTCTTTATATACTTACATATTGTCTGTTCTATTCACAATAACTAAAGATAAGAGCATTTATAAAAGAACTTAGCAAATATCATTTCATTTTATCCTCCCCAAACCCTGGCAGGTAGGAGCCATTTTTATCTTCATTTTCCAGATGAAGAAACTGAGGCAGATAGGGATCATGTGATTTGCCCAGGGTCACACAGTTAGAAAGTTTCAGGCTGGATTTGAACTCAAGTCTTTCTGAATCATGGGCTCAGTGCTCTAGCCACTGTACTACCCAGCTGCTTATCAGTTTGTTAGGATGTAAGCTCCTTTTGAATAGGAATTATTTTATTCTTTCTATTTGTATCCCTGGCAAATAGCATAGTACCTGACAAACCGTGAGTTTAATAAATGCTTGAGTGATTATCATTTTTCCTGTCACGGTAATATCCCATTGCATTCGTATACTGTAACTTGTCTAGTCATTCCACAAGTTATGGGCACCCACTTTGATTTGACTCTACTTCTTTGCTAAAACACAACGTGCTTTCCCTTTTTCTTTCACCTTCCAGGGTATGTGACCAGTATCAAGATTGCTGAGTGAATGAGTAATCACTTGCGTGACTTCTGGGTTATGGTTCCAGATTGTTTTCTGGAATGGCTAGACCAATTCAAAACTCCATCAATAGAGCATTAGTGTGCTGACCTTCCATACCCCCTTCAATAGTTGAATTTTTATGTTTTATAATGGGTATGAGGTGAAACCTGATTTTTCAAAATTTGTGTTTCTCTTATTAGCAATTTATATAACTTTTATATGATTGCTGATAACGTGTCTTTTTCCTTTTATGAGTGACTTGTTCACATTCTTTGATCATTTTATCTTTTGGGGAATGGTTCTTGTTTTTATATATTTGTATAAATTCCTAATATATCTTGCATCTCAGTCTTTTATCAGAGAAATTTCATAAAAAAGTTTTCCCCAATTAATAGTTTCTCATTTAATTATTATTATAAAACCAATTAGACATTGATTTTATTGTGCAAAACCTTTCAATCTTATATAATCAAATTTGTATGTTTTATTTTTTATGATTCAATCTCTTCATTATTTGGTAAAGCAGAACTTTCCCCCCATACATTGGAAAGTATTTCTTTCACTGCTCCATTAATGTGCTTACCTAATAAACTTTTATTTCTAGTCATATAGCCTTTTAGAACATTTTGTGGTATGTGATATGTGGTGTGAGAAGTTTATCTAAACCTAACTTCTGCCATACCGGTTTCTAGTTCCCCCAGCAGTATTTATGGAATAGTAATGTAGTAGGCGAAAGATGAAATGACTGAGGAAACAAAGGTTCAAATTTCTGAGCATATCGATTTATGAGAAATGCATGCCAGTTTCATAACGAATCTGGACCAGGCCTCCCTTAGCCTAGCCCTAAGCCCTGAATACAGGGGGAGACAGATTTTATGAATTAAAAACAATTAATCAAATAATACCAATTAATGAAAAGAAAACAATTAACCAGGAAGAAAACTTAAGTAATCTTATTTCTAATTAGAGGAGTAAATAGGTACAATTCCCTGAAATCAGAAAAAGAGGTGTCCCAATCTCCCCAAGAGTGTGTATTAAATCAAAGGAACTGACTAGGAAGGGGTCAATTTTTAGATAAGGCATTTGAGTTGCTTGAGATGTGCAATTGTGAGAAAACTTGCATTAATCTTTGAATTTGACCAGCATAACCTAGGTTCTTATTTTTTTTTTAAGTCAAAGAAAACCAAGTTTATTAAGGATTCGCTTAATTGGGTTGCCTCTTACAGAGCCTAAGCATTAGTAACACTTGTATTCACAAGTGGGCCAGATAGAATCCCAGCTAGACAGAGTCTGAGCTAGATTGAATCTGAGCGCCCTAGGTTCTTATTTAAGGGCCTCTAAGCAATGCATATAGGTGGTCCAGTTTTCTGACCCTGCGATTTTTTTCATAATTCCAATAATTGAATACAGCTTTTTCACAGGACAGAAATTAGACTAAATCCATAATTCAATAGAACTATGCTAGATCCAGAATTGAATCACAAGATGAAATCAATGTAATTCACTCAATTCCCCCAATTCCCAGCAAGGACTTAAATTTTTATTCAAATGTATGTTGTCCTTGGGTGTAGTTGATATCAATTATACTGTGTTTTTGGTTTTGTGTATCTTCCATGTTGCACTGATCAATTTATTTTTTTAAATGTTATTTAACCAGTATCAAATAAGTTTGCTAATTAGTGCTTTGTGATATAGCTTGAAACTTGAGTTTTATACCCAATTTTTTTTCTCTCTTTCTTTGATTAAAGTGTATAAAGATATATTTTTTCTCTGATGCCTATTTTGGCAAAATCTCAAAAGTTTTGGCATATTGTCTCATTATTATCAGTTCTTTCAATGAAATTATCTATGATTTGTTCTTTAATTCTTCAATCCTTTAGGAATAAATTATTTAGTACGCTTTTACATTTGAATCTTTTATTCAAATGGTCTTTACTTATTATAATTTTATTGTACTGGGGTTAATAAAGAATGGATTCAACATTTTTGCATATGCTTATGAGGATTGCATGCCATAAAACATGGTTAATTTTTGTAAAGTCACTACTTAAAACTGAAATATTTTATACACATACACACATATATGTGTGTATGCGTATATATGAGTATGTGTATTTGTATAATATATATTATATTATGTGTATATATAATGTATATATGGTATATATATGTAATATATCATATTATTTTGTGCATACGTACATATGTTCCTTTGTATTCCAATTCAGTAATGTATCTGTGTCTCATTTGAATAAAATTGTATTCAGACCCCTCACTTCTGTCTTGTTTGTCTTTTTGTAATATTTATGTTGGTGTAAATGGGGCATAGGTATGAAGAGGTCCCCAATTATTATAATTTGGCTGTATTTCTCCCTAAAGAACTTTTTAGTAGTTAAATGTTCAGAACTTGGTCCATATATATTACATTATATATGATGCATTCAAGAATAGTTTACTAATTCTGTTTATCTCTTTTGATTGTCATATTTTTACTCTTTTCTTAGCTAAAGTTATAATTGCTACTCCTGCTTTTTAAAAAAGTCACCTGAGTTATAATAAATTCTGTCCCAATATAAAATTCTTATTCTATTAAAAGTTCTGCATTGTAAGTGTTGGGTTCTGTTTTGCTCTTCTGCTCCTTACCATTTTGTGAGTGGATTCGTTCCATTCATGTTCACTGTTAGGATTGTTAATTGTGTACTTCTATCTTTCATATCTACTTGTTCTTTTTCATCTTTTGTTTTTTGCTTTCTTTACTGTTTTCTTTACAAAGATGGTAAAAGAAAAATCATGTAATGAATAATCTATAACGGAAGTGATCTAAGGACACAATTCTGATCTTTATCTCTTCATCAAGATGAGATGAAATCAATGTTTTATACTTTCTACTCTTATTTTATCCCCCTGTATCCTATGAAATCCTGTGAATTTAAAGTTTGTTTTCCTATCTCCAGCATTACCCTTTCAATTAATTCTTTTCACCTTTCATCTTTTCTGTCTTTCCCTTGTTGACTTTAATATATTTTGCCCTAAATTTTTGGTATATATAGGTATGTATGTGAAAACTCCCTCCATCCTGTTCAAACAAGAATGAGATTCATGAGATGCCTATTCCCCTCACTTCTTACTGCAAATTTATATATACTAATTCTTCCTTTCTTTCCTAGTATATTCTTTTCCTCTCTCTTTTCTTCTTTTAAAGCCAACTAAACAGAATAAAACTAAATCTGAATCCTATATTTGTTTTTCTTAACTCTCTCTGTGGCCCTTGAAGACAATAGGATTCTGAAGGGACAATTATCTTTTCTTCTCTTTTAGAGTATAAGGACTTCATAATCATTTAGCCCTTTTTAATCATTCAAACATATGTACCTTCTTAGATTTCTTTTGTGTCCTTTATTTGTGTTTCAATGATTCTAACCAGCTATGGTCCTTTCACTGGGAATATCTGAAAGTTTTCTGTTCTCTTAGAGACACAATATTTTTTTTTTCCTTTAGCATTATATTCAATTTTGTGGAGTGGATTATTTTTCGGTTGTAAGTCTTCTATCTTTTGCCCTTGGAAATACGTTATTCCAATATTTTCTCTTCTTCATGGTAGCTGTTGCTGAGTCTTATGTGATATTGACTGTGGTTCCTAGATGCTAAAACTCATTTTGTAAGGCTGCTTGCAGTATTTTTCCTCTAACTTAAAAGCTACAGATATTGACCTCAATATTTGTGCATTTTCAGTTGTTTTCCCCAGAAGGTAATGTGTATTTTTCTATTTTAATTTTGTTTTCTGGTTCTATTTTTGTGTCTTATTTTATTTCTTTCTTTGACCTGCTCTGAGATACTTAAACCCTCTTTAGGTACCTTGGTAGTCTTTCTTTCCCAAGGGTTCATCATATTGATGCCACACAGTGCAGATTTCTGATTGATTTTGCCCTAGTACTGCAGCTCAGATCTCCCAAACTCAAGCAGTCCACTAGCTTCAGCTTCCCCAACAGCAGTTACTGTCAGTGCGTGTTACCACATCTGGTTCTTGCTTTATTTCTTCCAGCCACTCCTGCAGTTCTTATGATAAGGTATTTTTCTCTGAGCTATGACTTGCACTCATTGTGTAGTTGTTCTCTTTATCTGGACTTATCTCTTGGGCTTCATTTAACCTTTTCTTTTTTGAACAGCAACTTCTCTTAAGTAGAGTTCAGAGGAATATATTAAGTTCTTACTATGTGTGAGATTAAGAAGCCTCTTGATGATAGTGGACAGAAGGATGTAAAAGCTGACTTGAAGCTTAACATAAAAACAAAACAACTAAGATCTTGGCAATTGGTCCTATCACTTTCTGGCAAATAAAAGGAGAAAAACTGGAAATAGTATCAGGTTTTATATTCTTGGGCTCAAAGATCACTGCAGGTGGTGATTGTAGCTATGAAATGAAAAGAGGCAAATCTGGACAGCATACTAAAAAGCAGAGACAGCACCTTGCTGACAAAGGTCCATATGGTCAAAGCTACGGTTTCTTCCAGTAGTGATGTATGGCTGTGAGAGCTGAATTATAAAGATAACTGAGAGGGGAGGATCCAAGATGGCAGAGTAGAAAGATTCACATATGCTAGCTCCCAACCCACAGCCCATAAATTACCTGTAAAAAGGAACTCCTAACAGGTTCTGGAGCAGTGGAAGCTGCACCGCAATGGAGTGGAGGAGATTTCTGTTGAGAGAGCCCTGAAAAACTGACCCCTAAGGTCCATCTCACAGCGAACCCGGAGCAGAGCCCAGCCCTGCCTTGGCTGTGGCACTGAGAGGAGCAGATCCAAGCAAGCTTCAGGGATGGAATCTCTGGAAGCCAGGAAGGTCCCTCAACCCACAGATGCTACAGGTCAGTGAGAGAGACTTCTGGGCTGGCTGAGACAGGAGTGGGGTGTCTCCATAACTTAGGCCCTCACGGGAGGAAGCAGCAGAGGCAGCAGCGGCCAGGAGCTCCCGGAGTGGACAGGAGCTCGGGTCCATTAATGAAGGTCTCCACATAAAACTCCTGAGGGAACTGAGCCTGGGAGGCAGCCCTGCCCCCACCTGAGAACCTGAATTTAATCTTACCCTGAATAGCAGCCGTGCCCGCCACTGAAAGCCCTGAGGCTGGGGAGCAGCATTTGAATCTCAGACCCCAAGCACTAACTGGGCAGATCTGTAGGTTAGGCAGGGGTGGAGAAGAATCTCAGAAGTCAAGTAACTGGCTGGGAAAATGCCCAGAAAAGGGAAAAAAAAATAAGACCATAGAAGGTCACTTTCTGGGTGAACAGATGTTTCCTCCTTTCCTTTCTGATGAGGAAGAACAATGCTTACCATCAGGAAAAGACATAGAAGTCAAGGCCTCTGTATCTCAAACATCCAAAATAGATATTCAATGGGCTCAGGCCATGGAAGAGCTCAAAAAGGATTTTGAAAATCAGTTTAGACAGGTGGAGGAAAAACTGGGAAGAGAAATGAGAGATGCAAGAAAAGCATGAAAACAGCTCAATACCTTGCTAAAGGAGACCCAAAAGAATGCTGAAGAAATTAACACCTTGAAAAATAGGCTCACTCAATTGGCAAAAGAGGTTCAAAAAGCCAATTAGGAGAAGAATGCTTTCAAAAGCAGAATTAGCCAAATGGAAAAAGAGGATCAAAAGCTCACTGAAGAAAAGAGTTCTCTCAATATTAGGATTGAACAGATGGAGGCTAATGACTTTCTGAGAAACCAAGAAATCACAAAACAAAACCAAAGGAATATGAAAATGGAAGATAATGTGAAATATCTCATTGGAAAAACAACTGACATGGAAAATAGATTCAGGAGAGACAATTTAAAAAATATGGGACTACCTGAAAGTCATGATCAAAAAAAGAGCCTAGACATCATCTTTCATGAAATGATCAAGGAAAACTGCCCTGAGATTCTAGAACCAGAGGGCAAAATAAGTATTAAAGGAATCCACCGATCACCTCCTGAAAGAGATCCAAAAAGAGAAACTCCTAGGAACATTGTGGCCAAATTCCAGAATTCCCAGGTCAAGGAGAAAATATTGCAAGCGGCTAGAAAGAAATAATTCCAGTATTGTGGAAATAAAATCAGGATAACACAATATCTAGCAGCTTCTACATTAAGGGATCAAAGGGTATGGAATGTGATATTCCAGAAGGCAAAGGAACTAGGACTCAAACCAAGAATCACCTACCCAGCAAAACTGAGTATAATACTTCAGGGGAAAATATAGTCTTTCAATGAAACAGAGGACTTTCAAGCATTCTTGATGAAAAGACCAGAGCTGAAAAGAAAATTTGACTTTCAAACACAAGAATGAGAAGAAGCATGGAAAAGTAAACAGCAAAGAGAAGTCATAAGGGACTTACCAAAGTTGAACTGTTTACATTCCTATATGGAAAGACAGTATTTGTAACTCTTGAAACTTTTCAGTATCTGGGTAGTTGGTGGGATTACACACACACACACACACACACATGTACACGTGTGTGCACACATACACACATCACACATGCATGCACACACAGAGACAGAGAGCACAGAGTGAATTGAATAGGGTGGGATCATATCTTAAAAAAAATTAAGGTAAATGGTGAGAGAGAAATGTAGTGGGAAGAGAGAGGATGAAATGGAATGGGGTAAATTATCTCTCATAGAAGAGGCAAGCAGGAGACTTTTTAGTGGAGGGGAAAAGAGGAGAGCTAAGAAAAAAAAACATGAAGTTTACTCTCATCATATTCAACTAAAGGAAGGAATAAAATGCACACTCATTTTGTTATGAAAATCTATTTTACAATACAGGGAAGCGGGGGAGAAGGAGATAAGCAGGGTGGGGGGGATGATGGGAGGGAGGGCAATGGGAGAAGGGAGCAATTTGAAATCAACACTCAGGGAGGGGCAGGATCTAAAGAGAGAATAGAAACAATGGGGGCAGCATAGGATGGAGGGAAATATAGTTAGTCTTACACAACATGACTATTATGAAAGTCATTTGCAAAACTACACAGATAGGGCCTATATTGAATTGCCTGCCTTCCCAAAGGGAATGGGGAGAAGTTGGAGTTCAAAGTTTTGGGAACAATTGTTGAGTATTGTTCTTGCTACTAGGAAATAAGAAATACAGGTAATGGGGAATAGAAAGTTATCTGGCTCTACAGGACAAAAGAGAAGATGGGGACAAGGGAAGGGAGGGATGATAGAAGAGAGGGCAGATTGGTGATAGGGGAAATTAGAATGCTCGGTGTATTGAGGTGGGGGGAGGGGACAAATGGGGAGAAAATTTGGAACCCAAAATTTTGTGAAAATGAATGTAAGAAGTTAAATAAATAAATTTATATTAAAAAAAAGATAACCGAATACTGCAGAGTTCACCCTTTCAAATTATGGTGGTAGAGGAGACTTATGACAGTCCATTAGACATCAAGGAGTTCAAATCAGTCAATATTTAGAGCAAATAATTCAGGATATTCATTGGAAGGACAAATAACTGAAGCTGAAGTTTGGACACATAATGAGAAGACAGGACTCATTGGAAAAGACCCTGATGTTGGGAAAGATTGAAGGCAAAAGAATGGCAGAGAATGAGATAGATAGATATCATAGAAACAATGAACATAAACCTGGCCAGACTTCAAGAAACAGTGGAGGAGAGAAAGGCCTGGCATGTTCTGGTCCATGGGGTAATAAAGAGTCGGACAGAACTAAATGACTGAACAAAAAATGGATAAGACACTGTGCTATACTCTCACAAAGAAAGGCAAAAGCAATCTGCTCTGAAGAATCTTATAATCTAATGATGGAGACAGCATGCAGACAAAATTATATACAAGATAAATTGGAGATCATTTCAAAGAGAAATCTCCAGCATTAAAGGGACCAAGAAAGGTTTCTGCCAAAAGGTGGAACTTTAGATGAAACTTGAAGGAAACCAGGGAAGCCAGGTGGCAGAAATGATTAGGGAAAGAATTCCAGGCATGGGGAAGGAGGAACAGAAAGTGAAAATGCATAGAATTCAAAGATGGAATGTCATATTCAAGGAACAAAAAGAAGCCCAGTGTCACTGAATATGTAGTGGAGGGTTATGAATGCAGGTCATGAAGGATACAGGTTATGAATGACTTCAAAAATCATAGCATTACATGTTTAATCCTGGAGGTAACAGGTAGCCCCTGGAGTTGATTGCATAAAGGGGAGGCATGGTCAGACCTGTACTTTAGAAAGATTACTTGGATAGCTTAGTGAAAGATGGAGAGAGTTGAGGCAGGGAAACCAACTAGCAGGCTATTGAAAAAATCCAGGCATAAGGTGATGGGGACTTATGCCAGAGTGGTGACAGTGTCAGGAAAGAGAAAGAGGTATTAGGAGAGGCATTAAGGCTTGGCAACTCTTTGTTGACAGGGAGGAGTTGAGGATGATATCTAAGGTTCAAGTGAGAGTAACTAGGGAAATGGTGGTGCCTTTGATAATAATAGGGAAATCAGGAAGAGAAGAGAGTCTGGGGAAACGATAATGAGTTCAGTTTTAGACATGTTGAATTTAATATGTCTATGGAGTATCCTATTTGAGATGGCTAATAGGCAATTGGTGATGTGAGACTAGATGCCTAGAGAGAGGTCAAGGCTGTACTAGTAAAACTGAAAGTCATCTGTATACTGATGATAATTAAAACCATGGGAGCTGATGAGATCACCAAGTGAAACTATGTGAAGGGAGAAGAGATGAAGGTCAAGGACAAAACCTTGGGGAACACCCACAGTTAGCAGGCATGACATGGATGAAGCTCCAGTAAGGGAAATTAAGAAGGGTCTCTTAGGATGAGAACGAGGAAAGAACAGTGTTGAGAATACAGTATCAAGGGGGAGAGGAAAATAAACAATGCCAAAGGCTCCAGAGAGGTCAAGCAAAATGTAGATTCAGAAAAAGTCATTAGATCTGGCAACTAAAAATAGCATTGCTAACTTTCTGGATTGAGATGTTTTTGTCGCCCTCTCATGCTATTCGATTGGGTGGTCAGGCAAGGTTTGGTCTTGATCCTCTATCGTTTTTATGCAACTCCTGTTCTGGATAGGACATTGATACTAGGATCATAATCCCTGACATCTGGATCTATTTTCTGGTGGCTCAGTACAGGTCATGACCTTACCCAACAGGACCGGCTCTCTTCCTTACTGGCACTTTACCAGACCAAACCTGAGATCTCAATAACCTCATAATCTGCTTACAAGAGATCATGCTGACTTTGGCTTCATCTAGTCCAACTGTTTGTCCCAGTAAGCACAGGCTTCTTTGTTTATTTTCTTGTGTAAACATGGACTGGGTAGAAGAGCCTACTACTCTTTTTCTTTGGCTTTATTGATTTTTGCTCTGTCTGGTGCTTTTTTAGATCTTTGTTGGCATGTAGACTAGAAAACTGGGCTTCTCTACAACCTTCTATGTCACCATTTTAACCAAAAAGTCCTCTCCTTACATATTTGTTGGTGATTCATTTGGAGTTTTCTTGGCAAAGTTACTGGAGTGGTTTGCCACTTCCTTCTCCAACTCATTTTACAGATGAGGAAACTAAGGCAAACAGAGTTAAGTGACTTTTTCGAGGTCACACAGCTAGTGTCTGAGGCCAGATTTGAACTCAAGAAGATGCCTTCCTGACTTCTGACCCAACATTCTATCCACTGTGACATCTAGCTGCCCTTTATATCTTTATTAAGGTATAATAACTTTTTAAAACATTTCACTGCCTCTAGTCTCTCCCTTCTCCAATACATCCTTCACACAGCTCTCAAAATAATACTTCTAGGATATTGCGTTGGTCATATCAATACCCTACCCAAAAAAACTTCATTGTTTCCCTATTGCCTGTAGGATAAAACCAGTTCTGTAGCCTGGCATTTGATGTGTTTCACAACGTGGGACCCACTGACTTTTTAAGATTTGCTTGCTCTGTTTTCTCTGATTGGATGGTGATAAGCTCTTCCTAAAACCAGGCTGATCATCTCTTCATTTCCCACCCAGTTGAACTCCTTTGATCTTTTCAATCAATAAATCTCCATTAATAAATGTTTATTGACTGGTTGGTTGACTGATTATGTACCCAATGGTTCACTCATTACTAGACTTATTTTTCCTTGATCTCATTCAGTCCTTTTAGTCCACAATGAATGAATAAATGTAGTTCATCCCCCCATGTCAAGAGTGGCAAATAATTAGAAATTGAGGGCATGCCCATCAACTGGGGAATGGCTAAAAAAGTTGTGGTGTATGAATGTAATGGAATAGTATTGTGTTTTAAGAACTGATGAGCAGGCAGATTTCAGAAAAACCTTGAAACACTTATGTGAACTGATACTGAGTGAAGTGAAATGGACAGAACTAGGAGAATATTGTACACAGTAACAGCTACATTGTGTGATGACTGAACTTTGATAGACTTGTCCCCTCTTAACAATGCAAGGATCTAAGACAACTCCAAAAGACTCATGATGGAAAATGCTGTTCACATTCAGAAAAAGAACTATGGAGTCTGAATGAAGATTGAAGCATATTATTTGCTCTCTCTCTCTTTTGTTTCTTTCTGCTTTCTCATAGTTTCTCTCATTAGTTTTAAAACTTCTTTACAATATGACTGATGTGAAAATATGTTTAGTATGAATGTATATGCAAAGCCTATATCAGATTGCACACCTTCTTAGGGAGTGGGGAAGGGAGGGAGAGGGAGAAAATTTGGAAATCAAAATCTTATGGAAGTGAATGTTAAAAACTAAAAATAAATAAATAAATTTAATAATGATAATAAAAAGGAATGGACACCACCCATCCCTGCTAGTTGCATTTTTTTTTCCACTTCCTTCGAGGCCCAACTCTAGCACTACCTCTTCCATGAAGACTTCCCTAATTCCCTCCATCGAAAATGATCTCTTCCTATTCTCCTTGGGTTTTAGTTTCCTCATCCATAAATTAAGGATTTTATCTTTATTATTTCTGCTTTATATCACACTTATTTATGCAGATAATTCATCTCCTCTACTTGATCATAAGTTTCCTGAGTATACAGATAGTATTCCATGACATCTTTACATCCCTAGCATGATGTTTTATACATAATGGAGACTAAAAATGTGAATCAAATTAAATTAAGACATCATAGTACTGTGCAAAAGACAATAACTCTGGAGTTAGAAAACTTCTATTCAAATCTCACCTCAGACACTTACTACCTATATCACCTTGGATAAGTCATTTGCTCCAGGATCTCAGTCTCCTCCTTTGTAAGATGAAGGGTTTGGATGAAATCAGCTCTAGAGACTTTTCAGAAGCATACTGATAAATGTTTGACAACTAGCTATAGGGTAATACATGTGTGTGTATGTATGTGTGTGTGTCACACACACACACATATATATAGATGCAAGATACACTTTTAAGTTTATTCTATATTACAGATGTTTTATTCATCATGTTATTAGGTCTACAGTATCACTAAAGCAATAATAAATCAAGCCCTGATTCATAACTTTTGCTGGTTTCTGAGATATAAATACTCACTGAAAATTTAACTATTAGCTCTTGGGAGTCAGTTCAAACTACCTTCAGTGCACCTTTGGGTCCCTTCTAGATTTAAGTCTATGATTCTGTCACTTGAACTGATAAACATGAAGTTTCAGGGGGTTCTGGTTATTATTTCTCTAAAATACTCCTCTGTTCAGGAGCTGTATAACTGTCCACATCTATGGATAATCCCTTCTACCTACTTCCCACTTCTTGTGCTAACCATCCAATGACTCCCAATAACAATCATTTTCCCATTCATTTAGCGCTTTAAGGGTTACACTTTTTCCATAACTCTGCCACAAAGTAGTTCAAACATAATGATCCTTACGTTGCAGATTATGTAACTGATATTCAGAGGGATAAAGTTACTTGTTTAGGTAGCCTGAATGGCCAAGTGCTGCCTGAGTCAGCCTTTAAAACCTTAATCACAATCCGCATTTGGCTAGATCTCTCTACTAGAGGGAGATAAAGAATTAGGACAAGGACATAAAAAAAAGATAATAGCTAGCATTTATATTGCATTTTCAGGTTTGCAAAACACTTTGCAAATATTACCTATTTTATTCTTAAAACAACCCTGGTACAATATACCAGTTTTAGAGATGAGGAAACTAAGGCACACAGACAAAATGACTTGCCCGGATCACACAGCTTGTAAGTACTTGAGTATGAATTTCGGTTTGAATGGACAAGGCTTTATAGAGTTCCTCCAATAATGCTCACTCACCTTCACCTCCACCTCGCTGCATCTAGCTTCTACCCTCTCTAATCCCTCCTCCACACAGGGATAATATTCCAAAAACACAGATCTGATCAAACCACTCTTCTGCTCAAGAAGCTCCAGGGGCTCCCTCTTTTTTTTTTTTTTAATAAAAATTTATTTATTTAACTTTTTACATTCATTTTCACAAAATTTTGGGTTCCAAATTTTCTCCCCTTTTATCCCCTCCCCCCACCCCAATACACCAAGCATTCTAATTTTCCCTATCACCAATCTGCCCTCTCTTCTATCATCCCTCCCTTCTCTTGTCCCCATCTTCCCTTTTGTCCTCTAGGGCCAGATGACTTTCTATTCCCCATTAACTCTATTTCTTATTTCCTAGTAGTAACAACAATACTAAACAGTTGTTCCTAACACTTTGAGTTCCAAATTCTCCCCATCCCTCCCTCCCCACCCATTCCCTTTGGGAAGGCAGGCAATTCAATATAGGCCATATCTGTGTAGTTTTGCAAATGACTTCGATAACAGTCGTGTTGTGTAAGACTAACTGTATTTCCCTCCATCCTATCCTGCACCCCATTGTTTCTATTCTGTCTTTTGATCCTGTCCCTCCCTGAGTGTTGACTTCAAATTGCTCCCTCCTCCCATTGCCCTCCTTACCATCATCCCCACCTTGCTTATCTCCTTCTCCCCCACTTTCCTGTATTGTAAGATAGGTTTACATACCAAAATGAGTGTGCATTTTACTCCTTCCTTTAGTCGAATGTGATGAGGGTAAACTTCATGTTTTTTCTCAGCTCTCCTCTTTTCCCCTCCACTAAAAAGTCTCCTGCTTGCCTCTTGAATGACAAATAATTTACCCCATTCCATTTCACCCTCTCTCCTCCCACTACATTTCTGTCTCACCATTTACCTTAATTTCTTTTAAGATATGGTCCCATCCTATTCAATTCACTCTGTGCTCTCTGTCTGTGTGTATGTGTGTATGTGTGTGTGTGCATGCACACATGTACATGTGTGTGTGCATATGTGTGTGTGTACGTCTGTGTGTGGTCCCACCAACTACCCAGATACTGAAACGTTTCAAGAGTTACAAATATTGTCTTTCCATGTAGGAATGTAAACAGTTCAACTTTGGTAAGTCCCTTATGACTTCTCTTTGCTGTTTACTTTTTCATGCTTCTTCTCATTCTTGTGTTTGAAAGTCAGATTTTCTTTTCAGCTCTGGTCTTTTCATCAAGAATGTTTGAAAGTCCTCTGTTTCATTGAAAGACCATATTTTCCCCTGAAGTATTATACTCAGTTTTGCTGGATAGGTGATTCTTGGTTTGAGTCCTTGTTCCCTTGACTTCTGCAATATCCTATTCCATGCCCTTCGATCCCTTAATGTAGAAGCTGCTAGATCTTGTGTTATCCTGATTCTATTTCCACAATACTGGAATTGTTTCTTTCTAGCCACTTGCAATATTTTCTCCTTGACCTGGGAATTCTGGAATTTGGCCACAATGTTCCTAGGAGTTTCTCTTTTTGGATCTCTTTCAGGAGGTGATCAATGGATTCCTTCAATACTTATTTTGCCCTCTGGTTCTAGAATCTCTGGGCAGTTTTCCTTGATAACGTCATGAAAGATGATGTCTAGGCTCTTTTTTTGATCATGGCTTTCAGGTAGTCCCATAATTTTTAAATTGTCTCTCCTGGATCTATTTTCCCAGTCAGTTGTTTTTCCAGTGAGATATTTCACATTCTCTTCCATTTTTTCATTTTTTTGGTTTTGTTTTATGATTTCTTGGTTTCTCAGAAAGTCATTAGCCTCCATCTGTTCCATTCTAATCTTGAGAGAACTATTATCTTCAGTGAGCTTTTGAACCTCTTTTTCCATTTGGCTAATTTTGCTTTTGAAAGCATTCTTCTCCTCATTGGCTTTTTGAACCTCTTTTGCCAATTGAATGAGCCCATTTTTCAAGGTGTTATTTTCTTCAGCATTTTTTTGGGTCTCCTTTACCAAGGTATTGACCCATTTTTCATGCTTTTCTTGCATCTCTCATTTCTCTTCCCAGTGTTTTTCCTCCACCTGTCTAACTTGATTTTCAAAATCCTTTTTGAGCTCTTCCATGGCCTGAGCCCACCGGACATCCACCTGGGATGTCTGGGATAGAGAGGCCCTGACCTCCACGTCTTTCCCCGATGGCAGGCATTGTACTTCTTCATCAGAAATGAAGGGAGGAAGGAACATCTCTTCCCCAAGAAAGTAGTTCTCTATGGTCTTATTTTGCTTCCTTTTTCTGGACATTTTCCCAGCCAGTTACTTGACTTCTGAGATTCCTGTCCACCCCCACCTAGATCTACCCAGCTAGTGCTTGGGGTCTGAGATTCAAATGCTGCTTCCCAGTCTCATGGCTATCTGCAGCAGGAGTGGCTGCTATTCAATGTGAGCTTAAGTTCTGGTGCTTGGGTGGGGGCAAGACCACCTCCCAGGCTCAGTTCCCTCAGGGGCTTTATGCAGAGACCTTCAGTAATGGAGCGGGTGGAGGCAGGGCTGCCTCCCAAGCTCAGTTCCCTCAGGCATTTTATGCAGAGACCTTTGGTAATGGAGCTCCTGCCTGCTCTGGGAGTCCCGGGCCGCTGCTGCTGCCTCTACTGCTGCCTCTGTCGCTCCCTCCCCTGCTGCCTCCCAAGGGGGCCTGAGTCACAGAGACACCCCACTCCCCTCTCGGCCAGCCCAGACGTCTCTCTCACTGACCTGTAGCGTCTGTGGGCAGAGGGACCTTCCTGGCCACCGGAGATTCCGTACCTGAAGCCTGCTCGGATCTGCTCCTCTGGGGCCGCATGGCCCTGGCAACTCAGGCGTGGGCTCCGCTTTCCAGGGCACGACGGACCCCTGGAGATGGATCTCCAGGGCTCTCTGGAACAGAAATCTTTCCCCCTGTGTTTCTGCGTGCCTTGCAGTGCTCCAGAATTTGTGGGGAGTTCTTCTTGCAGGAAATATGTGGGCTGTGGGTTTGGAGCTAGCATACGTGAGTCTTTCTACTCCGTCATCTTGGCTCCACCCCCCAGGGGCTCCCTCTTGTCCCAGGGATAAAATATAAGGTATTTGACATTTAAAACCCTTCACAATCTTGCTATAATCCAACTGCAGATTACTCTTCTGATAGGTGAGCTGGTCCTGCCCACCATTTCATGGAACATCTAGACCATTTGCATTTTACTCCCGCCTCCACTCCTCACTCTCTGCCCTTCTCTGCTTCCTCCCCAGTAGCCTTATGTGATGGATGAGTAAACTGAGGCCTCAGAGAAGTTAAATCACTTCACCCAAAGTCACCCAGATAGAACATGGCAAAACTAGACAGAAGGTCCCCTTCCTCCATCCTGGAAGAACACTTGCCTAGTGTTGTTTTCCCAGGTATTTTGTTCTGTGAGAAATTACAGCTGCTGGTGATGCTGAATTTCATGTGTCCAGGTAGATCACAGAACTGCAAGGAGCTTTAGTCCTCTGGTCCAATCTCCCTTTACTTTACAGGTGAAGAAATAGACCAAAAGGGCAGCCTCTTTAATTCAGGTTAGGTGACCTAAATACAATATTTTTTCCATGATACCAGGGATATTTTGTAATTATTTATCAGGCATGATAAATAGGCAATGTTCTCCCATTCCTCCTACTCCTAACCCCAGGATGTGAGAAGGGACTGCTTTTTTTTTGTCTTTGTATCCTCAACACCTATTCTATGTGTGTGTATATATAAATATGTATGTATGTGCATATACATATATACCTACACATAGATATACATATATGTGTATATATACACACATACATGGAGAGAAAGAGAAAGAGAGAGAGAGACACACAGAGACAGAGACAGAGAGACAGAGAGAAAGAGAGAGCCTAGACAAGGAAGAAGAACCTGCCATCTCAAGGCCACATGTGGCCCTCTAGGTTCTCGAGTGCAGCCATTTGACTGAATCCAAACTTCACTGAATCCAAAATTCGCCAAATATTTTTCTGTGAAGTTTGGATTCAGTCAGAAGGCCACACGTCAGGACCTAGAGGACCTCCTATGGCCTCGAAGCTGCAGATTCCCACCCCTGACCTGGCATATAGTAGGCACTTAATAAATGCTTGTTGAATTGTTTGTGGTTGACGTTCATTCTCAGAGAGGACTGACAATATCTGGAGGTTGACATTCTGACTTGATGGTGAACTGGATTTAAGTGAGGCAGGGCTATGCAAAGTCATCAGCCTCAAGCTCTCCTCCAGGGTCATCTGAGTCCAGTGGCAAGACATAAGTCAAGATGACTAGCTATGGCAGGGGTTGCCATGGGAAACCATGACATTTTAAAGCCAAAGTCTTTTCCAGGTCTCAGTTTATCCGAAGCAACATCAACTCAATAATTAAGGGCTAAGTAAGAAGTGAGGCAAAAGATGGCCTAGACTGTCTACTTAAAATAATCATTCTGGGAGGGGAGGACCCTCAGGATTTCTGGCCAGAACAGAAACAATTACTATTGACACTCCTCTGAACTGTCCAAATCGCCTTCCTGTTACCCAGTGGCATGATGAGACTGTGGTGACCTCCTTCTGGACTAGAGGGGGTGGCTGCACATGACAGCAGGTCCAGACATGAAATTTAGACTTCAGAGGGCTTTGGAGGCCTGCAATATGTTTGCCTGGAGAGGGTTAAGGTAGCAGGAGCCAGTTCTTAATCACAGGCCCTTGTAAAATGGCTGGGGCAGGAGCTGGCCTGGGGGTGGCAGCCCCTGGGCCAGAGCAGCCGAGAAGGTGTTTGCCTTCAGCACAGACATTGTTAAACCAGAGCGGGCAGCTCTGTTTCATTTTGAACTTGACAGATAAAAGGCCGACTTTGACTGAGGCTATTAAGCTTTTGGCACCCGTCCAAGAACGCTGCACAGATGAGGAAATAATATAAAATAAAAGGCGTCTGCAAACATTGATTGTCGGCTGCTTTCCATAAAATACGCCCACTGTCGTGTGTGCAGAACTCCTTGGTCTTTCATTTCCCTGGCCCCGCCCCCACTTTCACCCTCCTCTCTCCTTGCCTTGCAATGATTATAAAAATGGGTTTCTTAAAAAAAAATGTGTTAATGTAAAAAAAGCCACAAGGAGAGCAGTCCTTCTACACAAGGAGCTTCTGAACCCTGAAGCAGTATACCCAAACACTTAATGTATATCCTCCTGCCCCCCAAACCAGCACACACACACACACACACACACACACACACACACACACACACACGTGCACACACACTCCCCTCCTCATTGCTTGCCTTTCAAACCTCCCCCATCCTGAGCCCATTAGAAAACACAGATAGCATAGCAGCCAGATGTGAACACAGCAGCTGAGTGAATAAGGTTGCTGAGCCGAGCATGATTGAGAAGCTACTGTGGAACCAGACTCTGCCCCCTGACCTCCATGAGTCATGGGGTTTCAAGGGAAGATGTGGTTCACTGTATCAGGAGTCATCATCACCAAAAAGAATAGAATCACAGAATGTTTGAGGTGGAAGGAGCCTTAAAAACGTCATTTCTTAGTGGAAAGATTGCTGTATTAGGAATCAAAAGACCTGGGTTTTAAAATCTGCTTCTACTTCTTAGGATCTGGGTGACATTGGACAAGTCACTTAACCTCTTGATCAATTTCCTCATCTGTCAAGCAAAGGGAGAATTGGACCAGATAATCATTAATGCCCCATTCAGTTCTATGATCCTATGTTCCTCTAGTCCAGGGCTAGACAACATGAATCGAAGAGTGAAGGAAGAGGACCTTCTTTTCAGTAAATGATAAAGATGTCAGGGATGGAGGCTGCGTGCTCTCTTGGTAGCTATCCCAAAAAGCAGCAGCAGCCCACGCTGGTTTGGTCCTGCCTTCCCTTCAACCCACAGGAAGATAGAGTGTACTTTGCAATTAGCCCAGCAAGGGAATGTGTTTTGTTACTTGCTTACCAGATGAAGCTACACTCAAGCTATCAACCCTGTGGGCTCGCCAAGATTTCTCTCAATCAAGAGACAAGAGATCTCTACTATATTTCCATGAACTTTCTATCTTTACCAAGCTGTATGACTGACAAGTCAAGGATGGAACCTTCACTGATTAGATTCTACATTCAAACTCAGGGGTTATTAAATATTGCACCAAAATATAAACATTAGAGAAACCTCTGTGATTCTCCTACATCTCATGTCTAGAAAATTTCCTATTTCAAACTCAACCAGTCACACTTATAAGTTCCAAACAAACAACTTTTTGTGGCCACTGATTGTAAAGTATATAGGAAAAGATGAACATAAATCTGGCTCTTACTCCCCTATTCATCCTTGACAAATGCTCCCAATTCCTTTAAGTCATGAAAAAGGGATGATGACAGAGGAGTACGTGTGTGTGTGTGTGTGTGTGTGTGTGTGCTTGCATGCTCACACACAGTTTCCTACATTCCCCCTCCAGAAGAGGCTCAGATTGGCTGAAGGAGAAAGGCCCATTTCCCTACTTCAGGATCACCACTCTGCACTCTGTGATGGCTGGACAGTCCCTGGTATTCTGGAATCCACCAGAAGCAGTGTTCCCCCCAGTCTTGGTCAGCAATTGCTTGAGGGGTAGAGTTGGTGCAAGATGCAAATAAAAGCAACTCTGAGAATCTAAGGCACGTCTATCAGCCTGGCAAAGATGACAAAAATGGAGAATGACAGTTGTTGAAAAGAATGAGGGAGGTCAGGCACACTAATGTGCTGCTGGTGGAGCTATGAATTGGCCCAGACATTCTGGAAAGCCTTTAACTATGCATAACCTTTCAGTGTCACTGCTCAACCTACACTGCAAAGAGACCAAAGAAAGAGGAAAAGAACTCATATGTACAAAGATGTTGATAGGGGCATTTTTTGGTTATAGCAATGAAGTAGAAACCAGGTAGGTACCCATCAATTGGGGAATGTCTGAGCAAAGGATGGCAGGCATATAAATGTAGTTTAAGAAATAAGGGACAGCTTCTAAGAAACCTGAGAGGAGTTGTATGAACTGATGCAGAATGTAGGTAAGCAGATCCAGAAAAATAACATACATGAGTATATGGTAAATGAAAACAAGTTTAAAAGCCTTAAGAACTCTGATCAATGCATTGACAACTCTAGAAGACCAGGGAAAGAGCAAACATGACTCTCACCTCTTGGTGCAGAAGTGATGATAAGAACAGGATGAGATAGATGTGATCAATATAATATAAATTTGTTTTCCTTAAATGTATTTGTTTGTTCTAAGGGAGAATTTTTATTTGTAATGGAGGAGAGTTATTGGGAATATTTGAAGAGCACTGATTATGATATCAAAATGAAAGAAGGAAGGAAGGAAGGAAGAAGGAAAGGAAGGAAGGAAGGAAGAAAGAAAGAAAGAAAGAAAGAAAGAAAGAAAGAAAGAAAGAAGAAAGAAAGAAAGAAAGAAAGAAAGAAAGAAAGAAAGAAAGAAAGAAAGAAAGAAAGAAAAGAAGGAAAGGAAGAAAGAGAGGAAAGGAAGGAAGGAAAGAAAGAAAGAAAGAGAGAAAGAAAGAAAGAAAGAAAGAAAGAAAGAGAAGAAAGGAAGGAAGGAAGGAAGGAAAAAGGGAAGAAGAGAGGGAGGAAGGAAGGAAGGATGGAAAGAAGGAAGGAAAAAAGGGAAGGGGGAGGGAGGAAGAAGGGAAGGAAGGAAGGAAGGAAGGAAGGAAGGAAGGAAGGAAGTGAAGCAAGTGTCTTATCCTGAGTCACATAACTAGAAATAATATTGGAACTCAGATTTTCCTGACTCTAAGTTTAGAGTTCTATCCACTAAATTAAATATTTTTCTGATGTACTCTTGTTTTCCTGGTTCCATTCACACATTTATTTTTCCTTCCCCTTAATTCAGTGATGTTATTAAAATTTTCTATATTAATACAAACTAGATATGGGTGTAACCTTCCACTATCTTTCTATAGGTACTCAGTAGTTTTCTCAAGCAGTTCATGCTGTAGTGATTTTTAATAGCCATCTTTAAGAATATTCCCAGATCATTCCACTTTTCTTTTTATCATCCTTGCCATAGCAATAGCTACAGCATATACAATGATGTGTTAAGTCCTGAAATATTTTTTTAACACTGTCAATTGTTGTGAGAGAAATGAATTTATTCATGATGGTTATAGCAGAGACCACCTTTTAAAAATTATTCTGCTCTAGTATAGTTTGTCTCTAGGTTAGCATCATACCTAAAATGAAACGGGCCTTTTTTTTTAGATTATCAAACTAGTATTTAATTCACATGAATAATTAGATTCACTTTCCCACCTAGAACAGAATGATTTATAAAAAAAAAACCAACTCATCAGAGGGTTCAATGAAACATATAGTGAATAAGATGAAGAACAGCCTTTTAGAGAATCCACAATTACCACCCTGTACATTACTGATGACTCAACTATCCTACCTCAGGATTCTGTCTTTTTATTCTAGTTTTTTGAAAAGAGGTCTCAAAAAAAAATTCCATTCGAAGTTTACTCATTTTCCTTTCAAAATCATTTGACTTGTCAGTATTACTTTTCACTATCCACCTCGTTATCAGCTAGCACCTCTGGAGCTTAAGTGTGGATCTAAAATTCCTTCACATTCTTTGAGTAACTCCCTTCAAATATTAATTCCTCAATTTCTACTCTTATCTCATCTAATTTGGGTTTAGGGATTAAATTATTCTTTAAGAATGCTCTGCATTTATCTGGACTATCTTGTAATGTAACTTGGACCCAATTGTGTTAAAGCAGCATGAAGCTCTCTCCTAAAACTTCTAAGTGCTGTGTGGAATTTTGGCAGGTTGTGTTGTTTTTCTTGCTGAGTTCTTTCAGTTACATTAGACTCTCTATAAACCCATTTGATGTTTTCTTGGTAAAGATACTGGAGTGGTTTGTCATTTCCTCATTTTACAGATGAGAAAACTGAGGCAAACAAGGTTAAGTGACTTGCCCAGGGTCACATAGCTAGTAAGTATCTCAGGCTGGATTTGAACTCAAGCCTCCTGACTCTAGACCTGGCACCCTATGCACTGCATCACCTAGCTACCTTGTTAGGTTGTAGTACTATGAATAATAAAGGGATTCCTATCTTCTGTGCATTTCATTCCCACCCCTGGTTCACTGTCCTTTTTGACAGAACTATCTATATTGAAGTACTTCCAGAAAGTGGGGTCTAGGTATTTCCAATTTCTCTTCATGTATTTGGCCTTTTTTCTGTGTGGTATGAGAACATGAAGGAGCACCATTTTTTCTACTGTCATCCATGTCAAGGAGATCATCATCATGGTTCTGAGTGGGCCAGTCTACAACCCTTTGCTGCCCTTCTACTTTCTAAATTCATAGGAGTACTTGACATCATACTTGGCTAAGTCTCTAACCCAATTATTGGCATCACCAGAACTCATTTGGCTAATGTTTCAGGGTTCTTACCAGGCCTTCATGGCTGAGCACTGAGTCACCGATGTATATCATTCTGACCAGGGTTCCCTTTCTTTGGTATTGTCCCACCATACTGTCCCACTGTCCACTACAGTGACAGTAGGATGAGCACTGATAAAGATTTGATAAATACTAGCATTATTGTCAATAACAGTAATAGTAAGAATAAATTCTTTGTTTTCTGTTGGTATTGCCATGGAGACAAGATGTGGAAAGTGACTATGGCAGCTGGATAGATATTTTTACCCAGAGTTCCCAAGGCTCCATGGCATTGAAACTGAAGGTAGATCAGATAGATGCTGGGACAAGGACAGAGGATTGACATCCATCTTGGTTAGCCATTCAGAAGAGAAGGATTGAAGGAGATTCCAGCAATTTCCCCTTCTCCTATCTAACTCTGCCAGTGATGAGGAAGACCAAAGGAGACTGGAATTGAGGGGACGATCTAGAGATTGCCAGAACTACTAGGTGTTTTAGTTGAGACTAGATTGCTAGGGCAGTGGCAGGACTTTGCTTCCCCTTTGCTCTTTTAAAGGAGTCTGTTTTTCCCCAAAGTTGTGTATTGCCCTATTTAACAGCCAGTTGATTTACTTCCCGGTTCCCTTCCTCCCTCCTGGGGGAAGGGTGAAAAGAAGAAAGGTAGACTGCTTTTTCTTAGCTGTAGTCAAAAGCAGCCAGCAAAAGAATTTTCCCTTCTAGAAAATATGTTAATCATTTTAGAAAATCTCCAAATATAAGAGATAATGACTAGGCCTGTGATTTCATTAGCATAGGAAACTCCTAGGTAGGGAGATTTTCTCTAGCAACTCCTTTGCATTACAGAATTCTTAGAGGGTTGCTTATAATAGTGAGAGCTTAAATGACTTGTCTTAGTTAGGAGACCCAGTGTGTAGAATGAGGGGCTTGGAGTTAGGAAGACTCATCTTTCAGAGCTCAAATTTGGCCTCAAGCACTTACTAACTGTGTGACCCTAGACAAGTCACTTAAGCCTGTTGGTTCAATTCCTTATCATTAAAATGGGTTGGAGAAGGAAATGGCAACCCCTTTCAGCATCTTTGCAAGAAAACCCCCAAAAGGGTCACAAAGAATTGGGCATGACTGAATAATGAGTAAAAGATAACAAATGAGTTTCATGGCCAATATTTGTCAGTGATGGGACTTGGATCCACCTTCCTGGCTTTGAGATTAGCTTGCTACTTACTCATGATACCATACTGCCTCTCTCTTTCAACATCTAAGCATCATGCAATTGCAGTGGTTTAATATAAAGAAGATGGTGACCAGCAACCCAGACTGGTGAGATTAATGACAGTGGCAGACTGAAAATGGGAATGGAAAAGAAAGACTTTGAAGAAAGTCTTCACTCGTCTGCCAACATCAGCCCCTAAAGCATAGGTCTTGAGCTACTTATTAAATTCCACTGGCTCCCAATTATCTCTTGAATCAAATACAAACTCCTCTGGTATTTAAAGACCTTCCTAACTTAGTCTGTCCTTACCTTCCCAGTCTTCTTACACATTATGTCCTTTCATACGATCAATGGTCCCACAATACTGACTTATGTCTTGTGTTATGGCTCATACAGAACCATCCACTTCCCATTCCTGTCCCCCATGCCCAGAGTGTTGCTCTCTCTCCTAACTTTTTCCTCTTATACTCCTTGTTTTCCTTTAAGACTCAGTTTGGAATGGCTGAAGTAGTTGTGGTATATGAATGTAATGGAATATTATTGTGCTATAAGAAATGATAAGCAAGTGGACTTCAGAAAAACCTGAAAAGATTTCTATGAACTGACGCTGAGTGAAGTGAGAAGAATCAGGAGAACATGATACAATGTAACAACCACAATGTACTAGGACTGACGTTGACAGACTTAACTCTTCTCAGCAATGCAAGGATAGAAGACAACTCCAAAGGACTCACGATAGAAAATGTTATTCATATCCAGAGAAAGAATTTTGGAGTCTGAATATGGATGGAATCATACTATTTGCTCTCCTTTTCTTTTCTTGTTTTGTTTTGTTTCTTCTTTCTGGCGGTTCTTCCCATTAGTTCTAATACTTCTTTATATCATGACTAATGTAAAAATGTTTAATATAATGCATAAATAGAGCCTATATTGGATTGCATGCAATCTTGGGGAGGGGGGAGGAGTGGGAAGGGGAGAAAATTTGAGACTCAAAATCTTATGGAAGTGAAGGTTGAAAACTAAAAATAAATTAAATTAAATAAATAATGAAATCAAGCAATTAAATAAATAAATGGATTGGATTATTTTAAATAATTAAATAATGAATAAGTAAATGATTGAGAAATAAAAATAAATTAATTAATTTTTTAAAAAGACTCAGCCCAAGCTCCAAATTCTTAATGGGGCGGGGGAGGGAGTGGAAGGCAGGGCAGGGCTGGCTTTTCTAGTCTTCAGCTGACAGTATCTACTTTAAGGCAACCTTTCGTTTACTCTTATATGCACTGGTTTATGTTTATGTAGCCTCTCCTCTTAGAATGTGGCCTCTTTAAGCACAGAGAATGTTTTTGCTTTTTATTTTGTAACAAGAGTCCCAAAGCCCATGGGTATGGGAATCTTTGCTCATTGGTAGAGATCAACCCTTCATGACTACAGTGGGACAGGAATTGAACAAAAGGGGAGAGAAGAGACCTCCAATGTCAAATGCTTCTTCAAACTCTTAGGTTTCATGGGTCTCTGCAGTCACTTGGAAACCCTTTGGGTTCCAGCTTCAAGACAGAAGACCGACTGTGCCAAATCCCATTTCACATTGCTGAAGGGAGAAGCTAATATAAAGAGAGTTAGATGTTTCCATAATGTTCCTATCCCTGGCTTGCTATGCTACAGTACAATCTTCAGGGAATTTCCAATCTGGGTGAAATTTGGGACACTCTCTTGGCTGAGCTGAGTTACCTCGCACCCAAGGGAACACTGTCTGATATATGTATGCATGTATACACACATTTGTATACATGTTTGTGTATACATGTGTATATTATATACTTATATACATACACACTTGCATATAGACATATGTATGTATATATATACACATGTGGGTGCATACATACATATGCTTTCTCTGATTTCTATTTATTATTCACTTGGATAAATGAGTTTCTCACTGTTTACCATGTATATTCATTGTGGGATTGGTATTTGGAGGGAAGGTAGTCAAATCTTGAATACAAAGCCTGAGATTTCCTTACCTTCTAATCTGGTACCCCCTCTCTCCAAGGAAAGCAGAGTGGCCAAGCATCTGGTACCAACCTACTATTTCCCCACCTGGCAGGAATTAAAATCTCCCTTAGAGAAGCAGGGGTGGAGACAGAGGGATTGGCAGGAGAAGAGACTAGATAAATCTACTCTGACTCCCTTTGACCCACATGACACCCCCATACTATAGATGGGGGTCAGCTTCATTATACTTTGTTTCTCCAGGACTTAGAACACAGTAAGTTCATAGGCTGGTATCAGATGCTTGGCTACTCCCTCCTGTCAGGGAATCAAAGGCTCCTTTGAAGGAGGATGGGTAGAGGTCACTGTTCACATAGAATTTTCTAGAAGTGACTCAAATTGAGTTCCTTGTAGTTGAAAGCACAAGATGACCCCAGGGGGAGGGGCAGTACTATGGCAAGTGGGTTTGATATAGAACTCCCCACCAGACACTTGTCAGCTCCAGGGAGACTTTCAGTGCCTGGAGATGTCCAAACCCAGAGCTAGAGGGCTCCTGGTTTCACTCATACTCTCCCTGATGGCTGGAATTATTATTCCCCTCCCATTCACCTCATACTCTCTGAATTCTGTAACCCCTTAAACATATTAAGCCTAGTTCTCCCTTGGGGCCTTAGCCTTGTAATCACTTCTGTATTTGTCTTGCTATGATGACAAAAGAATGGTTTTGAAAATGGGAGATTTCCAAAGTGATGGGGAAAAAAAAAACCTCTGGCTTCATCCCTTCCCTCAAATACATATGTGGTCACTCATACCCAGCGTAATCAGCAGAAAAAAACCACGGCATGCTGGGTGACTGGTTGATAGACGTTATTGATCACCCGGGAGTGTCTGTCCATCTTCCAGTTGCCATTTATCTATTCCTTCTGCTGGAGCCCAAACCCTTTGAGGTGGGAGCCAGCGAGAAACTTAAAAAAGCAGAGCCACTGGATGGCACTAGACTCCTCTCATCCTCATCCCCTTCCCTAACCCCACCTCCCCATCAATCATCACAACCCTCCCTAGTTCAACGGATCTAATTAAAGTAGGATATTTGTGTTCAGATATTTGAAGGATTGTTATACAGAACAGGGTTTGGACATGTTCTTTTTGGTCCAGGAGGTCAGCTCCAGAAGCAATGAGGGAAAGAGACCACGTGACCAATTTAGATTTAATGTCCAAGAAAACAAAACCAAACCAAAAACAACGTAATTACAACTAGAGCTATGTAAAAGCAGGATGAATGGCTTGTCTGGAGAACCCCTTGGTGGGTTCCCCTTGCTTAGAGGCTTTCCACCAAAGGCTGGGCATCTACTTGTCATCTATGCTATACCAGCACTCCTTTGTGCAGGAGTTGAACTAGATAAAGAGTGGGGTACCCGAGGCCTGGAGACCCAATGTGTCCCTCTAGGTCCTCAAGTATGGTCCTGTGACTGAATTCAAACTTCGCTGAACAAAGGCTGCACCTGAGGACCTTGAAGATCACATGTGGCCTCCAGCCAAAGGTTCCCCACCCCTGGATTAGAAAGTTGCTAGGTGGGCTTCCTTCCCACTCACAAATTCTCCAGTTCTGGGAGAACTTTTTGACTTGTAGGTTGTAAAATGTAGATTTAGAAGACACTTTATTGAAGATCTTGTCCAACACTCTGATTTTATAAATGTGGAACCCAAGACTTGACAAAGCAAGTTAAGTTCATCATAAGAACTGCTATCTACACAGCACTTTAAAATTGGCTGAACATTTCATGTCTGTTATATCATTTGATCTTTGCGCACTCTGGATGCTGCAGATAGGGACCAGACTTGGGATTTCACTAGCACAGGGAACACTCTGATGAGGAAATTGTCTCTACTAAATAATGCAGGTCAGCACCCTCTCCACAACTTAACATCTTGAGGATTTACTTAGAACACTGAGAGGTTCAGTGACTATCCTAGGGTCACACAAGTAGGATCTATCAGAGATACAACTTGAACCAAGGTAGAGGCATTATCATTCCCATTTTATGGATGAGGAAACTTAGACTCAGAATGGTTCTGGGACTTGACCAAAGAAAAACATTCAGTAAATATAAAATAGTGAGATTTGATCTCACTCTAAAGTGGGGGTGGGGATTGGAGGAAGGAAGAAAAAAAAAGAAAAACATGAAATTTATATAATAACTTTATTATACATTTAAAGAAATAGCAAGTTGGACATAATAGATTTGCAGTTTCATGGGCAATCATTTTTAATTAAACTGTGTTAGAGAATTGGTTGTTTAATTCCATAAAAAAATGTGAAAAAGAAGGGGAAAGTGGGATTTGAACCCAGAACTTTCTGACCCATCATCCATGAACACCATGCTTTTCTCAGTAGAAAGCAGCACAGCCAAAATTCAAGCACGGGACTTCAGTGTCCACATCCACCTCTCCTTCCACTAAGCCACACCCTCCAGAAGCACACTGCATGAAAGCCAAGGGTGTACCATAGTAGAAAAGTCAGAGGACCTCACTTCAAATGATGACTCCATCCATGTTACCCTGGGCAGGTCACTGAGTCTTACTGGAGTCTTAGTTTCCTCTCTGTGACAAGGAGTCCTATTAGACTATCCCTAAGGTCCTTCCCAGTTCTACATCCTCCAATCACACAGAATGGATAATGGGACACTGAGGCGTATTCTAACAGAGGAACCAATTTGGTTTCTGGACACATGGCTTAGTGTTCTGGTTTTGCTTTAACCTCTCCAACTTTTCAATTCTGTGATCTTCAAAGTGGGCATATAAGGTCTCTTTTGCTTCTAAATCTAGGATTTTAATCTTAATTCCTCAGTCCTACAGGGTATCACACTTCCTGTTGAGCATGTCTAAGAGAGGGACTTGCTCTTAAGTCTAAAACATGCAGAGTCTCTCACCTTGCCTCCACCCCGCACCACACACACACTGCCCCCGTCCTCCACACCTCTGTCACACAGATCCGTTTGGATTGTTTAATCAAACTAGCGAGGTGAGCATCCTCTCACATTCTTAGGGTGCATTGATCATCCATCAGGGCAAAAGCAATCAATATTTCCAAGAAAAAGAATATATGATAATAGCGGTTCTTGTCCTAATTCTTCCCTCCATGGATTCTCTGAAGCAGGAATATTCCCATTCATAGAAGCCTGGTCGTAGCCTTCCAAGGCACAAGTCTGTTTCTGCCATGTGCTTCTGCAGAAACTCTGTTAATGCCCTGGCTGCTGCCATCTCTTGAGCTAAAAAGATGTAAAATGTTTATCTCTTCTTGCAGGGTATATGGACAAGTACATATTTGTCTCTGCCAGGTGCTTCTGAAGGGACTCAGGTCTTTTAACTTAGAAAACTGTGAGTGAGCACATGTAATTTGCAGGTATTGCCGTCTCAAGGCAGACATTTCTGGTTGCTATGGGATAGAGACTGTGTATTCCCAGGCTTCTCTCCCCCACCCAACCCCCCAGACCCCACCCCCACCCCAAACTAAATCTACTGCTCTGTATACATCTTCTAAATCGGAGAAAAAGGGAAGTGAGGTTCAAAAAGGCTGAGAGCTTTCTGTCCTTCCCTATAGGTTAATGCAAATGATACTGTAATGACAGACTGTGTTACTGAATTCCAGCCCCCCAACCATCTTGGAGGAGGCCTCATTCACTAAAATTCAATAAGGTGTTGCTTGTGTCTTCTGAATAAGGCATAAATGTATAGCCCTGTGTTCTGGGGTTGGGGGAAATACATTCACATTGATCAGGGGGAAAGGCCTCTAGTAGATCACCTTCCTCTTACGTATCAATCCTATCTTTATATAGAGGAAAGTCATCCACATCAAGAGAAAGAACTACGAAACTGGAACGCCGAATGAAGCAGAATCCTTTCTCTTGTGTTATGTTTTGTTTTGTCTGGGTTTTTCTCATGGTTTCTCCCATTCATTTTAATTTAATTTTACTTCTTCTATGCAGCATAACTAATGTGAAAATGTGTTTAGTAAGAATGTATGTGTAGAACCCATATAAGATTACATGCCGTCCCAGGGAGGAAGGGAAAAAGGAGGGGAAGAAAATCTAAGACTTATGGAAGTGATTGCTGAAAACTGAAAACAAATAAGTTAATAATATTAACAATAATAATAAAACATATAGGAAAGACACGCAATAAATTCCATATCTCTCATAGCAGAGTCAGTTAAAAATACTTCTGCCAGTCAGTGTGCTAAATACTGGGAATAAAAAGAAAGGCAAAAGCACAGTCCCTGCCTCTTAAGAAGCTCACAGTCTAGTGGGAGAAGCAACATGTAAACAACCATTCCTATATAAGATATATCCAGAATAAATAGAACTAAGCAGCGGAAGGCATAGGGAAGAGAGGGAGAGGAGAGAGACCAAATCGTGCCTGTTGCACAAGGTAAGATTGGAGTTTGGTCTTGCAGAAAACCAGGGAAGTCAACAAGCAGAGATGAGGAGGCAGAGCCACGGTACAGCCAGAAAAAGGCACAGTCAAGAGGTAGAGTGGTGTATGGGAGGACTGTACAAAGTCCAGTACTACTGGATCATAGGATACACAAAGAGGAGTAAAATATGAGAAGACTGGAAGATAGAAAGGAGCACAGTTGGGAAGACCTTCATTTTCTTAAATAATATTTTATTTTTCCCCAATAACATATAAAAACATTTAACATGCAAGTTCCAAATTCTATCCCTCCTCATTCCCCTCTCTGAGACAATAAGCAATCCGATGACATAGGTTGAGCATGTGCAATGGTAAAACATTTCCATATTAGTCATTTTGTGCAAAAAATTAAAAAGAAAGGAAGTAAAAAATGGTATGTTTCGTTCTATATTCAGACAAGATCAGTTTTTTCTCTGGAGGTGGAGAGCATTTTTTAACATGAGTGCTTTGGGATTTCTTGGATCATTGTATTACTGAGAATTGCTGTCATTCACAATTCTTCTTCATACAATGTCGCTGTTACTGTGTACAATATTCTGGTTCTGCTCCCTTCACTTTGTATCAGTTCATATAAGTCTTTTTTTTTTTTTGAAATTGACCTGCTTGCCATTTCTTATAGCATAGTAGTATTCTGTTAACAATCATATACCATAACTTATTCAGCCACTCCCCAACTGAAGAACATTCCCTTAATTTCCAATTTTTTGCTACCACAAAAAAGAGTTGCTATAAATATTTTTCTACAAATAAGTTCTCCCCCCTTCTTTTTTAAAAAAACCTCTTTGGAATACAGAACTAGTAGTGGTATTGCTGAATTAAAGGATATTCACAGCTTTGAGCATAGTTCCAAATTGTTCTCCAGAATGATTGGATGAGTTTGTGAAGAGGTTTAAATGGCAGCAGATTTTCTATTTTGTTCTGGTGATAACAGGGAACCACTGGAGTTTACTGAATAAGGAGTGACATGGACAGATGCTTTAGGAGTATTTCAGGTGCTTTCCTATGTTTTAGGAAAACCATTTTAGAAACTCAGTAGCACAATACTCTATGATAAGTAAGTACTAAATAAATATTTTTGATTGATTACTTCCTCATAGTTGCTGACGTTTCTGTAAGGAAAGGGTGTATCTGTTGTGACCTTTAAGAGTAAAATTTGTCTTATTTTTAGTATGACTGAAATAGCATAAAAATCTTTTTTCTATTTCTTTGTTTTTCCCTTTGTTGGAAAAGGTGGAATTAATTAGTTAAATGACTGCTTATTAAAGGCAGTGTTTTGGGAGTTAAAAGATTTGTATTTGACTATCAGCTCTGATACTAATTTGTAGTGTGACCTCTCTGACTTCTCTAAATCTCAGTTTCTCTGTCTGGATATTCAGATGGTTTGATAAGATGTTCTCTGGGGTCATTTCCAGATTTAATGAGGCACTATAAATGTAAAAATGAATTTAACCTAGCATTCTAGATAAAGTCCAATCTACTTAGAATCATTCTGGGAATACTTTCTCTCCCTAGACCCAGAAGTTAAGTGTGTAAAGTCTGAGCAGGAGAGAATAGAAAGAAGAGAAAGAGGTGAAACTTGCCAAGTAAATTGGATTTCTACCTAAAATCTTGGAGACAAAAACTGAGGGAAACATATATTTGCATTAAGGCTTTGGCACAAATATGTTAACTATACATCAGAGACAGCCAAGCAAGCTGGTATAACATCATGAGAAAAAAATTGGAAAGTATACTACAAATAAAGCATAACAGTAGCAAATAAACAGGTTACCATAGTCATTTGTGGCAAGAGTAGCTACCAACAAGAAAGATAGAAAACTGAGAATCTTGGTTCCAGGAATGTAAAGGCTGGTAGCTACTGGAAGCATCTGAAAAAAAAAAAAAACAAACCAAACATGTTTGTCCTTTGTTCTCAAAGAGAACCATGATGTCAAGATGATAACATGACTTGCAGATGACTTTGATTTGAGTAAGGGAGGGTTGTGCCAGGTCACCAGTCTCACTTTCCAATACAGTGCCATCTGGTCCCATGGCCTGATATTCTTCAGGATGACTGAGGATGGCCCAGGATGCAATGGGAGACCCTGCCCCTTTCAGGCTAAGGTCTTATCACATTCTCACTTTGAGTGAGATGTACCCATTCAATGAATAGTTTTCAAGGTGCTCAAGGGATGGCCCCTTAAAAAAAAAAGTCAAACTGGGAAGACCCTTAGGATTCCTGGGTAAAAGAGAAACAATTACTATTTAGTATTTACATTCACTCTGTGCTAGGTGAGTGGGGACCTGTTGTCCAATCTATAAGCTCCAGAGTGAATTGAGTTTAAGGCTTGGTTTTCGAGCAAGAACTAAATCCTGCTTAGGCTTAGTGCTTTCTAATACCCTCTGATTCCAGAGAAAGAATTTCTCAAAGGTCCTTGGATAATTGTCTTGTACTCTCAGGTCTGAGTGGGAGCTATAGAGGAAGAAAGTCAGACTCTTTTTCTGCCTTACTGTGAAGTGCTTTTTTAGGAGAAGCTTGGAGTTGATTGGACAAAACTGAACCCCTTGCTGAAGAACTTAAAAATTCTGTGTCTGATTCTCATGGCCCCATCTGGAGTTTTCTTGGTAAGATACTGGTATAGTTTACCATTTCCTTCTCCAGTTTATTTTACAGATGAGGAAACTAAGGCAAACAGGGTTAAGTGACTTGCTCAAGGTCATATTAGCTCAAGATCAGTTAGCAAATGTTGGAGGTCACATTTGAACTCAGGTCCTCTTGGCTCCAGGACTACCACTCTACTAGGCCACTAGACTACCTTGTGAGGTAGGTGCTACTATCCCTATTTTTCACTCATGTCTGACCCCATTTGGGGTTTTCTTGGCAAAGACCATGGAGTGGTTTGCCACTTCCTTCTCCAGTTCATTGTACAGATGAGGAAAGTGAGGTACTTTCTCCAGTTTATACAAGTGACTCATAACTTGGCACAATTCCACTACCAGTAGCTGTGATATATTCTTTTACATTAGGTAATTGTAAGTTAGAAAGCATTTATAAATTTTAAAGTGTAAAGGGAAAACATGAATTATTTTTCTGTTTTTAACTCTCAGAATAGTATTCTGTGTGGTGTGCCCTCTCAACCTTTTTCATTCATATTCAAAATACCTACAAGATCCTAGACTGTAAGAAACTCTTGGGGCTTTTACAATTAAATAACTCACAATTTAGTTCTTATATGGGCAAAGGTTAAGAGGCCCATATTTTGGAAGTATAGAAATTTACATGCTATGCCAGTCTTTGTAATTCATGGAAATTAGAAATGTTATCATTGGTGTCTGTTTTCTCAGCTTTTTTTCTATTGGAAAGGGAATATTGGATGGTTCATGATTTGTTAAGTTTTTCTTCTAGAATAGCCCCACAGAGAGACTCTGAATGAATCCACTGGTTCACTTTTCAAGTTCTCAAGTCAACATAGTTTCTCTTTTTTCTGAATATATTTGTAAAGACCTTTTTATGGAATAGTGGATTACCAGGGATGAAGTCAGGAAGACTTAGATTCATGAGTTTGAATCTGGCCTCAGATACTTAGTAGCTTTGTGACTCTGAGCAAGTCATTTAACCCTGTTTGACTCAGTTTCTCATCTATAAAATGATCTGGACAAGGAAATGGCAAACCACTCCAGTATCTCTGCCAAGAAAAACCCAAGAGCGGTCACAGAGATTCAGACATGACTGAAATGACTGAACAGCAACAAATGGGGGCAAACAAGGTTAAGTGACTTGCCCAGGGTCACTCAGCTAGTAAGTGCCTAAGGTAGGATTTGAACTCAGGTCTTTCTGACACCAGGCCTGGCACTCTATGCACTATGGCACCACCTACCTGCACTTCCTACAACTTTAGGGAATGTTATGTATACTATCAGGACCTAGTCATGGGTTCTTCTGGGTGAAAAGAGTTTGTTATTAGTTCAAAAGTCAGAGGGATAGCTTTATCTAGCAGGAGGAACAGCCAGCAAAAATGAAGGGCTGTAGTCTGCATATTGTTCCCAAAGGGGCCCAAGGACCTAAAAGCCTGTAAGATCCAAAATTGTGAGGTACCCCAGGCACAGGGATTTCTCTACAAATGTGTCTCCAAACTAGGTTTTATAGAGGAGTATTCCCACTCTCACTAATGGAAAAAAGCAAATCAAGTTTGTGTACAAATGTACAACTATATCTGCATCTGCAAAAACCTTTACATTTTGTATAATCAAATTCACCAAATGAGTTCCTCTTTATCATTCCCTTATTTGGTCAGAAATTTTCTCCCTTTCCATAATAACAGGAAATATCTCTCTTCTTTATTAATTTATGATATGACCTTTCATGTCTAACTTATGCATCCATTTGGGACTTATACAGTATGAGATGTTGGTCAAACCCTAATTTCTGCCCTATTGCTTTCCATATTTCCCACAAGTCGGAGTAGAGTTGGAATCTTTGGTATTCGGCACACTGAACAATAAACAATGTTCAATTACATATAACTTTTGTGTATCCAATCTGTTTCACTTATTGGTATTTGTGTTATGTAACCACTACCAAATATTTTAGATGATTACCCCTTTATATTATGGTTTAAAATCCGGCACTACTAAAGCTCCTATTTTCCATCATTTCCCTTGAGATTCTTGACCTTTTGCATCTCCAGATGAATTTTGTTATTACTAGTTCTTGATCCATAAAGAGTCTTTTGGTAGTTTGATTGGTATGGCTCTGAATCTATAGTTAATTTAAGTAGTATTATCATTTTATTGTATCAGTACAGTCTGACTATGGATAATTAATTTCTCTCCAATTATTTGTAAATGTTCCCCAATGCTTGTTTTGGCTGCATTCCAAAAGTTTTAATATGTTTTCTAATTTTTAAATGAAATTACCTATTATTTTTTATGATTTGTTTTTTGATCAACCAAATCATCAGTGTTAAATTATTTGGTCTCCATTTAAGTTTGGATTCTTTCAAGCACACTTTATTGATTATATATATATATATTATTTTTTGTTATCTTGTGACCCTTAATAAATGTGTTCAATATTTCTACTCTTCTGAGTATTTATGGTCATTTAATGATTTTTTAAAATATTCTAACATATAGTTTCTGCACCCATATCATACAGTGGAGGGATACACACATGCACATACCTGTGTATATTCCTTTTGATTCATGTTCAATAATTCACAAAAGTCTATCATATTTAAATCTTCTAAAATTCTATTTAAGTCCTTAATTTTTTGCTTTATTAGATTTTTCTAGATCTGAAATAGGCAAATTAAAATCTCCAACTATTATAGTTTTCTGTCTATTACTACCTATAATTTGACTAAACCTTTCTTCAAGAACTTGTGTGTGATACAAATGAGTACATATATATTAAATATTCATATCATATCATGATTGATGGCATCCTTAAGTATAACATGATTTCCCTTCTTGAATCTTTGAACCATGATCATTTTTTACTTGTCTGATATCATGATTGCTCTCTCTGATCTTAAAAAAAAAAGCTCCTGAAGCAACATAAATTCTTCTCCAACCTTTCAGTTTGACTCTTGATGAATCTTTATGTTCCATCTGTGTTTCTTTTTAAAAAACATATTGTTTGTTTCTAGATTTAATCTTTTCTGCTATTCTCTTCTGTTTTATGGGTGAATTAATTCCATTTATATTCACTGTTTTATTGTTAATTTTATATTTCCCACTATCATAATGTTTTATTTTTTCTCTTTGCCCTTGTTCCATTCATTATTACAAAGACAAAAGAGTTAGGGGGAAAAAATGTAAGCACTCATAATCTGTTGTTCAATTGGTCTAATGCTATTGTCTTTCCCTCTTTTTTTGCTAATCTGGACTCTGATCTTTGCTACTTATGTTTTCTCTGTCCCTTCTGATCAAACATCTGTAGTTGAAAGTTATTTTCTTGTGATTTAACCCCTCCTGAATTTATTCTCTCTATGATACACCCCCTTCTCTGTCCCAGTTTGTTTCCCTTTTGATTGTAATACATTTTCTACATCAAAATTTGTGTGTGTGTGTGTATTCCACCCTTATCCTTTTCAGACAAGACTGTGACTATTAATGTCTCCTCACTCCCTTGTTCATATGTGTATTTATTCTTCTCCCTCACCTCATTCATGTGAAATAGTAAGCTCGTATGCCTTATTCTTCATTTCTTGTGTTTTTTTTTACTCTTTTAAAGCCAGAAAAGTACAACAAAATCATTCAAGGTCTTATGTTTAGCTCATTTAATTCCCTCTGAGACCCTTAAAGACATTAAAATTCTTAAAGGATACTTTTCTCTACTTCTCCTATTATAATATAATTTAAATATATAAATATAATATATATAATATAAATATATATATAAATACTTTATATTCTAATTTTTTAAATGTGTTTACTTTTCTAGCTTTCTCTCATCTTTCTATCTCCAAGTTTCTATCTAACTCTATTCTTTTCATCAGGAATTTTTGAAAGTCTTCTATTTTATTAAAGATGTTTTTTTTCCATTGTCAAGTTTTACTCAGTTTTTCACAGTAATTCTTAGTCTTAAACTTTCATTGTTTGCCTCTTGGAATGTAGTATATAGAATATAACTCTTTTGTAGTAGTTTCTGCTAAGTCTTCTGTGATCTTGACTATGACTCATGGGTACTTGAATTTGTTTGTTCTGAGGGCTTGTCATATTTTTGCTTTGACATGGGAGCTTTGAAATTTGACTGTGACATTTCTGGATGTTTTTAGCTTGTTATATATTTTTCTTTGACATGGAAACTTTGGGATTTTTCTGTTACACTTCTGGATGTTTTTAGTTTGGAGTTTCAGGAGGTGATAGATGAAATATTCCTATTTTCACTTTAAACTCAGAGACAAGCAAAAGTCTTGACTATGGGACCTGCCAGTCCAGAAAAGAATTCAAGCTGAAGGCACTGGATTCTCAATTTCTCTTTCTGACTAGACAACTCTATAGTTGAACTCCATTCCACTGAATGCCAGAATATGCTTTCACTGCTTTACCATTACTGATGGTGGCTGAGGTAGACGAAGGGAAGGAGAAGTCTCTTTTCTCATGCTCATTAAAAGGAATACAGGGAAAGGTGAAAAGTGAATCTTCAAGAGCTTTTTCAAGAACTGGGTTCATCCTCCATAGCTGGCTTTCTAAAATGTAACTTAAGTGGGGACTGCTTGCTTATTAGATAAATAACAGTGTCATGGTTGATTGAAGAGACTCTGGGCAGGGTATGAATAGGCCACTCAAAGACTGATGGGGTATACTCTTACACCTCATTGTTTCTGTTACTTTCCCTTTACATTCTTTCTCCTTGAATCAATCATACCAGAGGACTCAATTGATCACGGCTCCCCTTGCTACAGTTGAGTTTGCATTTTGGATCACAGCTTAAAAGAGCAATAATAGAGAGTGATAGAGTATACCTAATTGGGGCTGGAAATGTATATTATAAGTATACTGTTACATATTATCTTGGAGAGATAAGAATCTAATTTATAGGGTTTTAATTGAAAATGGAGAGGGAGGAGGGAAAGTGGCAAGTCAGATACCTGCTGATGACACAGAAGATAGATCAGTCAGTCCAGAGTTAGGAAGATTGAATTCAAATCTAGCTTCAGTCCATAACATGGACTGACCATGACATGGAGGAGCATGACATGACTTGCAATTGACTTTGATTTGAGTGAGGGAGGACTGGGCAAAATCAGCAGAATCACTTTCTCCTCCAGAGTCATCTGGGTCCATTGGCCTGATATTCATCAGGACAACTGTTGATGGCTCAGGATGCAAGGGGAAACCTTGGTCCTTTTAACAGGAAGGAGAATGCTAGTGAAAATATAAAAGGTAAACTAAAGACACAAGAGGCTAAAGTTCAGGACACATTGAAGCTGATAAAAAGTGTTAAAGTCCAGAAAAAGAGCTTTGTTAGTCATCTCTGCTGGAAGTAAGAGAAAAAACGAAATGGGACAGGAACTGCATGTTGGGAGGGATAGGCCAATAGAAAGAGAAAAGACAGAACTGTTGTGGTACATAGGCCCTAGAAGTCTCCACGATTCTTCACTAGATCTGGCGTTCCTATTCCCCTGAGGCCATAAGACTTCCATTATCTCTATACCCAAGTCTGTTACCCTTATCCTAGCCTAGCCCTCCTTTCTCTTTTATTTCCAGGTAGCCTGCAGCTACTTCCCACCCTTAATCCCATTCTCACGGTTCCAGGAGTACTATCTCTAGTCACCCCAGCTACTGGCCCCTCCCTTCAAAACCCTCCCTAAAACCCCTCCTATTTTCACCTGTGATATCAACGTTCCAGATACCCAAGCTTCATAATGCAGGCATATTCTTACTTCTCCCCAACTGCTTCCTGTACCAGCCTACTTCATCATCAAATCTATCAGTTGCCAACTATAAAGATGGCCTAAATGTACACAATTCTTTCAGCTTTAGCAAAATACTTTCCCTACATTAACTCACCAGATAGCTTCAGACAGGAAGAAGCCACATGAAGAATGAAGAAAAGGGTTCAACCACAGAAAAGAGGTCTAGGTTGAATAGGAGCAATTTATATCAATTAGCTTTTTATCTATATAACATCTTGGTGATATATTTGCTATTATTATCCACATTTTACAGATGATAGAAGTTAAGGAACTTATCCATTGTCCAATAATTTGCATGAGTTTGGGTCAGTATATGAATGTAGACCTTTGAAAGCCTAATACTTTACCTACTATGGCACACTGTTTCTCAAGTCCGATCAATTGTTTCTCCTCAGTTATCTCGTGCATCTATCCTCCCTTTTCTATCCCCATTGCCATCACCATAGTCCTGGCACTTGCTGCCTTTCATCTGATTTTTTGATACAACATCCTGATGTCTTCCTGTCTTCAGTCTCCTCTCTCAATCCATCCTTCACACAATTGCAAGGTTTAGAAATATAATGTACAAGTCAGATAGCAAAGTCATTCTACAAAACAACAAAAAAGGAAAAGTCTTCATTGCCCGCCAAACTTCTTAGCCTGTTTCTTAAGCCCCTTGAGACCTGATTCTAACATGACATTTTAGACTTTTACCCTCCAGGCAAATTGGATGGGTCAACATTCCCTGAATTTTTCTCATGCTTTCTCAGATCTATGGCTTTAATCACATAGTTCACTGGTCCACTTCTTCCGTTTCTCTGACCACATTGCCACCTATTGAAATCTTACCCATCCTTTCAGAAGCAGCTCCTTCTGTCTCTTCCATGAAACCTTTTCTGATCTGTCCAACTGGGATAGACTATAAGTTTATCATCTGATGGTCTCTCCTTCCCCAACTCTGTCATCATGTGGTTGGTATTCTCTGGGCTCACTATCCCAGAAGGAGACTTTTAGTCAGTGTTCTAGGGATGTCCTGGAAGGGTTGGGGTATCTTTTACATAATAATCATGACTTGAGCGTGCATTCTGGTTGTGTATATTCTCCCTTTGCCTTAGCTGCCAATCAATGATTACTCCTCGGGACCATTTAATCAATTAACATTGATTAACTTTTACAAAGGCTTTTAAAAAAGACATGCGAAAACAAAAATTCCAAATTTTCCCTCCAGTTCTTCAGAGGTATACTTTCCCCTTATACCACCTTGGTCTTTGGGGAGAGTGGACTCATACTTATGGCAATTCACGTCCAAATGTAACACCATCGCTGAATTAATCTTTGTCTCAGCTACCACTGGACTGGACAACTAGGTGGTACAGTTGAGTGCTGGGCCTGGAGTCAAGAGGACCTGAGTTCAAATTTGATTTCAGACACTTACTAGCTGTGTGACCAAGGCAAGTCACTTAACCCTGTTTGCCTCAGTTTCCTCACTGTAAAATGAGCTGGAGGGGGAAAAATGGCAAACCCTGCCAGTATCCTTGCCAAGAAAACCCCAAATGGGGTGATAAAGAGTTGGACATGACTGAAGGAAAAAAACAATAATTAGGCTGGGTTCCAAAGGTCTTTCTAAGCTGACTGCAAAAACCTATCATGGACTTGACTTCTGGACTCCCAAAAGGCGCATTTTCCTATTTTAAAACTCACAAAGACCTTGTGAGACTCCTCATTCCTTCACCTAAAAGAAGAAAGAACAAAAACTCACAGAAAAGAATCGAGATCCATATTCACAGGGTCATATGCCGGCCACAAAGGGAGAGGGTCCAAGATCCTTTCAGCATTATCTGTCACCATACACCATCTATCAGGAAGAAGTCACATGAAGAGAAGGACCCAGAGAAAGAGGACTAGGTCAACTCCCCACCCCCCTTCCCGCCCAAGACTCACCTCTGTTAATGTTGCCAGTCAAAGAAACTACTTTGAAAACTGCCTGTTCATATCTTTTGACTATTTACCAGTTGGAGAATGATTTGTATTTTTCCAAATTTGATTCAGTTTTGAGAAATGAGGACTTTAATCAGAAATACTTACGGCAAAAAATTTTCCCTAGTTTTCCACTTTGCTTTTAATTTTGGTTGCATTGGTTTTGTTAATGCAAAAACTTTAATTTAATAATTACATTCTGTAATGTTCTCTATACGTTGTTTGGTCCTAAACTCTTCCTTTATCCATAGATCTGATAGATAAACTATTTCATGCTCTCCTAACTTGTTTATGGTGTTATCCTTTATGTGTAAATCAAGTCTGTCTGAATACAGACCCAAATATGCTATTTTTCTCTTTCTTCTTTTCCTTCATCTTCCTTCCTACCTTTTTTCCTTTCCTTCCTTCCTCCTTTTATTTCCTTTTTTGTTCAAGTATTTTATACAAAATGATTGGCACGAAAATGTTTTACATGATTACCCATGTATGACCTAAAACAGAACATTTACTATCTCAAGGGAGGGGAGAGGAGGGAAGGATAGAATTTGGAACTCAAAACTTTTTAAAAATGTTTAAAAATTATTTTTAACATGTAATTGGGGAAAATATAATGCTATTTTTAAAAATAAGAGGAAAAAAAGCAAAGAAGCTGCTATCAATGGTCAATAGACGATATGGATGTATGGGGTGTTTAGGAAAAACTACTGCTGAGGTCAGGGTGCCATAAACTGAGGTAGATCTGGGAACCATAATAATGAGGTCTGGGGTGCTCAGACCCCAAAATACTGAGTAAAACAAAGTTTATTAAAGACTCACCACATTAGTTTGACTCTCAAGCAGCCTAACCATTTGTGATGCTTGTATTGATAAGCAGGCCAGATAGAATCTCATCTAGTCAGAGTCAGAACTGGATTGAATCTGAGCACCTTCATGGAGGCAAGATGGAACTTATATGCAGAAAGACTGGGAGGGGGAGGGGAAGGTCTAGAGGTGGTTTAGTAGTCTGGGAGGAGGGCTTGAGGAGGATCTTGATGGGACTTGGGTAGCTAGTGATCCAGGGTGGGGAACAGCTGAAGGTAATTGGGAGGGGTATCAGACAAAGGAGGACTTGGGTGGCAAGCAGGTGGGGCAATCTAGAGGTAACAGACAATGGAGGGCCAGTCTAGGTTAAGGGTAACAGATTTGGGTGTGAAAAGCCAGATTACACAGGAAGATACCAGGGGAGTTCAAGCAGGTTCCCAGAGTCTGTACTCATACTACCACCTCTGGTTTGAGGTTTGCCAAACCTTTTTCAGGGCTGCTCATCTCCCTTTGATGAGCACCATCACCCAACTCTCACCTGTGCCTCCAAGAAGCTGTAGCATGCATAGTGGCCACAGCCCAGTAAAACCTCAACAGACAGGTTACACCAGATTGAGGGTAACCCACAGACCTCAAGTTCATTGATGAGTTAGAGGAATGTCTACCCCAAAACTTTCCACTGTGGAAAGGGCAGATGAAAACAATTTGTTCCAATGGCCATGGAGATGGCTGAAGCAGGTGCTGTGGAGTGCTTGGAGCTTGGTCAGACATTCAGGATGCCAAGGTCACCTACTCCTTCCCAAGCTATGGCAGATCATCCTGACTTTTGTCCTGCCAGTGGTCTTCCATGACCCTGAAAGATAGAGTGAGGCTGATTGATGACTTTGTTCAACTCAGCCTCACTTAAATCCAACTCACCCATGAGTCAAGACATCACCCCTTAAAGTCACTGGTCCTCTTTAAAAATGAAGGATGCACAAAGACGGTTACAGAATGTCTACCCATGGTCCAAGTCTCTCTAGTGGTATATCTATTACATGTCATCATGACTCCTCAGAAAGCAATCTGCTGCTTGGTACAACATGGGAAGTTGTACCAAGCAGCACTCTATCTATGTTCACAGCATTCTATATATGCTTGTTGGACCTGAGCTTATTGGCCTGCACCCCATTTACAATAAGATTTTATATTTCTCTTAATTCACTGAGATTCTATTTTGTAATATGTTTGTTTGTAGAGGCTTTGTGCTCGGAGACTTTAGAATGATTGTATTTGCATATGAAAGGACCAGAAATGCAGTTTAACCAGGGAAGGAGACAATGACCTTGTCCCTTGGGCTTATCCCCACCCACTCATTTACAGAGGATGCTTTAGACTTGAAATCTGGGGAACCCTGAACCCCAGAACTATTTGGTAGTTGTTGAAAAAATGAATCATTGAGAATAATCATTACCTAAGACAGTTTATAGTTATTTTTAACTTAAGAGTTAAAAGGTTACTTTTAAGATTAAAATTGGGAGATATATAGAATGTTCACCATTCTACCAGGGAATTCCCTAGGAATTCTACTAGAGAAATTTGGCCTCTGACTTAGGAAATCTAAACTTCTGGATCAGGAAGTAGACTCCAAAGAAAAGCATAAGCCCAAGGGCCTTAGCTAGCTTGAAAGACCCTCTCTTTGTTCTAAAGAGCTTGGCATATGGGACTAAAGATTTTAGGCTGGAGAAATGAAAGACTTCGGTGCCCCAGGCTCCATGTGAGCAGGGCAGGAGAAGACAAGGAGATGCCTCTCTTTAGTCACAGACAAGAGTGTCTGCATTTTCTAAGAGAATTGGGGAAAATACATGGGATTTATGCTAAAAACAAAAGAACAAAATAAAGCAACAAAACATGGCAGCAATATCACTTCTGCAGAGGAAGAGCTAGCCAAGGATTTCAGCTGAGTCAGAAGCTGGAAGCAGCAAAAATTCTCTGTCTGGCTGAATAACCCACAGTGGTGCATCCAGCAAAGAAGCATCTGGCAGTCTGTGTCCAGGGAGACAGTGTCTGGTGGAGGGACATCCAGGAGAGCCATCCATATGAACAGCGTCCAGTCCAGTAGAGAATAAGAGACCAGTGGGAAGCAGTGTTCAGTAACCCTGGAATTGTTTGTCCTTTTTTCCACATGTCCTGCTCCCATGTATTTCCTAACGTGTATCACTAAACATTTGGGCCCTAGGGACATGTGTTACCTGTGTGTGTGTACACTTTCATACGTGTACTTTGTCCACACATCCTCCTTATGTGTATATTCTGTCATATATTCTCCCTAAAGAGCCCAATCTTCCATCTGATGCTGTTTGGATTTATGGAAGACTGAACTCTAGGAGGAGGGGAGAAGTGTTTTTTTTTTTCTTTTTACTATGTCATTTCACTAAATGCTTTTGTTTTGAACTAATAATGTTCTATGGATGATTATTAAAAGTAAGCACGTTAGTGGGGGCCCATGAATTATGGCTTTGGGGCACAGAGATCCAAAGTGTATCTTAAACATAGGGTAGTCATCTCTAAACTATTTTTCTTGATGGTTGTAGTGACTCCAGACAATATATATTCTGGTGCTGAGGTTCAGAGGTGCTGGGGGCCCCCAAATACCAACACTCTGGGTCCTGCTCAAATGAATTCGACGCAAGTCTTCCTAAAGACAAAGAAAAACAAAGTTTATTAAAGGTTTGCCACCTTGGACTGACTTTTAAGGAGCCTAAACATTTGTAATGCTTGTATTGACAAGCAGGTCAGATAGAATCTCAGCTAGGAAGAGTCTGTGCTGGATTAAACCTGAATGCCTTCATGGAGACAAGATGGAATTTAAATACAGAAAAACTGTAGGAGAGATCTGGGGGTGGTCTGGTAGTCTAGGGTGATGGGAGGAGGGGTTTAGGGAGGGTCTTGAGGAGAAGTGCAAGGAAGACCTCAATGGGACTGGGGTGACTGGTCAAGAGCTGGAAATAGCTGGAGGCAATCAGGAGATATCAGACAAGGGAGGGTTTGGGTGGGAAGTAGGTGGGACAATCCAGAGGTCTTGATGGGAATGACCAGTACCCTGGGGTGAATTCAGATCGAATCTAGGAAGGATCTTGATTGGAGTGGTCAGCAGCCTGGGAAATGAGGTTTTTATAGGATCAAGGGTAGGGAGTATAACAGAGACTTGGTCATAGTAATAAGCAAAAGCCCATGTGCTTCCAGAGACTGCCCCATTAAATGGGAAGATTAGATTTGAGTTAGAAAGGCCAGATTAAGTGGAAAGATTCAAAGGAGTTCAAGGAGGTTCCTGGAGTCTGAACCCCATCCCTGGGACCTCATCTGGAATATGAGAGAGAGGTTCATGTCCAATCAAACCAAAGTGCTTAATTCTTTTCTGCAAACATCTTTGGGGTTTGTTTGATTTTCTTTTCTTTTGAATTAAATTACTTCTTCTAGAATGATAATGAGATAGAATAACTCCTCTGTTCTTCCATTTGAAATACTGTATATATTGTATGGATCCACTGGAGGGGTTTTGTCTAGAATTCCATTTGGATTGTTTTATGTCTTGCAGAAATCCATTGGAATAATTTTTAGTCAGGACAGTTTGCTTTCCCACCTGATGGTGAAAGACTTCATCTTCTAAATCCTTTTTGGGAGGGTGCGGATTACCTTGAGAGCTCATTTGGTGCTATATTCCCTCTCTCAAGGGGGAAGCATTCTTTCCTTTTCATTTCTTTCATCATTCTTTTGGTTATTGTTATTTGTATTTAACTTCTTTTCCCTTTCCTAATTATTTTGAGTTAGGACAGACTCTTATACTGACAAATTGGCAGTAACCTATGGGAAGTTTTAAAATTATCATTTACTTGTTGAATTTATATAACTATTGGATGATGTGCATCATCTCCAGGTCCACAAGCTATGGGAGGTCAGAAAATGTCAGAAAAGACAACGTTTAGGGTTGTCTAAGAATTACTCCTATTAAACAACAACGGCTTCCTAGGCCCTCCCAAGAGTTATAAATAACTAGGGGCATTGACTAATGTTCCCCCAAATCCTAGATTTCATTTTGATGAGAAAGCAAATATCTATACAAGAAGAAAGAGTCAGAGTCAACAAAGGAGACCCTGAAAAATCTGATGATTTCTCTTAATCAAATAGATAATGTTATAGTGCATCACTTTAAGCAGAAGTAGATCTCCCATGGAGACAGACAACACTCATTGGCCCTTGCTGGGAGGACATAGGTAACTCCTTCAGTTAGTCCCCAGTAACTAAGGCTCTCTCCAATATGTTTGGCAACTGAGTCTTTCTCCGTGATCTAAAAAAATAAGCCAGGAAATGCCTCGTTTCTTTTCTTGTCTTGCTTTATTTTCACTCTTCAACTTCTAGACTGGAAAGCAGCAAAGGAAGAGGGGAGAATCAGAGAATTTTTTCCTTCCTCCCCATGTCCCAAGTGTATAAGACATGGAGTGTATAAAACAGGGAGTGAGGAATGCTACTTCCTGACTGCTGTGAGCTGCTTGCTGCAAGGTTTTCCTGCTGTAACCCCTTCTCTAGACTGGTCATCTCCATGGTCCCTACTCAGGAATTCTTTTCCCACTCTCCTTCCTGTCACCCACACTGATGTACTCTGTGCACCCTTCCCTTGGGACCTTGTTCTCACTTATCTGCTGGAGCTAGAAAAGTAAATGATAAACTAATCCCCAGTGGTTTTGCCAAGTCAATCTTTATCATGATTGAGAATCCAAGCAGGAGGTCTTAAAATCAATACTGGTAATGGCTGGGTTTCCACTGTGAAAGGTTCCATGCATGTTTGCTCTTTGTTTGTCCCTGATAGCAGATACAGAGTTAGAAGCTGGGAACTTTGTGGATCAATTCATAATTATTATATGTGAGCCCAAATTGCTATCATTTGTATTTTTAAAAAATAAAATTTAAAAAAATGTATATAGGAGATAGTTTCCAAACTTTTTGTTTATAGACACACACATGTGTGTTATGTACATACTCATACATATATGCATGCATGTGTATGTATGTATATGTGCATGTACACACACACACACACACATATATATAGTCTCTAAACTTGTCTTTGTATCTCCAGAAACCAGAATAGTGTCAGGTACACAATAAGGGCTTAATAAATGCTTGGTGAATATTCATTCAATGGAATTGCACATGCCAGAGTCCTCACCTATGATTGCTTGTTGTGAACTATTCTGCACAGGATTGTCACATTTCCTAAGTGAATCAGATGTGTCTGACTGGTTTCATATGTTTATGCTATATCTTTTAACAAAATATTTCATAGCAGGTGGTAGGAATAGCCACCATTATGTTATTATACTGTGGTAGTAGTCATGGCAAGTCCACATTAGCTGAAAATATACGAATTCTTCTCAGTCCATAATGTAGCAGAGACAGAAATTAGCAATAAGAAAGGTAATGTATTCTCATCCTCATTCACATCTTTCTATGAGGTCAGTCATATGGAACTGATAAAGTTTATTGAGGGAGAAATTTCCCCTTACTTTGGGAAAAAGTATGGAAAAGTTAAAAGAGAAAAAGATTTTGACCTAAACTTCTCTGAGCCTCAGTGTCCTTATCTGTAAAATGATAGGGTAGACTATGTGATCTCTAAGATTCCTAGTTTTCTCCACTTTTTTTTTTTAAAGCAGGAGGCCTCCAACTACTAGGTACCTTATACTACTATTTGCTATAGGCTGGGGCTGATCAGGATGGTCCCCCAGTAGGTTAGGTTCAATATTAGAACCAAATGAGACACTGTAGTCCATATAGAAGCTAAAAAAGGAGATTTACTTCAGCATTTCAGGTGAAGGATATTCAACAAGGATATGTATCATGGATACTGGGTTGATTCAGTTTTAGCTCTCTGCCTCTAAGTTACTCATGGAGCTCTATGGGTTTATTATCAGATAGGAGCTAGAACTCTTCCCCTTAGTGGTTTTTTTTTTCCTTTAGGTGACCAGGAATCAGTGTCCACAGCCAGATCTGTTAGTATCTTGAGTCAGTTAAGTATCAAGGATAGCTCAATGCCCTTTATGGAATATAACTGGTCCAACCCAAATGAGGGAGGATTATGGAAATCATCCTAATACCACAACATCCAGGTTGCCCATTTTGTTTTGTTATGATGGACTCAACTGCATGTTAGACAGAGCTCTGAACTTAGAGTCTTCTAAGTGTCCTAAACTGGATTTCTGAATGGAACCTAGAAAAAGTAGTAAATTTTGTGTTTGCTCATTTGAGAAATGGTAGAACTGATGTCAGGTTAAAAATGAACTTGGCTGAAACATAGTTGGGTAGATCCTATATTAGCTTCTCTACTTGTGTGACCTTTGGCAAATCACTTAAACTCTCTGGGCCTCAATTGCCTTGTCTGTAATTCAATAAAATTAGATTTGGTAATGTCTAAAATCACTTCCGACACTAATTCCCATGATCCCCTAATCCAGGGGTGGGGGACCTGAGGTCATACGTGGCCTCCTAGGTCCTTGGGTGAAGCCTTTTGACTGGGTCCAAGTTTTACGAAACAAATTCTTTTATTAAGGGGATTTGTTCCATGATGTTTGGATGGGATTCCCCATCGTATGGGGTATCTGGTATAGGAGAACGTTGGATATAGAGACAGAAAGACTTGATTCAAATCATACTTGCTACTTGTATGCTTGTGGGCATATTGCTGTGGATCTCATTTTCCTAACCTGCAAAAGAGAGAGGATTAGACTACAAGAACTCCAAGGTTCCTTCCGATGTCTACTCTATGATTTTATGACCCACTCCACCATGACACTTGGGCATTTGTCCTCCCTCCCCTCTGTCTTGCTCCCTTTGTCCCAGTTGATGCTCTTTCAAGGTCAGTCCCTCCACAAAGTTATAAAGTTCCTGATAAAGTTAAAGCTTTCTGTTAATCAGTGCCTACCACCTAACTATTTAATATGCTTCAAGGGGTCCTCTATAATGACTTTACAGCTAAACTTCCCTGCATTCAAGATAATTCCTACAGTCTCCGCTGTCCCGATCCCATGATGTTGGATGGGGAAACCCGTGTCTCAGTTTCTGGAGGATTAGCTCACTGGTCAGTTACAGCTCCATTCACACCCTTGAAAAAGTCCCATTCTTTTAATTTTCTTAGCTGTACAACAGAGAATGGTCCCACAGACAGCAGGTCAGCAGCCTGAGAGAAGTGTAGATGATTAAAAGACTGCAGCATTCTAAAGGGCTACCTAAACCACCCTGTTTCTGGGATTCTCTTTTAACTACAGAGAGGACTGTAATTGTCAGGCAGAACCTCCCTTCTACCCTTTTCCCCTCACAGTGATTCATTTCTACTAGAGCTATTGAGAGCTGCAGAGAAAAGCTGGAAACAAAGGTCTCCCTTGCCTAATCTCTAGGCTAACTCTCCTCCCCAAATACTCACCCACCTATTCTACATTTATTTCTGATCTGAAGCATGTCGAGAGAGAAAGGAAATTTGGAGGCAGAAGCACGAGATCATGAAATGCCTTCTGATTTAAGAGCTGCTGCTCTACTGCCCTTCAAACTCTTCCCTCCCATAGCTTACTTTCTGCCCCTTACTCACTCTCATGTTCATTTTTTATTTTCCTCCCTTTGTCTCACTGTCTCTGGTTTGTTGTCATTCCTTCATAGAAGACTTTTCTTTCACATTGGAAGTTCTACATAGATTTTTATGTCACAGAGACGCAAAGAGGGGTGTGTATGTGTGTGTGTGTGTTCAAGCTCGTGTTCATTTGTGTATGAAAGTGTGTGTGTGTGTGTGTGTGGGTGTGGGTGTGGGTGTGGGCAGACAGCGGAGAAGTCAGGTACAACAGGCCTATGGAAACACTCCAGACAGGAGAGCTCTCAGCTTCTGACATTTCTCAGACAGGAGATCAATAAATGGGTAGATCTTGAGAAGCAGATGATGTCCCGAATAGTCCCAGGGGAAACCTTGGGGACTGTCATAGCAAGGGAAGAATATCTAGGGAGGGTAAAGAGAGAAAAGCGCAGATATCCTCATTATAGAAGACAAGTGAAACTGAGCTCTGGGAAGAAATAAAGGAGAGAAATATGTATTATTCTCTGCCCCTCTTCCCCCACTACCTTCATTAGCAATAACATTTACAAATATTTTTTATCTACTAATATCCATGGTTTGTGCCTGGATGTTTTTGATGGGGCTACGACATATAGTATTTGTAATCAAAACGTGACCAGATGCTGAGTGATCGGAAGGGCCCTTGGTAGCTCGACGCTTCTCAGAAGACATTCCAATCTTGCTCCTCTCCCCAAATGGGGTCTAATAGGGAATGAAGATGCATGGTAAGCACCTACTAGCCCAGGTTTTTCCCTTATATCAAATTGTAATCTGCTTCCGGGTACCTTTCATCCACTGCTCTTAGCTTTATTCTCTCAAATATTTAAGACTTCTGTGCTTAACACTCCCATTTTTTCAACTAATGTTTGCATGACTTTGTTTTGAAATCGTTCACCATCCTATCTACCCACCTTTGGAATGTCTCCAAATTGTCAAGCATCCTTCCTAAATTGTATTTCTCAGATTGAACACAATACTCTAAATATATTATAACCAGGGCAGTGTACAGCAGGTCCATAACTTCCTTAATTCTTCCTTTAATTATATATCTCTAAATAGAGCCCAAGTTCCTATTATTTATTAAAGGGGACTAGGATGGGGCTGCCATTTCACACTTCTAAGTCACACTAAGCTTGTCATTTCAGTCATATCTGACATTTTGTAACCTTATTTGGGGTTTTCATGGCAGAGATACTGGAGTGGTTTGCCATTTCCTTGTCCAGTTCATTTTACATTTGAGGAAACTGAGGCAAATAGGGTTAAGTGACTTGCCCAAGGTCACACCTAGTAGGTATCTGAGACTAGATTTGAATTCCAGGAGGTGAATCTTCCTGACTCCAGGTCTGGCACTCTATGCTCTGTGTCTCCTAGCTTGAAATCCATTAAATCTTAAATCTGAAGTTGTAGATTTTTTTCAAATGAATTGCTCTCAAGCCACACTTCCCCTGTCTTGTACCTATAGCTTTTTTTTTAACTCAACTATAAGAGCTTATATTAATCCCTGATCCATTTTAATAGAATTTGACCTAAATTTCTAGTCTATTAAGATATTTTGGATTCTAACTGCCATCTCACATGTGAACTATACTTCCTAGCTTTGGGTCATCAGCAAACTGTACTATGTTTTTCATACTATGATTTTATCCAAGTCACTGTTAAAAATGTTAAATAGTACTGGGCCAAAGACAAATCCCTGGAATATCCCATTGGACATCTCTGTCCAAGTCGATATTGGAAACCTTTAATGGCTACTCTCTGGATCTAGTCACTCCACCTATTAGAAATTTATCTTAATATACTATTGTCTGGCCCATATGCTTCCGTTCTGTTCATAGGAATGGCATGAGATGCTTTATCAAATGCTTTTATAAAACTTATACACATTATATATGATTATGTATGTGACATGTGGAGATGAGAGACAGAGAGAGACAGAGAGAGGTGAGATGAGATGTACAATTTTCTATTGTCAAAAGAGCAAAGGAGGCTAATCTACTGTGAACTATTCCATACTGAGTCTCTGTAATCACTGCTTCCTTTTGTAGATGATCCCAGCCTAGCCCTTTAATAATGCATTCCAGAATTTTTCCAGGAATTGAAACCAAGCTCATTAGCTTCTGGGTCTGTATGTCAAGGCAGCATTTACTCTTCTCCAATTCTAAAGCACCTCCACCATTTTCCACAATTAACACATGGGTTACATTTGTGAAGGCTTATCCAGAACATTTTTTCCATTGTTGGGAATTGCTTATCTATGATATCTGTGAAATCTATCTATGATATTAGGCTAAATTGATGATGAGGATATCTAGGCTATATTGATGATATGGGATCAAGGCACCCTTCAGTATCTCTGCATTAGGATGCAATGTGCAATTAGCAGTGTGCTACTCCATAGATCTTGGTTCCCATACAATGGACTGTCATTGGGCCTTGCTAATCAGGTGATGAGGATGATGACAGCAATAATTTTTTTCACTATTATGGTTCTAACAGTTAGAAACTACTGCTGGGCCCAGGGGACTGGAGGTACCCAGCAAGTACCTAGGCTTTCTGCTCCAGATAAGTTGGACAATTTTGGAAGTCCTTGAGTACCAGGCTAAGGAGTTTAATTTTATAAGGTGTGGAGGGAGGAGTGGAGAGTGAAAGTCTCTCCATAGGAAAGTGACAAAATGAAGACGGTGTTTTAGGATGAATCAGTGTAAAGAGTGGATTAAGAGGGGGGCATTTCATGAGAGGACACTATAATTATCCATGTATGAAGTCATGAAGACTTGGATTAAGGAGGCAGCACCGAAAATAGGAGGAAGGAAGTTCATGAGGGACATTATTGAAGTAAAATACGATAGCCTTTACCAGTTGAGTGGATTTGATGGGTTGGGGAGAAAGAATAGCTCAATATTTATCTGAGGATCATGGCACCCAAGTAGAATAAAAAACTTTAAAAGGAGAGGCTTTCAGAGGAAGAATTATGACCCTGAGGTGCAATCAAGGCCAGAAGTAGGAAGGCGTGTTTGCTTGTCACTAGTTTAGAAGTCAACAGCACAGACTGTGTTGATGTCCTATATCTCTCAATAATTTTGAAATGCTATCACAAACAGATGCCTCATACTCATGCATGTTTACTTGTTTCATTTTACAGACAATTACACTATGTTTTCTTTTTTTATCATGGAGATTATAATTGGAAAACGCATAGTTAAAATAAAGAATTTTGACTAATTTCAACATTAGCCAACTTAACAAGTCATAGATGTGTAGCTACTGTTCTAACTTAATTTCCACTATTCATTTACATAAATTTACTGTTCTAGCCCTGCATAATACAGTGGAAAAATACTGGACAGGAAGTCAAGGAACCTGGGTTCTAGTCCTGGATGCACTACTAACTAGTTGCATCATAGACAGTAGACATCAAAGAATAAATGAATGATAAAAGCACTCATTAAAAGTTAAGTGGTGGGCATGCCGATAGAAAAGTGGAGACAGCTCACATTTCACATCTCAGGGAGTTCACCTTCCAACTGGGTAGACAACACACCCAGTAGGTTTTTAATTAAGTGTTCATTGATTGACTGATTGACAAATAAGAGGTTTCAACTGCAAGTCTACTTAGAAAGGAATCATTTTCTGTAGGGTGTAGCAACAAATCAGATGGTAATGCACTTTCTTTAATGTCATTTCCACTGATAAAAACTAAATCTATTTCTAATGTTGAACCATTTGACAATACCAAGGATTTTGATGATTGGAACCTTCTTTTCCAGGTCTTTAGTGGCTGTGGTTGCTGAGGGAAACTGCAACTATATCACAGGTATTGCCTCCCTGGGTGTTGGGGATAGGGAGCTTGGGAAGGGGGTACTGCTACCCCCAAGGATCTTGGCCTTAGGGTCCTAGGCTCTCTCCATTGGGTTCTAAGAGAAAATAGCAGTGGTCAAGATGGTGTCAGGAGTTTTGACTCTCTGGGTACATTCTGTCCCATGTCTCTCCTGGGAAAGTTTCAAGGAAGAGATAGCATTTGAGTTGGATGCTAACGTATGGGTTAGAATTCAATAGACAGAGGGGCAGGAAAGATATTCCAGGCATGAAAATAAATAGAATGATGAAAATTCCTGGTCACATTCAGTTGAGTGGTTTGATTGGAGTTTAGACTACAAATTCAACTATAAATAGACTATAAATACTATATTATTCACTACAGAGGCAAATAATATGAAATTTAGTTTGGTCAGAAGGTTAGGGTGTGTTTGGCCATATAGTTTGGTTGTGGCTTGGTCTGTAACCTCCATGTTATTCACTATAAGGGTGGATAATATGAAACAAGATTGTAAAGGAGAAATCTTGCCAGGCTTCCAAGGGCTTTGGATATTAGGCAGAGAATTTTAACTTCACTCAATGGAAGATAGGGAGTCACTGAAGATTTTTTTTTTTAGAAGAATGACATAACAAAATTTGTGCATGGCAAGGGTTATTCTAGTAGATGAGTAATGCAGGGACAATGTAGGTAAGAAAAGCTGTTCAGAGACGAGTGCACCAGGCTAAGCAAGTGATGACTAAGGCATGTTATAGAAGAGTAATTGAGAGGAGGGGGTCTGAGAAATGCTAGAGAAGTGGAATCAACCATTTTGTCAAATGATTAAAAGCATTTTGCAGAAACAGGTCAGGGCTATGATGGCAGTTAACTGTTGTCTAACCTGCAGACAACAAAGCCTTCTTCCCTGTGGGCTTTCTGATAAGACTGGACATCTGTGGGGAGAACACCAGCCAACACAGAGCTGGAGATGTGTCTCTTCTGCCTTGAGATTTCTCATAGTCAAAGGCTATCTCCCTGTCTTAAAAAAATAGAACATTAAAAAAAAAGCAAACTTCAAGCTAGAAAAAACAATTTTAACCCATTCTGGCCATGCCCTCTTCTAGCTGAAGTATTCTGGAATGATTCAGGCTGATTTAAAAGTAAAACAAAAATAGTCTATCGCAGGCCTTCTCTGAATCTCCTCCAGATCTCACACATAACAGCCTCAACCGAATGTCCTCCCTCTTTCTGAATGAACCCTTTCCCCATCTTGTCCTTGTGTTTCAGGGCCAGCAGGAATGATGACTGACTGAAGAACGGAGCCAATTAGAGGGATTCAGGCTCTGTTTCTTTGAATTCTGCAGTTTAAAATGCCATGTGCATGTGTGTGAGTGTGTGTATGTGTGTGTGTGTGTGTGTGTGCGTGCCTCCCTACTCCCCAGAATGTGTGACCCAGACCTGGAGTCCAATAAGGACTTACCTCCCAGGGCACAGTAAGAATGCATTAGTCAATGCTTGATAAATGCTTAGAAACCAAGAACCACCATATAATTATTGTCTTGGGCATTTCACCAAGTGAAATGTAGGCTCTTGCTTATGATATCATGCTCTTCCAACTGGACTTTGGATGATTATTTGGAACTTTGCATATAAGAACTCTGGGAAGGGAAGACAGAGGGGAGGGAAGGGCTACGTGTCGGAAGAGAGGCATGGGTTTGGAAAGTTTGGGGGAAAGACCTGCAAGCAGTACTAGAAGCAGAGATTTTTTTTTTTTACTGCTTTTACCACACAGTATCATTTGAATCTCACTATTTCTCTCTATTCCAACAGCCAGTACTTTAATTAAAGCCTTCACCACCTTTCCTTCGACTTATTTCTATAACCTCCAATTTGGTCTCCCTACCTCAAGTTTCTCAAACTCCTCTCCACACAGCTGTCGAAGTGATTTTTCTTGAGAGTAGATTATGTGTTTTCTTCCCCCAGTGATTGGGAGCTCCTTGAGAGCAGGTTCTATCTTTTGCCTTTTTTTTTTTTTTTGGTATCCTTAGTGCATGGTGAAGTGCCTGGCATATAGGAGGCTCTTAATAAATATATATTGACTGTAGGGGGAGAAAAAGTATAGTTATCTTACTCCTCTACTTAATAAAATCCAGAATAAAATATGAATTCATCTGTTTGACTTTAAAAGCCCTTTACAACCTGCCCCCAACCTGTCTTTCTCACCTCCAATAATTATTCTCCTTTCCTCAGTTGTACAGTCTAAGCAAACTGGACCTCTTTCTCTCCGTTCCTCAGCCACTCCACTTCTGGCTTGCATACAGATTATCAGCCATGTCTGGAATACACCCCCTCCATGCTTCTGCCCCTACTTCCCTCAAGATACAGTTCAAATGGCTGTTGTTCAGTTGAATAACTGTCTGACTCTTTGTGGACCACATCACTCCAATTCTTTCCATGGGTTTTTCTTGGTAAAGATACTGGAGTGGTTTGCCATTTCCCTCTCCATTGGATTAAGGCAAACAAAGGTTAAGTGACTTGCCCAGAGTTATACAGTGTATGGCTAGTAAATGTATGATGCTGGATTTGGATTCAGGTCTTCCTGACTCCAGGCCCAGAATTGTATCCACTGAAGTGCATAGCTCAGGTGCTCAGATATGAAACAAAATCTTTTCTGATCCTTCCAGCTACTAGTCCCCCTCCTCCCAATCTACTTTTGGACTACTTTGTATTTATTCTCTATATGAATAAGTGAATGAATGCATCATTTATTAAGTGAATTTTAGGTTCAAAGCACAGCGCTGGGGATACAAATTTAAAAAGCAAGACAGTTCCTGCTCTCAAGGATCTCACATTCTAATGAGGGAGACCTCATTAGAATTAGCTTTAGGTTTAGCTTCTGGCCAGATGGAACTATTCCATGGATCTCAGGGCTCAGTGACAAAGCAGATGATAAAATCTTGGGGTCAGGGTCCTGGGCTGTTTTCATCATCATCTTAGGGGAGATCATGGTCAACATGATAGATGATGGTTTAGCCTGACTGGCCCGTGATACCTGCTGTCTCTTCCTCAGAGTTAAGTACCCTGATGTTTCAGCTAGTATGTTCAATACATGTCTGAATGAATATATATATATATGTATATATATACATTATTTGTATGTGTATATATACATATGTGTATATATTTATAATAATGTATAACATACACACTACTCATACATGCACATGTGTATGTGGATATACATATATAAACACATATATACTTGCATACATTTCTTTATCTGTCTGTCGGTCTGTCTGTCTATCTATACACATGTGGCTCCAAGAAGTTATAGCATACACAGCAGCCTCATTCTGGTAAAACTGTCTCAACAGAAGAGCTAAACCAAGCTGAGGGTAATTAACAGACCTCAAATCTGTCAGTGAGCTAGGAAAGTGTCCACCCCATCCATGTGAAGACTGTCCCTGTCTGAAAGGGCAGATGAAAACAATTTGTTCCAATGACCATAAAGGAGACTGAAATAGAAGTTGTGAAGTGCTTAGAGTGTGGCCAGGCTTGGAAGATGGCAAGGTCATCTGCTGCATCCAAGGCCACCACCGGTCATCTTGATTTTGTCCTGCCACGCTGGACTCCAATGACTCTGGAAGAGAAAGTGAGGCAGAGTTATGCAAAATTATCAAATCCAATTCATGGACAAGTCTAGATATCATCCATCACATCATGACATCATCATTGAGCCTCTTCAAAAATGAAAGATGGACAATAGTGTACATGTCATGCATATTATTCACGTATATGTGTGCGCACATATATTTATATTATACACATATACATACATATATCCACACACACGCATACATGCATATACACACATATCGAAAACTGTACAATGACTTCAGGAACATCCTGTAGGAATTGTTTTCCCCAATGGAATGTTAGCTATTTAAGAGCACAAATTCTTTCTTTTTTGATCTTTATCTGTCCAGTGCCTAGCACAGTGTTTGGCATATTGTGGGCATGTAATAAATGTCTGTTAATTAATATATCAAGGATTGTCTGCTACTTTGTTTTGGCAGGTGTGTGAAACCTGTTGAAAGAAAGCATAGAAAAAGAAGACTTGTGTGCGGAAAAGACAAACTTTGTCATGAAAATAATAATCATTTTATTATATTTATATACTATCTGCTCTGTGCTAGGCACTGTACTAAACACTTTACAAATATTGACACTTTGGATCCTCAGAAAAAGTCTAGGAGATAAATGTTATTATTATAACTTGCTTTACGGTTGAGAAAACTGAGACTGAGGAAGGCTAAGCACTCCCAGGGTCACACGGCTAGTAAGTATCTAAGGCTGGACCGAACGGCTAGTAAGCATCTAAGGCTGGACCGAATGGCTAGTAAGCATCTAAGGCTGGACCGAATGGCTAGTAAGCATCTAAGGCTGGACCGAATGGCTAGTAAGCATCTAAGGCTGGACCGAATGGCTAGTAAGCATCTAAGGCTGGACCGAATGGCTAGTAAGTATCTAAGGCTGGATTGAATGGCTAGTAAGTATCTAAGGCTGGACCGAATGGCTAGTAAGTATCTAAGGCTGGACTGAATGGCTAGTAAGTATCTAAGGCTGGATCTGAATTCGGATACATCTTAACTCCAAGCAGTCACTCTATCCACTGTACTACCTAGCTGCCTCCTGATCTAGAGGGAAATTGCTAATGAAATGATTTGGACAATAAAAAGTAAAATATAATGATAATAATTGATATTTGTATGCTACTTCAAGGTTGGCAAAGCTCTTTATATAAAGAGCTGATCTCATAGGAGGATTTGGTTTGGATGGGGGAGATGTAGAAATAGTATTTTCAAATTCAACAGAAAAAATGAATTCTCTTTTGGTTTTATCAGCAATGCCTTTATTTTGTTCAAAATATGACTTATCATCTGTTGTTAAAAGAAAATAAATTCTACCCTTTAGAGATAGAGCACAGGTTTAGTACTGGGCCCTTTTCCCATTTTCCATTTGCTTTCGGCAGTGTGTGCTTCCTAGAACATTAACAAGATTCTGGGTTTCATTCCAAGTTCCTGGGGGGCATCAAAGGCTTGCTCGTACTGGGAGGTCAGGATGGATTTTCTGTTTAGTGACTTCTCTGACTGGGAACTGGGAGGTAGGACACCTCAGAGGTGTCGAAGATAATAAAAGTTAAATGGGAGAGAGTGTCTAGTGGTAGAGACTAATTAAAAATTGTGAGCATATCATTCTATACCTTTACGTTTATGAGTTGTCTATCCCAGCTGCAATCAGGACCAGCCCTAGTAAGAGGGGTGAGGAGGGATGGTGGTGGAATAACTAATTGTCCAGCTTGTTGTAGAAGAGATTTTTGTTTCAATTGTGGTTGTTGGTTCTTAATTTTCAAAGAGGGCCAATGACATCACAGAGTGATGTCTTGAGTTGTGTCAGAACTAGACTGAAGTGAGGCGGAGCTGCACAAAGTCATCAGCCTCACTCTATCTTCCAGAGTTGTCTAGGGCCAGTGGCAAAAAGAAATCAAAATGCCTGGCGATGGCCCAGGATTCAGTGGATGGATGACCTTGGCATTTCGGATGTCTGGCACAGCTGTAATCACTCCATAGCACTTGCTTCATGGCCACTGGAACAAATTGTTTTCATCCGCCCATTGTGCCAGGGAAAATCTTCACATGCTTGGGTAGACACTCCCTTAACTCACTGACGGGTTTGAGACCTGTCAGTTATCCTCAACCTTGTTTAGCTGGTCTGCTGAGAAGATTTTCCAAATTTCTTGGAGCCCCAGGTGAGAACTCAGTGCCAGGTAGGTGGATGAGCAGCCCTGAAAAGGGTTAACCTTACACCAGAAAGGCTGGTCCTCCTTGAGCAACCCATACACCCCTTTTACAGTACAGGTTCAACAAGAGGGCCTCTGAGGTCTTTGCCAACCATGAGATCCTGTGAGTGTGGGAACTCCCAAGGGACCCAACATCTTTGAAGGAGATGACATTCACATAAAGATTTAAAGTCTATTCTGTGATCCTATAAAGTAGCTACCACCCCCGATCAGAGCAAGATCCCCTTACTGAGCAGTCACATGGCCACCTCTACCTCCTCTTTGTCCTAAAATTCCCAGCATTAGTCAGTTCTTTGGATTACTGGGGGGAAAAAGTATCTCCAGAAGGCTGCTGTTAAAATTCAATTAGAGATTCATTTGGGTTAACAACCAGTCTCCTTTTAAATTCAAATAATCATGGGAAGGTGGAGGGGATCTATAAGTCATTTACTTCAATACTACTAGTTTAATCAAATCACTTTCCTCTTAGCACCTAAAAGAGACATCCCATTCCGGGATTGGAGTTGCTGATTGTGAGTGGGGAAGAGAGGAGACAAAGAGCCAAGGTCCTTCATCTGGCTTCTGTGAACTTGTGGTTGGATTTTGAGACTTTTGGTTTTGTTTGGCTTTTAAGATTTTCTAACATTTCAAAATGACTGAACTCTTTTGCAATCGTATGTATTTTATTTTATGCATTTAAAAATGTTATTCTGAGAAACACTTCATAGGCTTCATCGAACTGAAAAAGGGGTACATGTCACAACAGTGACTGGAACCTAAGGAAGGAGGGAGGTATTATGGGGCAGAGCACTAGATGCAGTCAGTAGACCTGAGTTTGAGGTTTGAAGCTTGCCTATGACACTTCATGGGCAAGTCACTGGGTCTTTCTGACTTAGTTTCCTCATCTGTTAATAACAATGAGATTTAGCATTTCTATATTGCTTTAAAGTTTACAGAGCACTTTACACAGGTCGTCTCAGTAGGTGCTACTATTATCCCCATTTTAAGGATAAGGAAACTGAGACTGACAGAAATTAAGTGACATGCCCAGGGTCACACAGATGGTAAGAGTCTGAGGAGGGATTTGAACTCAGGTATTTCTGAATCTGAGTCCGGTGATGGGTCCAGTGATGGATCCACTGCAGAAGTTAGCTAGCTCATTTATTCAAGTATCTAGTTGACTCTGGTTGCTCTGGGGTCCCACTGCTAGCTCAGTCATTGCGGATAGAGTGGACAGACCTGGACTTAGGAAGATCTGATTTAGAATCTGGCCTTGGACACTTCCTAACTCTGTGACCCTGGGCACTTTAAGTCACTTAACATCTGTTTGGGGATAAAATGGAGATAATAATAAAATCTACTTTGCACAGTTGTTGTGAAAGTCAAATGAGATAAAATTCATAAAAAGTGCTTAACAGTGACTGGCACATAGTAGCTTTTATATGTTGTGCTGTTTTTTAGTCATGTCCAACTTCATGTCCCCATTTAGGTTTTTTTTTTCTTTGTCAAAGATACTGGAGATGTTTGCCATTTCCTTCTCCAGGTCATTTTTTTAAAATAGATGAGTAACTGAAGCAAACAGGGCTGAGTGACTTGCTCAGGGTCACACAGTAAGTTAGTTCGTAAGTATCTGAGGCAAATTTGAACTCAGAAAGTATGAATCTTTCTGACTCAAGGCCCAGCAGTAAGAAAGAAAGAAAGAAGGAAGGAAGGAAGGAAGGAAGGAAGGAAGGAAGGAAGGAAGGAAGGAAGGAAGGAAGGAAGGAAAGGGAGAAAGAGAAAGAAACAAAGAAAGAGAGGGAGAGAGGAAGGAATGTGTGTGTGTGTGTGTATATTTTTATGATACGTAACATATATTTTGAAATTTAATATACGAACACATATCAAATAGATTTATATTCATTATATAACATATTATATGATATGATATATAAATTTAAATTTTAAATATTTTAGATGGGCGATCCTTTCCCGTAAGATAGAACAGGATCTGGGTGCATTCAGTGTGAGTCTTACGCCGCCAGAGGGCAGCATGAGGCTATTGAGTGTCCAGGGAAGGAGGGGAGTAGGGACTCCCACAGAAAGAAAAATGAAACAGAAAGGGAGGTGAGAGGGCCCCAAACACGAGTCTTTAAGAACTTGTCCATTCTCTTCAAGACCCAGCTCTCCTTGTCCTTCCTAGCAAGCAGCTAACAAAAATCCACCATCTTCAAAGTGCCTTCAGGGAATCCTCAGGTCATCATGGAGTGTCCAAAGAATAGGACTGAAGAAAGTAAGAATGAATGAATGAATGAATTAATGGATGAATAATGTAGAGTCATGATATTTGGAGCTGGAAGGAGACCTTTGGGAACATCTACCAGCCTCACTCTTCATGGATGAAGGAACAGGCTCGAAGTGCTTAACTAGGTTGTTAAGGATTGTATTATCATTAGGATTATATTATATAGGTCTTGACTCCAATATATATATATATATATATATATATATATATATATATATATATATATATATATATATATATATAATGGTAACTAACTGATCCAGTATTCAAATCTACCATCACTAATTTCCTCATTCTACCCTGATAGATCCTGAGATACCAGTCCAGTCCTTAGACAAATCTCATTTACTAGCTGTGTGATCCTGGATAAGTCACTCAACCTTGTTTGCTTCAGTTTCCTTATCTGTAAAAATGAGCTGGAGAAGGAAATGGCAAACCGCTCTAGAGTCTTTGCCCAGAAAACCCCTTATGGGGTCATGAAGAGTAGGAAACAACTGAAAAATGATTGAACAGTAACATCTCTAGTCCTAGCATTTCACTCTCCCGTCTATTGAAGGATTTAATTCCTTTCAGAGTGGAAAGAAGAGTGTCCACTCCTTGCATAGGGAGCAAATCTTCTCCCGTCCAATCTCTCAAACCTGGCCCCACATGAGGTCTCCGTCTCTTATACCTAGCCCTATGGTATCTGTAACATTTTTCCTCCTTATCTTCACCTTCTATCTTCTGCTTCCTTCACCTTTCAGCAAACGTCTCAACTTGTACAAGAAGCTTTTTCCAGTCTTCCTTAACCTGAGTGCCTTTCCTCTGAGATCACCTCTAATTTATCCTGTATATATCTTGCTTGTACACAGTCATTTACATGTTGTCTCTCCCCTTAGACTCAGAGTTCTTGAAAAGAAAGTACTTTTTTTTTTTTTAACTTTCTTTTATCTTCAGTGCTTAGCAGGGTCCCTGGCATATGGTAAGTCACTTAATAAATGTTAGGTGACTGACTGACTATCCTGTGAATGTTACATAGGCAAAATTTCAGTGCTAGTTGTGTGTGGCAAACATAAAACATCTACACAGATGTTTGGAGTTATTTGTAGCCATACAGAGTAATTTTTGTTGTTCAAATATTTTCAGTCATGAATGACTCTTCATAATCCTATTTGGGTTTTTCTTGGCAAAGACACTGGAGTGGTTTGCCACTTCCTTCTCTAGCTCATTTTACAGATGAGGAAACTGAGGCAAATAGGGTTAAATGATTTGATCAAAGTCACACGGTTAATGTGAATTTGAGTATGGATTTGAATTCAGGTCTCCCCACCCCCTCACTCTATCCACTAGCATTTCTAGAGCACTTTAAGGTTCAAAAAGCACTTTACAAATATTATCTCATTTTATTCTTACAACAATCCTAGGAGGTAGAAGCTATTATCATCCCTATTTTACAGATGAGAAAACTGAGGCACTTAGTGGTTAAGTGAGTTAACCAGGGTCACCCAGCTAGGTAGCATCCGATACTGGATTGGAATTCAGTTTTCTTGACTCCAAGTCTGGCAATACAAACGTGCAGCTTAGAGACAGCATTTCTATGAAGTGTTCTGTCTACCATGGGTCAAAAAGCTTTTATTTTTGTCTCAACCTGTGATTTCTTTGGTATGGAGAGCTGAGGAACTAGCTCCACAGATGGAAATTGCCACTCATTGTCTTAGATTGGGGCAACAAAAGCTTAAGGGATTTGCTCAGGAGTGTAGTGTCAACATTTATCAATGGCAGACCTTGAATCTGGGTCTTGACTCTGAGACCAACCCTATATCCACTATATCATGCTATCCCTCATAGCTCAAAACATCTATGAAAATATACAGAGCCTAAAAGAATTAGAGAAATTGTACAGCAGACCTTGAAAAACCTGGCAGTTGTAATAAAACAAATTCAGGGATGTAGTGTCTTTTGGAGTTGCATGGTTTGTTGCAAGGGAAGCTGTCTCGAGGAGGCTGAGGGTGTTTGCTATAGGACTCCCACGCTTCCACCAGCTCAGACAAATAACCTGCACCAGAATGAGGGGGTGGGAAGGGCACTGAGAAACGGGAGCAGTCCCACTGAGCTTGTGGTGAACCGAATTCAATTTTTATAGATCCAACAGTTCACTTCCATGCATCATCGCGGTGCTGAGCTGAGTCGAGTCTGGCTTCTGGAAGACTTTGCCAGCAGAGCCCAAGAGCTGGCAGATCCCAACAGGCTGGCAACTCTCCAAGTAAGCCCAATGACAGACTGTGTGTCTGGTGTCTGAGGATCAGCCTTGATAAGTGTGGAGAAACTCATCACTAGGAGAGGAATTTTTCGGCCACAACAGCTCATCAAACAAACTTCTCAACCATGTAAGCACTGTGTCAGTGAAGGAAGTGCCCACATTGATGAAATAATGAGCCTTTAGAACTAAGGATGGAAGGAAGGCTTTTTCTAAACCATACAATAAATTGTAATCTTTTGAAATGAGGACAAGACTGTGGGTCTGGATTCTCCGTCTCTGTCTCTGCTATCATCTCGCTGGCTATTGCTAGTCAAATTGCTGACTCTCTTTGTGTCTCAATTTAGAAGGAGTGCACCTTCCCTATCTACATTAATAGAAAAATTAATATAAAGGTAATATAAAATAAAAGATGTATAAGCACTTGGAAAAGTTAAAGATTAAATAATCATGGTAATTATTATGCTAATAACCTTATGCTAATCATATGATAATAATAGTCAAATTGTAAGAGTCATTTAATCCATCCCCCTGCCTTCAGGCTGGACTTTCAAAACTGGTTCAGTTTAGATTGTATAAATGATTCCTGTCTACTCACCTTCCCCTGGGACTTGAGAATCCACCAATCCACTAGCAAAAGGGGAAAGATGATGACATCTTAATATGGGAGTTCAGCTAAACTGCCCATCTGATTTTACTGGACAGATGCAGTCGGTGGGTGTATTGCGTTCTAAATAAGAGGGGAAAAACATTTCCACAAACCTTCCCTAGCTTGAACACAGAACCCTACTATCACATACATTTTAAAAATCATATCCTTCACCCTCAGTTTCTCCCTTTGTATAATTTATAAGAACCCAAACTAATATTTGATTCAGCCCATTTTCTTTCTAATTCACCCTTGGATGCAGCCACAACAGACAAACTGATCATTTTGAAACCGAGTCAAAAATCTAACATCCTGTTCTTGAACTGTGCTTGATGTAGGCAAGCCCCTGGTTGTTCTAAGAAGGTCCAAGGGGGATTACAGATGTAAATGCAATCTGGTTGGGACAGCTCTCACCCCATCTATCCCGAGGGCTGAGTCAGCAGATCTGGTTGACTAGACAGGTGTCCCCATCCTCCTTCCTGGCTCCCAATGGCTCTGTGCTTATTTGGAGAGCATGGCCCTCCTTCCTTCCCCACCTCCCCTTCTCAATCCCAGAGAGGAGGCATCATCCTTCAGTCAAGCGCAAAGATGCTTTGGCAGCACAAATTCATCAAGAATGACAACGAGGAATACCCTTGGGCTCTAGGATGCAGACACTTGGTGGGAAGTAAACAAACCTACCCACACTGGATGGGAGCCATGCCTACTGTAGAATAATGGGCAGCAGAACTAGCTGTCAATAAAAAGAAACTGAGAGAATACAACGACAAAGGCACAGCAGGACAAAGAGGAACTCTGCGGTGGAACGGATCAACCCGAGCATGTTGCATCGGTTGCTGTTCTCCCTGGAGGAAGTCAGCCTGCGCCAAAAGGACCAGTGTTTGAGTCCCTGATCCTCTGACTTAGACATGCCTTGAGGAAGAGGAAAATGGTCTCCAGACCTTGGGAGGAAGACCCTCCTAGACATCCCTTTGGTGTTCTCTAAGTCCAAGGCGTAGGAAGCTCTGCACATGAGATTCTCTAAGAGATGACCTAGGACATCTTCCTACTCTGCTGCAATGAGACCCATTCACCTCTGTCTTTTGCAAGCTTTTCTAAGCCTTCCATCGTTCTGACCAGACATCTAGTTGCCAAATGCCAGGGGCAGAAGTCGTCTCCGTATATTTTCTAACCCCAGAGAGTCGAGGTCACCCCTCCGGGTTATTGGTAGCAGCTACTGCCTTCTTGCCCCTACCGTTCAATGGCACTGAGCTCCTTGCTGTGCAGTCGCTGTGAGAGATTACTCGTGCTGTTGGCAAGATGCCTGGCAATCTTTCGTATCTTTGTGAAGGTGGCTATAATAAAGAAAAAAGCTCTAAGTGCTGATGCAGAATACTTAGAGAGAGCCACAGAAACCTGCAGGACCTAGTATTCTGGTTGATTTTGCTTATGATATTCTCTTGGTCAGCCCACTTGGGATTTACCCAGGGGAGCTATTTCTTTGTCTTTGCTTGAATTGATCAACATTCATTTATTAATTGCTTCCGATGTGCCAGGGACTATGCTAAGAAACGGGGTGCAAAAACAAAAATGAAGTAATCTCTGCTCTCAAAGAGGGAGATAACATGCACATATGTAACTATATACAAAAATATAAGGAACCAGATAGGGCCTGTGATTTCATTGGTATAGGGAACTTCCCAGGTAAGGAAATCCCTCAACCTCCCTGAAACTTACAGTCTAAATAGAACGGCTTAATGAAAAATGCTATCCATCTCCAGAGATAGAACTGATGGACTGAGTGCATTTTGAAGCATTTTTTTCACTTTCTTTCTTTCTTTCTTTCTTTCTTTCTTTCTTTCTTTCTTTCTTTCTTTCTTTCTTTCTTTCTTTCTTTCTTTCTTTCTTTCTTTCTTTCTTTCTTTCTTTCTTTCTTTCTTTCTTTCTTTTTTGGTTTGTGAGTGTTTTCTTTTTGCAATATAGAAATATGTTCTGCGTGATTTCACATGGATAATCAATATTATATTGCTTGCCTTCTCAAGGGATGGAGAGGAAGAGAATTTAGAAGTCAAAATTTTTTTTAATGTTAAATCTTTTAAAAATATAATTGGGAAATATTTAACAAAATACATAAAAAACATCTTTAAAAAATAAAATAGAGTGACCTAGAGCACTGACAGGTTAATCGATCTGCTCATGGTCATGTAGTCAGTTATGTCAGAGGTGATGGATAAATACAAAATATACACATCATTAATAAAAAATAACTTTAGCCAGAGGAACCACTAGTATCTGGGACCATCAGAAAAAGCATTAGATAGAAGATGGCACTTGTTTTAAGTGAACAAGGCATTCTAAGAGGTGGAGTTGAGGAGGAAATGCACTCCTGGCATCTGGGAGAGCCAATGTAAAAGTGTAGAGATGGCATTTCATGGGTGACAGATGGCAGTTTGGTCAGACTATAGTATATGTGAAGGAGAATATTATAGAATGAGGTTGAAAAGGTAGTTTGGGGATAGGTTGTAAAGGGTTTTCAATGACAAAAGGAACTTGGATAGCATTTCAGAGGCCAGTACGACAGTGACCAACATAGTCAAACCTACTCTTCGTATAATCCCTTTGACTACTGTGTTTTGGGGACAGTGAGGCTCCCTGGGATTAGATACTACTAGTTCCTGCTTATTTGTGTGGATCGGGAAGGAGCCTGAGCTGGCATGACTGCTAACTGATGAGTACTGGTTTTGATTTATGCTAAGTAATTGCTTGTCTTCAAGCGTATCTTTGGGGCTTCACTGTCTCTACTGTGAACGGACAGCACCCAGGAAAGAGGACAATATTTCTGGACATGGAAGGGGTTGCTGTCCAAGAATAATCTTCAAATGGGATTTGAGATTCTCTAAGACAATGCCTCCCCCTCCCCCCAACACCCTTTGTCTGCTGGCTTTTCATTAGAATTTCCAATTCTTGGGGCTGTCTCCCTTCCTCCATCTGTTTGAGCAGCTTTGGGGGGTTGCTCAGCAGCTGGGATACCCTTCAAGGGCCTGCTGAAAGTGTCACAGCATTGGAATAATTTCCTGAAAATGCTTTTTTTCTTTTTTTGTGGGCAGGAACTCAGTCTTCATGCAGAAAAATCCCTAAACACAATGGATATCCTCTTCACACCCACCCATGTGAAGGGGCTGGGGAAGTAAAGGGGATGCCTTAAGGACAAAATTTTGGTATCATCCTTTTGCCAAGAAGCTTAAAAAGCCTTGGCTGGCCAGATGTGCTAATAAACAGTATGAAACTGTTTCCCAGGTTTGTGGCAGTCTTTCTGGATTCCTCCTTTGAGAATTTGGGTAATTTTATTGCAGTTTTACAAATGTACTTGGTCATCTGGGTCTCAGACCTAACTCATTCATTTTGTTCACTACCCTTTTTTTGCCTTTTCAATAACTGATTAGCTTGAGAGGTCTCATTAAATAGAAAAACAAATAATTGGGGTTTTTTCTTTAAAAATATTTTTAGAGGTTCTTACAGGGTTAAAAAGAACCACCCTGCACCAAAGTGAAAACCTCCCAATGTCTTGCTCATCAAGTCCCTGATACAAACCTACGATTGTCTCAATTCTGAGTTCCTTTGGGGTGAGAATACACCTTGATGGGACAAGGACATAATAAGAATTCTTACCAATTCTTACCCCTTTATTCTAGGTAGCTTTGGAGGGCTACTGATCTAAAAAGGAGGACTGAAGGGTACTTCACAAGGAGACCTCTTGGTATCAGGCTCACTTTGAGAAAGAAGAGTCATCCAGAACTCATAAGAGAGGAGTTCACTCAGGAATCTGCTGTTAAATATTTAACAATAAGCTAAGGGGGCAGGAAAATGTGTACAGGACACACTTTTTAGCTTTATCTGCATTATTAACATTTTCCTCATCACTTTCTTAAGTCTAGGCAACCATTAAAACCAATAAAAAATCTGAGGTGTAAATATTTAAGTATTGACTCTGAGATCTGATTCCAGTGGTTCACTGGGCTCACTTCACTGGATCACAGATGCAGAGCTAGTTGTAGACCTTAGAGGTCATCTGACACAAACTTCCCATTTCCTAGACTAGACTAGAAGTCTACTGAACTGACATATTTGCACTAAATTAAACAGGTATTAAGTTGTCAAGCGAGGATTCGAATTCAGGTCCTCTAGAGCACCAGCTTCTGCTGCATCTCTAACAAGGACTGGAATACAAAGACTTGTGGACTTTCCATTTCATTAAGTCAGGAAAAAAGTTCTTTTCAATAAGGCTAGTCCGTGAGGAAGCTTCCAGAGATCCTAACAGTCAAAATGTACTACTTTCTAACTTAGGTTCTCCTTCAGTCCACTGGGAAAAGGGCCAGTTGACTTTGGGATAAACTGACTCTACCCCCCATGGGAAAAGTGAGCCTCATGCTGAAGTAAACTTCAGGCCTTCAGGTTGGGACTAACTAAATGCTATTGATGTCAAGACCAACAATTTATAAAAAGCATTCAACATCAAGCTGAAATACAATGAGACTCAGTGTGGAATCCAGTGAAGGTGTGATTGGCATAAGTTTCCTGATGGTATGCATGAGATCATAGAAGACTAGGACGGATCTCAGAAGTCATGACCCCTTCCCTTCCCTGCATCATGACGCCTCTCTCGAGTGTCCCAGTCATTAACCTCTTGAAAACCCCTGCTGATGGTGAATGTATTGCCTAATGGTTAGGAAGTGCATCCTTATACTGAACTCCAGTCTAACGTCCTATAATTTCTACCCATTGACCATTATTTTGACCTCTGGAGCCAAGGATACATCTCATACCAGTGTTCGATAAATACTGGCCAATTCACATTGAGACATATCTTTCTTGGTTCCAGAGATCACAACTAGGGACAGTAGGTAAAATGAGTTGGAATACTGCTGGATTTGGAGTCAAAAAAACCTGTGTGAAAGTCCCAGCTGTGCTATTTACTGCCTGTGTGACTTCCAACAAGTCTCTTAAAACTCAAGTATAAATGGATCCACCTGAACTGCATATTGACTTAGGAAAATACAAATTAATGTTATCTATGTTGTATTAAAGGTAGCAAGGTGGTGCAGTGTGGATCAAGTGCTGGGAATGAAACCAAGAAAACCTGAGTCTGAATCCCGTCTCAGACAGTCACCAGCTGTGTGACCCTGGGCAAGTCACTTAACTCTATTTACCTCAGTTTCTTCATCTGTAAAATGTCCTGGAGAAAGAAATGGCAAACCACTCCAGTATCTTTGCCAGGAGAACCCCAATGGGCTCACAAGGAGTCAGATGTGACTGAAACAACTGAACAGCAACAAATGCTTTATTATATTTTTATCTATTTTGTTAGACATTTCCCAGTTTAATCTGATTCAGGTGACACTCTGGAACTTTGCTTTAAGATCTAGGAGCTCATCTAGGTTAAACCCCTCATTTTAGATGAGAAAGCTCTAGGCAGTCAAGAATTTATCTATAGAGATTGTGATTTAGTCAATATCACACAGAACCAAGGCTCAAACCCAGGTCCTTGGATTCTAAATCTAGGATTTCTTGACTTCTCTCAATCTCAGTCTCCTCATCTATGAAATGTAGTTGACTTCCAAGGTCTCCTTTAGTTCAAACATTCTGGGCCTTATCATTCCAGACTAGAAACACCAGGGCAGGCTTCCCCAGTGCTGGTGCTCCTTTATCTGGGGAGAGTAGCATGGGTCCTCTGGTCTGGTAGAGGTGAAGGGGACTGTCTACTTTACTTCTTACTCTAGCCTAAGGAAGTCAGAATCCACATCCTCCCCCACAAAAAAACCCAGAACTATATACTCTAATAAATAGAAAGAGAACCTGAGATACAAGCCCAGAGGAAGGAGTCTATTCACTCTAAAAGCTACCCTCCAATCCCAAATACATTTAAAAAATGAGTCTGTCCTTGACAAGCCAACCCACCCCCACTCCTGAGACATATGGAAGAATGAATGTTGGTGCAAGAAAATGTCCAGGTGGCAGCCCAGCCTGAGAGAGGCCTTAATTTCCTTTCTCAATGTCATTAGATAATCGAGGGACTCACTGGGTTACCAAACAGAAAAGCCATGTGCCGTCTGCATTAATAGTTCCATGAATAATATATGAAATCTGTGCAAAAAGTTCTCCTCTTCCCTTTGGCAACATGTGCCAGAACGTCTGTAGGCAGTCTACAGGGAGGGGTGGGAACCACTCCGCCTGCCTTGTAGAGTGGTTAAAAATAAGGTGAAGCATCTCTGGCGAAAAGGATGTCTCTGGGCACTGTCCAGAACCAACCCCTCAACTCTGTAAGGATTTGCTTACATCACAGATATGTTTTTCAGTGAGGTCAAAAAACAGTAAAGTATTACAAGCTTATCCAGTGTCAGTTGGTATCACTGGGGCATCAGCCTAGATAAGTCTATTTCATCTTCTGGTTATCTGAATTGATCTGGGGGTAGAATTACCAAATTGTTATCTCTTCTTGAGTTATGACTTCAAGAGCTATAAGTATTTGGTAGAATACCTCTTCTTCCTCCTCCAGGCCTTGGAATTTTTAAGCTTTTTATGAAACAGGCCAAAAACCATAAAATTATTATGTATGACCAGGACAGAACTGGTCATTTTAGGGTGGATTTGTCACCAAATGAAATAGGGCAAGGGAGAGAATTGGAGAAGAAGAGGGAAAGGCAAAAGGAGAGTTGACAGACTCCATTTCAGCTACATTGAGCAGGTTAAGGCTATACCGTGGAACAATCTGAAATACTCTTGGTAATTAATGACCAAAAAAACAGCAGCACAAAAGCACATGCATATATGTATATACACATATGTGTGTATGTATTTTACTTGATTCTCACGAGAGTCCCATGAAGTAGATGCTGCTTTATCCTCATTTTACAGATGAGGAAGCAGGCTGAGATAAGCGACTTATCCGAATCACACAGTTAAATAAATATCTGAGGCAGTGATCTATCTACTGCACCACTTAATTATACTTAAAAACAAAACAAAACAACAACAAACTTCTGAGGTGGAATGAGATCAATGAAATAGGGAACGTTTCCCTAAAACAATGATTAATGCCTTAGAGTCACGGAAATAGACTCTATCTGCTTTGTGGGCTCCATTCCCAGAACTACCATATATTACTTTAGTGAAGGGATCATAGGATTATGGGTTATCTGGATATCTTGATCTGGGGGTGGAATTTCCAAACTCTTATCTCTTCTTGAGTTATGGCTTTGTTAGCTATAAGTATTTTTGGAAAAAGACCTCTTCTTCCTCCTCTATGTCTTGAAACTTTTAGGCCTTTGAAAGGATCTTAGAGGTCATATATTTCAACTCCTTATTGACAAATTAGCTAAAGCCCAGAGAGGTTAAGTGATTTCCCCAAAGTCACACAGGTAGAGCTGAGATTGAACTCAAGTCTTCTGACTGATCTTTCCATTGAACCACCTTGCCTCCTTCTATAGAAGATGAAAATTGGGCCTAGAGAGGTTTACTCAAGGCCACAGAGTCAAGGCGGACACCTTGAAGATCTAGAATAAGGCTTTTCTTTATGGAAAAAAACATGCTTGCAATTTGGACTATAGAGGATTTATTGAGTTCGCTCAATATAGAGCTTCTTAACCTGAAGTTACATGACCTCATAGAGTCTGTGGATAGATTTTAGGTGGTCCATGAATTTTAATGCAAAAATATTGCCTCTTTATTTCAACACAATTTTTCTCCTTTGTACTCCTACATATTTTATTTTATGCATTTAAAAACATTATTCTAAGGAAGGTTCCACAAGCTTTACTAGATAGCCAAAGGGATTTAAGGCACAAACAAGACTAAGAAACCCTTCTATAGGATCATAGCTTTAGAACTGGAGGGGACCTCAAATCCTCTTTCAAATGAGGAAATTGAGGCCCAGGTTACAGATAGGTTAAGTCTAAGCTTACACAGGGAGCTAGGATTGGAATCCAAGTTAATGGACTTCAAACTCAACATTTTTGCTGGATCTGCCATGAGCATGTGACCTCCCTTTCTATGATGTAGCTTCCTAAGTCTGATGCCTTTCAGTTTATAATGAGATTGCCAGTTTATAATAAGGTGCCACAGAGAGCTCACAAAGGTACCATGGGATATTTTAAAATTTTGACCTAATGACCTAATAAATGGAACTATTTAGCATTTCTTTTGGCATGGGGCACCATGAAAAGTATCACTGAGTCACTAATGGTACCATGAACCAAGAAAGTTTGGGAACCTCTGGTTTATAGGATTCATCTATCAGCAAGAGAGGAGGGGAAAAGGGAAATAGAGGGCAAAAGTCCTTTTTAAAATTATAGTATGCAAAACAGGAGGATTGAGAAATAGAAAAGGAAATTATTTTAGAGAAGTAGAGTACTATGAATATAAAATGTTGTATATGCTGTCACTCAGTCATTACATAAGATGATTTTGAGTAACAATTTTCCTTTGCTCATTTGCAGGTACAGGGGGTACAGGGGGTACATGAGGATAGGAATGATGGTGAGGTAAAAGAGAAAGGCACCAATAAAATAACTTTTTAAAAAAGTAGATGGTGGAGGAGGTTCATAGAACTTAAAGGGAAGTCCAGAATGCTTTCCAATATAAATCCCTTAATTCAGCTGCCTTTCAGTCCCATTAAAAAGGTTTGGGATTTGGGGAAATCATCTCATCCCCTCTATCCTACCTCCCTTGTGTGTCCCAGAAGGCCATTGAAAAAGAAGATCGGCATAGGTCAGTTACGTTCCAAATGAGGCGAAAAATGATACCTTCCTTACTCCTTCCTGCATCAAACGCTATGCTTTAAGGTGCGGATCTAGAGTTATTCTATTTTGAGAAGTATGCCTTTTTGCTCATATGTCTGGACTCTCCCAATAGTACTTTCTATGTAAGTAACCCAAAATAGGATGTGTCATGTAATTCTCTTGTACAACCTCATCTGAGAAACAGGCTATATACCTTCCCCCCATCCTATATGGTTTTACGCAGAAATCCCTAACTCTCATCCTGGATAAAAGGGTTAATTACATTAGATAAACCTCAAACCCCAGCAACAGGGACCTTGACAAATCAGCTTGTGCTTCAACCCCCTTACCTTGCTCCTGGCTTCCTGAAATCTATATAAACTTGTGTACTGTTTCTTCAGGGAGTCCCTACCTCTTCAAGTGAGACTACCCTGCTGGAGAACTCAATAAACTCTTATTGGTCCAAATTCTGTCTTTTGTTCAGCTGTCTGATGTTCCTGGCACTGACAAGATCTAAACGCTGCCCCTGTACTCACTTCTGTGACACCCCTGGTTTTCTCAGAGTCCCCTCTTCTTTGAATTTGTGTTGTACTCACTTGCTCTGGCACTTAGCAATGTACTTCATGGTGCTGTTTTTCAGTCAGGCACAGTATTGTCCTTGAGTCAATCCCATATGTGAGTGGGTGCTGCTCCACTCTTCTCCCCTGAGCCACTCCCAACAGTAGGTACATTTTTTGTGGTCTGGGACTGAGTATTTTGCTTCTCTTTACTTCCCAGAGTGCCTAGTGTCTTGGAACATCATTCATGCTCAGTAGCTCTTTTCAGGAAGGGAAGAGTGACCTGTTTGGAACCACTATCCCAGGAAAGTCACTCTTAACCTCCTGTCCTCATCCAAAGAAATTCAGAGGGTTTGACTAAAGTCTCCTTAGGACATCTTTACAATAGACCTGTCACTTGTTTTCTTCTTCTAGAGATACCTCATCTTGACATGGGGTCAAGAATAATTTCTACCCATCCTATCGAGGATGGAGTAAAACCTGGGTAAAATTAATTATTGTATTTGTTTGCACAGTTAAAACATAATTTTAAAATTATTAAGATGCTTTGGTTGTATGTGTATGTGTAAAAATAGCAATCATGGCCAAGACAAAAATGTGAAGAGGGTAAAGTTTATTTCCCTTAAGTTTTGTGATGGGGCAGGAAGGTGGCACAGTGGATAGCACACTGGGTTTGCAACCAGAAGGACTCATTTTCATAAGCTCAAATTTGGCATCAGACACTCACTAGCTGTGTGACCCTGGACAAGTCACTTCACCCAGTTTCCTCATCTGTAAAATGAACTGCAGAAGGAAATGGCAAATCACTGCAGTGTCTTTGCCAAGAAAATTCCAAGCGGAGTCACAAAGAGTCAGTCACAACTGTGATACTGTCCTTCCTCATTGCTTCACCTTTCATCTTCAAAACACACACACAAACACACACTCAGTCATTCTCATGCTGACCTTTTACTGGTCAGGACCTGCACATCAATTCCCAATTTACATCTCTCCTTGTCAGCGTTCAGCTCTCCATTCACGTCTCATTGCTCCTCTATAAAAGAAGCATTATAAAATACAACCTGCCTCAGAGAATTGTGGCAAACCTTAAAGGGCTACCTATATATGAGCTGCTATCATTTTTGAAGAATTATGTCTAGACAGAAATTTTGTCAATCAAACTTTATTTTTAAAATTCTGGGAGTAGGAGTGAGGAAAGCTTTTAGTATATAAAAGACTTGTCAAACATTTTTGTAAAGCTAAGGATCATCATTTACCCTATTTTGTAAACTCTTTGTTTTCTTTTTATTTTAATATAGGAGTTCCTTAAAGCAGGACATACCTGGAGGAGAACACGCTATTTCTTTTTTTTCTTATCAACCACAGACATGACTGTCTTTCCCCCCCAGTGCTGGAAGAGCTCACAGCAGGGTTTCTTCTGCCGCTAAAAAAACTGTTTTTGCTATTGAGAATTCTTTTGGCTTGTAGTCATTAATATGTGAACTGGATCTGGCCTCCGAATCCAGACTGAAACCTGACCTTTGCTCCCCGGGGTTAGTGGGGATTGTGTGTGTGACATGCTGGATTCTAGAGTCCCGTATTCTTTCACAAAGTGCTGTGTGATTTGGCTCTCCCTGTACTGGAGGTAAATGGACCTGATGTAATGCAGAGTGTGGGAAAAATCATAGGAGGCCAATCTGGGGACTCTGGAAATGAAAGCAGTGTACACTTTGGGCAGGATGGGGGAGAGAAGGAGGAAAGCAAGGAAAAGAACCTTTCCTGTTTAGCCCTAATGGACGGTCAAGAACCCATGCAGTCTTGGTCAGTTTAAGCTTCTGTCTCATACTGGAAATGGCGATGTTCTAGTGCCCTCTCTGTGAATCTGTGTCACTAACATCCTTGGGACCTATCCTAGGCCTAGGATTAAGAATCACCCAAGTGACCTAGGATAATGTGTTGGTTTTTTTTTCCTATTCATTGTTGCCTCTGGCTTGAATAGATCTCCTCCTTCTCCAGCTGCCACAGCTGTCAGCCAGCCAAGAGAGTGCTGACATTTTCTGAATGCCCACAGAGTGCAGCACATGGTATCCAAGACAGCCGAAGGATGCAGAGGTGGCCAAAGATGGTTATTGTGAGCTTGTACGTCCCTGTCCAAAGGTGGAGACAGGATGGGTAATGATACAAAAATCTGACTAAACACATACAACAAAAACATATAGAAACATAACCCTGGCGTTCTAATTGTCCACATATAGGGCAATTGGAGTCAAAAGATGTGAGTCAAGGAAGGCTTTTTAAAGATGAATCGATCTCAGGCTGTACTTCTAAAGAAGGAAGCCAGAGAGCATTCTCAACAAAAAGAAAGGTTTATGTGAAGATTGAGAGGTTGGAGTGAGAGTCTGGGACAGAGAGTGGCAGCTGGGGCACATCAGGAGACAAGGGCAGTCAGATAGAGAGACAGTCAGGTGGCACCATAGTGCACAGAGAGCTGGGTCTGGAGTCAGTTCAACTGCAGCCTCAGATACTTTCTAGATGTGTGACCTTGAGCAAGTCCCCTGTTAACCTCAGTTTCCTCATCTGTAAAATGAGGATGATAATTGCAACTACCTCCTAGGATTATTTGTGAGAATCAAATGAGATGACAATTATAAAACATTTGACACGATACCTGGCATACAGTAAAGACTACATAAATGCTAGCTGTCATGATTACGGAGCCATGATATGTGGAAACCCATGATTTAGAAAACACTGGGCAATAATGGCCATAGAAGTCTACATCATTTGGAGACTCTTACCCCTGAAGGGACTGAGAAAAGGCTTTTTTTTCAGGGAATATAATTGGATGGTCCATCACTGGATAAATTCTGATGAGTGAACTCAAGTGGATCTACAAGTCACAGAACCTGAGGTGGAATCCTGGCTCTGTTACTTATTAGCTGTGGGACCTTGGTTAAGTTAATTCACGCCTGACCTTCACTTGTGTAACGTGAGGGGTAGGTTTGGTGACCTCTCACGTTCTTCCGTGACTGAATCACCTGACCCAGGCATCTGATAGGTCAAAATAAAGTCAGATATTCTGTATTCCTTCCCCAGGTCATTAAAAGGTTTTTCTGTTTATTTTAATAAACAATTTATAGCTGGAGGTTGAGAGTGGGAGTAGAGGAAAAGGAATGATATTTAAAGCAATTCCTAGGGCTAAATCTTGGAATTCAAACCACTGCGAGGCTGGCTTTTTAAAATACTGAACAACATCTTAGTTGTTCATCTATCTCTCTATCTATCCATCCATCTATCCACCTTCCTTCCTATCTATCTATCTATCTATCTATCTATCTATCTATCTGTCTGTCTGTCTGTCTGTCTGTCTGTCTGTCTGTCTATCTATCTATCTATCTATCTATCTATCCATCCATCCATCCATCTATCCACCTTCCTATTTATCTATATCTATCATCTATCTATATCTATCATCTATCTATCATCCATCTATCTATCTATCCATCCATCCATCTATCCATCCATCCATCTATCCATCCATCTATTCATATCTATCTATCTATCTATCTATCTATCTATCTATCTATCTATCTATCTATCTATCTATCTATCTATCTATCTATCTATCAATCATGCAGAAAGCCAGATGAACGAGAGAGTAACTTACTTGCCATGTTTCTCAGCAGCAGCCACCTGGGCTTTGCCTAGAGAGGCTGTGCCACTCAAGGGTTAAAGAAGAAATAATTGCAGGGGCTGAGGGAGAGACCAGGAGAGAAAGGAAGACAAGAGTGAGGGAGAGAGAGAAGAACAGCCAATTAAGATTGCCATTTTCCCTAATCTCCTGCCAGAAAGCAACGCGCAGGGACCCTCCGCACGCTCCAGGACTCTCATGTATCAGCGTGCTATGCCCTTGCTCGCTCCTACTGTCTCCTTCAAGCCTCTTTCTCCTCCTGCTCCCAGAGAAGGTCCCTCGTGACAGCGGCGTGTGCCTGACACCGCTACAGGCTTCCTTATGTTGGACGGCTGCCAATCAAGCTTCCTCTTCCCCTGCCCCCCCCCACCCCGCTCCTAGTCAGCGCTCCTGTTCTCCTCCTGCTGCAATCACCTCCGTTCTCCCGAAACCTCCCAACCGATGGGACCCTCTCCCCCTCCCACTCTTTCCCTGCTTCTCCCCCTCATTTGCCCTCTTTCACCTGTCACACCCCCTGACCACTCTGCCCACTGACTCCGCTGTGCATCACTACCCTGATAGCATGACAAGACCTCTTTCCTCCCTTTCCTTGGCACCTGGAGTTCTCGTCACTTGGCTCTATTTGCATCTGCAGTTTGTGACCTTCCAGAGAGCCTGGGAGATGGAATTCATTCTTCCAGCACACACAGCCATGATTGACATGTCTTCGAAAGAGAGGGGTGTGTGTGTGTGTGTGTGTGTGTGTGTGTGTGTGTGTGTGTGTGTGTGTGTGTGTAAGAGAGAATGAGCTCCAGCAAGAGAGAATAGGAGGAAGAGAAGGAGGCGAAATTAGATGGGTAACTATTTTCGATGGAATAAATTGGCCCACCATCAGGTACAAGAAAATTAAGGCCATTAGTGATTTTTCCTTTTTTTTTCCTCCCTTGTCTCATCTGCAACACTACAAAGCCAAATGCTTGAGGAGCACATTTGGGGGCAAATGCTGAGTGCTCTGTGAAACCTGAAAATCTCTGCTATGGAAAGATTGTCTGAAATTCTATCCTGCCTGCCCTTTCAGTGGGTAATAATAATAAGAAAATTAGTTAGCATACAGAAGCTGTCTGTTCTCGCTCACATCACTTGGCGTTTGGTAATAATGGAAGCCTTGGAAATGACTTTAAAAAAAAAAAAGATCCTGTTAGTTTTCCCAGGTCTTTTTGACTTCAGAGTCAAATCAAGTAGAAAGTTAGAATCATATTTGGTTGTTTGGATGTTTTATAAAGTCATTTTATAGACATTTTAAACAAATCTTGACGCAGCGTTTAAAGTGGACAGGAATAGAAATAGACCCTAGAAACAGCAGGAAGAAAGGGCGCAGTGGCCAGAGGAACGACAAACTAGACTTAGCTGAGAAAGCCTGGGTTCAAAGCACGCTTCTGATACTGGTTTTTTTGACCAGAGAAAATCACTTAACCTTTTGAGACTCAGCTCTCAAACAGAATTTTTCCTTCTGCAATCAAAAAAATCTAAGAATTGAGCTGATTTGACAGGCAAAACTGTGAAGTAGGCAATATTAACCCCTGTGCTTTTTCATCATTCCTGCAGTTATTCCTTTTCTACCTCTTGGATCTCCCTCTTCTGCCACCCCTGATTCTTTATTTCATTTTTAAAGCTTCTGTTTCCCCTCAAGAATCAGCAGAGGAGTCAACAACACTCCCCAGGCATTTTTGCTTTTACATAGAGTTCTACTGATATCTTAAAAGCCTTCTAGATCCTTAAAGGTGTGATTACAGAACTGTAATGGTAGGGGATGGGGGGAGCAAAGAGGGAGGGGGAAGGGAGTTGTTTGGGGTAGAGGAGTTTTTTCTGTTATAGCCCACATCCCATCCCAGAGGTGTTTAAAATATAGCATAGAGAAAGAACCATGAATGAAAACTCAAAATTCTTGGCTTTTCTATTATCTTGGTGTGATCTTGGGAAATTCACATCTCTGAACCCTCATTTTCTCTTTTGTAGAACATAAAGGCTGGACTTGATGACCTCTGAGGGTCCTTTCAAATTTAAAATTCTAAGCCAGCCCTGCCTGATGAATAGGACTTCCTTCCTATCTCTTGTTTATTGATCATTTCCTACAACCACAGTAAAACCATAGCCCTCTGTGAGTGTAGTTTAGACTTCTTTCTGGTCAGTGAACACAGTGGTTAGATCCAGTTTCACATTCTCTGATGCAGCCTTTAAAACACCCTATTTCTCAGAGGACAGTCACCCCGACTATCAACTCTGATCTGGTGAGATATGTGATCCCATGAGAGAGGATATGAAAAAGCACTTTTCAGAACCTGATTGGTGGTGGTGGGTTTTTTTTTTTGTTCCCCCCCTTTCTTATCTTTAATGCGGATCTAATTCTGACTACATAGCTGTTCTGTGAAATCAAATTAGGTGGTGTAAGGAGCCTGGGAACCTCTTCAAGCATGATAAACTTTTGATTGCTTCCCCAAAGCTCTAATGAATCTGAGTAGACTTAAAGTAATAAAGGATTGTGTGGGGGGATTATTTTCCCCCTCTGCATTTTTTTCTTCTTGAAAAAAATTGGAAATAAAAGAAATCTTGAATGTAAGAGGTACATAGGCTGTCATTGGTGCAGGTTTCAGGTGAGTAATCCAGACAGTGCAGCAAGATTCTTAATCAGATATAGCTAATGCTTCTGCTGGGTACCCTGAGTAAAGAAGGTGGAGGGGGAGGCGGAGCCATCCGCTCAAAAAGACACTTAGAAACAAGGGACTAGTGAAGAGAGAATGGCCATCATCATTCATTCATGTTAGCTCAAGTTTAGATCTCATCTTAAGAATGAAAAAGCACTTTCTACACAATAACCCTGTAAGTTAGGTAGTGGCATGGAATGCTAGACTTGGAGTCAGAAGAACAGAATTCAAATCCAGCTCCAGAAATTTTTTTTAGTTGTGTGACCTGGAGCAAGTTAGTTAACTTCTATTTGCCTCAGTTTCCTCATCCATAAAATGGAGATAATAATAACCCATCTTCCTGATCAAATGAGGTGTTTGCGCAGCATCTGATACCTAGTAAGTGCTGTGTAAATGCTAGCTATTCTTAATATGCTCATTTTATAGATGAGGAAAGGGAAGCTAGGTGGCAAAGTAGAAAGAATTCTGGGCTTGGAATCAGTAAGATTCATCTGTGTCAGTTCAGACTTGCACCCAGACACTTATGAGCACCAAAGAATGAACACTTTTGAACTGTGGTGCTGGAAAAGACTTTTGAAAGTCCTTTGGCCAGCAAGGAGATCAATTCAGTCAATACTTAAAGAAATTAATACAGGTAATTCACTGAAGGGTCAAATACTGAAGCTGAAGCTTAAATACTCTGGCCATGTAATGAGAAGATGGGATTCATTGGAAAAGCCCCTGATTTGGGAAAGACTGAAGGCAAAAGGAAAAGGGGACATCAGAGGATGAGATGGATAGATACTGACATGGAAACGATGAACATGAGCTTGGACAGACTTTGAGAGATAGCCTGGCATTCTGTGGTCCATGGGGTCACAAAGAATCAGACAAGACTGGATAACAATACATGAGGAAACAGAAACTGTGATATATTACCAGTTCAGCACTAGATCCATTTTACAGATGATAAAACTGAGGCTTAGAAAGATAAAGGGATTTGCTCAAAGTTATACAATCAACTCAAATGTGAGTTGGGATTGAACCCAGGTTTTCTGACATCAGAACTGGTGTTCTTTCCACTACACTGAGTGATACCAGGAGTCATTCCTTGAATTCAGGGCACTCTGTTGAGGAATGGGCTGAAAAGGAGTATAAACATAATCCCTTCCTTTAAGGAAGCTGCGCTGTGTTGCAATAAAAGCTTTGGGAATTGGAGTCAGAAAAAAAGTAGGTTCTACCCCATATTAGCTATGTCATCCTATCTAAGCCTCAGTTTTCTTATCTGTAAAATGGACATGATAATAATACCAGTTCTTATCTAAGTCATTTCTTCTCTCATCTACCAATTTTAAAGTTTTATTATGAGTCTCAGGTAAAATAATGTGGGCAAAACACTTTGTAACCATATATACATGGGCATATGTCACTTTTTATTAGTAAGTAGCTCATAGTCAGGTCGCCTAGGTGTTTCAAGATTAATGAGGACTTAGGATATGTGGTTGCTCCAGCAGTTTTCCACTTAAACAGCATTGCCAAGGTCTAGAGCAATGGGCTCAGCCTTGAAGCCTGCAGTGTGGATGGTCTACATTGTACATAATCACTGGAGGAGGCAGGTTTGGGAGAGAGTTTTGTTTTGATTTATGTGTGGTTAGGGAATCCAATCACGTTTTGATTTGCTTTTCAATTAGAAATACCACATTTGAAATCTCATGGAGAGAAGCCATTTCTTCTCTTAAAAAACTGAGGGCAGGGGGCGGGGAGGGCAGGACACACGGACCCCATCTCAGGTGGGACTTTAAATCTTACATTTGGCAGCTTGAAAAGCAGACACAGGGGAGCTGGAGAGTAAGGATTTAGTCTGTGGGAGGCTTCTCCTGCCTCTTTAAGGAATAGAAATTAAACCTAATTAGCATAGACTGGCTACAATTAGCATATAAGTCCCAGTTCTGGGATTTGGAGAAAGGAAAAGGACCAAGCTGAAACTTAATGGGGTTTTGTTAGACAAAATTAGCTTCCACAGAACAGCCATAAAAATATCTAAATTATGAGAAACTCTTTCCATTTACCATTAACATAGCAGGACACGCTAATATTTAGTGGCGTCATGTCTTGAAAATTAACTGCAGCATAGGAAAGCCCAGGGGATATAAACGTGAACAATCAGCACATGTCCATTCTCTTCTGAGTTATCCAACAGCTCTTCACTAAATGCTTTACAATAGCTTAGGTCCTGTTCTATCACATATTGCCCCAACTGACTTTGGGGAATGATTACAGAAAGCTAAAAAAACATCTGGGTGAGTCATAGCTGAAAGATTGATGTTTTTCAGAAGAGTTTGGTTTATCTAAGTGATACCCAACTTTGAGCTCCTGGTCAATATCCAAGGCTACCTCCATCTTGTTGTGCTTCAGAGGCAAGCCTAGTGGATTTGGAGGTAGAGGACCTGGTTTCAATTTTTTGCTTCTGCTATTTACTATTTGTGTAACCTCACCTGTAAAAAGAGACAAGGGTGGTCTAAATGAACTACTGGTTCCAAATCTGACCCTCTCAGTTTGTCTTTTCTTTCAATCAGTAATCAGAACTCTTACTGAAAACTCATTCTTACAGAAAACATCTTCCATTCTGCCTTTAGTTGTATGGAGCTTATATGTAAAATAAGCTTAACCTAACCCTAATTTTAAGGGTATCTAGGTGGTAAAGTGGATAGAGTGCTGGACCTGGAATCAAGAAGATTCATCTTCCTGAGTTCAAACCTGGTTGGGAGCATTTTCTAGCTGTGTAACTCTAGGCAAGTCACTTAACCCTGTTGATCTCAGTTTCCTCATCTGTAAAATGAACTGAAGAAGGAAATCGCAAACCACTTCAGTATCTTTTCTGAGAAAACCCCAAATGGAGTCACAAAGAATTGGACACAACTGAACAACCACCCTACTTTTCTATCTAGTAAATCCTACTTCTGCTGAATGAAGGGTCATAATCTGGCCTTAGATGGTGTCATTCCAGCCTCTTCCCAAACACATTCTCTCTGTCCCACTTGATATGTCTATTGTCTGTTCCCCAAACATGCTATGCTCATTCTTCTGCTTTTCTATTAATGCTCTCTGCACTCCTCTTCTCCCAATCAAATCTTGCCCATTCTTTAAGGTTCACTTCAAGACTTAACCTGTCTCAGTAAACCTTCCTTAACTACTCTAGAACACATCACCCTCTTCTTCCTCAACTCTTCAAATCGATTCTTGACTCTTTACGGTTTAATCTCTATAGCATTGTGCAGTAAAGGGTGTAGGGTAGCTAGATGACACAGTGGCAAGAGTGCTGGGCCTAGATGCAGAAAGATCTGTCTTCCTGAGTTCAAATCTTGCTTCAGATTCTTACTTACTAGCTGTGTGACCCTGGGCAAGTCATTTAACCCTGTTTGCTTCAGTTTCCTCATCTGAAAAATGAACTGAAGAAGGAAATACCAAACCACTCCAGTATCTTTGCCAAGAAAACCCCAGATAGGATCACAGGGAGTGAGACACAAGTGAAAATGACTGAGCAAAAGTAAAGGGTTTGGATGTGGAGTTGGCTAGAGAGTTCCAGTTTTGAAACCCAACATTTCTCCTTTCTAGCTATATAGTCTTGGATGTCATCTAATCCTTCTGAGCCCTAGTGTCCTCATTGGTAAAATGGGGCTAGTAATATTTGCATCAGCCACCTCCAAGGGTCTTTGTGGGCATGACATAGGATAATGGACTTAAAGAGCTATATAGTTGAAAGCTATCTTTATCTGTACTGCTCTCTGTCTTCAGGTTGTAAGTCTTATCCACCAAAACAGTTCAGAAATTGCTCAAGGGCAGGATCCAGATCTTATACCTTTTTTCCCCCTTGTCCCTCCACTGTTATGGACACTTGGTAAATTTTTATTGACTGACTTTGAGAGGTATCATTAATTCATAAAACCCATAGCATAAAATTAGTTTTAATTTAAAAAAATCATTGTATCCCACATGGCACTTTTAAAAGTAGGTTAAGGGAGTTGTTACAGAATCGAGCATAAAACAATTCTCAGAATCACAGCTGAGGAAAGATCAGTAATCACAACAGTAGAGAAATCATCCCTCTGGCCTCTGATGTGGAGCGAACTGCACTGATTACCTTGGACAGGGCTCCTATCTCAAATTCATACAGTTCATAGCAACTATGAAAATTGGGGTAAACTTTCACCTAAAACAACTGAATTCTGGCCCTCCTAGAGTTAGTGGATGGATCCTTTTGCAGACAAGCTCTCAAGTGAGGGACTCCACAGTCAACCCCTTATGGTTAACACTAGAAGTCAGAATCTATAAGCTTTGCCTTTCATTTCAAAAGCTATTGGTAACTCTGGGATGGTGGCTTTAGTACAGTCCATGGGTGCCCTGGTGCTTCATGATAGATAGAATCTTGGATCTTGGAGAAGACAAGGATTGATGGGGAGTCAAGGTAGTTGCCTTCAAGTATTTGAAGGGCCTTCAGTAAGGGCAGCTAGGTGACACAGTAGAGAGAAGGCCAGATCTGAGGTCAGGAAGACTCATCTACCTTCATTCAAAATTTGGTCTTAGACATTTACTAGCTGTGTGACCTGAACAAGTTACTTAACCCTGTCTGCCTTAGTTTCCTTATCTGTGAAATGAGCTGGAGAAGGAAATGACAAACCACTCCAGTATTTTTGCCAAGAAAATCCCAAATGGGGTGGTGAAAAGTTGGACACAACTGAAAAATTACTCGACAACAACATGTTGTGTTGTTCGGTCCTCTAGGTCAGAGCCAGGAGCCACAGGTGCAAGTTCCAGAGAGAGGGATTTAAGCGTCACGTGAAGAAAAGCTAACAAGTAAAGCTCTGTCAAAGTGACCTATGTCATTTTGAAAGTCAGAGCCAAGACTAGATGGGACAATCCTGGATTGGTCTGCCCAGGGCTGCCTTGTTCAGGCTTGAATGGTACCTTCCAACTCTTTCCTATGGCACTGGATAATGCATTTTCATGTTGACTTCTTGAATCAAATAAGATACACTCTTAGAGCTACCCCCAGAAACCAGGTAAGTGTCATCTCTGATTCCCTTTTCTTCACATTTGAATATGTAGCCAAGACATATTTAGCACATGTTTTTGCTTACTCCTCATCCTGTACTTTTATTTCTTGGAATGCAAAAGCAGTGATCTCTCAGAAAGATAATGCTTGGCTTCCAAGCCTTCATGTTAGAGAAAATGATAGATTGTTTCTAGATGTTTTCTACTGCTTCTGACCACTAAGGATCATAGATCAGAGGACCATAGCACCATAGGGTTAAGAACTAGAAGGGATCAAACTGTTTTCCATTCAGAGATATTTTTGATGATGTGAGAAGCTATCGCATCACAAACAGGGCTAGAAAGGTGAACTCATCGATCATTAAACTGATTTATCAATAAGCAATTATGAAGTGCCTACTATGTGGCAGATACTGCTATGTACTGAGGATACAGAGATGAGAAGGAGAAAGTTTTTGCCCTCAAAGATCTGACGTTCTATTGGGGGAGACAATGTACACAGATAAACATACTAAAAATTTATTCAAAATAAATACAAGGTCATTTGAGGGAGGCACTAGCAACTGAAAGAGTTAAAAATGTTTATGTATATGTGTGTCCATTTAGACATTTTTCAATTGTGCCTTACTGTGACACCACTTGGGGTTTTCTTGGCAAAGATATCTTCAGTTCATTTTACAGATGAGAAAACTGTGGCAAGCAGGTCACACAGCTAGTAATCTGAAGCCAGATTTGAACTCAGGAAAATGAGTTTTCCTGACTCTGGGCCTGGCACTCTATCCACTACACCACCTAGATGCTCTATGGTTTAGTGTTCTGTTTTCTATGTGTTTTTGATACTACTGCTCTAGACCAGATCTCCAGAGATCATGTGGGACTGAATCCACTCAGCTTTGCCAGTCAATCTTACAATCAGTTGTCAAATCCTATTTTTTTCTATCTTTATAACATCTCTCAGATCTACACCTTTCTTTCTTCTAACACAGCAACCATCTTGGTCCTGGACCTTATTGCCTTATAATGAGATTATTGCAATAGCCTATTGGTTAGCCTGCTTACCCCAAGGTGCACCCCATTATAGTCCATGCTCCACTCAGTTATCAAAGTGATCTTTCTAAAGTACAGGACTGACCACACACACACACACACACACACACACAGGCACACACACAGGCACACACACAGACATGCACACAAATAGACACATACACACACACGCAAACACACACACGCACACACACAGGCACATACAGACACACACAGAGACAAACACACAGACACACACACAAATAGACACATACATACACACACAAACACACACACGCACACACACAGGCACATACAGACACACAGAGACAAACACACAGACACACACAGGCACACACACAGACACGCACACAAATAGACACATACACACACACACGCAAACACACACACGCACACACACAGGCACATACAGACACACACACACAGAGACAAACACACAGACACACATACACACATGCAAACACACACACGCACACACACAGGCACATACAGACACACACAGAGACAAACACACAGACACACACAGGCACACACACAGACACGCACACAAATAGACACATACACACACACACAAACACACACACGCACACACACAGGCACATACAGACACACACAGAGACAAACACACAGATACACAGGCACACACACAGACAGACACACAAATAGACACATACACACACGCAAACACACACACGCACACACAGGCACATACAGACACACACAGAGACAAACACACAGACACACACAGGCACACACACAAACACACACACAAATAGACACATACACACACACGCAAACACACACACACGCACACACACAGGCACATACAGACACACACAGAGACAAACACACAGACACACACAGGCACACACACAGACACATACACACACACACAAACACACACATCATTCAGTCCATTGGCTCTCTATTGTCATGAAGACCATGTTTGACTTTTCATAATCTTGCCCCTTCCTAATTTCACAGTCTTCTTACATCTTTCTTTCCTCCACATGCTCTGGGATTCCTTGACACTAGCCTCCTTGCATTTCCCCACACGTTGGTTGTCCCCTATTCCTGGCTCTCTCTCCTTCCTTGTCTCTGCCTCCTGGCTTCTCTGGCTTTCTTTCAAGCCTCAGAAAAAAGTCTACTGAAAGAAGCCTTTCCCATTCCTCCTTAAATGCTCTCCCTCTGAGATTATCTCCAATTTACCCTAAAAATATCCTACGTAATTTGCATGTTGTTTCTCTCTTTAGACTAAATTCCTTGAGAAAAGGGACTGTTTTTTGCCTTACTTTGTGTCTCTGGGACTTAGAGCAGTACCTGGTCATAATAGGGGCATATAAATGCTTGTTGACTTGACTTCAACTCCTGTCCTGGAGTCTAAACCCTCCTAATTGGTCAATGCATCAGCGTAAACTCACATGTTTCATTCTATCTAGCCATCCCCAACCACAACCCTCCTCATCTTCTCCATGCTTTCCCTGCCATTGCATATGCCGCCCACTTCCCTTCCATCTCTGTCTCTAAGAACCATAATCAAATCAATATTACCATTGCTTTTTGAAAGATCTTCCTCATTGGCTACTTTTTTTTATTTTATTTTACTGTTTAAATTTTATCCGAAGCTGTGATTGCATCTGCATGGGGGAAATCCTGATGCAGAAACTGCCCCCTTTCCCATGTTGAAATTCTTTCCATTGATATGTCAGCAACTTATGTGGTACTTAAAGAATAAGGATGAATCACCAATCCATTTTTAATAATAATTGTAGAAGCAAAGGAGACTATGGTCCTGGGAACGTGAGGTCAAAAAGGAGAGAGAAACCAGGGGATGGAGATTAAAGAGACTCCCAGATCCCAGAAGCCAGAAGTCACTTCTGATGAGACCTTTACCAGGGAAGGGAGCTGACATTGGGTACTGTTGCCACAGGAAGAACTGGGCCATTTGGTAGCTTCACATTTCAAACTAATTATTTTTACTAAGTAGGTGCTAAATTTAGTAGTTTCTGTCTTCTGAAGAAGTACAAGTATTGTCGGTGCCCTTCTGAATTCTCATGAACTAAGGCAAAGCCCAAATCACCCCACCCTAGTTAGAGCTTTGTTACTATAACTTTCTGTCATATGTGTATATGTCATATATAAAATGTGAGCTCCCTGAGGGTAAGGAACTGTGTTGTTTTTTTTTTTTAATTTCTGTAACCCTATAGCCTAGCACAATGCCTTGAACACAGTAGGTGTATAATAAATATAGAACTGGATTGAGTGTTCCACAGGTATTTTTGGTGTATAGCTTCATCTGTGGGAAGAGAAAACAGCTGCACCAATATCAGTTTTTAGACTTGGGGATAAGAATTTTGTCACCTTTTGTGTCCCTGTCATTTAGTATGTTCGTAGCGTGTGGTTAGGGTGCGTGAGTCTGAATCATTGGCTGTGTGCAGTCTTGATGAGAGTCCAATTTACATATTCTCAATTTAATCTAAAGTAGGTACTAATTGATTACTGCTGAATGTCGGCACGCTCTGATTATCTGTTCAAGATGCTGCAGAGGAAAGAAAAAAGAGAGAAATTCCGTTTGTCGGTAGGAGTTTATATTATGGAAGCAAAGGAAAGATTATATATTTCTATGACTCCCCCCTCCACCTCATTGCAACCCAAAACCTGGTGAATTTATCTCACAGACCAACAGTAAAATTAACAAACCAATATATGTTGGAGCTAAGAGAAAGACTAGTTACCTGTTTCAGGTTGAGCCTCATAGGGTGACTGGGGTCACCAAAGACCCAGACTCTAATCTTTAGCTTTTGCATGTTCAAAAATCCCAATTTCATCAGTTTTCACAAGGGTGATTAGACTCTGGGAAGTTGATTCATGTTAACAGACTCCCGTGAGACTTGATTTTTGCACCTGAAACACGTCGGGCAGTATAACTGGTGGCAACCATTTACTGAGGGCATTCCTCCTGTCGGTTAAGTGTATTCAGAATATCCAAGTACAGATCAGAAATTTGCTTGGTTAACCCAGAATTAGAACAAAGGGAGGTGGATATTCTTAGGGGATATTTCCATCAAGTCTAGTAGTGAGATGAACTGTCCTTCTGTACTCTAGGGATATTCCTGTCTAGATAACCTGTAGAAGTCATTAAAATCAGGGCATCCTTTCCCCTGGGACAATGCTGGAGATAGTAGGGGTTTTTTTACCCCTTCACTCATTTTTTAAAACTTTATACAAACCAAAAGCTTCCCATTTTTGTCATTATTTTACAGTATTAGCTAAGAAATACTTCAATTAATTTGATCATCTAGTATCAAGTCTCCACGAGACTTGATTTCTGGATGAGATTGTGAGAAATCTCCCAGCCCTTTAATAAGCATCTCAGTGCCATTAGTTCACAACCTATCTAGGTCCCTGCTGCAGATGGCTAATCTAATCCATTTTATGCAGATTCTCATTAGTTTTTTTTTCTGATGATGGCTTTTTGTGACCTTGTCCTTTAATTCTGGGGGTGTTCCCAGTTTGAAGCTTGTAAAACTCATGCACTAACTAATCCATGTAGCCTGATAGGTTCTTTTTAGAAGCCAAAGCAATTTAGTTCTATAAAATGATTCCACTAGCATTTGCTTTTCTATGTATGTGTAGATAGTTCTCTGTTGCTGAAGGGTCCATTAGTAGCGAATGCACAACTCCTTTCCCATCTCCTCTTTCACAACACACACACACACACACACACACACACACACTCATATGCAACTATGAAAGGTGTTTAATCAAAGAAAGTAAGAACATAAGAATACAGTTGAAACCCTTCCTTTCATGCAAGACATAGAGTGCAGGAGGCCGTCAAACATTAAAGCAGGAGAGAAACACAAACACACAGGAATGGAAAGGGTGAGAAAAAGCAGTCGAAGTCACTAGCTGAAAAGAATCCTACTTAGATTCTATAGAGCATCAACAGCTGAGGCTCAGGGTTGGTGCTCTGATCTGATTATTTTCTTGCCCATCCATCAGGCAAATTGTTATGGTGAAAGGTGCTGAGACCTAGAGAGGAATGTTTAAAGGATCAGAAGAACTAATGACCTCCACATGTACGACATTGGATATCTTTTCCTCTTCTTGTTCGCTTGTCTAGTTTTCTTATTGTGATAGGTGGACAGGGCTAGGTTCAAACAATGCATTTAAGTTTCTCACATTGCCATAATTGAATAAATTTTATCACATGACAGAAATTGAACTAGACCCATAATTGAATAGGAAAGGAACTGAGTTAGATGCAGAATTGAATCACAAGATGGAGTCCATGTAGCTCATTCGTTTCTCACAATTCCCACCCTCTTCAATTTGATCCCTTTTGGAGTCAGCATCTCAAGAGCACTAGATATTTTGTAGGAAAGTATGGATCTCAGGCCTTAGATGTCTCACCTAAATAATTAGAGACAACTAGGATATTGGCTTCATTTGGTCAGATTAGAAAAGGAAGTTGCCTCTTATAAAGGTTGGTCTCAAACTAATTTTGCCTCTTTTTTCTAAATCAGTAGCACTGACACACTCCCTCTTTTTATTTTATTTATTCAAGTCCAAGAAACTCTGGACACCAGCCCTATCTTTCTGCTCACAGTCACTCAAATCAGATCTTTGCTTCAGTCCAACTATAAATCCCTTCTCACACCTCCTTATTCTCCAGTATTACATACTGCTATTTTGTATGCTCTGAAACAGGAAGCGTGTCTGCCCACAGAGTAAGTTTGCTTGACATGAATTATGGGTATAGAGATTGGTGAGAAGAGAATCATAGTTAGTGGAAACTCATTCAATCTGAAAAATGGGATTTTTCTTGTATCACCATTTTGAGTCTTCTTCATTTGTGGACTTGAGTGGATACCCTCTGGTAGCTCACTCAAGTCTGGAAGTTCTGTTCCTTTGGTTAGGAAGCAAATACAAGAAATAAAAGTATTCTGTTATTCAAGTGGATGACATTATTATAGAATAGCCACTGCTACAGACATGTGGAAATTCTCCACATGTTCTATTGTCATTTTCACTGGGTGAATTAAAATATTTGAAATGTCCACCTATATTCGAACCTAACCTCAACTTGTCTGTTCCACTTAGCACTGTTTGTATTCTCTAATTTTTTCATAAGTTCATAGTATCACAGACAGCTAATTGGTAGAAAGATCATCAAGGATCCAATCCACTTTAGCATTTTACAGACGAAGAAACGGAGGCCCTGAAGGCAAGAGTAACTGTCTCTTGTCTTTGTTATATATACATTATATGTCCTACATATACATTATACAACATATTATGTTATAACACATATTATGTGTTATATATACATTATACAACACATTGTATGTGTTACATATACATATATGTGATATGTGTATAGCTATACATGCACATGTCCGTATATAAGTCCTATTTTGTCATCAATTAGAAGACAAAGACTGCATTTTGCTTTCCTTGTATTACAGCCTTTCACCTTCTTTCTTCCAGTCTGCCCCCAATATCTGACTTTGACCACAGTGGATGTTTAGTAGATGGTACTAACAGTATAGAAGGAAGGACCCAAGTTGAAATTGTCCTGCTTGACAGCTCCCCTCCCCGACTCCATTAACATTTGCTGTGTCTGACAGTAATTTTGAAATGATTACATTTAAACAAAGATTGGTTGTGGGGGGACTTAGCCTCTAAGTAATTTATTTCATAAGAGAGGTATTTCCCACATGGTTTTAAGTGGTTTTGCTCCATGATGAGACTCCAAGGTAAGAGTAACTTGAATAGTTAAAAACATTTCACAATAGATAGGTGGTCAAAGCACATGAATAGTTTTCAAAAGAAGAAATGACCGTGTTTTTAAAATGTTCTAATACACAAATAAGAGAAATGTGAATTAGAATGATTGTAAGATAGCACCTCAGATCTATTAAATTGTTTAAGAAGGTAAAAAACAGAAACAGTCAGCATCAGAAGGGTTGTAAAAAGATAGACACACTGATCAACCAAGCACCAAGCATTTATTGAGCATCTACTACATGCTAGGCATTGTACTAGTAATACAAGTACAAAGAATTAATCCCCACTCCCATGAAACTTGTGTTATTGTGATGGAGGAGAATAAGTATATATGTAAGATATATATATATATATATATATATATAAGCAAATTATATATGAAATGAATAAAAACAAATGTGTGTGTGTGTGCAAAGTTATTGCTGTGGTTGTGTTCATCCTTTGTTTTCAAAGAAGACCATGCCATCAGAGAAATGATGACATGACTTGCACTTGACTTTGTTGTGAGTGAGGGAGGGCTGTGCAGGTCACCAGCCTCACTTCTCCTCCTGAGCCATCTGGATCCAGTGACCAGATATTCATCAGGATGACTGGGGATGGCTCAGGATGAAATGGGAGATCTTGGCCTTTTGGGCTAAGGCCTTTTCAAGTATTCACTTAGAGTGAGGTAATGCCCATTCAGTGAATAGGCCTCCTTAAGTTGTCAGGGAATGGCCCCTTTAATAAGAAAAAAAAAATAATTAAATCAAACTGGGAGGGAAAGAGAAATAGTTACTATTGCATGCTAAGTAGATTGGTAAAGAAGGGCTCTAAGATCAGAAAGGCTTTGATCAGTCATTCAGTAAACATTGATTAAGCACCTACTGTGTGACTACTGTGTAATACCACCACTATACTAAGTGCTGCTTTCGGCTAGAAGATGGTGCTTGAGGTGCATCTTGGAAAAGGGAGGGACCCTCCGAGGTAGAGGCCAGGATAGAGGCAACGGAAAAGCACAGAGATAGGAAACAGAACTTTGGAGTTGGGTCCCTACAAGAGAGCTGTTTCTTTGGGTCCTAGAGATCTGTACTTGGAATGCTATAACTCACAAGTCCCTACCCATGTCCTTCCACTAAAATCATGCTGGTGGACACAATTATCTCTTGGCAAAAGACATTTACTAAGATATTCTAGTAAGAACATTTGCTACAAAATATTCTTCCCATAAGCCTGAGGTCAGGAACGTGCTGGTGCCAGCTTGAACCAGTTGTCTAGAGAGTTGATAGTTAAATTTTCAGTGTGAGCATATACATCTTAGAAATTGGCAAACACTACAAATCAGAGCTAGATTTATTGTTTTCTTGACTGTCTAGACTTAAGAAAGTGATGGAATAAATGTGAATAATGAAAATTAAATCTGAAAATATGTTTTGCTTTTCCAGAAAGCCAGGTTGTTAAATATTTACTACAGTATCCTGCCTGAGGCACATCCTCCCACAATACATTGGAACAGTAGACACAAATATGGTGGTCAAATAAACTTGTGCAAAAGCAACTCACAACTGCTGTAGAGTCTAGAAGTTCTTTGTCCCGTCCTTCATGACACAAGGTTCCAGAGTCTGCTACTTGTTCTAGCTCACCCAACTCTCAATTGCCAGGTAGCCCAACTCCTTGGATAAAACCATTTCCTCCCTCAGGTGGAATAATATTTCTGCATCCATATCTGTCTACAATCTATATCTCTCTCCCTGCTAGAGGTAGTATCACTTCTTGGTTGAATAACTGCAAAGCTAATTGGGGGGAAGGGGTGGAGTGGAATAGAGAGAAATTACCCTCTTTCCCTCTCCCAGGAATCTCCATCAGAATCAGCTCCTTGCTTTCATTATCTCCCACTTTTTTGGGCTATAATTCAGGAAACTTTATTCCAGACAGCTCTAATAAACATCAAGCTACTTGCTAAAAATTATGACTTCCAAACTATCTTTCAATCAAACTGGCCTGAAAGGTAGTTAATGCTTCTTATCAAGATTAAAAGTGTTTCCTCAAATGATGATTTTAGATTTTCTTAAATGTACAAACTCACAAGATAAATAGAAACTCCATATTTGTATTTTATACAGTAGCCGGTGTGCAAATTGTCAACTCTTATGCATGGCTTGCTAAAATGTTGACAAAATGGAAGATTTCACCTTTATTAAATATTGCTACTTCAGTTGAGCATTCAGGACATTTTACTGGGTGATCTACTTCTTCACTCACTGCTTGAATTGTGGAATTTTCACTGTCAGACTTCATTTTCTTATGACCCTGCCTTTTCTTCTGATTCATTGAGTTTTTATATCTTAGAACTTCCTCTCTGTTGACAAAGCAATTCATCTCAAACATAGCTCTGTATTGAGTTTTGTAGTATTCATGCTTCTGGCAGTCAAGGCACAGGGCAATTCAAAACAGCATCACTATTTGGAATGGCCTGTTGTTGGTGAGAGAGTCAAACTCCAAAACAATGGTACCCTCTTCTTTGAGCATTCACCAAGGTCTCATCTCTACTATCTTTTTCAGGAACATCTAGTAGCCCATTATTTGTTGGAATTCGACTGCCCCTTTTTCTTCTTGTTCATCTGAGATATCACTGTATCTTCATCCATAGAATCAGAATCAGAATACTTGTCACGATACTTTGACAGAACCATTCCAGTTTTCACAGTTCCTAAAGAAAAACCTGTTTCTAGTGATAACTTATCTTCCATTGTTTTTATGGTGGAATTTAATTCGATTTTCATTTCATTTTCAAATTCAACTTCACCAGATGATTCACTTTCACCAGTAAGGCATTTTCTGATATGTTTCCATTTCTGATCAGGAATGCCATGTGAAAGTTCATCCGGTACATCTTTAGAACTGTTCAAAGCTGGTTTCTCATCTTTGCTGGGCTCAGCAACATACAGTTCATCATCTTCAAAAAACCAGTCCATGAGGAACCTGCACTTAGTACAACTGCCCAGCACAGCTGATCTGAAGTGAATCCATGAAGCCACCAGATTGCAGTTCTACTTTCTAATGGCTGTCAGATCCAGGGCTTAGCTATTTAAAGCCTTCAGAAGCAAGGCTAATTCATTTGCTTAGTCAATCAAGTTGTTCCCTTCAGGACTCAACGGAAGGATGTTCACACCTCATAAAGGGATCAAGACACAGACCCAATCCTACAGTAGTCTAGCAATTTATTAAAACCTCATGATTATATTCCGAGCCTTCTTGGTACTTTATCAACCCAGGTGAGTGGGGAGCAGGATAGGAGAAGGAGAACATCTTTTTACATAAACAATAAAGTAATTAAACCAACCAAATCAAAGCTGCCATATTTTGGCTAAAGTAGTTACACCAGGGACAGCTATTTTTATTTTCCCTACATAAGATTAAAAAAGTATTCTACTTAGCTGATTCCTTTTTTTCCCTCTTTAAATAATTTTATTATCTTTTTGTTTTTATATCACCTATATTTTCCAATGTATCTCTCTCCTTGGCTCCTCCAAGGGAGCAAAACATTAAAATAAGTTTTAAAAAAGGAAAAAAAGGAAAATAATTTTCTTTTTTTAATGAAGGAAAAGGCTTTTATTAAGATTTTTTGTTTTTATTCATTTAAATCATATCTAACTCTACATGACCTCATTTGGTGTTTTCTTGGTAAAGGTACTGGAGTGATTTACTATTTCCTTCATAAGCTCATTTTATAGATGAGGAAGCTGAGGCAAATAGGGTTAAGTGATTTGCCCAGAAGTCACACAGCTAGTAAGTGTCTGAGACCAGATATGTACTCAAGTCTTTGTGATTCCAGATCCTGTTCTCTAGTCACTGTACCACTTTAACTGCCCTTAGTAAATTCTTACTGTATGTCAAACACTGTATTAAGTGTTCAGGATACAAATAGAAATACTGTGAAAGTGGGAGCTCACCTTCTAATTGGAAGAAACAACACCTAAAAGAAAGTTCATCTGAAGAGAACTCCTTATTGATTTCTTTTAAAAATATATACTTTGTCTTTTAATTCTTTTTCTCAATTACATGTAAAACCATTTTAACATTTTTTTTTTTAATTCTGAGTTCTAAATTCTCTCTTTTCTTGCTCTCTCTCACCACTCCTTGAGAAGGCGAGCAATTTCATAAAGATTATACATGTAAAACATATTTCCATATTTCAAGTTACAACAGAACCCCCCCAAAACAAGAAAAATAAAGTGATATATATATATGTATAATACATATGTATGTATGCACACACTTACATGCTTCAATCTGTATTCAGACTTCATCAACGCTTTCTTTGGAGGTTAGTAGCATTTTTCATCATAGGTCTTTTAGAATTGTCTTGGGTCATTATATTACTGAGAATAGCTGAGTCATTCACATTTGATGATTGTATATTTCTGTTGTTATGTACAATGTTCTCCTGGTTCTGTTCGCTTCATTTTACCTTAGTTCATAAGTAGTTCCAGGTTTCTATGAAATCATCCTGCTTGTCATTTCTCATGCCACTAAAGTATTCCATCACAATCATATATCACAACTTGTTCAACTATTCCCCAGTTGATAGGCATCCCCTTGCTTTTCAATTCTTTGCTACCATAAAGAGACCTGCTATAAATATGTTTGTAAATATAGGTTCTTTTCATTTTCCTTTGATCTTTTTGAGATACAGACCTAGTAGTGGTATTGCTGGGTCAAAGGGCATGTATTATTTTACAGCACTTTTTAGCATAGTTCCAAAGTGCTCTCCAGAATGATTGGATCAGTCCACAACTCCACCAACAATGCATTAGTGTCTAATTTTTCCATATCCTCTCCAATATTTGTCATTTTCCATTCTTGTCATATTAACTAATGTGATAGGTATGAAGTGGCATCTCAGAGTTGTTTAATTTGCATTTATCTAATCAATAGTGACTTAGATGATTTTTATATAGATAGCTTTAATTTCTTCTTAAAAGTACCTATTCATATGCTTTGGGACTTTTATCAGAGAAATTGATTTTCATCTTGTGATTTTGTTTTCTTGTTTCTTGAAGTCTCATGGATTCACTAGCTTCCACTTGCCCAAATGAGATTTTTAAGGAATTATTTTCTCTAGTGAACTTTTGTAGATCTTTCCCCATTGGGCCAATTCTTCTTTTTAACATGTTACTTTTTTCAGTATTTTTTTTTTGTGCCTCTCTTCAAGCTGTTGATTCTCTTTCCATAATTTTCTTGCATTGCTCTCATTTCTTTCCCCATTTTTTCCTCTAATTTTCTTATTTGACTTTTGAAATTTTTTGATTTCTTCCAGAAATTCTTTTTGGGATTATATACAATTCACATTTTTCTTTCAGCCTGTGCATGTAGCTATTGTGACTTTGTTATTTTCTTCCGAGCTTGTCTTGATCTTCCTTGTCATCATATTAACTCTCTATGGTCAGATTTTTGTTGTTTGGTCATCTTTTCAGCCTATTTCTTGACTTTTAACTTTATGTTAAAGTTGGGCTCTTCTCTCAGAGTGGAGAGGACATTGTCTCAAGCTTCTCATTTTTCATGCTGTTATTTTTGGATCTAATTCTAGGAGACTATAAGCTTTCTCTTCTTCCAAAGTGGTATGATCTAAGGAGAGGTGTGATCACTGCTCTTTTGACCCATGTTCTGGACTGTGAGCAATCACATTCTTCTCCATCCTAAAACTGTGACCAGGGTTTCCACTCCTTTTAATTCAAACTGGATTTCAGTGTGTGACCCTGAGCAAGTCACTTAACTCCTTTCTGCTTCAGTTTCTTTAACTATAAAATAGAGATGATAATAATAGCATTTATTCCTCAGGGTTGTTGTGAGAATTACATGCAATAATATTTATAAACCTCTTCACACATGGTAGGTGCTTGATAAATTCTTGTTTTCTTCTTTCCCTCCTTCTCTTTTTCCTTTCCTCCTCTTTCCTCCCTTTCTTTCCTTCTCTCTTTCTTTTCTTCCTTTCTTCCCTCTTTCCTTCCCTCCTTTCTTTTTCTTCTTTCATTCCTTTCTTCCTTCCTTCTTTTCTTTTTCTTCTTTCCTTCTTCCCTTCCCTCCTCCCACCCTTCCTTCCTTATCTCTTTTCTTCCCTCTTCCCTTTCCTTCCTTCCTTCCATAACAGTAAGCACCCCAACATACACAGGGGAACCTGCTACCACAGGTTCTTTGATCTGCTTTTCTAAAAGGAAAGGCAATCTTCGAGGGGTTAACAATCACTTTAATAAAGCATAGGTATCACTCCTTTAACCAAGCACATATATCATTCACCTAGTTAAGGGGAGTCAGTTCCCTGAACTTCAAAGAAAATATAGAGAAACCAAAAATCAATAGACATGGTTTCCTCTGCCTGAATTCAACAGACAGGTCCAATTGTCTGACCATAATTACCAGAGAGAGAAGCACCAACATCTGGGTTTTCAAAGCTGGAGGGGGCTCCTTTAGAGACTTCCCAGAGTCCTCATCAGGCCAAACAAACACTTCCAATCAGTAAGTCCCAAAGTAAAACCTCATCTCTGAGTATTTATACCTTTTATAGAGCCAGAGGTCATCACAACCCTTGAAAATCAGTGTCTCATTAACAAAAGGCGTGAACCTTACCACAAATCTTTCCTAATCAAACTCCTTAATGGGCAGGCCCATTAATGGGTGGAGAAGATCTTTAATCACATTAAAATAATTAACAATACAAATATGTATACACTACTTGTAGTTAAAGAAATTCTTGTTTCTGTACTTTACTCCTAGTAAAGACTCTTGATTGATAAAGGAAAGATTTAATCAGAGGTACTTGATTATACTAAAACAAAAACAGCAAAAGATCCTACTTTGCTTTCCATCACACCTTCCTATAATACTTAATGTGATTCCTTGCTCATAATAATTACTCAGTGAGCATAGGCGAGCTTGCCTAACACCATTAGTTTGTTCCATAAAAGCATGACTTTAAGTGAACCTAATTCTAAATAAATAATGTCTAAGATGGAAAAAATATATTTCTGGAGAGTCCAAATTCAGAATATGAAAACTAATTGCTGGTCTTTACAGAGAAATGAAGGTACATTAGAGAATCATGGGAAGGGAGATAGGCTGAATTGGACCAGACCAGGCTTATTAGACACCTAATAGACCAGAGCAATGGAGAGATGATGCACTAAGTTATCAAAGATTTATAGTGCAATGCCAGTGCAACGATGATGAGGAACAGATAAAGGAAGGTATGAGACTGGCTCAAGGACAAGAAGCAAAGAATCCAGGAGAATGAGGAAAAGGCTAATTCTTTTTTTTTATGTTATTGTCATGACTCACTGAGCATATAATTTTAGTTCAATCAATTAATCAAGAAGAACTTATTAATCACCTATTATATATTAGGCATTGTGCAAGGCACTGGGAATACAAAGTAAAAAATGAAACCACTCCTGCCTTCAAGGGGCTTACTTTCTTTTAGGGGATACACATATAAGTTAACAGAGATCACAACCTTTATCCATTCTTGCCATCTTGTGAGATTTTTGTATGTTTTCCAATAAGTTCAATAGAGGATACTTCTACCCAATATATTGAAGTAATTTTTTTGCTTATTATTTACATTATGATCATACATTCCAGTAAAGCAATATAACTTTCTTTCATCCTTTATCATCACCATTTGACAAGTCTATCTTCTCCTTCTGTCGTGCATAGAAGATATGAAGGGGAATAGTGGGATTATCTTGGAAAAGTAGACTCCAGTCAGATTTTGAGAGATTTCAAATACTATTTTGAAAAATCTGTCATTAATTGTAGAAGCAATAGGGAGCCACTGGAGATTCTAGAACAGGGAAATGACAGAGACTTTAGGAATGTGATTTGTAACTGTGTGAAGGATGAATTAGGAAAAATAGAGTCTTGAAGCAGGAAGCTCAATGAAGAGGTTGTTGTAGTAGTATAAGTAAGAGTTGTTGAGGAATGGAAATAGCGAAGTGGCCTAGTGGGTAGAAAGAAAAGGATGGAAGCAAGAGATCATGTGGAAAGAGAATTGATAATACTTGACAACTGACTGGATACAGAAAGAGAATGAAAATGAAGAATGATGAATTATTCCGAGCTTACAATTTTGGGTAACAAGAGAGACAATAGAAATAAGGAACAGGGGTAGGTTTGGGGAGAAAATAATTAGTTCTGAGTGTGTTGAGTCTGAGACACAGGCAGAAAATCCCATTTAAAAAATACCCAATAGGTAGCTGCTGATATGTGACTGGAGCTCAGGAGAATGACAGGGGCTAGATCTGGAAGTCATCAGAGTAAAAATGATCATGGTACTCATAGGAGATTAAGAAGTGACCAAATGAAAGAGAGGGGAGCAGGGGTGGGAGGGAAAGAACCCAGGATAAAACACAATGATACAGCCATAAATAAGGTGTGGTATATAGGTGATAGTCTGCAAAAGGGGACTGAAAAGAAATAGGTAGGTTAACATTCAAGACATATCAGTCAGGAAAATCCAGAGAGAAGTAAGGTCAATAAGGATGAGGACCAAGTGAAAGCATAGGACTTAGCAGTTAAGGAATCAGCCATAATTTTAGAACAGTTATTTCAATTAAGTCATGAGTTCCAAGGGCAAACTATAGACACTTGAGAAGTGAGAGGAGATGAAGTGAAGGCAACAAATGAAGAAACCCTTTTCAAGAAGTTTAGCTAAAGGAAAGATAGAAAAACAATAACTTGTGGTGACTTTTTTTTAAAGGAGAACAGAGATCTAGGTATGACAGCTCTGGAATGTTTGGGAATTATTTCTTAAGGAAAGACAAATCATTATTCATACATAGATTATTTATCTTCCCTGAAGAATTGAATGATATAGAAATTTTAGACAGATGTAATATGTGGAAAAGGGAAGGATATTGATTAGAACTGAAGCCCAGGAATTTTGAGCAAAATTTTCTTGGTGTACCTTCTTGAAGAGAAAGGAGAAGCAGGTCAAGAAGTAGGGCAACTGATTAGACAGCAACCTTGAATTTATAGACCAAAAAATTATATATATATATATATATATGTGTGTGTGTGTGTGTGTGTGTGTGTGTGTGTGCGTGTGTGTGATCTTTTCCTTTATGATTCAGAAGCAGTTAGGTAGAACAATGGATATTTTCTCCTAGGCTTTGTGTACTTGGACAAAAGTTTTACATGTTGTTTTAGGAGCAATATCCCATTCCTCCACCCCCATGCAAGTTAGGCTCATTCTCCACCCCCCTCCTCCCACTTAAAATACATCAAAGTTACCCTTGAGACTAAATTGTTTCAGTGGCTTAAAGGTTCGGGTTTTGATTTCACTTACTGGTCACCTGAGTACAAAAATTCCCATTACGAACATACACGGGACAACTCAGAGTGGGTAGTTTCCATCTGCTGAATCAACTCAGAGTGTCCTCGATGCATAGACTTGTTGATTATCTTTCTCTTGCTGTGGTTAAGTAATGACCTACAAGTGTCTCATTTCATTTCATTATCATCCAACATAGACTACCAGGGGATTGCACTGAGTCAGTCATAGCCCAGAAAAATCCTGTTAAATAAATTTTGTATCTCTCTTAGAACTTATCACAATACTCTGAAAGAATAAGTATTTAATCATTTTGGGGGGAGATTGAACTAAAGGGAATTCATGAATTGCACCACTAGGGATAAATGAATTGTTTGTATCTAACATCTTTTTGTGATATGGACTGTATCTAGTAGCAAGGCAATGAACACCCATAGTCTATCACTTCTCTGCTGAGGGGATGCAAGAGTGTCTCACCATAGGTTCTCTGAAACCAAGATAACTCATTGTGTTTAATGTGAATTCTAATGTCTTTTAGTGTTTTCATTTATATGTAACCTGGGCCATAAGCCTAGGCATTTGCTTAAAACTTTCCTCATTGGCAGAGCACATGATTACTCCAAACTCCATGCCTCCAAAAGGGGAAGAGCTGGTTAAAACTTGAGAGAGGAGTGTTCTTCTGAATTCCAGAGAGGAAAAGCATAGTTCCAGGTTCTCTTCAGGAAGAGATACCTGGAGGGAGAGAACGATTTGTGGAAGAAGCTAACATATAGGAGATTCAGTACCTCTAGCATGTCTTTATTTCTCACTTATTACACTAGAAACTTGAAGAAATTTCCCCTTGGATGAGATTGTGAATTGTCTCTCTTGGTTGAATTGAGACATCTTGATCCCAGTGAGAGAGATCATTCAGTCTCTCTATTGCCTGGTATGTTCTAATCTATAACTTCTCTGGTTTCTGTTTGTTATCAAATTGGATAAATGAGCTTCTTCATTATCCACTGTATAATGGTTTTTGCATAACTAACATTTGGTGGGATGAGAATTAAGCCTTCAGTTCTAGCTTGGGGGCACTATTTCCCCCAAAGAAAAATGTCTTGAATCTAAAAAATAATTTTTTTAGAGGCATTAGAGGCAGCTGGTGTCCTGGTAGAGTGCTGAGATTGAAGTTAGGAAGAACTGAGTTCAAATCCAGCTTCATAGACTTACTATGTGACCCTGGACAAGTTATTTAACAATCTGTTTCCTCAATAATAATAGTACCTACATCCCAAAATTGTTGTAAGGATCAAATATTTGTGAAGCACAGTATAGTGCCAAGCACATAGGTTAATAAATACTTCCTTCCCTTCTTTCCTTAGACTAACAATATTTAGTGGGGCAGATATAATTCTAACATGGTATCCCTTCTTTAAGGAAAGCAGAACAGACCAACTTCAGGGCTCTAATCTTCTGCTCCAATCTTGGTCAAAAATGAAATTTCCCTTAGAGAAGTGTGAGCAATATTCCAGAGATTTCTATTCATTATTGTTCAGCCATTTAGTCATGTCCAACTCTTTGTGACCCCATGGGCCTTAGCACAGAAGGCCTTTCTATCCCCCACTATTTCTCAGTCAGTTCAAGTTCATGTTTATTGTTTCCATGACACTATCTATCCAACTCATCCTCTGCCATTCCTTTCTTCTTTTGCCTTCAATCTTTCCAACTTTCCAACTTTTCCATCAGGGTCTTTTCCATTGAGTTTCATCTTCTCATGTGGCCAAAGTATTTAAGCATCAGTTTTGGTATTTGTCTTTCTAGTAAATAGCCTGAATCAATTTCTTTAAGTGTTGAATGATTTGATCTCCTTATTCTTCAAGGGATTCTCAAAAGTCTTTTCCAGCACCATAATTCAAAAGTGTCTATTCTGTGACATTCAGCTTTCCTTGTAAGTATCACTCTCACACCCATACATGGCTATTGGAAAAACCAGAGCTTTGATTATACGAACCTTGGTTGGCAAGGTAGCGTCTCCACTTTTTAGTATGCTGTCCAGATTTGCCATAGCTTTCCTTTCAAGAGCAAGCATCTTTTCATTTCATGACTATAGTCACCATCTGCAGTGATCTTTGAGCCCATGAATATAAAATCTGACACCGCTTCCATTTCTTCTCCCCCTGTTTGCCAGGAAATGATGGGACTAGTTGCCAGGAGCTCGGTATTCTGGGGTTTCTTTTGATGTTCAGCTGCAAGCCAGCTTTTGCTCTCTCCTCTTTCACCATTATCAAAAGGCTTCTTAACTCTTCACTTTATGACATCAGAGTGTTATCATCTGCATATCTGAAATTGTCAATATTTCTTCTGACACCCTTAATTCTGGCATTTGATGCATTCAGTCTGGTAATTCTTAGTTCATATATTGCTGAAGCCTAGCTTGCAGAATCTTAAGCATAACTTTGCTGGTGTGTGAAATGAGTTCAGTTATTTGGTAATTTGAACATTCCTTGGCATCGCCCTTCTTTAGGAGTAGGATATAAATTGATCCTTTTTAATCCAGTGGCCACTGTTGAGTTTTCCAAATTTTCTGGCATATTGAATGCAGCACTTTAACAGCATTATCTTTTAGGATTTTAAATAGTTCAGCTGGAATTCCATCATCTCCACTAGTCTTATTATTAGTGATACTTCCTAAGACTTGATTTCATTCTCCAGGATGTCTAGCTGTAGATCAGTAAGCATACTATCATGTTTATTGGTGATGTTAATAACTTTCTTGTATTCTTCTGTGTTTTTGTCGCTCTTCTTAATCTCTCCTGCTTCCTTTAAGTCTCTATAATTTTTGTCTTTTTTCATGCCTATTTTTGCATGAAATGTTCCCTTGATATCTCTAATTTTCTTGAAGAGATCTCTTGTCTTTTCCGTTCTATTCATGCCTCCCTGAAATTTCATTTTCACAAAAACAACATGGACACACTCATATGCTACTGTGGTCATTGTATATATTTTTTTCTCTTGGTTTTGCTTTCCTTGGTTCATTCAATTTTAATGTATTTTCATAAGTTTTTTTAGCTCTTCATACTGGTCATTTCATGTGACAATATTCCATTACATTTATATACTGTGATCTACTGGGTCAATCCTCAGTTGATGAGCACCCATTTTGATTCCAGTTTTTTCTGTCACAGAAAATACTACTGTGAAAATTCATGGTACAGTCATTCTGTCTTTATCCTCCATAGGGCATTTGACAAGTAGTGGGATCTCTGAGTCAGAGGTTATAATTGGACCAATTTTACAGCGTTAGCATTTGGAATTTGGCTATAATGTATTAACAATGCTGTTGCCAAATGATATTGACTGGAGCAAATTTATATGAGGCATGCCTACACTTATTGAATGACTGAATTGTCATTTTTTGAAAATAAGATTTTTTTTTAATTACATGAAAAGCAATTTTTAACCTTTTATAAAAAATTTTGAGTTCCAAATTCTCTTCCTTCCTCCCTCCCTTCCCACTTCACTGAAATGGTAAGCAATTTGATATAGGTTATACATCTACAATCATGCAAAATATAATTCAATATCAGTCACATCATAAAAGACACCCCCCAAAAAATAAAAAAAGTGAAAAATAATATGCTTCAATTTACATTCAGACTATCAGTCCTTTCTTTGGAGGTGGATAGCATTTTTCATCATGAGTCATTTCAAATTGTCTTGGATCATTGTATTACTGAGAATAGCTAAGTCAGCCACAGTTGATCATCATACAATATTGCTGTTATCATGTAAAATATTCTCCTGGGTCTTCTCACTTCACTTTGCATCAGTTCATGAAGGTCTTTACATATTTTTTTTTCTGAAATCATTCTGCTTGTCGTTTCTTATAGCACAATAATATTCCGCTACAATCATATACCACACCTTGTCCAAATATTCTCCAACTGCTGGACATCCCCTCAGTTCCTAATTCTTTGCCATCACAAAAAAGAGCTACTATAAATATTTTTGTACAAATAGATCCTTTTCCCTTAAAAAAAAATCTCTTTGGGATACAGACCTAGTGGTAAGAGTTAATTGTCATTTTTAATTCCATACTTTTATACTATTCTAGCCCTCAAATACTTTGCAGCACTTAGTATGGCTCCATGGGCACTGTGTCCTACCAATAAATCCTCAACAAAGATGAAGATTCCTTGAAAATCATTAGCTTCTTTTCACTGAGAAACAAAAAACAGTGACTTGATTTTAAATGATGTTCTCTTCTCCCACCCCTTGTCAAAAAGGGGGCGCTGCATTTACAATATCTCTGTCTTTCATATCAAGCTTTTGGACAGTTTTTTTCTTTTTTTCTTTGTAAAGAATTCCTTTCTTGGAGTTCATGGATCTCAGTGGACTCAGGTTAGTAAATGCATCTAGACCTATAGCCTCAGTTTCTTTGGGTATTGTATTCTTGTCAACATTTTTTGTAATATTTCTTGTCAGTGTGTTAATAGATTAATTTTTTTCATTCACCTAAAGCCAGAGATAGAAATTACTTCTGATCAAGTTATTTCATTGTCAGAAAACTTTCAGGGTGTAGGAGAAAAATAATTTGCCACACAAGGACACATGCATGAAAGCAAGCATATCATACAAAGATTAATAATTATTTAAAATGCTGTGAGATTTTTCTTTTTTTGTGTTTATTTTTTTGATCGTCTCATAGCTGGTCTTCTGGGGGCGATCGTCTCTGTACTTAGCCAGGCAAGTTCTTAGAATTAGCACAAGTCAACCATTGGTGCTTACTCAACATTAGTTTGTCAAGATCTGCCAGAATGTTCACTTAACTGTCATGGGTTTTGACAAATTAGAATCATCTCCACAGTACATCAGATATTAAAGGGAAGTCATGGAAGGTTTTGGGGGAAAATGAAACATATTGGTAAAGATTATGTTTTTCTTCCTTGAGTCATAGGAGAACTATAGGTTAGAAGGCTTAGAAAGTGCTTCCTTAACATGAATATTAATATACTTTAAATTCACTTTCCTCAAGAAACATTTCTTAACCAAATAAGAGATAGAGTCAACCACAAAAGACAAAACAGATTTTTATTTTGATTGCATAAAATTAACAAAAACTTTGCATGTAACAAAATTGATGAAGCTCGATAAAAGGGATATAGTTGGTAAGGGAAAATCTATAGAAATATCTCTGCCAAGAAATTGATATCCATGACATATAGAGAAGTATTATCAATATGTGACCAAAATCCTTTACCTAAGTGATAAATAATCAGGGGATATAAACTGTTCTCAAAAGAATTGCAAGCCATTAGCAACTACATCAAAGAGTGCTCCAAATGGCTAGTAACAAGAGAAATGTATATATATGAGTATATGTTTATATGTATATATACACACATACATATGTACATACATATATATGCACACATTTTTATATCTATTAATTGTAGACTTCTGGGGAAGGTTAGAAGGGAGAAAAAAAGAAAAAAGCAGAAAGTGCATGGCAGAGAACAAAAGCTAACTTACAAGGAAGCAAAGATGGATAGCTCTGAACGCAATGTGTAGTATTTATTATATCGACTTTTTTGAAAACAATATTTTTTTGGTATATATTTTGAATCCTCTTACATTCTCCTGTGCACATAACAATGTTTTTTCTTTTCTTTTTTTGTTTAAGTTTCAGTATTTAGGTGTATAATATGTTTCATTTTCTTATTGTGTATTTAAGTTTCAGTATTTAAGTTTCAAATAAATTAATAAAAATAAGAGAAATTAGGTTCTACCTTATACTCAGAAAAATTTCAAAGATGAAAAAGCCTAGGAATAGTCATTGTTAGAGGAGTTGTTAGAAGATGAGCACTCTGATAGATTATTGGTGGAGTGCTGACTTGGAGCACTCCTTCTGGAAATCAATTGGGAATTATGCTAAAAAGAAAGTGACAAAAATTCTATATCCCTTGACCCAGAGATGCTAACACTAAGTCTGTACCCTAAAGAGGTCAGTGATAAAAGTAAAGGGCTCACTCACATGGACCAAAATGTGTATTGCAGTACCTTTTGTATTAACAAAGAGCTAGAAGCAAAGTAGATGTCCATTGACTGGGATGGGGCTAAATAAATCATGGTACATGAATGTATTGTGAATTACTACACTATAAGAAATGACTACAGAGAAACATAGCAAGAATGAGATATGAAATGATGCAAAATAGAATGAACAAATTCAAGAAAATGGTACGCACAATGAATACAAAATTGTGAATAAAAAGAACCCAGAAACAATCACCTAATGCATTTCCCTCCCTTCTTTGTAGAGGCAGTGGGCTGTGGTTGTAGAACACTGCCCATAATGTCAGATTTGGTAGAGTTGTCAGTTACTTTTGCTAAACTGTTTTTCCTCCTATTATTTACTATTTTTCACGTAGGTTGGCTCTCTGAGATGATGAAAGGAGATGGATATACTGGGAAATGTAGAGGATGTGAAAACAAAAGAGAACAGTAACTTTTCTTTTGAAATATTCTTTCCCTGATATCAAATAGAAATGTGTTATTGACTTCATTGCTCTCATCAGGATTAATCCTGAACTTCAGGGGCAAGGACAGCACAGAGACCTTCCCAATTGGCCACATGATGTGATTTGAACAATTATTATAAGTTCTCCAAAGTGTGTACTCTACCTTACTAAAAAACAAAACAAAACAAAACAAAAAACTCCCCATTCTAGGAACTGGAATATACCAGTAGGTCTTAAAAGCTTTTACCTTTTCAAGTCTGCTATTAAGACACAAGTACCTCTGTAAATGATTCGATCTGATCTAATGTCTTAGTGGGGTTAGTGGGATAAGTTCTGTATTAGTATGGAAATTTCTGATGAGATGAAGGCGGGTGGTAGATTTCATCAATACACTGGCCCTGCTCCCAAAGGGGCAGAGTATGTCCAAGGAGCACAAAGTTCTGGTCGATTAGGCATGGTGCTTATCAGTGGAAGTCCCTGGACAGAATTCTAGTCATTGGGCATTGCTTACTTTATTCAAGCTGAAATCATGACCTATAGACTCTGTTTGATTGTTTCTTTTGGATTCTGAATCTCAAAAACAAGGTCAGACTAGCCATGAAGAAATAGGATAGTGTGGTAGAAAGGGTCCTTGGTCTGAAGTCTGAGGATCTAAGGATCTACGTTTGAGTCCTAACTTACTTGGGGATGTCATAACCTTTCAAAAGTTTCAGCTTACTCATTTTAGGCATTGGACTAAAAAAAGCATTGAGGATCCTTCCAACTCTTGATCTGAGTCATAGCTACAATGGGGAAAACAGGATTTGACCCAGGATGCCAATATGGTGAAGCATGCTTCCCCTGGGGCAGTTCTGTTACTCCTATCAATACGGAGATATAAGGGTCTGACACTTCTCTTCTGCCCCATGAGTCTGAACCCTCCCCCACTGCAGTAAACTCCATCTTAATCTACCATTTCCTTTCATCCCAACCTATTCCTTACGTATTGCCTGCAAAAATGCATTGAATCAGGATGTCCAAACCTCTGTACTCTTCCACCCTACTCCATTGAATTTGCTCTGGGTCCTAGAATTACTCATTATGGCTTTGGGTCTAAAAAAAGGAAGAAAAAAAGTCAAGTTCCAGGTGGTTTCTGAAAGGTGAAAATGGAAACTTTCTGGTCAGGGTGATGTGTCTAGCTTTTGACTTAATTTTATTCCAACCAGGAGACACTTTGGCCATTGCCAGGGTGGCATGCAGAATAGTCTCCACAAAGGTAAGCTGCTATTACCAGCTGATTCTGTCTGACTCTAAAGCTTAGGATCAAAAGTGTCTTGCCCTGCATTTCAGTTCCTCTGAGACCAGAGACCTGTCTTGCTTTTTCCAGTATTTCAAAGACCTAAAGACCTGCCCCTGACAAACTGCGGATTTCTACCATCACTTCGCCCTCAACTGTCTGCCTACTGCTGCTCAGTTTCCTGGACACCAGGTCAGACTCCATCAGTGAAGTCTATTTGCTCCTCTGGTTACAAGCCCAGCTTCTGTCTCCAATCTTTACTAGGAACCTGCTTCTCTATCTTCCACCTTCTCCAGTCCCAACCTGGTGTGTTGAGTGTACCTCCCAGTCAGCTGCTCCATCCAGCATTGTCATGCTTTTAGAAAAAAAATTGTGATATCTTTTTTTTATATCACCTTTATTCTTACATATATTCCTCCTCCTTTCCTACTCCCCTAGACATTCCTCTCCAGAAATGAAGAATAAACCAGTCAGTCACTAAACATTTATTAAGTACCTGTATGTCCCAAGTGCTATGCTAAGTCCTGGGTATACAAATACAAAAAAAAAAGAAAGACAGACCCTGAATTCAAGGAGCTCAGATCTAATGAAGGAAGACCACACATAAAAGGAAACTCTAAAGGGAGTGGAGGGGAAGAGGGAAGTGAAGGAAAGTAGCCTCCATGGGGGCATGAAGGAATCCAGTCCAAAGTCTATGCAGCCAGGTGGGAAATGAAGACATAGCCAGCCTGGTAGCCCTCTTTAAATGAAGGCTTTGGGAGAAGTCCTTTGCTCTATCCTCCAGCCTCTGATCAGAGAGATGGGGATGAGGTGTAAGTACCAAAGCTGATGTCATCTCACAAGATGATGATGATGATGAGGTTCCTGGAAGCAAAATGAGATCCAGGCCAAAACAGGGAAAACAATACATGAAGCAACTAATGCCTAAAAGTTTATGCAACATATAATACCCATAGTCCCCCACAGCTACAAAGAAGGGAGGGAAGCAGAATTTCTGAACTCTTTTCCAAAGTCACACTTGGCCATTCTAATTATAGAGCATTTTATTTTGTTTTCATTTGACACTGTTGTAATTCCGGTTATGTTACAATCTCAGGTACATTAATGAGGTCATCAATCTGTAGGAGGGATTGGAGGGAATATCTGGCATTTCTGAAAAATGCTGATAATAATATTTTTACATTGTTGTTTTGAGGAAATCAGTATGTTAACCTTAAATGGGGCTACTGAAAGCTGCGCTGCTGCTTTTGTCTCAATGTGTATAATGAAATGTGTTGCTTCCTGTAAATCTTTACATTTTTCTTTGATTTCTTTATACTGCTCATTTCTTAAGGTATAATTCTAATTCCACTCCCTCTCAATGCTCACAATTTACGTTTCAGTTATGATGGCTTCTTATGAAGATTGACTGTTGTGTGAAGAGGTCCCTGACTATTTTTCAGTAGTGCTGGTAAATGTTTAATGACCCACTCTCCAGAAAGTCAGGATACACATTTAAGTTTGATCTGCAATATTAACGTTTTTTCCAACACTTTCTTAAATCTAAAAGTCATCAAAACTGTAAGCCCTGATTTGTAGTATTTGCCAATTTCCAAGGTGCAAATGCTCACATTAAAATTTTTAAAAATAATATTAAAAAAAATTTCCCCCAATTACATGTAAAAACAATTTTGAACATGAGTTGCTTTTTTTTTTAGTTCAGAATTCTCTTTCTCCCTTCCTCCTTGAGACGGCAAGCAGTCTGATAACAGGTTGCATATGTATCATTATATAGGTTATATATGTAATCACTGCATTGAAAATTTAATGATGAGTTTGCTGAGGATACAACTGCTTCTTTGCTACCTGTTCCTTCTCTCTAATCTCACATTCTGATGGGATCAGTTCTGATGGGGTCAGTTAAGTCAGAAGGGATCTGGGTGGACAGCATACAGATTTCTCTAGTTAACCATGACAGTACAAAGTAAAGGGATACACAGAGCTATCAAAAAAAGACTTTCAATTTGAATGTTTTATTAATAAATTTTAATTTACGTAAATACCAAAGTCACTTCCCAATAGTACCTTTTTTTCCTATAGATTTTATGGGTGTGAGGAACTCCAGCTATCCAGCATTCCACTAATGTAGATATGCATTAATTTGTGTAATTTTTGGTCTTAGAGATTTACTTTGTAGCATTGAGAGGTCATGTAATTTGTCCATAGTCACATATTTAGAATATGTAAGAAGCAGTGCTTGAACCCAACAATTACTAGCTGTGTGATCCTAGGCAAGTCACTTAACCCTATTTGCCTCAGTTTCCTCCTCTGTAAAATATCTTGGAGAAGAAAATGGCAAACTACTCTAGTATCTTTGCCAAGAAAATACAAATGAGGTCATGAAGACTTGAACATGACTGAAAGGACTGTACAGCAAAACAACTTCCTAATTTTAAAATCAACTGTGTCGTATTCTTCATGGCGTCCCTTATGCAGTCATGGCTACACACACACACACACACACACACACATACACACACACCAGTATATGTATATACATATCAATGTATCATAGGACTATTTTAAAATCAGTTAAGCAAAACTGATATGGTTACTGATAGAATAACAATTCACATCTGTAGTCTATTACCTCCTTACTAAAGGAAGTATGTTTCAATATCAATTTCCTGGAACTAACATTAGTCATTGCATTTAATCTGAACAGTGTCTGGCACACAGTAAGCATTTAATAAATGTTTATTTGACTCTTCATGACCCCATCTGGAGTTTTATTGGATATACTGGAAGTACTGGAATGGTTTGCCATTTCCTTCTCAAGCTCATTTTATAGATATGAAAACGGAGACAAACAGGATTAAGTGACTTGTCCAGGTCACACAGCTAGTAAGTGTCTGAGGCCAGATTTGAATTCAAGTCTTCCTGAGTCCAAGATCAGCATGGTCCACTATGGCTCCACCTAGCTTCCCTAATGAAAGTCGACCTGGGGCAATAGGAGAAGCCTGAAGGTTATCTGTGTAAGTACTACCTTCTAATAAAAAGCAATGAATTTCTAATGACATGTTACATTGAACCTAGTAACTGGGTACAGTTATTAGATGTGTTGTTTACCTGTGAACCCACAGAATGCATACATGTTTATTTGCTTGCTTTTTATTTTTTCTTCTATTATTGTTTTAATTTGCATTTTTGTAGACATTGATTCTGTTTTCTTCCTGCTATATCAGTTCAAACCATTTTTCCCCATGTTCTTCTGAATTTCTTATATTCTCCTACAATGCAATGATATTCTATAATATTCATATATCACAATTTGCTGAAGTCATTTCAAAATCGATGGACATTTATTTTGTTTCCACTTGTTTTACAATCATAAAAAGTACTACTGTGAATATTTTCTTGCAACTAAATTTTCCTGATTAGGCACTCCACACACAGCTTTGGAGGATTTTGATTTATTCTTGCCCTTTTTCCAAGAATTCATTCTTCCTGATTATTATTTCTTAGCTCTATGTAACTTTTGTCATCTGTATCAGGAAAACACCACCTCTTTTGTCTATCTGGTCAGGTGATATTACATTCCTGCAACAATATCACTTTTATTTCACATTTTATCTTCATTCAACTGCTCTTCCGTTCAGTGCCTACATTGAGGTTGATGGATTTTTGTACTTCGTGACAGCATCGAGACTACTGTCTGCCTTTTCCTTTAGCTTCATTTCTTTAGACTAAAGTATATTTCATATCTGCCCTGGGTGGCACCACAGTGCTGGGCCTGGAGTCAGGAAGACTCATCTTCTGAGTTCATGTATAGCCGCAGACATTTACTAGCTGTGTGACCCTGGACAAGTCACTTAATCCTGATTACTTCAGTTTCCTTATTTGTAAGATGAGATGGAGAAGGAAATGACAAAACCACTCCGGTACCTTTGCCAAGAAAACTCAAAATGCGGTCACTAAAAATCCAACAAGGCTGAGCAACAACGAATATTTCATATTGCAGTCACTGGCTCCTTTAAGTCTCAGTGAGATGGATCAGGTCCCACGTATTATAGGAGGAATTTAGAGACATTTCTGATCTTTCTTATGCTATGACCGAAAATCATATAAAATGGGGGTTATTATATTTTCATATGGTTGTTTTAAGGGAACCACTGGGCAAACCTTAAAGTGTGATCGAAATGTAAGCAGTTGTTTTTGTCTCGATCTGGCCCATGCCCAGACCACTTAGCATGGTGTCATGCATGTAGAAGATGCTACCGGAGACTGAAGGAGTATATCACGTGCAGACGTTCTGCACTGACCTACCACGTGGTTTGCAACAGCGTAGGTGAGACTATTGGTATCTTTAAAATGAGCTGACTCAGAAACATCTCTGACTTTTGACGCATTGATATCTGAGAGTGAAGGTCACTCCTTTGCTTACACCATGTAGAGAGAGGGAAGGCTCGTGGGGCTTTTTTCTTCCCTTTCCTCCTTCACCCTCCTGCCCCCCCCCGAAAAAAAAAGAAGTGAAAAAAGAATATAGTCTTGAGAAAGGACCTGATTCTCGTCTTTTTGTTTATTCTTTTCCCATTCAAACCATGGGCAAGTAGATGGGGAGGGAGGGAAAGAAATAAACACTTATTTAGCACCTACTATGTCCCAAACATAATGCTAAGCTTTTTTTTTTTAAAGCAAATATCTCATTTGATCCTTACAAAACTCTGAGAACTGGGTGCTATTATTATCCCCACTAGCTTCTTTTGTAGGTGACTCTTAAGTTCAAATCTAGCCTCAGGGATTTCCTGACTGAGTGACCTTGGGCAAGTCATTTAACTTTGGTCAGCTTCAGTTTCCTAAACTGTAAAATGACAATAGTAATAGCATCTACCTCCTAGGATTGCTGTGATAATTAAATGAGATAATTTTTGTAAAGCACTTACCATAGTGCCTGGCACATAGTTGGCACTAGATGATTGATAGATAGATAGATGGACGGACGGACGGACGGACGGACGGACAGACAGACAGACAGACAGACAGACAGACAGACAGACAGATAGATAGATAGATAGATAGATAGATAGATAGATAGATAGATAGATAGATAGATAGATGGATAAATATATGGATAGATGGATGGATGGATGGATGGATGGATGCATAGATAGATAGATAGATGGATGGATGGATAGAGATAGATAAATAGATATACAGATAGTTGGATGGGTGGATGATGGATATACTATATGTAGAAATATACTATATATATCATAAATTTGTGTGTGTGTGTGTGTGTGTGTGTGTGTGTGTGTGCGGTTACTCTCCTATCAGATATTCCCTCAAATCTTTCCTATAAGACCTCTTGGTCAAATTCAAGCCCAAGGTTGTTCTAGAAGAAGCAATTTTGTTGTCCTTCAAAGCCTCACTGTGGGATTGAATGAAATATCCATCTTCGATTCCTGGACTCCTAATTAAATGTTCTCTCTCTCCTTTCTTCCTCCCCCCTCCATCTCTGTCTCTGTTTCTCTGCTTTCTTTCCTTCCACTTTCCTTCCCTCCCTTCTTTCTCTCTCTCTCTCTCCCCACACACATATATGTATATATGTATATATCCATATGTCATTTATAGTATATTATGCAATATATGCTATTTAAATACTATGCACACACAAACATATATGTGTATATTATAGCCCATTGGCTTGAAAGAATCACTCATTCATTCACTATTTTTTAGAATGCCAGCTATGTGCCAGGCTTTATTCAAGGTTCTGAGAATACACAGATAGAAATGAAAAAAAACATATATACAAATACTATATAGATGTATGTGCCTCTATGCATCCATAAGTGTATGTGTGCATAGTGTTTTTCTAGGAGTCCAGGAATCCAAGCTGGATGTTTCAGTCAACTCCACAGTGAGACCCTGAAGCAAAAGTTTCCAAGACTCTACCCAGAGTAAAATTTGGACTTGAACTTGACCAAGAGGTCTTACAGGAAAGTTCTGGGGAAAAATCCGACTTGTCATAGGCATCAAGGGTGAATATTATAAAAGGGGATCATAATATTTGCACATGATTGTTGGGAGAAAACCACTTACAAAGGCAGAAATGCTATAGAAATGTGAATTGTTATTGCTGTAATCTCAAACTGTGCGTGCCTAATTTAAAAAACTTTGCCAAAGCCATATGGTTGTCCAGGATGAATTTGGGGTTCTCCAAAACTGCAGAGGGCATAATGGGAACAAAATAAAACCAAACACTGAACTGGGAATAATCTTCAGATGTGGGAATAACTGGGAATAACCCCTGGATATAATCTCTGCTTACTCATTAGTTGTATAACCTTGGGTAAATCATTTCACTTCCCTGCACTCTTCATCTTTAAAATATGAAAGTGAGACTTTGTGATTGTTGCTTTGTTGTGTCTGATGCTTTGTGAGTCTGTGGACTATATTGCACCAATGCTGTCCTTGGGGTTTTCTTGGCAAAGATACTGGAGTGGTTTGGCATTTTCACCTCCAGCTCATTTTGCAGATGAGGAAACTGAGGTAAGCAGAGTTAAGTACTTGCCCAGGGTCATGCAGCTAGTAAATATCTGAGATTAGATCTGAACTCAGATCTTCCTGACCCAAAACCTAGATCTATCCTCTGCATCACCTAGCTGCCTCAAGGGCCAGTCTAGATAACCTTTCAAGTCCTTTCCACCATTAAGATTCCATAATAGTCTATGAGACTCAGCTGCTGTCACATAACCACATAAAGCCTTATAATAGATGCCTTTCCTGACATGGTTGAGTCCGTTTTCTTCTGTGTATAGAATGATAACTCTTCCAATTTTTCATCTTTTAGAAGTATGAAATTATTCTGATAAAACTTTCATAGCCTTTTAATAGGTGCTATTAATATTAAAACAAAACAAGTTGGTTAGCTTTCAGGTCAGCTAAGTATATTGTTTCTGGGCAAAACAGAGTGGAATCCTGTACTATTATCTCCTTTTCCAAATTCTTTCCAGGCTTTGCAAATGCTAGTATGGTTTAATGAACAAGCTATATCCTAAGGAAAAAAAGCCCAGGGCTGACCCACCTTCAAAATGTCCTTTTAAGATTATTTTCTGTCAGCCAGGTGGCTGATAGGTTGTATTAGACAATGGATAGATATTGTATCCTGTCCGAAACCAGAGAATTGGAAGGGAAAAAGAGCAATTTCACATTTATTTCGATTGTCTGCTACCTGGGAGTACAAGCTACAAAGGACATTTATTTCATTTTAACAAATGGATGACACCTCCCTCTTTCAGGCCAGAAGAAAACAACAGCTCTGGTCAAAATGAGAACAAAGATATCCTTGAGAAAATGTTGAGGTTGAAGGATTGTCTTTAGACTTTGTGAAATCACTAAAAAATCTTAAATATTCATTCAGGATATATATGGTTCATAAGATCATAAGATCTGGACAAGACCTTAGAAATGATTTCATCAACACTCCCGCCTCATTTTATAGATGAGAAAATATAAACCTAGAAAGGAATTGATTGAATTTTGAAATTTTAAAAATAGAATTGTTTTGGGCTTTGCAAAGTGGAAAAGAAAGGAAGTGAGAAACCCATTGGCTTGAAAAAGTCCCTCGTTCAGTAGCCATTTTTAAATGCCAGCTATACACCAATCATTGTTTAAGGTTCCGATGATACAGAGAAAAAAAATGAATCCTTTTCCTCAAGGATCTAACTTTCTATTGAGAGAAACAACATGAGCACAAGTATGCAGCAAGTACTTAATCAATGTTTAATAACTGATTGATTAGTAAATACAAAATATATTGTATTAAATTGTAAACAAATACAAATATTACTAAATACATGCAAAATTAGAAGTAGAATGTTAGCAGCTGCAGGCATCAGGATAGGATCTTGTGTAGGAGGTACCATATGAGCTGAGAATACAGAAAAAAGAGAGAAGAATTTCGAAGGTCAATGAACTGGGAAGCAAAGATGAAAAGAGAAATTAGAAAATCCAAACTAAAACAAGGGACTAATTAAATACATTGCAAGAGAATTCATTTCACACACTTTGAAATAGGAGCATGACAAAGGGGATAAAAACATTGGACGGACTCCTGGAGCCTTCATGTTAGTCTCGGATTTGCCATTCACTTACTGTGTGTGACTCTGGGGGAGTAATTTCATCTCTCTGGGCCTCACTTTCCTCATCTGTACTATTAAGGGGTTGGATTAGAACCCTAAAGTGTTACTTGACTTCAAGGTTCCATTATTCTATTTTCATACTTTGCCCTTCATACCTTCCCCTCCATCTCCATCCTATAGAAATTTCCCTTTTAGCCCAGAGCTGAAAGAATATTGTAACCTCAAGAAGTAACCTTGGGGTGGATCAGAAGTAATGAGATTTAAACGTCAGCATTGCTTGAAGCATTGGAGTAAGACAGAAAAGCGTCAACCTAGAACCAGGAAAAAAGATCTTTTGACTCCCTTCCATTAATCGAGAAATGGAGCCCTGAAGCTAACACAATTTGGAGTTCTCTCACTTCCACTGTGTGCTTGTGTGTGTGTGTGTGTGTGTGTCTTTCTTCAGTTTATGAAATCGAATGGTTTGATTTAAATCTATATACCTGAAAGTCACCAAAAAAAGCTTCCCACAGTAAGGACTCACCCTCATTCAGACATGGACTCAAATGCATCCATTTCCATGTTGGGACATGTCCAGTTAGGAGTTGTGCGGTGAATGAGCAGACACCAGAAAGCAGGCAGCTCACTCAGTGTTAGGCAGCATTCTCAGCATTTCTACACTAGGATGATAATGAAAATAATATTTATATAATGCTCGCTTACATGACAGGCACTATACTAAGTACTTTGCCATTATTATCTCAGCCTTCGCAATCACCCGAGCAGGTAGGTATTATCATTACCCTTATTTTACATATGAGGGAACTGAGGCAGAGAGAAGTGAAGTGACACAGTTAGAGGTAGTAAGCATCTGCGGTCAGATTTGAACCTAGATCTTTCTGACTCCACATCCAGCACTCTGTTCACTGTGCCACCCATTCACAGGTCCAGGCTGGTGGGTCACAGATACCTGAATCATCTATCAGCCGGGAACAGAGGATATAGTTCAGGGGAAAGGACTCTAATCTATGGAGTGACCTTGGGAATAAGGTAGGGATCCCATTTCCTAAGTAAGTAGTTACTGAATATGGAAATAAACTAGTTCCCAGACTGGAAGAAAAAATTAGAGTGGAACCTGCCACAAGAACAAACTGATGCTAAGTTGCTGAGGAATTGGACACTTCTAGGAAAAGGCCAAGGGACTCTAGGTGGCTCCATAGGGCACAGAGTGCAAGGAGAAGACTCATCTTCTTGAGTTCAAGTCTGGTCTCAGGTACTCATTAGCTGTGTGATCCTAGGCAAGTCACTTAACCCTGCTTGCCTCAGTTTCTTCATCTGTAAAATGAGCTAGAGAAGGAAATGGCAAACTACTCTAATATCTTTGCCAAGAAAATCCCAAATCGGGTCACAAAGAGTTGGACAAAACTAAAATGACTCATCAACAACACGTACTGGGCACAGAGCTAAGCACTGGGTGAACAGAAAGGGTCAGAAGACAATCCAGGGCCTCAAGGCATTCACAGTCAAATTATAAAAAATCAGAATATTTTCTCTCCAGATTGACACCCTGTCTATCATATGGAATGCTGACATTTTAATGAATTTGAAAAGGGATAACAAAATTTCAAGAAATGCCAAATTTGTTGACAATTTTTCAGGCAGCCCTGACCTGCTGCCCACTCCATAACAGATCTTCTGAAGCTGGTGGGAAGCAGTGTGGTACAAAAGGAAAAAGAGTCAAATTCCAAGGTCATAGGTTCAAATCTAGCCTCTTCCTTTGTTACTCAGTCATGTCTAACTCTTCATGACCCAGTTAGGGGTTTTCTTGGCAGAGATACTAGAGTGGTTTGCCATTTCCTTCTCTAGCTCATTTTATAGATGAGAAAACTGAGGCAAACAGGGTAAAGTGGATTGCCCAGGGTCACACAACTTGTAAATGTCTGAGGCCAGATTTCAACTCAAGTCTTTCTGGCTTCAGGTCTAGTATTTTATCTACTGCTCCAAGTAACTGCCCTAGTCTCTTCCTTACATATATTTTATGATTTGTGTATCCTTTAGGCAAGTTATTTAACCTGTCTGACCTCAGTTTCATCTATGAAATGAAACTTGAAGGACCAAGATGAGCCCTGAAGTCACTTTCAGCGCTAAATCCTAAGTATCAATGCAACTTTCTACCCTTATCTACTCTGTTATTAAGGGAACTCCAGGCATGGAGAGGTAGGATATGTAGGTTATGTGTACATCCACGTGGGTATGTCTAAATATGTGTGTTCGTCCTTTGTTGCTGAAGAAGACCATGCCATCAGAGAGCTAATGACATGGCTTGCACTTGACTGTTTTGAGTGAGAGAGAGGGTTGAATACTGCTTGAGTAGAGGCCAGAACTGAGGAAGCAGGATGTAACATAGAGAACACCGGAAGACTCTCATTCAAAACTTATCAGGGAGACATTTATATGCAACCTGGGCAAGACATGTTGCCTCTCTTAAATTAAGTTTCCTCATCTACAAAATGATAGTAGTAGTATTTAATTTTAAAAAATTTTTACTTTCAGTTCCAAAGTCTCTCCCTCTCTCCAGCATTTCCCCTCACACATTGAGAAGGCAAGAAATACAATACACATTAAACATGAAAAATCATGCAATCCATATGTCATCAGGATGGTAGGATTTTAATCTTCTTCAGTCTCCATTTCTTTATCTTTCCATTAATATCTTTCCCATTGCTCAGAGAATTGTTATGAGCATCAAATGTGAGAATATAAGTTATAGTTCTTTGAAAAACTTTTCTAGAGTCAGGTGTTGTTATTTAATAAAGTATGCAGCTACAATGCCAAAAATTCAGTCCCAAAGAGTTCAAATTTTCACAATCAGAGCAGAACAGTAAAGTATTGGATGTAGTTCATCTGGGACAAAACAAAAGTAAATGAGACAAAAGACAGAAAAAAGAAAGGAAAGAAGAAAGAAATGAAGGAAGGAAGGAAGGGATAGGAGGGAAGGAAAGAAGGAAGGAAGGAAGGAGGGAAGGAAGAAAGGAAGGAAGGAAGGAAGGAAGGAAGGAAGGAAGGAAGGAAGGAAGGAAGGAAGGAAGGAAGGAAGGAAGGAAGGGAGGGAGGAAGGAAAGAAGGAAGGGAGGAAGGAAGGAAGGAAGGAAGAAAGGAAGGAAGGAAGGATAGGAGGGAAGGAAGCAAGGAAGAATAGGAGGGAAGGAAAGAAGGAAGGAAGGAAGGGAAGGAAGGAAGAAAGGAAAGAAGGAAGGAAGGAAGGAAAGAAGGAAGGGAGGAAGGAAGGAAGGAAGAAAGGAAGGAAGGAAGGATAGGAAGGAAGGAAGGAAGGATAGGAAGGAAGGAAGGAAGGAAGGGAGGAAGGAAGGAAGGAAGGAAGAAAGGAAGGAAGGAAGGATAGGAGGGAAGGAAGGAAGGAAGAATAGGAGGGAAGGAAAGAAGGAAGGAAGGAAGGGAAGGAAGGAAGAAAGGAAAGAAGGAAGGAAGGAAGGAAGGAAGGAAGGAAGGAAGGGAGGAAGGAAGGAAGGATAGGAAGGAAGGAAGGAAGGAAAGAAGGAAGGAAGGAAGGAAGGAAGGAAGGAAGGAAGGAAGGAAGGAAGGAAGGAAGGAAGGAAGGAAGGAAGGAAGGAAGGAAGGAAGGAAGGAAGGAAGGAAGAAAAAAATCTCAACCTCAAATGCAAATGGCAGTTTCCTTTTGACCTCATGGGAACCGGGGGAATAGGGACAGTAAATAAAATGTTTCTAAAACTAAGGAATAAATCTCCCTACTCTGAGATGCAGCCAAAAGCATTCATAAAAATATACTCCTTTCCCTGCTGCAGCCCTGAACCTCCCATGCACTAGATCAGAGACACTGATAAATCTGGGAGGCCATACATGCCAACCTGCTCATATGTTTTCAGTGAGCAATGACAGGGAGCCAAATTGCTTTATTCCGATTAGGGAAGGGCCTCTGACTGTAAAATATACTGTGCGAAAAAAATATTGGGTTTTAGTTCGCTGACACATCAATTTAAGAGAGTTATGGCTCTCATGCAGGGGCCAAGCAGGTATCTCCCCACATGTATGTGCAATAAAAATTAATTTTTATCTCTCATATGGGGCACCATTTTCCTTCCTCAGACTGGGAGTGACCTGGGTGTTACCTACAGTGGAGACCTCACTTTGGAGATGCTGCCCTGAGGGAACAGGCTTGCTTTTCCCTAAAACAAAAATGGTGACTCTATCACCAAATTGTCCAAGGAACACTGCTTCTCTTTAAAAAGGCAATTTAGATCCTTGAAATATTAGCATATATGTATGAACTTTATATGTGCTATGTTTTTCTTCTCTCACTCCAACATAAATTTCTACTGGCTCAGAAAAGACAGAGGTATGGTCTTGAAGGGATTAGACCTAGGGTCAAATCTGAGAATGGAGACCAAACTCCTAAGCCAGGGAATTAATTATGAGGTTTTGATTCTCATAGACCTTCCCTTTCCAGTCTTCTCTCATCAAACCTTCCATTTTCATCTGTTCTTTAAGGCTGCCCAACTAGACTTTCCCCTGACACTCATCCCTCCTTTTCTGACCCTGTACCTTTCTTATCATCATAGTATTTTAACCTAGATGGATGAGACCTTAGAGGTGACCTAACGAAGCAGTTAGATGGCTCAGTGGATAGAGCCTTGTGAGATAAGGTGATTGTAAATTATCCCTAGATCATCTGAAGTTCTCAGATAATTTGAATGGGAACAACCAGAGAAAGAAAGAGTCCCTCCCGGCTGTGTTTCTGAGCATATTTCAGACTGTCACCATGACTCAGCTGTATTCCTACTCTGAAAGTGCCTGGAGCCTACTCACTTGGGACCATTCCTTCATCCTTCATCTCCCATTGGCCAAATAATTCAAGGGGAGAGAGGGCTGCCATCTTGGGGATGGGCCCAGGCTAGCCATGATTCTTTCCCTCAAGCCTGTGCTCCTGGGACTCTTTGCGACTCAGCTGACTTTTCATCCTGAAACCTCCCTCTGTTCCATTCCACACTTTTCCCATTGGGGAATTTCTTCCAAGAACTTTCACTTGGGGGATGACCCTGGACCAGGTATGCCTCATTCCCATCCTGTTTTTCTTTCTGACTTTCTAGACTTCACCACCATGCCCTGTAGAGGTACCTACTCCCTCCCTCAACACTCCCCACCCCAACCCCGTTCCCCTGGCACATAGTAAGCACTTAATAAATGCTTGTACTTTACCCCTCATTGAGTACACCAGGACATCTATTCTGGGACAGAATATACACTACACTACATACACACACACACACACACACACACACACACACTCACACATGCTCATAGAATTCTAAATTTGGAGCTGGAAAAGAATTCGGACCATCCAGTCTGAATCTCTCATTTTATAGATAGAGAAACAGAGTCCTATAGAAGTCAACTGACTTGACTCAGGTGACACCAGTTATAAGTGGTAGATGTTTGAACCCAGGTCTTCTGACTTCAGAAGTAATATTATATTTGTAAGGGAAGGGACTCTATATCCCATCCATCTTTGTAGCCCTTTCTCTCTTACCTCCACAGTCCAGTTCTTAGCACAGTTGCTAGGCAACCTAATCTATGTTAAGTGATGAAACTGATGTGACCTTGGTACCTTGAGATACAGAATTTAGACCTAGAAGGAACCTTAAGAATTCTTTAAGCTTCAAGTGGAAGAAGCCCTTGACTGACAGATTGAGGGTGACCTCTCAGGACCCTGCCAGCACTAAGTCACCCTTGGATCCTTGGATCACAAAGAGATTCAGCGTAGATGAATGCTATTAAGATAGAACTGTGATGGTGGTGGTAGTGGGGGAAGCTAGATGTTGCACTGAATAGAGCACCAACCCTGGGATCAGGAGGACCTGAGTTCAAATCTGACCTCAGATTCTTAGTAGCTGTGTCACCCTGGCAAGTTACCTTACCCCAATTGCATCCAAAATGAAAAAGATAGAACTGTGGAACAAACATGTGGATTCAGTTTAGGGACACTGATGATGTGATGTGAGGAGGAGACCACTGCTGGAAGAAATGGATGGTAGATCAGGTGCAGTGGTCTTCATTAGACAGGAGAGGAAGAAAGGGAATGGAATGCTATTAAGTTAGGGAAAAGGAACACCTAAATGGTAAAATTCCAGATTAAACTAAGAAATATTGACATCTCATCATGAACTCAACCCTTTAGGGTTCTTATATGTCAGTCATCATTTATTAAGTACATATTGTGTGCCAGACATAAGCTCTAAAGATACAAAGAAAGCTAGAAAACAGTCCCTGCTGTTGAGGAGCTCATAAAGTCACACACTTGGCATGCTAGAAACAGCTCACCAATTCTTTCCCTAGTAATTGGAATGGACAGCGCTTCTCTGATTATGCCAAATAATGCAAGATAGGGGTTCAGTCATTTTTAGTTGTGTCTGACTCTACGTGACTTCATGTGAGGTTTTCTTGGCAAAGACACTGAAACTGTTTGACATTTCCTTCTTCTGCTTATTTTATAGAAGAAGAAACTAAGGCCAGAAGAGTTAAGGGACTTGCCCAGGGTCACACAGCTAGTAAGTATCTGAGGTCACATTTGAACTCAGGGCTTCTTAACTCCTGGAAATAAGGAAGAAAACGAGGTTAGACCTCTGGAAGTCATATTCCTCTTCCTGATGGGAATTCTTTAAAGAGGAGAATATGGTGGTGAGGTGAGAGTGCTGGATGTGTGGCAAGGAGATCTGAGTTCAGATTCTGTCTCAGAGCTCTGCCAATGATTGGGGCTGCCCAACTCACACAGAGAAGTGATCAACACAGGGTGCTGTATTAGATGCAGGTTTGTTAGATGTGATCAGTATGGGGAATTTATTTTACTATGAAGATTTGTTAACAAGGATTTTACTTTTTTCTTTCAAGGAGAAGATTGGGAGGAAGAAAAAATGTACGTTTTTTTGAGCAACAAAATTGAATTTAATTTAAAAAAATCCTATCCCAGATACTTACTAGCTTTGTGATTTTGGATAAGTCACTTAAATTTGCTAAGACTCAGTTACCTTGTATGTAAAATGTGAAGAATAATAGTACCTACCTCATAAGACAATTAAATGAGATAATGCCTATAAAATGCAATGTATGTATTAATAAGCAATTATTATTATAGTGGCATCTGTCTTGGAGTTCTACCACGTCATGCTTTGAAATCTATGTGTGAATTATGATTCCTGGTTGAGGACCACATGTCTTTCCATTGACCTTCATAGACTTGGTTCCGCAGTGACTCAGAGATCATGGTGTTTCATGAATCACAGTTACTCAGCATCACAAGAATACTACCATTAAAAAATATAAAAAAAAAATATAGAGTAGTATGGTTTCTTTGCCATTGCTACTTACTTCCTTCTTCCTGTTTATTTCTAGGGCTAGACTAAGGTAGTTGTAAGGATCAAAGGAAAAAATGGATGTAAAGTGCTTTAAGAAAGTGTTATCTTAGGGGGGGTGGAGTCAAGATGGTGGAGTAGAAAGACTCACATATGCTACCTCCAAACCCACAGCCCATAAATTTCCTGTAAGAAGAACTCCCCACAAATTCTGGATCACTGCAAGGTGTGCAGAAACACAGTGGAAGAGATTTCCATTCCAGAGAGCCCTGGAGAGCCGTCCCCAGGGTCCGTCGTGCCCCGGAAAGTGGAGCCCACCCCAGCACTGCTCTGGCCACGGCCCCAGAGGAGCAGATCTGAGCAGGCTTCAGGGATGGAACCTCCGGTGGCCAGGAAAGTCCCTCCGCCCACAGACGCTACAGGTCAGTGAGAGAGACATCTGGGCTGGCCAAGAGGGGAGCGGGGTGTCTCCGTGACTCAGGCCCCCTCGGGAGGAAGTGGCGGAGGCAGAGGCAGAGGCAGCGGGAGGGGCAGTGGCGGTGGCCCAGGGCTCCCCCGAGCAGCAGGTAGAAGCTCAGGTCTCTGCATAAACCCCCTGAGGGAGCTGAGCCTGGGAGACAGCCCTGCCCCCACCCACTCCATCACTGAAGGTCTCTGCATAAACCCCCTGAGGGAGCTGAGCCTGGGAGGTGGCCCTGCCCCCACTCACTCCATTACTGAAGGTCTCTGCATAAACCCCCTGAGGGAGCTGAGCCTGGGAGGTGGCCCTGCCCCCACCCGCTCCATTACTGAAGGTCTCTGCATAAAGCCCCTGAGGGAACTGAGCCTGGGAGGCGGCCCTGCCCCCAACCAAGCACCAGAACTTAAGCTCACATTGAATAGCAGCTGCGCCTGCTGCGGAAAGCCCATTTGAATCTCAGACCCTAAGCACTAGCTGGGCAGATCTAGGCGGGGGTGGAGAGGAATCTCAGAAGTCAAGTAACTGGCTGGGAAAATGCCCAGAAAAGGGAAGAAAAATAAGACTATAGAGAGCTTCTTTGAGCAGGTGCAAATGTTCCCACCTTTCAATTCTGATGATGAGGAACTATTCTTACCATCAGGGAAAGATGTGGAGGGCAGGGCCTCTGTATCCCAGACATCCCAGAGGGATGTTCGGTGGGCTCAGGCCTTGGAAGAGCTCAAAAAGGATTTTGAAAAGCAAGTTAGACAGGTGGAGGAAAAATTGGGAAGAGAAATGAAAGAGATGCAAGAAAAGCATGAAAAACAGGTCAATACCTTGGTAAAGGAGACCCAAAAAATGCTGAAGAAAATAACACCTTGAAAAGTAGGCTCACTCAATTGGCAAAAGAGGTTCAAAAAGCCAATGAGGAGAAGAATGCTGTCAAAAACAGAATTAGCCAAATGAAAAAGGAGGTTCAAAAGCTCACTGAAGAGAATAGTTCTCTCAAAATTAGAATGGAACAGATGGAGTCTAATGATTTTCTGAGAAACCAAGAAATCACCAAACAAAACCAAAAGAATGAAAAAATGGAAGAGAATGTGAAATATCTCATTAGAAAAACAACTGCCCTGGAAAATAGATCCAGGAGAGACAATTTAAAAATTATGGGACTCCTGAAAGTCATGATCAAAAAAAGAGCCTAGACATCATCTTCCATGAAATTATCAAGGAAAACTGCCCTGACATTCTAGAACCAGAGGGCAAAATAAATATTGAAAGAATCCATCGATCACCACCTGAAAGAGATCCAAAAAGAGAAACTCCTAGGAACATTGTGGCCAAATTACAGAACTCCCAAGTCAAGGAGAAAATATTGCAAGCAGCAAGAAAGAAACAATTCCAGTATAGTGGAAATAAAATCAGGATAACTCAAGATCCAGCAGCTTCTACATTAAGGGATCTAAGGGCCTGGAATAGGATATTCCAGAAGTCAAAGGAACTAGGACTCAAACCAAGAATCACCTACCCAGCAAAACTGAGTATAATACTTCAGGGGAAAATATGGTCTTTCAATGAAACAGAGGACTTTCAAGCATTCTTGATGAAAAGACTAGAGCTGAAAAGAAAATTTGACTTTCAAACACAAGAATGAGAAGAAGCATGTAAAAGTAAACAGCAAAGAGAAGTCATAAGGGACTTACCAGAAGTGAACTGTTTACATTCCTACGTGGAAAGACAATATTTATAACTCTTAAAACCTTTCAGTATCTGGGTAGTTGGTGAGATCACACACATACACACACACACACATGTATACATGTGCATGCAAACACACATACACACATGCATGCACGTACAGAGACAGAGAGCACAGAGTGAATTAAATAGGATGGGACCATATCTTAAGAGAAATTAAGGTAAATGGGGAGAGAGAAAGGTAGGGGGAGGAAAGAGGGTGAAATGGAATGGGGTAAATTATATGTCATTCAAGAGGCAAGCAGGAGACATTTTAGTGGAGGAAAAAAAAGGAGAACTGAGAAAAAAAAAACAAGAAGTTTACCCTCATCACATTCGACTAAAGGAAGGAATAAAATGCACACTCATTTTGGTATTAAAACCTATCTTACAATACAAGAAAGTGGGGGAGAAGGAGATAAGCAAGGGGAGGGATGATGGTAGGGAGGGCAATGGGAGGAGGGAGCAATTTGAAGTCAACACTCGGGGAGGGACAGGATCAAAAGACAGAATAGAAACAATGGGGGGCAGGATAGGATGGAGGGAAATACAGTTAGTCTTACACAACACGACTGTTATCGAAGTCATTTGCAAAACTACACAGATATGGCCTATATTGAATTGCTTGCCTTCCCAAAGGGAATGGGTGGGGAGGGAGGGATGGGGAGAATTTGGAACTCAAAGTTTTAGGAACAACTGTTTAGTATTGTTGTTGCTACTAGGAAATAATACATACAGTTAATGAGGAAAAGAAAGTCATCTGGCCCTACAGGACAAAAAAGAAGATGGGGACAAGAGAAGGGAGGAGTGATAGAAGAGAGGGCAGATTGGTGATAGGGAAAATTAGATTGCTTGGTGTATTGGGGTGGGGGGAGGGGATAAAAGGGGAGAAAATTTGGAACCCAAAATTTTGTGAAAATGAATGTAAAAAGTTAAATAAATAAACTTTTATTAAAAAAAAAGAAAGTGTTATCTTTCATGGAGAGCATGGGAAATATTTTTTAAAAATTTTAAAAATACTGTACAACATGGCAAATGTTAATATGTAGTTTTCTAAGTCAATCTGCTTCTGACAATGGTTTAGTGGTCCTGTTTTCTATTTGAGTTTGATACTGCTGATCTAGAACATTGTCTGAGGACAGTGTGTTGAACTTCATGGATTATCAATCCATTCAAATGAAAATGCAAATGCGAATCACAGCCACAGACATTTTCATCTATTTGTTGTTTTTTTATAAGTGAGTTTTTAGGACAGTCTTTTTTGAATGGTCATAGATCTCACTCAGTGTTCTGGGAACTTGATAAAATCATCACCCAGAAACCTCACTATGAATGAATGAAGGATGTATGTGCAAATCACTGTGGTAAGTATTGGGGATACAAATAGAAAAGCAAGATAATCCCAGTTCTCAAGGAACATGCATGAGATTCTTAACTCTGAGTCCACAAACTTTTTACGTATGACTGTGTAATGCATACATGAATGTATACATGTGGTTATTCAGTTGATTCAGTGTGACCCCATGGGCCATACTGTCCATTAGGTTTTCTTAGCAAAGATACTAGAGTAGCTTGCCCATTTCATTCTCCAGTGGCTTAAGGCAAACAAATGGTTAAGTGACTTGCTCAGGATCACACAGCCAGTGAGTGTCTGAAACTGGATTTGACCTCATGTCTTCCTGACTTCAGACCCAGCACTCTATCCACTATGTACGCACACACACACACACACACACACACACACATGCATTATATACTGATATTTTTATTTTAATATATTGATAAGTCTCAATATATTTTGCTTTATTCTATAATTGTATTATATATTTAATTTTATGAACTTGAAAACATTTTTTCTGAGAAGGGGACCATAGGCACATATTTGGCCACACTTGGCCAAAGAGGTCAATCATTCCCCCAAAAAATTAAGAATCTTTGTTCTAGAGCTACCTAACACATGTCAGTTATTGCCTTTTACCTCCAAACACCTATTCTGTTTCCATATTTTCATTAAAGATTTTTTAGACTCTTGTGTAGAACATTTTAGTAAGTATTTTATAGAAATGAGGCCATAGACTTACAGGCTTGTAGTTCCTAATCTCTTCTCCACTATCTTTTTGTTGTTATTATAGTGTTACCTGTGATTTTATTTGTTCTCTTTTTCAGATATTGATAATGATCATGATAACTAACATTTATATAATGCTTTCAAACTTGCAAAGCACTTAATATATATTCTCATTTGAGCTTCACCACAACCTTGGGAGGCAGAGGCTATTGTTATCCTCACTTTAGAGATAAGAAAACTAAAAGTTAAGTGACTTGCCCAGGGTCACACAGCTAGTAAGTGTTTAAATCAGCATTCTAACCTCCGTTTTCCTTATTCTTCTGGGCTTCCCCCAAGCCTTTATTTCTTAAACTGTATCCTCTCCAGCACAGATTTCTTTGGTATTTCTTTGGTGTTTGGTCCAGTCCAGTTGATTTTCCCATCTTTATCTTCATTTTTCTTAGTTCCTGACCTACTTAGAATCCTTATTTTCTCCTTTAACATGGCTTCAGTTGAACTGTTTTCATACACATTGAAAGTTTAAACAGTTTGGCTACAGATGAAAGGCTAGCAATAGCAGCTGGTGAGCTGTATGGAGGAGAACTGGGGACTTGGCAATCTTGCAAGGTCTCTTCAAGCTCTAATTGTTCTGTGACCCTAGGGAAGTAGACTGGCCATTTCAACTCAAACAAACAAAAACCACTTAGAGTGGAACACTGTGCTCTTGCTTTGCCTGTTTCTTCAACCCACACTGGGAGCCCAAGCAGAAATGTCTTATAACATTCACTGGGCTCTTGCCAGCAACAGGACCAAGCACTTCATAGCCATTACCATCTATGGATGGATTCATCCATGTTGAAGAGCAACCTAATGTTAGATAGAAAAACATCTAGTGGTAAATATTTTTATTTTTAAAAACTATTTTAATTATCTTTTTAGTAATATTGTATTTTCCTCCAATGAAATGCAAAACAATTTTTAACATTAATTTTGTTTTTTAACATTTTGAATTCTAAATTCTCTCCCCGTCTCCCTCCACTCCCCCTCTCTCTGAGATGGTAAGCAATTTCATATGGACTATACATGTGCAATCGTGCAAAACATTTCCATATTAGTCATGTTGTGAAAAAAGACATAGACCAAAAAAAATTCAAAACATGAAAAAAAGTGAAAAATAATATACGTTGATTTGCATGCAGACTCCATTAGTTTCCTTTCCTCACATAGATAGCATTTTTCATCCTGAGTCTTTTCAAATTGTCTTGGATCATTGCGCTACTGAGACAATGTTTGCCTGATCCTGCTCACTTCACTTTGCATCAGTTCAAATCTTTCCAGGTTTTTCTGAGAATATCCTACTCATTATTTGTTTTAGCACAATAATATTCCATTACAAGCACATTCCACAACTTGTTCAGCCATGCCCTGACGGATGGACAGATGGATCCTCTCATTTTCCAATTCTTTGCCACCACAAAAAGAACTGCTATAAATATGAAAATTATTTTAATTATCTTAAAGTCATTTTGGTATGCTGAATTTGGCAAACAAGAAATATGAGCATTTTCATATACAAAGAATAAGAATAAAGACTTCTATATAAAAGTAGGAATTTCTATTACTTACAACATATATTTGTTTATATGTAACAAAAATTATTTAATAAATTCAATGCTTTAATTTCAAAGCTATTCTGTTTATCTGTATCTTCCTCTAAACTTTTTTCTGCTATTTTCTTTGCTCTTTTTTTAAATGCTGTGATGACCCTATCTTCTTTTTATTTATTTATTTTTTGTTATTACTGTAGTTCCTTCCCAAACACCAGCCTCCATTCCCCAACAAAATTAAGCTAATCAAACAAAACGAATCCACCCATGGACAACCTAAGACTCTTCTGTATATCTGTCTGTTGAAGATCTTCACTTGTCATTACCTCGTACTTAACATAGCCAAATGAGAATTAATCATTTTCCCCACTTCACTTTTCCTTCTCCAAATTTCCTGTGTCTTATGAGGCTACCATCATCTTCTCAGGCACCCAAGCTTATAATTTAATGCTTTTGGCTCTTCTATCCCCAATAGCCAATTATCTGAACCTCCACAAAATCACTCCTACCTTTTAACTTCTTATTACTCATATGGCTACTATCCTACTTTGGACAATAACACAAGTTATTGTAATAGACTCATTGAAAGTTAGATTGACTCAGTGACCCACTGTTTCCAGATGTGCTTGTCAATCAGTATTGGGGGGAAGTATCACTCTTTCTGTAGCTTTGTATTAACTGATATTTACCACATATTAAATCATCCCTCTACCTTTTGGGATCTGGAAATTGTCATGTACTTCCACTTTGGGGAGGAACAGAGATGCACTGGCCTGAACCCTTTTACTGACATAGACCTAAAGTCATCGATAAAAGCTAGCCCCATCTTGAAGGCATCACTGATCACCAGGAATCAACTGGTCAGGTTAACATGTTGCTACCTTGATGGACTTTAATAAACTTTTAAAATTCCCTTTGTCCTGAGTTTTGTCTCTTTAATTGGGACATAAGCCCAAACAAAGAATTTTCCTTCTAACAATATCCTGATTGGTGTTCTTTTCAGTGTCTCCTTACTGCAGTTTATTGTCCACAATACTGCCAAAATAATCTTCCTAAGACTCACAGGTTTAACCTTGTTACTGCCTTCCTCAAAAACCTTCAGTTGCTCACTATAACCTGTAGGGCAAAACATAAACTTTATGAAAGGTTACAATTTGCTTCCAACCTGCATTTCTAACCTTACTTCTTAGTATTTCCCTTTATACAATCTCCATTCTAGGTAAATTGCACTATTAACCACTTTTCATATTTGATATGCTATCCCCTGTCTCTGCATTCACACAAGCTGGTAACACCCTCTCTCTCCTCTGTACCCCTCTCCTCCACACACTCACACCCAATGCCTGTAATATGCTCCCTCCTCAACTCTGCCAACCATCATCCCTATTGTCCTTCCTATTTCAGTTTAGGGGCCATCTCCTCAGTTAAGCCTTTCTTGATTGAATCCCCATCCCAAGAGAATTTCTCTTCTCAAATTACTTCATGTTTATTCATTGGTATTTTCCCCACATCCCACCAGCAGAATGTAATCTCCCTGAGGTAAGAGTTTGCTCAGTCTTTCTATTCTCAAGTCTGTAACAGTGCCTAGCATTTTCTTTTCTTTTCTTTTTTTCTCCCTTCCTTCTTTCCTTCCTTCCTCCCTCCCTCCCTTTCTCTCTCTCTGTCTCTCTCTCTCTCTCTCTGTCTCTCTCTCTCTTTCTCTCTCTCTCTCTCTTTATCTCTCTCTCTTTCTCTCTTTCTTTCCTACACTTGGCATTTCATCCATAAAGGGATAAGGAACTCTCTATATCCAAACCAACTGGCAACTCTTCTCAGTTTACAATCTTCAAGAGTTCTCTTGGGAAATGAAAGTTAAAAGTGACTAATCCATGGTCACACAGCCATTACGTGTTAGAGGAGGGATTTAACCCAAGTCTTCCTAATTCTAGAAGCTACTTTCAATGTAGGCTAGGAACAGCTCTCTGTTCAGGCTACCTCTGGGTTCCATGTGCTTAATATATGTTTGTCTAATTGAATTGAATGCCCCAGAATATGAGATTCAATTATTTTCTGATGGTTTTACGTGTGACTATCTTGAGTGCCAAAATAGTTCCTTCTGGGCAGAGACTTTGTTTGACTATTATTTCTTTCATTTCCCACCTCCACACCCCTTCACAGTATCTAGCATAGGGCTAGGTAAGTAAATAACTGACTTTAGTCAATTTATTGATTAATATAATCCGTATCTGATATTACTAGGACTATATAACCCTTTGGTGAATTACTTAGACCTTCACTGTCTAATATAATGATAATGATTACAGTGATGGTAGCAGCTAGTATTTAGCACCTATTATGTTCCAGGGGCTGTTCTAGGTCTTTTACAAATATTATCTCATTTGAGTTTCACCACAACTCTAGGAGGGAGGCTCTATTATTATCACCGTTTTATAGTTGAGGAAATACAGGTTAAATAACCTTCCCAAAGTCACACAGCTAGTAAGTACCTGAGGCTGGATTTGAATCCAGGTCTTCCCAACTACAGAGAGCTACAAAATCCCACCTTCTACAGGAAGTCTTCCCCAGCCCCTCTTAATTCCAGTGCCTTCTCTCTGTAATTCCTGTTTGCATGTTGTCTCCCTCCTTAGATTGGAAGCTTACTGAGGGCAGAGAAAGTCTTTTCCCTCTTTTTTATATCCCTAACCCAATGACACATGGTAGACTCTAATAAATATTTATTGAATGAATGAGAGGTGAAATGATGTACCCACAGTCATAAAGCCCTTATGCACCCAAGGGAGGGCTTGAATCCAAGTTGTCCTGGCTCTTTGGCCACTCTGCCAACCAGCCTTTCAAGAGAACCAAGAGGACTGGATCAGAAATCCAACTTTGCTATCTGCTAGATGCGCACATCCCTGGTTAATCATTGCATTTCTCTACATTTCAGCTTCTTCAGCTGTAAAATGCAGATAATTACCACTCAACAATCTACCTTACCAGGTTGTTATAAGGAAAGCATTTTGTAAGTAATAAAGCAATAAATGGATGTGAATTGTTGTTACTGTTGTAAGTAATAGTAGTTGGATTAGAGGTAGTCCTCTGCAGCAGCTGAGTGGCACAGGAGATAGAGAGCTGCACCTGGAATCAGGAATACTTGAGTTCAAATCCATCCTCAAACTCTTGCTAGCTGGGGGCGGAGTCAAGATGGCGGAGTAGAAAGACTCACATTTACAAGCTCCGAACCCACAGCCCATAGAATTAATGTAAAAAGAGATCCCTATAAGTTCTGGATCACTATAAGGTATGCAGAAACAGAGTGGAAGAGATTTCCGTTCCAGAGAGCCCTGGAGAGCTGTCCACAGGGTCCAACGCGCCCCGGAAAGTGGACCCCACCCCAGCGCTGCCCTGGTGGCCCCAGAGAAGCTGATCCGAGCAGGCTTCAAGGACGGAAGCTCCGGCGGCCGGAAGGTCCCTCCTCCCACAGAAGCTACAGGTCAGTGAGAGAGACAGCTGGGATGGAAGAGGGGAGCGGGGTGTCTCTGTGACTCGGGCCCCCTCGGGAGGAAGTGGCGGCAGAGACGGGGGCGGCGGCAGAGGCAGCAGCTGTGGCAGCGGCGCGGGACTCCACCAGCAGCAGGCAGGATCTTCATTACTGAAAGTCTCTGCATAAACCCCCTGAGGGAGCTGAACCTGGGAGACGGCCCTGCCCCACCCTGCTCCATTACTGAAGGTCTCTGCATAAAGCCCCTGAGGGAACTGAGCCTGGGAGGCGGCCCCACCCCCACCCACTCCGTTACTGAAGGTCTCTGCATAAAGCCCCTGAGGGAGCTGAGCCTGGGAGGCGGCCCTGCCCCCACCCCAGCACCAGAACTAAAGCTCACATTGATTAGCAGCCGCACAGCGTGGAAAGCCCATTTGAATCTCAGACCCCAAGCACTAGCTGGGCGGATCTAGGAGGGGGTGGACAGGAATCTCAGAAGTCAAGTAACTGGCTGGGAAAATGCCTAGAAAAGGGAAGAAAAATAAGACTATAGAGAGTTTTTTCAAACAGATGCAAATGATCCCGACATTTGGATCTGATGACAAGGACATATTCTTGCCATCAGGGAAAGACGTGGAGGGCGGGGCCTCGGTACCCCAGACATCCCAGGGGGATGTCAGGTGGGCTCAGGCCTTGGAAGAGCTCAGAAAGGATTTTGAAAAGCAAGTTAGACAGGTGGAGGAAAAACTGGGAAGAGAAATGAGAGAGATGCAAGAAAAGTATGAAAAATGGGTCAATACCTTGGTAAAGGAGACCCAAAAAAATGCTGAAGAAAATATCACCTTGAAAAATAGGCTCACTCAATTGGCAAAAGAGGTTCAAAAAACCAATGAGGAGAAGGATGCTTTCAAAAGCAAAATTAGCCAAATGGAAAAAGAGGTTCAAAAGCTCACTGAAGATAATAGTTCTCTCAAAATTAGAATGGAACAGATGGAGGTTAATGACTTTCTGAGAAACCAAGAAATCACCAAACAAAACCAAAAGAATGAAAAAATGGAAGAGAATGTGAAATATCTCATGGGAAAAACAACTGACCTGGAAAATAGATCCAGGAGAGACAATTTAAAAATTATGGTACTACCTGAAAGTCATGATCAAAAAAAAGAGCCTCGATATCATCTTCCATGAAATTATCAAGGAAAACTGCCCTGACATTCTACAACCAGAGGGCAAAATAAGTATTGAAAGAATCCATTGATCACCACCTGAAAGAGATCCAAAAAGAGAAACTCCTAGGAACATTATGGCCAAATTCCAGAATTCCCAGCTCAAGGAGAAAATATTGCAAGCAGCTAGAAAGAAACAATTCCAGTACTGTGGAAATACAATCAGGATAACTCAAGATCTAGCAGCTTCTACATTAAGGGATCGAAGGGTGTGGAATAAGATATTCCATAAATCAAAGGAACTAGGACTGAAACCAAGAATCACCTACCCAGCAAAACTGAGTATAATACTTCAAGGGAAAATATGGTCTTTCAATGAAATAGAGGACTTTCAAGCATTCTTGATGAAAAGACCAGAGCTGAAAAGAAAATTTGACTTTCAAACACAAGAATGAGAAGAAGCATGAAAAAGTAAACAGCAAAGAGAAGTCTTAAGGGACTTACCAGAAGTGAACTGTTTACATTCCTACATGGAAAGACCATATTTGTAACTCTTAAAACTTTTCACTATCTGGGTAGTTGGTGGATCCGTACACACACATGTACATGCATGCACGCACACACACATACACACATGCACACACATACAGAGACAGAGAGCACAGATTGAATTGAATAGGATGGAACCATATCTTAAAAGAGAAATTAAGGTAAATGGTGAGAGAGAAATGTAGTGGGAGGAAAGAGGGGTGAAATGGAATGGGGTAATTATATGTCATTTAAGAGGCAAGTAGGAGACTTTTTAGTAGAGGGATAAAGAGGAGAGCTGAGAAAAAAAAAACAAAACAAGAAGTTTACCCTCATCACATTTGACTAAAGGAAGGAATAAAATGCGCACTCATTTTGGTATGAAAACCTATCTTACAGTATATGAAAGTGGGGGAGAAGGAGATAAGCAAGGGGGGGGATGATGGAAGGGAGGACAAAGGGAGGAGGGAGCAATCTGAAGTCAATACTCGGGGAGGGACAGGATCAAAAGACAGAAGAGAAACAATGAGGGGCAGGTTAGGATGGAGGGTAATTCAGTTAGTCTTACACAACACGACTATCAGGGAAGTCATTTGCAAAACTTCACAGATATGGCCTATATTGAATTGCCTGCCTTCACAAAGGGAATGGGAGGGTAGGGAGGGATGGGGAGAATTTGGAACTCAAAATTTTAGGAACAACTGTTTAGTATTGTTGTTGCTACTAGGAAAGAAGATATACAGTTAATGAGGACTAGAAAGTCATCTGGCCCTACAGGAGAGAAGAGAAGATGGAGACAAGAGAAGGGAGGGATGACAGAAGAGAGGGTAGATTGGAGATAGGGAAAATTAGATTGCTTGGGGTATTGGGGTGGGGGGAGGGGAGAAAAGGGGAGAAAATTTGGAACCCAAAATTTTGTGAAAATGAATGTAAAAAATTAAATAAATAAATAAATATTTTTTAAAAAAAACCTCTTGCTAGCTGTGTGACCTTGGTTAAGTCATTTAACCTCTGCCTCAGTTTCCTCAACTGTTACATAGAGATAGTAATAAAATCTACCTTACAAGGTCATTGTGAGGCTCAATAAGATGATACTTATAAAATACTTAGCACAATGTCTGGCACATAGTAAGTGATAAAAATGTGAAAGTAGAAGTGATAGGTGTTGTTGTCATTTTTCAGTTGTGTCTGATTCTTCATAACCTCGTTTGGGATTTTCTTGGCGGTGTTTTACCCTTTCCTTCTCCAACTCATTTTACAAATGGGGAACTGAGGCTAATACCCAGGGTCACACAGCTAGTAAGTGAAGAGGAGTCTTCCTGACTCTAGGCAAGTTACTTTATCCACTGTACCACATAGTAATAGTAGTAGTAGTAGTAATCTCTCATAGATAGTTGATTACATTGAGAGTTTGTAAATTATTAAGCCAAAAGATTCTTTTCTATATGCCTATGTCAGGGGGCAACTAGGTGGTTTAATGGATTGGGTACCAGCCCTGGAGTCAAGAGGACCTAAGTTCAAATCCAGACTCTATATTCTATTCATACAACTTCTAGTCATCCCTCTGACCTGCTGCTCCATAATCAATCATGTTGCCTTTATTCAAATTATACTCCATGTCTGAATTTCATTCCATCCCTCATCTATACTTCTTAAAGTCCTCCTTCAAGGCTTGGGAATCACTTTCTCTGTGAAGACTCAATCACCCCAATTGTTCTAATTTTTGGTACTCTCCTCAGTTCCCTTGTATTTCTTCACTTGGCTCCCTTTCTGACTCTCCAGACTTCATTATATCTCAATAATGCTGCCTTCTCACCTTGGAAACCCCTCCTGTGGCCTCCATCCTTCCATGTGTGAGTTCTTTCCAGAACTTCCATTTTGAAGAAGTATCCAGGTCAGCAATCCTTTGGTCCCTTTTTCTCACTAAATCTCCCTGTGATCAGAAAGTTCCTTCCTTTTTGCTAGTATTTGTACAATGCTTTGGGGTGTATGAGGAGTTCCAGGAAGACTGGAACCTCTGGAGTAAGGGCTTGCTGAGCCCTTTTCTGGACTGCTCATCCACCTTTGGTGTCCACCTATCCCCCAACTCTCACCTTTGGTTCTAAGAAGTTGTAGTATGTACAGCAGCTATACCCCAGGAAAAACCATCTTAGCAGATAGGATCAACCAGGTGGAAGGAAACCAACAAGTCATTGGTGAATTAGGCATGTGAAGACTTCCCCCAGTGGAATGGGCAGATAAGAACAATGTATTCCAGCAGCCGTGAAAATGACTCAAGCAAGAGCCTTGGATTGCTTAGAACTTGGTCAGGCATTGAAGCCACCAAGGTCATCCATCTGGGCCATGGCCAGTCATCCTGATTTTTGTCCTGCCCCTGGACTTCAATGACTGGAAGACAGAGTGAGGCTGATACTTCATGCAACTCTGCCTCACTTAAATACGATTCACTTCAAGTCAATCACCTGTGATGTTACCGGTTCTTTTCAAAAACAGAGGATCAACAAGCATATTGCCCAGCAATAAATACCAAGTGCTTCATAACTGATTATTGACTTCACTTGACTACTACACTTACATGCATACCTGTCGTTCCCCCTCTACTACCCCCACCACATATAAAGTAACTGACTGAGATCCTGGATGCTTTTGCTTTTCTCTTTGATGGTTTTGTGTGGGGGTGGGAGATGAGGAGAGAAGATGGGTATTAAGGAAAGAAGAGGTTTATAATAATTTTTGTAGAGTGACAGGAGTTCAAGGAAGAATAACTCTAACACAAGACAGAATGAGATAAATGTCTTAAGAAAGGCACATGAAAGTTTGGCGGGGGTTCAGAGATCAGATTTGGTTAGGGGGATCAGAGAAAGCTTCACTCAAGTGTTCTATAATTAGTTTCTGCTTAGTGGCTCCTGAGGCATTTATGAAATACTCTGTATGTTGAAATTGCTTTTTGTTCCCCGTGTCTGATACAGAGACCTGGAAGGCACCACTAAGAATCTAGAGTTCTTCTATCTGGGCAGGCCCCAGGCAAAAATGTCAAGGAAGGCAAAGTGTGCCTTCATCGTTATTCCCCCCACAGGCACCATCCTCCACGGGCACCAACCCTCCCAACATCCTGTTGTCCAAACTTTTCTCTCTCTGGAAAAGTGCCTCCGCGTTCCACCCAAGAGACCCAGGGATCCCCATTAAAGCCTGTTCTTGGGAATTTGGCTCCCAGTGCTGACCATTTTCCTACCCAGCACTCCCTGCTGTCATACCCCTAGCCTCAGTGCATTGAAATATAACTTTTTTTATTTCATCTCAAATTATTCTAAGCTAACAATTAGATAATTTAGTAAACTCATTTATGCAAATGGCAGATGATTGGAGGATGCATAAAATTTATTGGTTGGAAATTATTTTAGAGATCATCTGGCTGAACCCTTTCCTTTTTTATAGCTGAGATAAATGAGGACCAGGGAAGTTGACTTGCTCAGGGTCACACAGTAAATAAGCAGAGTGGAAATTCCGTCTCAGGTTCTCTTTCTACTATATTATACTGCCTGTAATCATTCTTCCTGGAACAGCATTTAAGCCAGCATCTCTGGGTCCAAGATCACTTATCAGGGAATAAAGCATAAGAAGACTGGGAATGTAGGAGGGGGCTATGAAGATTATGAAGGGCCTGGAATGCCAAACAGATCCTAGAGGTGATAGGGAACCACTGAAGTTACTAAGGGGAAGGAGGACAACATGATTGCCTCCACACCTCAGGACAATCATTTTGGTGGCTGAATGGAGAATAAATTGGAGTAAGGAGAGACTGGAAGCAGGTAGACCCATGAGCAGGCTACTACAATTTCCCAGGTGCGAGGTGATGAGAGCCATGCTGGAGAAGTGGCAGTGGCAGACGGGAGAAGGGAGCCTATTCAAGAAATGTTGCAAAGGGGAAATCTGCAGGCTTTAAGCAACAGCCTTGGTGAGAGGGGTGACTCCTATGTGCTGAGCCTGAGGACTGGGAGAATGGTGTTGTCCTATATAATAACAGGCAAGGGGGAAGAGGAGGAAAGAGAGGGTTTTGGGGAAAGTTAATGAGTTCTCTTTGGGCATGTTTGGACACATTCAGCCAATTCTGACCAGGACTTCTATATTCTTTCTAGATGAAAAGTAATCATCATTGCACATCTGGCCAAACTCACATTCACAGCTCACAAAAGACATTCCTATGTCGATCTTCTGAATAGGACACTATCATGTGTATGATTTCAGTAGATCTATTGATATTGAATCAATTAAATCTTTATATTCAAGGACTTTTTCTTCTAGTTGTGAATGTAAGATCCCATGACTTATCTGGGGTCATGCAATGAAGGTGTGTGTATATATATATATATATATATATATATATATATATATATATATATACACACACACACACACACACACACACACACACACACACATATATACACACACACACATATATATACACACACATATATATACACACACATATATATATAAAATAGGAAAATATAATACCTATAAATATAATATTATACATATATATGAAAAGAAAATATAATAGTAAGTATTGGATCTAGGACTTGAATCATTCCACTGAATTCAACTGTTGTGTTAAAGTGGACTAAAGTATGGAGAATGATCAGAAATCACCAAGTTCTTCTTGAGAACATAGCCATTGCCCCTGTGGATCAGACCCTTCACCCCACTCGTCCAGCATCCTGGTTTATTCACTGCTGTGTCGGAGGCAGCATGGAATGAGCCCTGGATTTGGAATCAAATGCTGGCTCTGTTATTAACTCTCTTCGTGACCTTGAACATGTCACTGGACTTCTCTGACCCATGGTCTCCTCTTCTGTAAAATGAAACGGTTGAACTTAATGGTCTCTTCGTAGAGCTAGAAGGTCCTACCTCTAAGTAACATCCTCGGAAAGTTGGTCTTCAGAGTCTTTCAATAACGACAATTTGATCAGTACTATAGATAAACTTTTTGAGAAACTCAAAGAAATCAAGGTCTGGCTTTATTTTGATTTGATTTTTAATCTTAAAAAGAGAGACAGAGGCCTGAATACCAGGTGGCTCCTGAGTGAAGCCATTCTGTCATTTCTAGTTTCTCTGGATCTTTTCTGTACTTTGATATGAAAGAGATGAGAATGCTGGAACTTCAGTAACATCCCTCCCCCTCTTAACCGCTGCCACCACATCACTTCAAACCAGGAAAGCCCACTATCTCCATGAGATAGAAGGTCTTGGTGTATCAATATGAGAGACTTCAAGCTGGGTGACTGGGAATTGACATGCCTCCTATTTATTTATAAAATTTGTAACTGCGGAATTTAGCCTTAGAAGTTGTAGACCCATTACTATTAGTTTTATCGTCTTCCTAAAACATACCCAGAGGCACTCCTAGAGATTGAATTCTATTGTGCTTTGCAATAAGCCCATAATTGATTATGCTATGGAGCTTTAATATGGATGGAGAAATGAAATCTAGAAAGTAAATACATTCAGAATTTTGCTAGCAGGCTGAATTTAAAACTGATTTTCTGAACCTACTAGGATTATTCCTCCCTCAATAATGATTTAATTTGAGCCAGCCACCCTGAGAGTTGCCGTGTGTGGGGTAAGTCTGGCTTGCCTTCTCACCGGACCCCCTTAAAGAACTTTATCCAGCATTTTGCACCTGTAGGTTTGTGAAGATAAAATTAAACTCTACAATTATGTATGATGGACCGGTAAATAACACTGATGCTCAGGCCAGGCTGCTTCTCACGGGGTGCTGATGTAATCACCTGTCACTAACACTATCAGCTGAGAGGTAGCTGATTCATGGCAGTCCTATAATGTGAGCAATTATGCCATATTTCTCTGTAAGCTCTAGAGCAGGTGGGGGAAGGGGAAATTACAGGCTAAAGGTTATCTTTATCATTCTCAGCTTGAAGAGAGCTTCTCAGAGGGCAGGTGTCTGGAGTGTTTTCCATAGGTGGTCTTTCAGGTGGCCTCCTTAGGAAAATAGAGCCCAATGCTCCCTTCCTCAAAAGTTAAATTTGCCCCTTTTTCCTGGCAAGTGACGGGAATGTAATTTAGCAACAGATTGCAGGTCCCAACAGTTTCTAAATTTGGGGTAGTGAAATATAGTAACTGTCCTTTAATATTCATTGGTATAATTTGTATACAGGAGTCTAAAGTCTCCTAGGGCAGATGGATGGCTCAGTGGATAAAGCTCTAGGCCTAGAATCAGGAAGACCTGAGTTCAAATCCAGCCTCTCAGACATTTGTAAGTAGTGTGACCATGGGCAAGTCACTTAATCTCTGTTTGCCTTGATCTGCTGAGAAAGAAATGGCAAATCAGTCCAGTATCTTTGCCAAGAAAACCCTGGTGGATAGTATGGTCCACAGGATCTCAAAGTAACAAAAAGAGTGGCAAAGACTTCTAGTTCCCCATCTACCTCTCTGAGCGTGCCCCTGCCTTCTTTGCCGGCTCATGTTTTCCTTCTTATATCCAAGTGTTGTGTGTGTCCATATATCTCTCTACCTGTCTGTACCTATTTCTATTTCACTGAATCTTTGTCTCTCCATTTGTCTCTTTTCCCCTCTCTCTGTGTCTCTGTCTCTCTCCCACCTTCCTTCTTGATTTCATTCATTCCCTTGGTTTTGAATATTATTTATTTGCTGATGGTTTCCAAGTCTTCATCAAAAGTGCAAAATATTAAATCTAGAAGAGAACTCAGAAACAATTTCATCCTGTTTCTTTTATTTTTCTTTTTATATCTATGGAAACTGAGGCTCAGGGAGGTGAAGAATACTACATATAGAGAGCCTTATGGCTTATAACACTTTAATCAATCCACAAGCATTTATTTTTTAAAAAATTTTAATTTTTTTACATTATGAATTTATTTATTTTTAGTTTTCAGCATTCATCATCACAAGATTTTGAGTTCCAAATTTTCTCCCCATCTCTCCCCTTCCCCCATCCTTAGATGGCATGCATTCTGATTACTCCTCCCCTCAATCTGCCCTCCCTTTTATCATCCCCCCACTTATCTCCTTCCCCTTACTTTCTTGTATGGTAAGATACCCATGTGAGTGTGTATGCTATTCCCTCCTTAAATCAAATATGACAAAAGAAAAGTTCACTCATTTCCTCTCACCTTCCACCTCTTCCCCTCCATTGTGAAACCTTTTCCCTGCCTCTTTTATGTGAGATAATTTACCCCATTCTATCTCACCCTTTCTTCTTCTCCCAATATATTCCTTTCTCACCCCAACAAGCACTTATTAAATGCCTTCTATGTTTCAGAAACTAGCTGAGGGGCTGGGGATACACATAGAAGGATGAGATGGTCCTTGTCCCAGGGCATATAATACATATAGGGGAGTCCTAGGCGGGGAAAAGAACCTTGATCTAGTCAGAGGGATTGCAAGTGGAGCCATAGGGAAGTTCATTGAGTGGAGAGAATGTTGGATTTAGAGCCAGGAAGACCTGAGTTTAAATCCTCCCTCAGACACTAATTAGCTGTGTGAGTCTGGTCATGTCATTTAGCCCCTGTTCAGTTTCCTTATCTGCAAATGAAGACAATAGTAGCACCTACCTTTTGGGGTTACGAGGATCGTAATGTTGTTATGTATGTTATGTATGTTAGATAACATACATAAAGTGCTTTGCAAATGCTAGCTATTATCATTACTAATGCTGTTGCCTTCATGTTCTTGCCAGTTTCAATGGTAATATTTATACAACAGGATGAAGTATGGTCTGGGGCAAGCTAGAATAGAAAACGGAGGGAAGGATTGACTTACTCTCCAGTGCTGACAGCTCTACCCCCAGGGTTAGTCCCCAAATTTAGTGAACTACCTCCCCTTTTATGAGAGGAATAAGGTCTCTGAAGGTCCCATGCCATTCATGATGAGGGAAGTCAGTCTGTGATAAGATGCCCTCAGTGGCTAGGCTCTGGTGTCGTGGTGGATGGCTGAATGAAATGAAGTAGGGGCTTGGTGATTGAGATCAGCTAACACGCAGAAAATAAACTTCTTTAAGGCAGGAACTGTTTTGTTTCCCTCTTTCTGGCCTCAGTCTTCCATATGTTAGTCATTTAATAAATTTGTTTAATCTACTCCTTCCAATTCTATGGGATAAATATTATTCCTACTAGATACCTGAGATTCAGAGAGGGTGAAGTGGTGTGGTCAGGGTCACACAGTGGAAGAGGATCAGAGCTAGCACTGGAATCCAGGATTCCTGACTCTAAAACCAGCGCTGCTTTCACTATCCAACCCTGCTGTCCCTTTCCCTTCAATCACACACACACGCACACACACACACACACACACACACACACACACACACACACACACACACACACCCCTCTGCAGCTCCAGACTCTCCTTTCAATTACCTACATGTGCCTTCAGCACCTCAAACTCGACTTCAGATCATACAAGATTTGGTGTTTGAAGGGACCCTAGAGACCATATATTCTAACTCCCTTATTTCTCAAAAAAGAAAGGTGAGGCTTGGAAAGGGGAAGGGGTGCCCCGTTCCTCTGGAACTCCAAACCCTCTTTTCTAAATGCTTCCTGGATGTCTTTACAGAGTTTTCCCTTCTGTGTCTCAAACCCAATATGTTTATGACTCAACTTAGACTTTCCCCTCCAAATCTCCTCCTTTGGCTGCATCTTTAATTTCATCAGTGGCTTTGCCATTCTCTTAATCACCTAGATTCAAACCTTCAGAAATATCTTTGGCTTTACTGGGTCACTCACTTCTTACATCCCATCGTGCCTATCATTCCTATCATCCCCATATCTCTCAAATCTGCCCCCTTCTCTCTGTTCTCAGCTACCACCTTAATCCTGGCTTCCATTGCCTCTCTCCTAGGTTATTGTAATAGCTTCCTAACAGCTCTTCCTGCCTCGGGTTTTTTTCCTTCCTTCAATCTATCCTACACAGAGCTGTCAGGTTAATCTTTCTAAATCGTAAGGCTGATCCTTTCACGGCCCTGCTCAAAAATCTTTCCAATTTGCCCTGTATCTATCTTGTATGTGTCACACCGACACTCTGCCACCCCTGTCTCAGGCCCAGGCCAGTTACATTCTGCCCCCTTTAAGATTCTCAGCTATCCTGAGAGACAATTAAGGCTTCTCTGGGATACTTCAAGTTCCCCCCCCAAATTGTGTTCTCCAAATTGTTAGGGTTCTAGTGATAAGGAAGCACTCCAGTTCTATTTAACCACTTAACACAGTATTCACTTTCGGAAGGTATAGTTGCTTCAAAAATTTTGTAAAAATGCAAGAATCAATACAAAAACATTTTCTCTAGCACTTGGGGGCCGAATTCCCCCATTATTACCTCAGGCTCTAGGCAGAAGAGGGGGAGAGTTTAGGCTCACAGTCTAGCAGTACCTACATGGCCTTAGTCTCACTAAGTTCAAGTCCAGAGCAAGCAGCGCCATCTTCTTTTAGAACCTTGCTGCTTAGGATACCCCTGACAGTCTGGCTGCAACACCTAGCCTGGATTTCTGGACTCATGATGGATCAAGCTTCCAGGCTGGATCAGAAACCCCACTCCCTACAAATAACTTACAAAAGACCAAATGAAAAAACCAAAGCCCCAGTACCATTTTTTTTTTCAGGTCTACACAACGGAAATGGGGATAGGTAGGCCCTAGCACTCCCCTCCCCCTTACCAAAATTGTCTCACCATCTATTAATGAAGAAGTCCTTCAACATCAGAGAAGAAAGCGAGCTAAAGCCAGGGCCATGGTTGTGACAGATAGCTTTAAGGATGCCAAAGGATGCCCGGTCAATGGGCAACCACATGCACAATGTCCATACAAGCTCTAGGTCTCTGGTCTCCCTGAAGCAGGTCTCCCCAGCATCTTCCATGTGACTGACACTATCTCAGGAGGTCTAGGAACATGCCAAATCTCCATTAAATATGTACAGGCTTTTACAGGTTGCCTACCCCATTAGAATGCAAACTTGAAGCCAGGGTTTTTTCCCATTTCATTGTATCCCCAACACTTAGTTCACTGCTTGACACAGTGACTTTTTTTTTTGTCTGTAATTTGCTCCTCTTTATTTTTTAATAAAAATTTATTTTTTTAACTTTTTACATTCATTTTCACAAAATTTTGGGTTCCAAATTTTCTCCCCTTTTCTTCCCACCCCCCACCCAATACACCAAGCAATCTAATTTTCCCTATCACCAATCTGCCCTCTCTTCTATCATCCCTCCCTTCTCTTGTCCCCATCTTCTCTTTTGTCCTGTAGGGCCAGATGACTTTCTATTCCCCATTAACTGTATGTCTTATTTCCTAGTAGCAAGAACAATACTCAACAGTTGTTCCTAAAACTTTGAGTTCCAACTTCTCCCCATCCCTCCCTCCCCACCCATTCCCTTTGGGAAGGCAGGCAATTCAATATAGGCCATATCTGTGTAGTTTTGCAAATGACTTCCATAATAGTCGTGCTGTGTAAGACTGACGGTATTTCCCTCCATTCTATTCTGCCCCCCATTGTTTCTATTCTGTCTTTTGATCCTGTCCCTCCCTGAGTGTTGACTTCAAATTGCTCCCTCCTCCCATTGCCCTCCCTACCATCATCCCCCCCCTTGCTTATCTCCTTCTCCCCCACTTTCCTGTACTGTAAGATAGGTTTTCATACCAAAATGAGTGTGCATTTTACTCCTTCATTTAGTCAAATGTGATGAGGGTAAACTTCATGTTTTTTTCTCAGCTCTCCTCTTTTTTCCTCCACCAAAAATTCTCCTGCTTGCCTCTTGAATGAGATATAATTTACCCCATTCCATTTCACCCTCTCTCCTCCCACTACATTTCTCTCTCACCATTTACCTTAATTTCTTTTAAGATATCATCCCATCCTATTCAATTCACTCTGTGCTCTCTGTCTCTGTGTGTGTGTGCATGTGTGTATGTGTGTGTGCGTGCATGCATGTACATGTGTGTGTGTGCATATGTGTGTGTGTGTACATCTGTGTGTGGTCCCACCAACTACCCAGATACTGATACATTTTAAGAGTTGCAGATATTGTCTTTCCATGTAGGAATGTAAACAGTTCACCTTTGGTAAGGCCCTTATGACTTCTCTTTGATGTTTACTTTTTCATGCTTCTCATTCCTGCGTTTGAAAGTCAAATTTTCTTTTCAGCTCTGGTCTTTTCATCAAGAATGCTTGAAAGTCCTCTGTTTCATTGAAAGACCATATTTTCCCCTGAAGTATTATACTCAGTTTTGCTGGGTAGGTGATTCTTGGTTTGAGTCCTGGTTCCTTTGAATTCTGGAATATTCTATTCCATGTTCTTCGATCCCTTAATGTAGAAGCTGCTAGATCTTGTGTTATCCTGATTGTATTTCCACAATACTGGAATTGTTTCTTTCTAGCTTCTTGCAATATTTTCTCCTTGACCTGGGAACTCTGGAATTTGGCCACAATGTTCCTAGGAGTTTCTCTTTTTGGATCTCTTTCAGGCGGCAATCGATGGATTCCTTCAATACTTATTTAGCCCTCTGGTTCTAGAATATCAGGGCAGTTTTCCTTGATAATGTCATGAAAGATGATGTCTAGGCTCTTTTTTTTGATCGTGGCTTTCAGGTAGTCCCATAATTTTCAAATTGTCTCTCCTGAATCTATTTTCCATGTCAGTTGATTTTCCCATGAGATATTTCACCTTCTCTTCCATTTTTTCATTCTTTTGGTTTTGTTTGGTGATTTCTTGCTTTCTCAGAAAGTCATTAGACTCCATCTATTCCATTCTAATTTTGAGAGAACTATTATCTTCAGTGAGCTTTTGAACCTCCTTTTCCATTTGGGTAATTTTGCTTTTGAAAGCATTCTTCTCCTCATTGGCTTTTTGAACCTCTTTTGCCAATTGAGTGAGCCTATTTTTCAAGGTGTTATTTTGTTCAGCTTTTTTTTGGGTCTCCTTTACCAAGGTATTGACCTGTTTTTCATGCTTTTCTTGCATCTCTCTCATTTCTCTTCTCAATTTTCCCTCCACCTGTCTAACTTGATTTTCAAAATCCTTTTTAAGCTCTTCCATGGCCTGAGCCCACCGGACATCCACCTCGGATGTCTGGGATAGAGAGGCCCCGACCTCCACGTCTTTCCCTGATGGCAAGCATTGTACTTCTTCATCAGAAATGAAGGGAGGAAGGAACATCTCTTCCCCAAGAAAGTAGTTCTTTATGATCTTATTTTGCTTCCTTTTTCTGGGCATTTTCCCAGCCAGTTACTTGACTTCTGAGATTCTTCTCCACCCTCGCCTAGATCTGCCCAGCTAGTGCTTGGGGTCTGAGATTCAAATGCTGCTTCCCAGCCTCAGGGCTTTCCGTGGCGGGAGCAGCTGCTATTCAATGTGAGCTTAAGTTCTGGTGCTTGGGTGGGGGCAGGGCCGCCTCTCAGGCTCACTTCCCTCAGGGGCTTTATGCAGAGACCTTCAGTAATGGAGCAGGTGGGGGCAGGGCTGCCTCCCAGGCTCAGTTCCCTCAGGGGTTTTATGCAGAGACCTTTGGTAATGTAACTCCTGTCTGCTCAGGGAGCCCTGGGCCGCCACTGCCTCCACTGCTGCCTCTGCCTCTGCCGCTGCCTCCCAAGGGGGCTCGAGTCACGGAGACACCCCGCTCCCTTCTTGGCCAGCCCAGATGTCTCTCTCACTGACCTGTAGAGTCTGTGGGCGGAGGGACCTTCCCAGCCACCGGAGATTCCGTCCCTGAAGCCTGCTTGGATCTGCTCCTCTGGGGTCGTGCGGCCAGGGCAGCACAGGGGTGTTCTCTGCTTTCCGGGTGCGACATACCCCTGGGGACGGCTCTCCAGGGCTCTCTGGAATGGAAATCTTTTCCCCTGTGTTTCTGCGTGCCTTGCAGTGCTCCAAAATTTGTGGGGAGTTCTTGCAGGAAATATATGGGCTATGGGTTCAGAGCTAGCATAAGTGAGTCTTTCTACTCCGCCATCTTGGCTCCACCCCCCCACAGTGACTTTTAATATATGCTTATTATCAGTTGAAAGAGTAATCAAATCCCCTTTATCTATTCAATAAAACTCCATTTCCTTAACCTAGTATTCGAAGCCCTTGGTAATTTGGACTCAACATGCTTTTCCAGGCATTTCCCATTCCTTCCTTCCTCATGAAGAGAAGTTGGCATCCACTATCTTCTTTCTCAAAGCAAGAAGCCAGAGGAACCTGTGGTGACTGAGAGCCTTGATCTCTCTTCTCTCCCACTCTTCTCTTTCCTCCCTGGCAGGTGCAAGGTATTGATCTCCAGCAATAAAGAGGGAGTCCCCTACAACATGGCCTTGAGTTAAAAGTTATACTTGCAATCTATGCTCCAATCAAAATGGATCATTTGTTCCTCAGATATGGCCCAAGCTCTTTTATTCTTTGCCATTTTCTCTGTTCTTGGAATGTTCTTTTCCTTTCCTGGTGACACAACTAGATTCTATCCATTATACATCAATGCTCAGCTGAAATGCTATCACCTCCATGAAGTCTTCCTTGATCCTCCAAGGGATTTCTCCCCTTCCCTCAGAATTTCAAATCACTTTGCACTTCTCTAATAAACTTTCATGTTCTACTTTGGAATCTAGTTATTTGAGAACATGATTTTTCCTTCCATGTGACTTAGAGTTCTAGAGGGACAGAAAATGAGCTCTGAGGGTCATATATCTAGAGCTAGAAGGGGCCTCAAAACCCATTCAGTACATCTCCTGCATGTTACAAAAGAAGAAATTGCAATCAAGGGAGGGATAATGATTTGCCCAATGTCACTTGGATAGTAATCATCAGAAGTGAGAAATAAATGAACCCAGGTTCTCTGATTCCAGAATAAGTGCTTTTCCCCCTACTATACCATAAGGCATCTCCACAGCAACACAAAATGTGTCTTAGGTGTATAAAACTGGAAGGGGCATCTCTTTCAACCCCTTTATTTTTACAAATGAGAAAACTGAGGCTCACCAAGATTAAATGAGTTGTCCAAGTTCACATAGAAGCATCTATAGGAGGGGCAGCTAGGTGGTGCAGTGAGTAGAGCACTGGCCCTGGAGTCAGGAGGACCCAAGTTAAAATCTCACCTCACACACTTGACACCTTATGTGGCCTTGGGCAAGTCATTTAACTCCAATTACCTTTCCTCCCCCCTCAAAGAAATAAATAGAAACGCCTATAGGAATTTGTAACTAGTTCTATGTATGGGAAGAAGAGAAACTGAAAATACTTCATTGCTCATTTTTTTTTTCTTGTAAGTCATCTACTTATAACCTATTAAACTATTTAATTTAGCATTGCACCTCTAAAGTTTGTGAATAGGCAGTGCTCTGGTTAGGGACTTGAACTGGGGTTTCTATATTTGGTTATCTGAAATACCTTATACTGAACATGGAGGTAGCTAGGGGTTCCCAAAGTAGAGTATGTTAGATTATTATTTATTTACTTCAGAGCCTTCATAGTTACAGATCTATTGCAGTTGTGTAGAGTTAGTTTTATATAACATAAGAAACCACAGAAAACCTCAGTTGTTTGTTTTGCTTTGTTTTGTTTTTAAGGCAGAAAGTTAGCTATAGATAAAAAGCTTCCCAAAGAGGTCCCCAGGGACTGGACATCTCAAGATGTGAGCAGGCTTTTGAGTCTGGCAGTTAGTCATAAGCTAGCAGTAATGGATAGAAAACTGAGAATTTCAGTTCTACCACATAAGCCATGCAGGGGGAGTTTTCCAGAGATTTTCAAAGAGTATTCTGTTTTTGTTTCTGTTGGTGCCAAATGATAACTTATATGTGTGGTTTTTTTTCTTGTTTCCATCTTTTTGTCTTAAAGACCAGCCTTAACCCTAAATCACTCTGGTCCCAGACCAATCCCTACTTCATCACTGTTTGGGCCCTGATTGGCTCAGAATGAATGTAAATAACACTTGTTCCTGTTTTGGCCAGAGATCCCGAGAGTCTTCCACATCCAGATCTATTTGTTTTTAAGAGGTCATTCTTTGTCTCATTTTATTAAGCCTTAATCATTGAATGGGTGCTGCCTCAATCAAACTGAGACCTGGGAAAGACCTTAGCTTGAAAAGGCCAAGGTGCCCCATTGCATTCTGGGCTGCTTGCAATCATTCTGATTGTTATCTGCTCACTGGACCAGATGGCTCTGAAGGAGAGAGTGAGCATGGTGACTTTGCACAGCCCTCCCTCACTTAAATCCAACTCACTTCCAAGTCATAGTATTACCTTCCTCTGTCATGGTCCTCTTCGAGAACAAAGGACAAAATAGCAATGCATGTACAAAACACAATCCCTACTGGAATGAATAAAGCTCCAGAAACATTGACAATCTGCTGTTCAGATTATCAGAAGAATAATGTATTCCTTCAGAGAGTTTAAGTAGTGCTTCTAGGGGAACCAGCACCAAAAATAGAGCTGAAGAGGAAGAGGGAAAACCTAACTGGGGTTGAGAGGCTGAAGGATGGAGGAATGTGTCACAGAGAAAGAAAGGAGCGGAAAGGATCACTGGGGCATATGGAGCTATGTAATAGCTATGTGTCACAGCGATGCCCTTGGAGGACAGGGCTGGATTTTTTTAAAGAGGAAGAACTTTCTTGTATTATAAAGAATGACAATAAGAATTGACTTGTGCCACCAGGAAAAAGAACCTTCCAACACTGGTCAGAGGATGAAGAGATAAGTTATTAGTGATTCATGGTCAGAATACCTGCCAAGAGCATCTCAAGGTAGCTACAAGTTACCTTAATATGAAAAATAAAGAAGCTTGCTTATTCCTGGGCTGTGTATTTATGGATGAAGAGCCTCCTTATTAACCTGGTGAACCCAGACTACCTCTGACAATTCATGTGAGGGGCAAAAGCTATGTCAAGAAGGAAAATAGAAAGCATTCCTGAGGTAGAACTAAGAAGGTGGAGTACCAAGAAGTATGGTTGAATTGTATGGTTCCCACAACTTCACAAAGCTCAAGAAAATGCACCAGATCAAATCCCATTAGGGACATTCCCCTCCCCCCTCAAAAAAAGTTAATCACTTTTCCAGCTCAGGTCAGCATAACAAGATAGAGAAGTTTCCAGACACTGGGGATGGGATCTCATGGAGCATTCCATCCCAGGGAGAGGCTGTGTACATCAGGAAAAGAAGCACGTGCAATTGCCCAAACTTGCACAGGAGGCATGCACAGTTGCCTCCTGGAAGCTCTGCTGCTCATTATCCAATTCCAGGTCACAGATCTGGAGCTGACTGAGAAGGGGTTCTATGCCTAAGCATGGCATTCCCTAGGATGAGGAGCAGTCATATCCCCTAGGTTATGTACTGAGCTAAGAGCAAGTTCAGAAGTAAACAGTAGCTTTATGGTTCTGATCCCTCCCCCCATTTCCTGCTGAGCAGAGCCTCAATTCTAGCTTTTAATTCACTTGGAAACCTGCAGGAGAAATATAGACCAAAAGGGATCCTGAAGTTCTACCACTCTGAACCAGTAGAACTTCCTAGTGGGCAGATAATGGCTGACTTCAGCACTATAATGAGGGGAAAGCCCACAGACTCAAACCTAGGTCAGGATCTCTGAGAATTCAGACTGTCAATGATCATACTTTGACTTGGATTGGATCCAATGAAAACCTATAGGTTCCCAGCCTATGCTGCCCTAGAGATGCTAGAATAACATGATACTCAATACCCCCAAGAAAGCAGAATAAGTACTCAAGAGACTACAAGATCAACCCAGAAGTATACAAAACTTAACCCTAATGTAATGTTCAAAGTCAGGAAATAGAAGAATGAGAAAAAAAAAGAATAAGAATATTCTTAAATATATTTTATTATATATTATTACATATAATGTATATTATTAAATAAATATTCTTAAAAAAAGAAAAAATAAAAAGATATAGTGACAGAGACACTCAAGTTACAAACCCAGAAAAGAATGACTCCCAACGACTCTAAACTCCCAATTCCCAAAACCTCAAAGAAAAGGAGAATTTAACTAAATTTCTTGGAAGAGATAAAGCAAGAGTTTCAAAAGAGTTAACAGCTTGTCATAAGCTGATATAAAATTTTCCCTGAAAATTAGAATGGATCAATAGAAGAAAATGACTGCATGAAACAATAAGAAATCTTAAAACAGAGTTTAAAAATGAAAAAAATAAAAGGAAACATCAATTTTTGCATAGCAAAAACAACTAGTCTACAAACAGATCAAAGAGAGATAATATATGAATCATTGAATGGCCTGAAATCCATAACCAAAAATTTTTTAAAGCACCTATGCACTATATTTCAAGAAATTATGAAAGAACACTTTGGAGATCTTTGAGAACCAGGGAACAAATTACAAACATACAGAATCCACTCACCTCCTGAAAGATATCAAAATGAAAACTTCCAGGAATATTATCTCTAAAATCCAGAGGTCCCAGGTTAAAGAAAATAAATACTGCAAGCAGCTGGGAGAAAGAATTCAAGTACTGAGGAGGCACCATCAGGATCACATGTGTTTTAACAACCATCACTCTAAAGAAGTGGCAGGCTTAGAATATGATATTCTACAAGGCAAAGGGGATAGGCTTACAATTAAGAATAACCTTCCTAGAAAACCTGAGTATAATGCTGTAGGGGGAAAAATAGACATTTAATGAAACAGAGGACTTCCAAACATCTTGATCAAAAGGCCAGAGCTGCCTAGAGGCTTTGAAGAGCAAATATAGGAGTCATGAGAAACATAAAAAAGTAAATTTGAGAAACTCAGGGAGCGAATAAAAATTTAAATGAGAATAAACTTTTTATATTCTTATATAGAGAAATAATATATATGTACCCTCAGAATCCTATCATCACCAAGGGGTGATAGTCTACTTTGGCAGTAGGTCTAGAAGTAATTCTAATAGGTTTTGATGACTTTAAAAGAAGAATGTAAAGAAGAGACACTACTATGGGGGAGGGGTTGAGAGGAGAAGAATGAGGGCAACATAGTTTCATATAATCAGGATATAAAAGTAGAAGTCTATACAAACAAGAAGAAAAGTGAGGGAATGAATAACATTTGAACCTTCTCATCTGATCTGGCCAAAGGAGGGAAGACACAGACACAAGGTAGGATACAGAAATATATTTCATTCAACAGTAAAATAGAAAAGAAGGAGGAGAAGGTAATATCAAGAGGAAAGATAAAGAGAGGGATCAGTCTTAAACAAAACAAAGTATATTTAAAAATATTTATAGCAGCTCTTTTTGTGGTGGCAAAAAAACAAACAAACTGGAAACTGAAGGAAATCCATCCATTATGAAATGGTTGAACAAGTTGTGGCACTTAATGAAATAAAAAATTATTGTTCTATAAGAAATGATGAAGGAGATAGTGGCTGAGAAATCTTGACTCAGTTAAAACTTTAAACAGAGTTTAAATGAGTAGAACCAAAAAACCCATTTATACAATAATAATATTTTAAGACAACTTTGAAAGGCTTAGGAATTCTGATCAGGAAAATGACCAACCACAGTTCCAGAGAACTTATGATAAAACATACTACCTGCCTCCAGGTAGGAAGGTGATGGACTCAGGGTAAAGATTGAGATTATTAATTTTTTTTGATACAGCCAATGCAAGAATTTGTTTTGCTTGACTATACTTATTTATAGCAAGGATTTGTTTTTCTTTCTCAGGGGGAGGAGTGAAGGTGGGAGTGAAAGAAGACAGATTTTTGTTGTTGGGGAAAAATTAATTCAAAACCAGAAAACATGCCTAGGAATTAAAAAATGCAGGGAAGGAAACTTGAAGCCCTCAGCAGCATGGCACAGCACAGTTCTCATTACAAAGTGAACATCTGGCTAAGAAGATGGTATGCCTGATCCCATAATATTACTGAGGCTTGGTGGGATTATATGTTTGGAACATGGCTTAAAATATAGAAATGACGGGCTCTTAGTTAGGGACTAAGTGCTAATAAAAGTACATTTTCCAGGAAACTTATAAAACTCTTCAAGAGGGAATTTATATGAAAATGGAGGAAATTGTCTATGGGTTAGATAACAGACCTCTCCCTCCCCCAATAGCAATCAATCAATCAGCAATCATTTATTAAATACTAATATGTGTGAGGCAAAAAGACGAGACTGTCATTTGTCCTTAAGGAACTTTCATTTTAGTTGGGAAACATAATATATTCAGAGATAAATAAATATAAGGAGGACATTAAATATAGATGAAGTGATTTCTGAGGTGGGAGTGAGGGTCATTGATGCCTTGAAGATTGAAGAAAGGACTTCCCAAAGAGGTAGCACCTTACTACCTAGAAGCTAGGGGTTCCAAGAAGTGTAGGTGAGTAGAGAAACCTGTAGACATTGGGAAATAGCCTCTAAAATGTCACATAGGCAAGAAATAGACCATCTTTTATAGGGAACAGCAAGGATGTCAATTAGACTTGAATATAGTATTGATGAAGAGGATTGGTGGGCAATCAGCCTGGAAGGGTAGGCTGGCGAGACTGTGAAGGACTTCTGTAGGGAAGGAAGAAAATATCAACGATTCACAGAAGACAGTATCCAAGAAGGGCAACCATAAAATGTATGGTCTCAGATGCTAATCTACTTATGTGCAAAGTCTGGTTAATAAAAAACTCAACTAGTTAATACAAGAAATTTGATTGTCAGATACTGAAACTTGGTGGGATGTGCTTTCATGACTTGGTTATCACTATGGAAAGATATACTTTATATACTTGGTATCTAATCTGTACATTATGTTTTTTGAAAATGTGCAGAGTAATGTTATATATCAAGAAGATATACTCATGTGAAGAAAACCATTATTGGAGTGGTGAAAATTTGGATGAGCCTCTAGGGCAACTATGTGGTATGGTCGATAGAATGTTAGACTGGAAATCAGGAAGACTTGAATTCGAATCTTGCCTCAGGTACTCAATAGTTATTTAACTATTTAGCCTCTCAGTCTCATTTTCCTTATCTGTATATTGAGGAAAATAAGTCAAGTTCAAGTCATGTCATCATTTCCCTGATGCCATGGTCTTCTCCAAAAACAAAGGACAGACACAGACAGACAGATAACACTTACTTTATATGGTTGTAAGAGTCAAACAAGGAGGAACCAAGATGGGGGAGTAGAAAGATTCACATATGCTATCTCCAAACCCACAGCCCATAAATTTCCTGTAAAAAGAATTCCCCCCAAATTCTGGAGCAGTGGAAGCTGCGACAATGGAGTGGATGAAATTTCCATTCCAGAGAGCCCTGAAAAAGTGGCACCAAAGGTCCATGGTGCACCAGAGAGAGGAGCCCTAGCTGCGTGGCCCATGGAGGAGCAGATCCGAGCAGGCTTCAGGGATGGAACCACCGGGGGCCACAAAGGTCCCTCTGCCCACAGGTGCTACAGGTCAGTGAGAGAGCCTTCTGGACTGGCGAAGAGGGGAGCAGGGTGTCTCCATAACTCAGGCCCCCTCAGGAGTCAGCGGCAGAGGCAGTGGTGGCCAGGAGCTCCCAAAGCAGAAAGGACCTCAGATCCATTACTGAAGGTCTCCACATAAACTCCCTGAGGGAACTGAGCCTGGGAGGCCACCCTGCCCCAACCCAAGCACCAGAACTTAAGTTTACATTGAATAGCAGCCACTCCTGCCACTGAAAGCCCTGAGGCTGGGGAGAAGCATTTGAATCTCAGACCCCAAGCACTAGCTGGGTGTATCTAGGCGGGGGTGGAGGGGAATCTCAGAAGTCAAGTAACTGGCTGGGAAAATGCCCAGAAAAGGGAAGAAAAATAAGACCATAGAAGGTTACTTCCTTGGTGAACAGATGTTTCCTCCTTTCCTTTCTGATGAGGAAGAACAATGCTTACCATCAGGGAAAGACATAAAAGTCAAGGCCTCTGTATCCCAAACATCTGAAATAGATATCCAATGGGCTCAGGCCATGGAAGAGCTCAAACAGGATTTTGAAAATCATGTCAGATAGGAGGAGGAAAAACTGGGAAGAGAAATGAGAGAGATGCAAGAAAAGCAAGAAAAATGGGTCAATACCTTGCTAAAGGAGACCCCAAAAAATGCTGAAGAAAACAACACCTTGAAAAATAGGCTCACTCAATTGGCAAAAGAGGTTCAAAAAGCCAATGAGGAGAAGAATGCTTTCAAAAGCAGAATTAGCCAAATGGAAAAAGAGGTTCAAAAGCTCACTGAAGAAAAGAGTTCTCTCAAAATTAGAATGGAATAGATGGAGTCTAATGACTTTCTGAGAAAGCAAGAAATCACCAAACAAAACCAAAAGAATGAAAAAATGGAAGAGAATGTGAAATATCTCATGGGAAAAACAACTGACCTGGAAAATAGATCCAGGAGAGACAATTTAAAAATTATGGGAGTACCTGAAAGCCATGATCAAAAAAAGAGCCTAGACATCATCTTTCATGACATTATCAAGGAAAACTGCCCTGATATTCTAGAACCAGAGGGCAAAATAAGTATTGAAAGAATCCATTGATTACCACCTGAAAGAGACCCAAAAATAGAAACTCCTAGGAACATTGTGGCCAAATTCCAGAATTCCCAGGTCAAGGAGAAAATATTTCAAGTAGCTAGAAAGAAACAATTCCAGTATTGTGGAAATACAATCAGGATAACACAAGATCTAGCAGCTTCTACATTAAGGGATTGAAGAACATGGAATAGAATATTCCAGAATTCAAAGGAACCAGGACTCAAACCAAGAATCACCTACCCAGCAAAACTGAGTATAATACTTCAGGGGAAAATATGGTTTTTCAATGAAACAGAGGACTTTCAAGCAGTCTTGATGAAAAGACCAGAGCTGAAAAGAAAATTTGACTTTCAAACACAAGAATGAGAAGAAGCGTGAAAAAGTAAACAGCAAAGAGAAGTCATAAGGGCCTTACCAAAGGTGAACTGTTTACATTCCTACATGGAAAGACAATATTTGTAACTCTTAAAATGTATCAGTATCTGGGTAGTTGGTGGGAGCACACACAGATGTACACACACACACACACCCACACACATACACACACACATGCACACACAGAGACAGAGCACAGAGTGAATTGAATAGGATGGAATCATATCTTTAAAGAAATTAAGATAAACAGTGAGAGAGAAATGTAATGGGAGGAGAGAGGGTGCAATGGAATGGGGTAAATTATATCTCATTCAAGAGGCAAGCAGGAAACTTTTTAGTGGAGGGGAAAAGAGGAGAGCTGAGAAAAAGACATGAAGTTTACACTCATCACATTCAACTAAAGGAAGGAGTAAAATGTACACTCATTTTGGTATGAAAACCTATCTTACAATACAGGAAAGTGGGAGAGAAGGGGATAAGCAGGGTGGGGGGTGATGGAAGGGAGGGCAATGGGAGAAGGGAACAATTTGAAGTCAACACTCAGGGAGGGACAGGATCTAAAGAGAGAATAGAAACAATGGGGGGCAGGATAGGATGGAGGGAAATATAGTTAGTCTTACACAACATGACTATTATGGAAGTCATTTGCAAAACTACACAGATATGGCCTATATTGAATTGCCTGCCTTCCCAAAGGGAATGGGTGGGGAGGGAGGGATGGGGAGAAGTTGGAACTCAAAGTTTTAGGAACAACTGTTGAGTATTGTTGTTGCTACTAGGAAATAAGAAATATAGGCAATGGGGAATAGAAAGTTATCTGGCCTTACAGGACAAAAGAGAAGATGGGGACAAGAGAAGGGAGGGATTATAGAAGAGAGGGCAGATTGGTGATAGGGAAAATTAGAATGCTTGGTGTATTGCGGTGGGGGGAGGGGATAAAAGGGGAGAAAATTTGGAACTCAAAATTTTGTGAAAATGAATGTAAAAAATTAAATAAATTTATATTTAAAAAAAGAGTCAAACGAGATAATATATGAAAAATGCTTTGGAAACCTTAAAACATGCATAAAGGTGAGCAATTATCATAAGGAGTCACAGAGGAAAAAAAATAAACAATATAGTGGCAGAACCATGCCTAAGGATGAAGTAAAAGAAAAGTCTGAGAAACAGATGGTAAACTTACTATAGAGAGATGATATAACAATGCTGGGGTTGGGGTGGGGGAGATTTCAGTTGTCTAAATGTTGATTAAAACTTACTCTCCAGGAAAAAAAAAAAGAACTGGCAAGGTCTTGAATTCCATCATCCTCCTTATTGATGTAATTCTTCAAAATGTAAGATTGATAACAAAAGAAATTTGATTTCTACCATCTAAGAGGAAATAGTTGCCAAAGTGGAAATGATGTGACATGCCATAGTTTGGGGGAAGTACTCATTCAAAGAGCACAGCAAAGGCAGGAATGATGCCATGACCTAAAATTCTCCAGGCAAGTTGGATGATGAGGGACTGAATGAACTTTCAAGAACAAAAATAGGAGGCAACTTAGTTGTGTAAAGATGGAGTACTGGATCTGGAGTCAGGAAGATCTGAATTCAAATGCAGCTTCAGACACTAGCTATGTGTCTTTGGTAAAGTTACTTAACTTCTGTTTGCCTCAGTTTTCTCATTTGTAAAGTGCTGATAACAATAGCACTTACTTCCCCTAGTTGTCGTAAGGATCAAATGAGATGCTATTTGTAAAGTGATCAGCACAGTGCCTGGCACATTACATTGCTATCTAACTAATAGGTATTATTCTTAGCTACTAAAATATTGATGGCACAGACAGAGATAATTCTGATGAAGAATAAAAGGGGAATCCTGCCTAAGGGGAATGGTGCACATGCACTGGGAAATCATATTAGCCCCTTTACTTTTTAAAAAGACATACCTTGGTAACAATTGGGACAAAGTCTCTGCCACCTTGTCCTATTACAGCTCCGATCATAGTATTTCAGGATCAGGTAAAGGCATGTGAGATGTTAGATCAGAGAAGAAAAGACTTGGCGCGCTGGATATACATATCTGTCTTCCGATATTTCATAGGATTATCATGTGGTAGATAGTATGATTAGACTTGTTCCACTTGGCCTCAGATGGTAGAATTAGAAAAAAAAAAGCTTAATAAAGCACTTAACATATGTTAAGAACCAAGGATACAAGTACAATCAAGCAGGACATTCCCTGCCCTCAAGGACATTTCTAAAGGAAAAACACAACAAATGAAGGGGAACTTGGAAGGGGTGAGGGTGGGTGTGGGAAGAGGATTACTGTGTAGTCATGGAATTAGTATGGCCAACACTCTAGCAAGATAAAGCAAAAGCTTATCTATCAGAGCTGGAGACCCACGAATGGACACCAAGTTTCTACTGGGGAAGAGATAGAAATGATCATTTGAGTGGAGAAGGCATGGCATGGAATAGCCAGGAAATATAGTGGAGGCCAGGTCCCCAATAAAAGTAATATAAAAGCAAATTGAGGCTCAATGTGAGGAAACACTTTTTAACAATTAGAGCTGTCACTAGAGGTCTTCAAGCAGAGGATAGATGAATACTTTCCAGTTATGTTGGAGGAGTCAATTCCACTGTTCAGGTATGAGTCATACTGGTATACTTGAGGTTCCTTGCAATATTCAAATTCTTTCGTTCTGTGGTACTAGGGTTTGTGTCCCCTACAGTGTTTCAAACTCAGTAGGTAGTCTGTAAATATTTATCGAATTAACTTCTTTAGACTGAAAATCTTATGTAAAGACAGATTTCACTATGGACAACTGAATTAAATTCAAATTCAATAAATATTCACTGAATTCCTACAATGGGCAAAGGACTGTGTTAGGTACTGAGTATATGAAGATAAAACTGACATAGCCTCTACCCTCAAAAAACTTAGTTTTTATTCAACTACTATCAACCTAGAAGGAGAGAAACTATTATTTTTCCAGTTATTTGGTCAACCACCTATAAAGAGTTTGGTGAAGAAATACCCTTAAACTCAACTAGGAAATGGACAGGGACAGGGAGGGAAGAGATTGGAGTTGAAGAGAGAGAGTATAGGCAGGAATAGGAACAGAATGGTCCCAGACAAAACAAACCACAACACTGGTTGATAAATCATAAAGGGGAGATTATAAGGAAGGAAAGACAGCATAGAGAGACAATAAAGGGGAAGCAGAACAATCTAATTATAGATCAGTGTTTTTGATCATGGTTCTCTCTTTCACAACTTCCTACTTCATGAAGAAGGGATATGAAACAAACATGTGTGGGAAGTATAACAGAATAATAATATACAATGAATAAATATAATCAAAAAAGTGAATGAAATTAACTCACCCATAAAATAGAAAAGGATAGCAGAGTAGATTAGGATACAGAATCCAAAACTAAGATTCAAATGGAATTAAAATCTGTGCAACAGAATTTATCATTCCCTAAGCACATTTTTAAAAAGCAGGGAGAGCAATCATGATCGCAGAGAAGAAAAAATTTACATCATTAAAAAAGATAATCAGTTAAACTGCATTAAGCTTAAAAGCACCATAAACCATGAAATAATATCAGTACTTAACATATATGCATCAAATGGCATAGTGTCTAAGTACTTAAAAACAAAGCTAATCAAATTACAGGGAAAAGTAGACATCAAAATTGTAATAGTTAGGGATGTCAATGTCCCTCTTTTCAAACCTAGACAAGTCTAAAAAAAAAAAGAAAGAAAAAGAAAAGAAAGAAGTTAAGAACCTGAATAGAATTTTTAGAAAAATTAGATATACAAGAACTATGAATAGAAAGGACTACACATATTTCTCATCTCTTCTTACACATTTACAAAACTTGATCTGTGTCAGAATGTAGACATCTCATAAAAAATGAAGAAAAGCAGAAATATTTAAATATATTCTTAATTGACTAAAATGTAGTAAAAAAAAATATAATCAATAGTGGCATTTGAAGAAAGTATCCAAGATGTGTTGAAGGTTAAATAATTTTAGCCTAAAAAATTGGTGAGTCAAAGAACAAATAACAAAAACAATAGATTATGCAATAAAAATGACAATATTGAGACACATAACAAAAATTTGGGGATGCAGTCAAAACTATCATGATGGGGAAATATCTATCTCTAAACACTTCTATCAACAAAGGAGAGAAAGAACAGCTAAATGAATAAAGTGTGGAATTAAAAAAAAAAACAACTCCAAAAGTAATAAATCAAAAAAAAATCCCAAAGAAATGCCAGCATAGAAATTCTGAAACTCAAAAGAGAGATTAACAAAATTGAGGATAAAAAATATTAATTGATAAATAAAATTAGGGCCTATGTTAAAGAAACAAATAAAATTCATACTCTATTAGCTAATTTGCTAGGGGAAAACCAAATTATCAGTATCAAAAATGAAAAAAGAAAATTCATAGCAAATGTAAGAGAAATAAAGGACAATTTTAGGAATTGTTTTGCCCGATTATTAGACAACAAAATTAAAAACAAATTAAATGGATAAATATTTACAAAAATTTATTTTGCAAGCTTATGTTAACAGAAGAAGAAATGGAAATTGAACTAAGTCAGTTTCACAAAAAGAAATTGAAAATATCAAAAGTATGGCTGGTCGTTGTCCTTCATTCTCAAAGAAGATGGAAATAATATCACTATGTTGGAATCAAGGTACAGTGTGTCCAACTGTGGCTGTTCAGATCAATATGAGCTTGGAATGCTCATAGGCACAAATAGCTCATATAAACATTTAGACTGAAAGTGTCTCTAAATTTGTGCATCTCATGTTTTTCTTTGGGCTACTGAAATTCTACTTCACCCATAAAGCACAAAACCTTCTTTGATATGGGTTCACCATGCTATGTGGTCATTTACCAGTGTCTCCCATGTCACACAATCAACTCTAAAATTCTTTAGAGAGACCTTGGATCTCCTTGGATTGCTTCTTCTGACCACCATGTGAGTGCCTGCCTTTCGAGAGTTCTCCATGGAATAGTCTTTTAGGCACATGTACACTGGCATTCAAACAACATGGCCAGCCCATCGGAGTTGTGCTCGCTGCAATAGACTTTGAATACTTGGCAGTTCAGGTCAAGAAAGAATCATAGTGAACAGTACTTTGAGTAGATTGCTATGCTTATTTGTTAAAAAGAAAGGATTTTTGAGGGAGAAATTGGGGGAAATGGTGGGAGAGAAGGAGGGAAGGCAATAACCTTTTATAAAATGCTTACTATGAGCCAGGAACTGTGCTAAACATGTTTTACAAATAGCATCTCACTGGATCTTCACAACAACTCTGTTAGGTAAACGTGATTAATATCCCCAATTAGCAGTTAAGGAAACTGAAGCGGACAGAGGTTGCCCAGGATCACAAAGCTACTAAGTGGCTGAGGGCAGATTTGAACTGAGGTCTCCTTGACTCTAAGCCTGGTGCTTTATTCACTGTGTCATCAGGTGGAAGTGGCATCTTCCAGTGATGGAAGGAGGGAGGGAGGAAGGAAGAGAAGAAGGAAAAAAGAAAAGAAGGAAGGGGGGAAAGAAAGGAAAGGAAAAGAAAGGAAAGGGAAGGGAAAGGAAAGGAAAGGAAAGGAAAGGAAAGGAAAGGAAAGGAAAGGAAAGGAAAGGAAAGGAAAGGAAAGGAAAGGAAAGGAAAATGCATTAGTAACAGTTTAACAATAGAAGAGAATGAAAAGAGGTTCAGAAAAAGACAGGTGGGGCCTTTTTGAAAATAATGTACTGAATTCAATACATACTTTTAAAAAGCCATGCCATGTATAAGGTATTCACAGTTTCGTGAAAATCCTCCTTTTCTGTCCGTTGTATGTAGGATTGTTCCTGTTTGTTGATGTCTGACTAGTTCAAAATCACTAAAAATTAAAATTCTAAAATATAATACTCAGATTTAGAATTGTTGTGTTCAAATTTCTGGCCCCAGTACTAACTAGCTGTACGATGCTAGGCAAGTCAGTTAGCCCCTCTGTGACTCAGCTGCCTCATTCATAAAATAAGGATAATAATATTTATACTTCACAAGGATGTGGAGAAAAAATTGCTTTCTAAGCCTTTAAACACTATATAAAAGTGATGTTAACTGGTCTACCTTTTTACTGTACAGATGCAGAAACTGAAACCCAGAGATATTAAGTCAGCAAGACAGAATCTGAACTCAGGTTCTCCTGACCTCACATCCACTTGTCTTTCCGCTATACCACACTTCCTATTTACTTCTATCTACTGTCACATTTCTCTACTACTAACCTCTTCTATCATATCAGACTGGCCCATCAAAACTCATAAACTTAGGGCCCTCTGGCTTTTAGTCAGAGACACTTGCTCTCCTGCAGCCCTAATACAATCTCTATCTTCCCATCCATAGTAAAATTCCATCCATAATGACGCCTGCAGTCACCCATCTCTCTAGAGAACAGTAAGAACAAAAGGGCTGTCCTTTGTCCTTCCCCTTAAGGAATGTGTCCAGGAATCTTCCAAAGACCTATCTCAAGAGCACTAGGGATAGCAACCCCCTCTCCTTTGTGATGCAACATTTCAATGCAGGGGGACAATACAGAGAAAAACCTGGACATGGGTGTATATGCTGACACCAACTGCAGCCTTCCTCATATGAAGTTCATTCCTAATTGTAGGCAAAACTACTCATCAAAAAATGGGAGAAAAGAGAGGGGAAGTAAAGAATAAGGGAATGATGGATGTGTCAGGAAACCTGATATGTCTGTGGTTCCTAAGGTCCTGAACAATTATTTTCTTAAATGCCCTTTATTTATTTTCATGGAAGTTCCCACAATCTTGTTTCCTGGCACATCATGCCTGGGTGGTGTTGATAGAAAAGAAGAGAAAGAAACAGCCAGAAAGAAAAACAAACCCCCCAAATGAGGAAGTTCACATTCACTTAGCAAAGCAAATGTTTTTCTAAAATTAACACCTTCCTAATCTCTGTGGATCATTGATTGGAGGTATAGAAGAGCAGGCCATGAAAAGCCACACTGTTTGAATTTAATGTTCTAGCACTCACTCCAGTTACCACCAGCTCCTAAAGGTGGGCAGCAGTAAGTGAAGTACATGAATAACCCAAATAAAAAAATAACCAGTAGTGTTATTTCTATCCCCTAACAAACTTTTCAGAATTACTGATGGACAACTAGGTGGTACAGTGGAGACAATACCGGACTTGGAATCAGCAAGACCTGATTTAAATTGTGTCTCAGACAGTTAGTTATGTGACCCTGGGCGAGTCACCTAATTTCTCTTGGTCTCAGTTTCCTGACTGTAAACTGAACATAAGAATCGTACCTGCCTCCCCAAGTTACTGTGAGAATCAAATGAATTAACACACATGAAGTACTTGACCTTAAAATGATATATTATGGTTGTCATTTAGTTTTTCAGTTGCGTCCAACTCTTTGGGACCCTATTTGGGGTTTTTTTTGGCAAAGATAGTGGAGTGGTTTGCCATTTCCTTCTCCAATTCATTTTAATGATGAGGAAACTGAGGCAAGCTGGGTTAGGTGACTTGCCCAGGGTCACACAGCTAGTGTCTGAGGCCAGATTTGAACTCAAAAAGTTGAGTATTCCTGACTCTGGGTGCAACACTCTACCATACTTTATTTACTCTTTCCAAAATGCTAGTTCTTATTATACATTGTTACTAACAATGTTACTAACATAATGCTATTGTTACTACTGTAACACTATTGTAACTAATAGTTACAATGTAGCTAACAAAATTCTTATTATTATATATACTAATTATTATACATATTAGTTATTATTTTTATACATACTAGCTATTATCATTATTCCTAACATAATGCTATTGTTACTACTGTAACACAAAGTTTCTTTCTCTCCCCAGCTTTTTATGAACGTCTTAGGGTGTACCTAGAATGCTTGTGTTTTGTAATATCAGTTTACAAAGAGCTTCCTTTACAACAAGATGATTAAGAAGAAAATATAAAAAAAATTTTAAAAAATAAGAAGAAAACACTCCTTTTGTGTAAGACTCATTTCTGGTTCTGCCTCCCATAAGAGGTCTACTGAAAGTCTTTTCTGATTCTGTCCTGCCCTAATTACTTTGAATTTATTTGGCATATACTATGTATTTACTTATCTCTGTATTCTGTTTCTTCCCTATAGAATAGGAGCTTCTTGAGGTCAAGTAATGTCTGCAGTCTTGATTTTGTAGCCAGTGGACCTGGAGCAGTGTTCTACCTATTATAGGCTATTAAGAAACGCTTGCTTTTTTTTTTAAACATGTAATCTAGAAATATTTAATGAATTAAATAAAACATGTTAAAAAAAAGAAAGAAATGCTTACTGACATTTATATGGAATTATATGGGAAGAATGATTTACCTGTGGTGACCCAGCTAGCAGGAATCAGAGTTAGATCTGGTCCCAGGTCTACTGCCCTTTCCACTCTATCTACATTGAGTTTCATGGCCTCTCTCTCAGGGGCCATGAAAATGACATCATGGCGTTGGGATAAAGGTACAGTGTACTTGACTGTGTCCGATCCTACCAATAAAGCTTGGAAGGTTCATTGCACATCAGGCACATTGAGTTTCATGGCCTCTCTCTCAGGGGCACAATGTGAGGAGGAACAAGGGACTGAGAAATCCAAAGACTAGAGCAAGGGGTAGGGAACCTGTGACCTTGAAGCCACGTGTGGTCTTCTACATCCTCAAGTGCGGCCACTTGGATTCAGTCAATGGTCAGCACTTGAGGGCCTAGAGGGTCACATGTGGCAGCCTTGAGGTCACAGGTTTCTCACCCCTGGACCAGACCATCCAGCCACCTCTTTTATTTCAGTCCACAGGAACATAGATTCAGAGAGGTCTAATACCTTTGGTGTGACAGCTGCTCAGTCCTTTTCAAGCTACTCATTTCCTTTTTGTGACCATCTGTCACCCAGCTCCCAGAAGCTGTGATGACGACACAGATGCCCAGGGACTACCGGTAAAACTGGCTCAGCAGATGGGCTAAACCATGTTGAGGGTAACCAATAGGCCTCAAACCTGTTGATGCTTTAGGCAGGTGTCTACCCCAAACATGTGAGGACTTCCCTAATAGAATTTGTAGGTATAGACATTTTGTTTCAATGGGTCAAAAAGGCAAGAGAAGAGCTTGGTCGAGGTCATTCGCTGCATCCTGATCCATTACCAGTCATCTTGACTTTTGTCCTGGTTCTAGGCTTTGATGACTCTAGGGAGGGAGGCTGATAACTTGCAGCAACTCTGTCTCACTTAAGTCCAATTTATGCATGAAGTACAATGAATCACCCTTACTATTTTATCGTGGTCAGAAAAGCAATCCAGAGACACTCTCAAGGTTTCTCTGAAGAGCTTTGGAATTGATTGTGATCCATGGGAGTCACTAACATAGGACCTCCCAGCATGGTACGCTGCATCAAAGAAGGTCCTGTGCTGTATGAGCAAAACATAATTGTAGGAGTTCAAAAGAAATGTGAGATGAACACCTTGAGAAATATCTCCATCCCAAAGAGTTATACACACTATTTGTACCTGATGTGGTAGAGCCTTCCAAGCTTGTATTGGTAGGATCAGACACAGCCAAGCACACTGTACCTTTTCCCAACACCATGAGTCCTCTTTGGGTCCTCTTTTGGGTCCTCTTTGAGCACAAAGAGCAAACAGCAACAATTGATTTCAAACTGGAAGGCTCCCTTTGTTCTGCAGATGAGGATACTGAGCCACAAGTAATGAACATCCCTGAGGCATAAGTGATCTTTCTCCCATACCACATTGCCTTCCAGTTTGTACACTACAGTGATCATTGCTCCCATGGGCACTAAGCAAAAAAAAAAAGGTGTCAGATACCATGTTAAGGGAGTTAAGGTGAGACAAGGTAATTCTGGTAGCAGTCAGATATATTAAAAAATAACCATGCAGATGTAACCTTCAAGTTAGAAATTTCCTTCTGAAAATATGATATGACTGGTTATACTTGGAGGAAACTCGAATTTGTTAGGCTTATAGTCTTCAATAGGTGTAACCTAGAAACTGTAGCTACTATCTCTGCCTGAGGGGATGGCCACTAGCTTCCCTTACAAGCATTTGGCTTCACGAGGCCTCAAAACATAGAGCAGTTTATATCTATAATAAGGGCACAGGAACCCACAGAGAATCCATAGAGTTCCCTTCCGTCTGACCCCCAGATTCCTAAACAATCTTTTTTTATTACTAGTTGGGACTGGCAAAACGATGATCAGAATTGGATCAACCATGTTATTTCTCTGCTTTTTCACTATTTTGATTACTGCTGCTCTGATTCTTTGATTCATTGCTAATTATGTCTGCCTCAGGTGCTATTTCTCTGCCCCTACTTCTATCCCTACATGATATTCCCTGTCATTTGGGGGCCACTATCATTCTTCTTTTTATCCCCTAGTCACTTCTCAACCAGTTGGGGGGAGGGAAGAAAGAGGAAGAAACTCAAATAATTACTTTTGCAATTAGAACGGCACTTAAGGGCAGAGACCTTTTGCAGGCTCCACTACTCAGAAGTGTCTCCTATAACCCTGTCCCAACCAATGATGCTTGGCAATAATAGAATTAATACCTCAGAGCTCAAAGCCTGCCATACCATCATGAACTTTGCTATTGGCTAATAACACTTTATAACATTGTTCCTACAGAGCTAACGCTCTCTCCTCTTTCAAAATCTCTCCTGAAATGAAGAGTTGCCACACCAATATCTGTGCTTTTGTTTTTAAGCCCAGGAGCAGAAATTTCTTGGGCAGAATAGTTCTTTCTTTAAAAGTTGTTGCATGTTTCTTCAGTTCAATCCAATAAGCATTTTTTTCAACTCCTCTTACAGATGAAGACCTGTGCAAAGAGATACAAAGACAAAAACCAAATAGTCCTTGCCCTTGCAGAACTTAACTTCTCTGAGTGAATGATCCACCATATATACAAATAAGCCATTGACTGCTTACCTCAAGTTAAAGCCAGTCCCTCTCTAGGGATTGAAGGAGAGGTTTCCAATGGCATTAGGCTCCTCTCCTGTGTTGAAGCACGTGGTGCTGATTCTGTCACACCTGAGATTTATAATGTGGGAATTTCTTTGCCCCTACAAAAGCTAACTGAAATTTTCTGGGTTATATGGGTAAGAAGAGGTCATCCTCAGGAGTTCAAGGATGCCTCCACTATCCATCTCTATAAAGGTAAAGGAAATAGATTGTCCTGTGACTATCAAAGTGGGGGTGGGTCTCTCTCTTCGTCATTGCTGGCAAGATTCTTGCCAGAGTCCTCCTTAATAGGCTAATCCTTCACCTGGAAGATGATTATTTTCCTGAGAGTCAACATGAATTCGGAAAGGACAGAGGAACCATCAATATGCTGTTTACTGCTCAACGACTCCAGAAGAAATGCCAGGAGCAGAACAGAGATCAATATGCAACATCTGCTGATTTGACCAAGGCCTTTAACACTAGCCATGACATGAAATTTAAAAAGCATTTAAAAATTTGGTTGCTCTGAGAAGTTCAGTATTGGCAATTTCACGACAGCATGCTTGCCCAGACCCTGGATAATGGACGATGCTCTCATGCTTTTCCAGTCACCAAGGGAATGCAACACAACTGTGTGCTTTCCCCCATGCTTTTTAGCATGATGTTTTCAACCATGTTGTCAAATGCCTTCAATGAGGATGAACTTGGGTATCAAGATCAGCTACCACACTGTTAGTAAATTATTCAAATAAGTACATAGATATGAAGTAATTAGGGGAAATAGGAAATATCTGGGATATCACGAAAGGTCCCCATAGGGTTGGCATCCAGTTGAACCTTGGAGAGACACCAAGACATGAAAGTAATGAAGGAGGGTATTCTAAGATGGGACACAGCTTATATGAAGTCATGGAGGCAGGAGAAGGGATCCTGTACCCATCTTTTCCATAACACAAGGTTGTTGTCGTTGCTGTGTTTGTCCTTTGGGAAATGATGACATGACTTGCAGTTGACTTGGATTTGAATGAGGGAGAGCTGTGCAAGGTCACCAGCTTCACTTTCTCCTCCTGAGCCATCTGGAAACAGTGACCAGATATTCATGAGGATGACTGGAAATGGTCCAAGATGCAATGGGAGACCCTTTTAGACTAAAGCCTTTTCAGGTTCTCACTTACAGCAAAGTAACGCCCATTTGGTGAATAAGTCCCTTCAAGCAGTTATTCAAGAGATGGCCCCTTTAATCAAAGAAAAAAAATCACATTAGGAGGGGAAGACCCTCGGGGTTCTTGCCCAAAAGAGAACCTGTTAATATTTAGTATTTACATTCACTCTGTACTAGGAGGGCAGGGACCTATTGTCCAATCTATGAGCTTCAGAGGGAATTGGGCTTAAGGCTTGGTCTTTGAGAAAGAAATCTAGCCAATAAACCCTGGGCAGAGCACACCAGGTAAGCAGGGAGAAGAGAGTGGGAGGGATAATATGGAATGAGTCTGGAAAAGGAGGCAAGAACCAGGCTGTAAAAGTCTTCTTAAGCCAAATAACAAAACTTATATTTTATCCTAGGGGTAATAGGGAACCATGTAAACTTCTTAAACTAGGGGTTAGGGACAGGCACGAGGAATAATTAATTTGACAGCTCTGGGAAAGGATGGATTGGATAACCAGAAGTAGGAAGGCAGGCTAAAAGACGAATTGTGTTGTGGGTGATTATTTTTCCATTGGGGTATATTACTGAAAGAAGGCCATCTTTAAGAGGAACTAACTGCCTATAAGCTTTGGGGAAGGTGGCATGGAAAAATCTTGGACTTGTGGTAGTAAACCTAGAAGGTTGTTGGCCCCGTATTAGAGGATTCTCCTTGGGCAAGTAAATTGGTCTCTCTGGGCTTTAGTTTCCTCATCTTTGAAATCATATTTAACTTAACAAGTAATTATTATTTACTTACTATATACAAGGTCATGTGATGTAGTGAACAGAGAGTCAGACTTGGATTCTGGAAGATCTGAGTTAAAGGCCCATCTCTGATGGCTGTGTGGCCTTTTCAGGACCCCAGGCAACACTATTAATTGCCGATCTACACAGAAAGAGATCCCTATGTGGTTGAGATAAATTTTCCCCTTCCCCCCAAAAATGTTCAACTACTACATTAAGTGTTAGAGATACAAGGCTTTTTGGTCTAGGAGCTTAGGAACTGCCCTGTAACTGTGTGATGCTCCAATGCAATAAAAGATGTAAAAATATCTTCTAAATTTTAAGTTCTATACAAGTATAATGCTTTATTATGATGTAAAAATGTATCAACCTTACCACCTCTCTTTCTACCATTATAGCTTCATTCCTTTGACTATTGAAGGATTTTTCTTGTTTCAACTTTCTCTCTTTATACTGAAAATGCCCTTGGGGAAAGGACCACACCTTAAGCCCTATTATCATCTAACACTTTAATTATTAGTTAGAACCTGGACTGGGATTGTTGATAGGCAGCCAGAGAAAGGAGACCAAAGACCTAGGGTGTGGAAATGGGAGATGGGAGAGAAATGACAAGAAGGAAGAAAGAAGAGACCAAAAGACAAATTTCACCTCCTTCATAATGCTGGGGGATAGGAGGGAGAATGCACTTTTGCCTAGGAATTTCCTATATGTCGAATGATAATTCAGGAAGGAATAATAAGAGCTAGCACGTATGTAACATAATGTATATTATGTTATATGTTATAATTATATAATAACATTTATATATGCCAGGTGCTTTTACAAATGTCATCTCATTTTTATCCTCCTAATAATCCTGGGATATAGGTGCTATTATTATCCCCATTTTACTGATGAGGAAACTGAAGCAAACAAGGGTTAAGTGACTTGCTTAAGGTCACACAGCTGATAATAATAGCAGACAACATTTATATAGTGCATACTGTGCAACAGGTACTTTACAATTATCATCTCCTTTGATAATCACAACTACCTTCAGAGGTAGGTGCTATTATTTATCCCTATTTTACAAATAGAGAAACTGAGGTTTCATGGCTTGCCTGGGATCACACAGCTAAGTGTCAGAGACCAGGTTTGGGTAGGTACTATTATTATCCCTATTTTACAAACAGAGAAACTGAGGTTTCATGACTTGACTGAGATCACACAGTTACTGAGTCAAAGACTACATTTGAACTCAGGTCTTTCTGATTCCAGTCTAGGACTCTATCTGTCATGGCACCTAGCTGACCCAACTTTCAAATTTTCAACCCTAGTCCTTTGACTGAAATGCTCATAACATTGACAACTCCACCAGATCCTCTGACACTTGCCAGGGTCAGGGGTGGAGTGCGATTTTCCTGTCTACCTTATCTCATGATCCTCGTTGGCAATTTAGAAAACTTCCTAAGCTTGCCTTTGAAAAGTCACAAAAGCAGGTATCAGGAAGAAAATGTCCTGAAAGGCAGCATCCCCTTGGCCTCCATCATCTTTAACACACCCCTAGAAAAGGTCTTCTTATAACAGTACATGGGGAGATATTTAAGGGTATCAGCTCTTGAACAATTCATAGACATCTCAAAGATGGAAAGGACGAGTCCAATCCAACCTCTTATTTTTACATATGAGGGAAACTGAGGTCCCAAGGAAGCAAGTCAGAGGCAGAGCTGAGACTAGATTAACGTCTGACTTTTCCATCCTCCGGATAACTTTCTTCTCTCCTCTTTGCAAGCACTTTATGGAAGTGCAAAATTCAGAACTGCTTCTTCTCTGTGTTTGTCATCTTGAACAGTCAATCATAAACATTAATTAAGCACCTACTGTAAGCCAGGCACAGTGCTAAGTGCTAGGGATCCAAAAAGAAACAAAAGACAATTCCTGTTCTCAGCTAGCTTACAACCTAACAGTGAAGAAATCTACCCTTAGCATAAGATTCATTCAAAGAGGGTCATATTCAGTATAAGTGTCTGTGTAACCCTGTGCCTCATTCTCCCCATCTGTAAAATGAGGCTAGACCATGTTTTCTGTTGTTGCTGTCGATCAGTCATTTTTCAGTCATATCTGAGTCTTCATGACCCCATTTGGGGTTTTCTTGACAGAGACAATGGAGTGGTTTGCCATTTCTTTCTCCATCCCATTTTACAGATGAGTAAACTGAGGCAAACACGACTAAGTGACTTGCCCAGGGCCACATAGCTAGTAAGTGTCTGAGGCCAGATTTGAACTCAACAAAATGAGTTTTCTTGCTCCAAGAGGCTGAGCAGTGTACTTCCTCGATGTCCCTTTTAAGTTTTCTTCCACATTTTTATCTACGATCCTTCTTGAGGGTGGGGGTAGGGAGGGGGCTGCATTTACTATCAGGTAGGTTACTTCTTTAGGAAATTTTTAAAACATCTCTTTCTTTGTTACAATGGGAGAGGGCAGTGCACCGGGAGAGAATGGGTGTAAAAAAAAGAAATCAACAAAAATTCTAAAAAATAAAATCAATTTAGGTAAAAAAAAGCATGAGTGGTATTTTCTTTTTTCATTATTTGCTTTGGAGGTTATCAGTTTGAGAGAAATACGAAAGTGCAATTTGATTTCTTTTTGTTGTTTTTTTAATTCATGTTTGTTTTCTCCTTTCCACTTGGCTGCTCTTTAGTATTCTTTGCAAGATCCTTTCTCCAGGGGGGCTTAGACTGACTGTTCTGCTCTTTCATAAGCTTCGTGCCTCAGATCCGCATTTGCATACATAATCAGAACTGTCTGTCTGAGCCCTGTCTATCCTGGAGGCAGCTCTGTTTAGAGGAGGCCCCAGCTACACCAGCAGACGTGGGTGGCATCTGTAAGCCTCAGAGGGCAGCTTGCCTGCCTCAGTTATCACAGCCTTTAAGCGGCAGGTTGGTCCCCACTGGCTCACCTAGTTTTATTTCTCTAGCTCATCCCTTACGATCAAGACACTCTTACTACAGCATATTCTATTGCCTTTACATTTCCATTGCATCTTCCCTTATCGTCAAAGGAATGACTTTCTTTACTCCTCCATATGAAAGAATAACCGACTCTTAGGAAGGCTTGCATTCAAATCTCCCCTCAGATGTGTGTGTTCATCCTTCGTTGCCGAAGAAGACCACGCCATCAGAGAAATAACTACATGACTTGCACTTGATTTTGCTTTGAGCGAGGGAGGGCTGTGCAGGTCACCAGCCTGACTTCTCCTCCAGAGCCATCTGAATCCAGTGACCAGATATTCATCAGGATGACTGGAGATGACCCAGAATGAGGCAATTGGAGTTAAACGACTTGCCTAAGGTCACACAGCTAGTGAGTGTCAAGTGTTTGAGGTGAGATTTGAACTCAGGTCCTTCTGACTTCCGCACTGGTGCTCTATCCACTGCACCACCTAGCTGCCCCTTCTCCTGGACAAGTCACTTAGTCTCCTCCTCTGTGTAAAGATGGGTGACAACTGCATCTACTTCACAGGATTATGGTGTGGATCAAATGAATCAACATACACTAAGTGCTCTCTCTCCTTCCCTTCGTCTCCTCTTCTTTCTTCCTCTTTTTGTCTATTTCATATAGCTACATTTACATAGATATGTGTACACACATCTATAAATATACAATATAGACACATATGTTATGTTGTGTTATGTTATATTATGTCATATTGTATGTATATGTACACATATATGTACACATCTATATGTGCATATGTGACTCACTCATTCTCTCCACATACATATGTGTATCTTTGTTGTCATTTTGTAATTTTTCATTAACATCTGACTCTGTGACCCCATTTGGGATTTTCTTGGTAAAGATACTGGAGTGATTTGTTATTTCCTTCTCCAGATCATTTTACAAATGAGGAAACTGAGGTAAATGGGGTTACATGACTTGTCCAAGGTCACATAGCTAGCAAATGTCTGAGGTCAGATTTGAACTCAGAAGATGAGTCTTCCTGACTGCAGATCTGGCACACTCTATCTGCTATACTACCTAGTGGCTCTCTGTCTCTCACAGTCTCTGTCTCTCTCTGTATGCATGCATGCATATATTATGTGTGTGTGTGTATATGTATACATATGTAAGTATATGTGTATGAGAGAGAGTTTAAGGAAACTATAAGGAAAGCCAGGTAGTATCTAGTTCACATGCTGATATTGCAGTGAATAGGTCACTGAACTTGGAATCATAAAAAGTCTGAGTTCAAGTCCAACTTTAGATACTTAACACCTATATCACTTCAGACAAATCAAACTCTGTCTGCCTCAGTTTCTTCCTCTGTAAAATGGGAATAATAAAAGCACTTCCCTTCCAGGAATGTTGTCAAATGAGATGTTTTGCCAATCACGCTACAAATTTTATATTTATATTTATATAAATGCTAGCTGTTGTTAGTAGAGGCAGAAGCAGTAGTAGTGGTAGTAGTATCAGCAGCAGCAGTAATAGCAGTAGGGGTAGTGGTAGTAGTAGTAATAACAGTCAGTGGTATCATTTATAAATGGAAATGGACAATGTCCCAAAATATCAACCTAACTATTTGCCCTACTACTTGGAATTTCCACCATAGGAATCTTTGGACTAAGGCAGGGATTCTAAACCTGGGAGTCCAGAAACATGTTTTTCTTTTTTTAAAAAATATTTTTATAATTGTACTTCAAAATAGTTGGTTTCCTTTTAATCCCACGTATTTTATTTTATGACATTGCATCAAAGAGTCCATAGGCTTCACCAGACTGCCAAAGGCATCCACAACACAAAACAGGTTAGGAAGCCCTGGACCTTGAAGTCTTCTTTTAAAATATAAATACATGTTGAATCATTAGGTTAATAGGCATAGAGGGGATGGAAAATTACTTCATCAGGTCATTCTGAGCATGAGAATTTTGACTGAAGAAGAAGGGGATGGGTCCAGGGACTTGAAATGAAGGGGAGGTGAGCAGACTGAAGGACTGTACAAGGGATGATTTAGAAGTGTTTGGGAATGCCCCCAAGGGGGCAGATTTGTGTGAGGTAGCAGAGTGGAACCCTGAGTAATCAGGGGGCACCAGACACTTGAATAAATGAAGTGCATAGCTAGCTTTTGTTCAGTTATTTTCAGTCATATCCCACCCTTCCTTACCCCGTTTGGGGTTTTCTTGGCAACGATTCCAGAGTGGTCTGCCATTTCCTTCTCCAATTAATTTTACCTATGAGGAACCAGAGGCAAATAGGGTTAAGCAACTTACCCGGGGCCACACAGTTAGTAAGTGTCTAGATACTTCAATGAACAGAGCATTGAACTTGACCACGTGACCTAGACAGGTTACTTAATGTCACTTAGCCCCAGTTTTCTGATTGGTAATAATAATAGCGCTTACTTTCCAGGATTGTTGGGAGGGCCAAATGACAGACAGATGAGAGGGAGAGAGAAAGACAGAGAAAGAGAGAGAGAGAGAGAGAGACAGAGAGAGAGAGACAGAGAGAGAGACAGAGAGAGAGACAGAGAGATTGCTTTCTAAACTTTAGACCTCTGGATAAACACTAGCCATGATTATTTAGAGGGAGCAGGGATGTGCTGAAGTCAGCTCTCATCCAGCTCAGATGACAGGTAAATCTGTGTGAGCATTTACACCTCGGAAATCCGCAAATGCTACAAACCAGGGCTTGATTTACTGTTTTGCTGATTGACTAGACTTAAGGAAGGGATGGAGGAAGTATTAATAATGTAGCCTAAACTTAAAAAATGTGTGGGAGAGTTTTCATTTGGGAACAAAGGGTAAAAAGAAGTGGAATAAAATAAATATTTCCCCTGATATCATCCTTTTTGACTATGACTGCTCTGCTGATAAAGCTCCAGATCACACAGAAATGTGTTTGTGTACACACTCACATATAAACCCTGTTTTAAAATAGGCATCCCAGAGCAGCAGAATTCACAAAAGGAATATTCCCTTGCTCTGTGGAACAGTCCTAGAGAGCCTACAGAAGGAACATGAGAAAAACCCAGCTGGGGCACACCTGTGGCAGCCTAAGAAGACACTTCTTTTGCCTGACTGAGGAGGGTGACATGAGACTAAGCCATCGAGACAGTCAAACCCCATTCCAGCCATTGGCAGCTTGCCGAGGAGTTCCCACAAGGGCTCAGTCATTTCCCATACCTCCTTTCTCAAGAACTGTGTCAGGAGGCCGGTGCCGACCTGTCCACACCCAGCTGTTTAAATGCCCTAAGGGGAGACCCCCTGCCGAGAGAACTCTTAAGTCGCCTCCTGCTGTGATGAGACTCCCTCTCCCCTGGTTGGCCTGGAGTGACAGTGATAGATTAAATGCACCAATTAAATTAGATCCTATTTTAAAGAGCTTGAGCTGGATTTCCTTTTAATTATAGAGCTTGTGCTCACTGATGAGGTATTGTAGGGGACTTAACAATGGACTGATTGTGCATCCGAGTGTGCAGAAAAACGTTTCCTGGTACAGACTGGGTCAGGTTTTTCCTCCAGTGTAGCTCTGGGGAGAAAAGAGGAGGAAGGGAGAGAGGGAGAGAGGGAGAGAGGGAGAGAGGGAGAGAGAGAGAGGGAGAGAGGAAGAGAGGAGGGAGAGAGGGAGAGAGAGAGAGAGAGAGAGAGAGACAGAGAGAGAGAGAGAGAGAGAGAGAGAGAGAGAGAGAGAGAGAGAGAGAGAGAGAGAGATCCCCTTCTCCAACCAGCGGAAGACAATTATTCTTTTACTTGTCTCCTCCTTTATAAGACATACGTTCCTGGCGAGCCCTGATGGTTCATAAATCGGGCTGGGGAGGGAGCCTTTCGGGAGTGCTTTGCATCCCTCCCTCCTGTGGTTTTCCCAGTGGGAAGGCCATTCATTGCTGGGTTCAGGAAATCCTAGCTCCTAAAGATGCTTACCCCTTAGGGGTAAGGCTGCTGATAAAACGCCAGCGTCCTTCCCAGGCTGTCTGCCATCCCTAGCCTTAAGTGCTGGCTCTCCTCGTCATCCCCACCACCCTGTGGGACCCAGCCAGAGGCTTAAGAATCGATTGCTCAGCCATTGAGAGAGCTTTAATGACAGATTCTCTGTCCTTTGCCTGAATAATTGGTGGCCCCAGGCCGGCGACTGAATCCACCAAGCCAGAGGGGCTCCCGCGAGGTCAGCTGCCGCATAACTAGACCCAGCTCTGCCCCTGGCTTGAAGCGCGATCTTGGCAGTCCTCTAACCTGTTTATGTTTCTGCTGCTAACTCAGTGGAAAAACATGAGAGCAATAATGCCCTGGCTGCCCTACTTGGAGTTTTTTGGAAGCTTATCTAAATCACTGCCTTTCCTTTGCTGAAATGGTTCGATCTTGTAAAGTAAGGCAAGAGATTTCAAAAAGTACCTGGGTGTGGAGGGTGCTCCCTATGGGGTCTCAGAAAGGCATCCCTTTTCCATGCGATTCAGTTATCCTCCAGGATGCCAGGGTCTACCAGCCAGGCATTTTGCCACCTGCCCCAGTGCCAAGTGCACCCTCCACCTACTTTCCCATTTTCTACAATTTTACTCTTACTCTGGAAATAATAATCAGACCAATACTACAGCTGCTGCTCAGAAGAATAGACACCATTGCCTGGGACTGCATTCACAATGTTTTAGCTACTTAGACTGAAATCCCATTCTCTGCTCACAATTCCCCTAAATCATCAGGGACCTGGATTTGAATTCCTCCTCAGATAGTTTCTTAGCTCTATCCCCATAGAAACATTTCAGCCTCAGTTTCCTCATCTGTAAAATGGAGTTAATAATGATAGCACTTATACAACAGGGCTGTGGGGATGAGATAATATATGTATGATGGCACTTTGCAACGCTAAAAGTGAAACATAAATGTTGGCTGCTATCATCGTCATATGTGTTGCATTGCCTTATTAGAACATAAACTCCATCAAGGCCGGGATTTTTGTATTTGTGTCCCTAGCATCTTGCAAGGTATTGCCTGGCACATTGTAGGAGCTGAATAATGACATGTTGATTTTTCTAATTGATTCATTCTTGCTACTAAAATGTTTTACATTCATATAGCATCTTACTAATGGCTTCCATTTTACATTATCTCCCTTGACCTCAGAACAGTCCTAACTAAATCCCTTCTTTACAGGAAGCCTTTCCCAACCCCTCTTAATTCTTGAGCCTTCCCTCTGTTAATCATTTCCTATTTATTCTGTATATAGGTAGCTTTGTATTTTTTTGTTTGCAGGTTGTATCTCTGTATGCCTCCCCCATCCCCCTACCCCCATTACATTATAGGCTCCTTGGTGGTAAAAACTGTCTTTTGCCTCTTTTTCATATCCCTAGTGCTTAGCACAGTTCCTGGCACATAGTGGATGCTTAATAAATGTTGATTGATAAAAGTGGTAGGGCAAGATATAGCATCCCCATTTGATAGATGAAGAACATAAAGCCAGGAAAGACTAGGTGATTTTCCTACAATTCTACAAAGCCAGTAGACCTGTGTGAAGGCCCAAGTCTCCTGACCCTTAGTCAGAAGACCACAGTATTTAAAGAAAGTATTTAGAGATGATCCAGTTCAGAGGGATCAAACTCTTGGCAAGCTGACCTTATACAGCCAGCAAAACCCCAGCATGCTGGCCCCTAACCAGATTAGAATATAATTTGGAAATATTTAACAAAATAAATAAGAATACATTATAACATCAATGATGTTAAATTGTGGTTTTCTAAGTTAATGAAAGGCCTTCAGGTATCCCTTTCTATTTGATTTTGATACAACTGACTGATCTATCTGCGATCAGAGCACTTAAGTTTTGAGTAATTTGTCCCTGGGGCACCTGAATGGGGCTTCAATGAAGCCCAGCATGTGAAAAAATGAAGCCCCCTCTCACTAGAAGCCAGGCTCCTGAACCTATCTCATACTATAGTCCTGGGTTTTAGTCTCAACTTTAGAGAAGAAAGAGGAAGGGAGGGAAGAGGTGAGAGGAAAAACCCCAGTTTTTGGCCCCAAAGTAGTTCCTTATTGTTAGACTAGGATCATAGATTTAGAGACAGAAGGAGAGTTCGATGACCCATAGTCATACTTCAGTTTATAGATAGAGGATTAGACTGAAAATGTGAGTGAATTGCCTAAGGTCTCGCATTAAGTGGAAAAACAGGATTCAAACCCAGGTCCTCAGACTCCTATTTGAGTCCTTTTTTCACACCAATTTCAATCATATCTTCTGTAATGAAAAGAGGATTAAACTGAGAGTCAAGAGAGCACCGTTGTGTCCTGTCTGTCACTAACTCTCTGCATGAGGTTGAGAGAGTCATTCAGTTTCTCTTAGTCCTATTTGTTTATCCCATCTTGTCTGTCCTTTGTTCTCGAAGAGGACTGGTGACATCAGGAGGGTGATATCTTGCCTAGCGAGTGCATTGGATTTAAATGAGGCAGGGCAAAGTCATCATATCTCCTCCATAGTCCCCTGTCCCGGTCAAATGAAATAGGGATGATGGATGGGACTTAAATATCCCTCAGACCCTTTTTCAGCTCGGAAACTCTAGGGTTTTATTCTAATTGGCTGTATGAGCAGGAACAAATCTGTCCCTGTGTTTTCCCTCACCCAAATGCAACTGCTGGGCACTCATCCTCTTCCCACCACAATGAGAGGCTGCAGGGGCTGCCACATTGAAACCTTTGAGGCATTTAGAATGTCTCAAATGCTACCAAGCACTCTGGATGGGAAGTCCTGAAAATTTTTCTGTTTTGGTTTTCCTTTCTCATTGAACTTTATTTGTTTATAAAATGACTTTAAAGCATTAAGCCCACTAGCCCTGTTCCTTGGGTGTTCAAAGCCATTGGGCATTCGATTCAATAGATTCATAAACTGCATACTACATGCCAGGGATTGTGTTTGGTGGTGGAGATAGAAGAGGAAAAGGAATTAAATAGAATCTACCCTCAGATAGTTTACATTATATTGGGGGTGCAAGGGGCAGAGAAATCTGATACAGAAATGTCGATTTTTATTTACCAAGAAAATAAAAAGTTACCAGGTTAGCTGGAATATAGAGTGTCAGAAACCAAATTATGTGAAGTCAGGTGAAGAAATGGGTTTGATCTAGATCTTTTTTTTTATATTTTTGGTGAGACAAACAAGATTAAGTGATTTGCCCAGGGTCACACTGCTAGGGAGTGTCTGAGGCTGAATTTGAACTCAGGTCCTCTTGACTTCAGTGTCTGTGCTCTATCCACTGAACAATCTAGCTTCCCTTCAACCAGATCTTTAAGGGTTTTAAGTGACAGGAGAGTTTGTACTTTACCCAAGAGACAACAGGTAACCACTGAAGTGTTTTGGACAAGGTAGTGTTGTGACTAGACCCACATTTTAGGACTATCAATATGGCAGCCATGTGGAGATGGATTGGAGAGGGGAGAGATTAGAAACAGGAAAATTAGGATGTCATTAAAATAGTCCAAGTGAGAGGGGTTGATGTCCTGAATTAGCATATTGCCTCTGTGAGTAAAGAAAAGAAATCACATGCAAGTGGGGACGGATGATGGAGGTGGCCCGGAGACAGCAAGGGAAAATAAACAGTTGAAGGACTCTCCAGTATGTGAAACAGATGGAGGCAAAATAAAATCAGAATTCACAAAGCACATTCCTGACATGTAGCCACAATTCAGGTTTGTTGCTAAGAGCTTCCTCGTGGTCAGGGAGACCATTTCTACCTACTTCCTGTGCAGCACTAATGAGATCACTTGGTGCTGGGTTTCTATGTGTCTCTGTCATTAGATGTTGAAAACAGGAAATTAAGGGGGTGAACAAGACATTTGTGAGCCAGGCTTAGAATGGAACAACTTCAAAGTACAAGCTGATGAAATCATAGATCTTATCTTTCTGCCTTCCCTGCCCCACCCCCACCCCCACCCCTCCTTGTGTTTCTTGACATATAAGGTGGTTTTTGAAGATGGATGCAGAGGATTAAGGCTTCATATTCCAGTTTCCCTAGCAGTAGATCCAAAGAGGAAATTACTATCTTTCTTATAGGGGTCCATGTGATGTAAAATGACACAGCCAACCCTCCCTTACTATGTCTATCTCCAAAGCCCCTGGTTACTACTGTTTGGAGGGTTTAGAACACAGGAGTGATTTGGTTAGTCATTCAAGGCTTTGTATAAGAAAAGCTGCTGAGTTATTGTGTACTTGAAGGAGCACTGAACAGGCAGAATCAGAGATGTTGCCTCTGTTCCCAGGTCTGCCATGAACTAGCTGTGGACCATGGGCAAATTGTGGGCAAGTTCCATCACTTTTCAGAGGCTCAGTTTACTCATCATATAAAGGGGTATGCTACATGCCCAGTATATATAAGCACAACATGAATGTCCCCTTAGAGGCTAGAGAGAGAGGGAAAACTCTTGTGTCTAGCAGTCATTGAGCAGAAAGTTACATAGTCCAAACACCCCCATTTGATTGTCTTGTCTTTTATAGAAGTTTTGTGGGTCACAAAACTTGAGGAAACAAAACATATAAGTGCCACAAGATTCTGGGGCCCTCTGGGCTGTATAGGACAGGGGTCTTAAAGCAGAGATTGCCTAACACACCTTTGAATCAGAAGGTGAAATTTTGAGACCTGGCAATGGGGTTGCCTAGTAGAGACATTCCTTTTTTTAAAGGGAAATGGATTTACAAGTCCTAGCCATGACAGAGGTCCAGCTTCTCATTCTGGATAAGGACACTATGCAGTCCAATCATTCTGCTCCCTGGGGTGGAGAGGCATGTAAACCCATGGAAAGAAGAGGGATCTATGGGGTGGTGAGGGGAGGTATTGTAAGGAGAAAACAGAAGGTAGGAACAGAGGACAAGGAGCAACAGCAGATGGAAAGGAGAACCAGTAATCCAGGAAAAGAGGAGATGACATTTTGGGGTTTGGTTTTTTATTCCAACATAAAAAATAAAAGGGAGGCAGATGGCTCAGTGGGTAAAGCACTAGGACTGGAGTTAGGAAGATCTGAGTTTACATGTGGACTTAGATACTTACTACCTATATGACCCTGGGAAAGTCACTTAACCTCTGTCTGCCTCAGTTTTCTCAGTTGTTAAATGGGGATAATAACTTACTGGTTTGTTGTAATAATTAAAAGAGATGATACTTGTAAAGCTCTTGCCAGGCATATAGTCATTCGGCAGAACCCGGTGTGTCACTATTTTGGGGTCCCAAGCACCCCAAACCTCAACATTATGGTTCTCTGACCTCATCAGTAGGTGTTTAATAATTATTTATTTCCTTCTATCCTCCTTCTTTACAGGACAGCCAACAGTGAGCCTCCTTGGCTTTTCCAGTTGGTGTCTCTCTGGTCGAAATGGTTAAAACAAATAAAAAAGGTACTAGCCACTTGCGAGGAAAAAGAAGAGCTTGGATTAGAGTAAGAAAGAGGAATCGTCTTCTCTCTAAGCTATGACTGAAGGATTAGATGTTCTCTATCACATATATAAATATACGTACCAGCACACATATGCTCAAATGCATTACTGTCCATGTATACACACCCACACTTACACATGTGTCTACATAGACACAAAACTTTCAACATGCATACATACACATTTATATGAACCATCGCATGCACTTAGCCACACCTGAGTCAACATGCATTCAAAGACACTGTCCGGCACTCAGTAAGGCAGTCCTCTCTGTGTGGTCATGCACTGTGAACCATTAACCCTCCAATGGGCCATAACAGTCTTGTTTCTGATTAGTACAGTAGCTTCCTACTTTCACATTCACAGATGTAAAATTGGACTTTGAAATGTCCTTCCAGCTGAGTTACTATTTTTTTCTTAACTCCCAGGTGAAGAATTTTAATGAAACTTCAGGCATCTTTGAGCTGCTGGGTTCTCCCAGGTGACTTCCTTTGAACGGAGCATCTTTGGGAGGGTGTAGATTTTAAAAGTATCTACCCTGAACATCTGCAGTCAGAAGGGGACCCTCTAGAGATGTAGGAAGAACAGTCTTTTCAGTTTAAGGAGGAATCCTGCTCCAGAAATGGAAGGCACCTTTACATGTGTGTGAGTGGTGGTGGTGGTGATGCTTGTTGGTATTGTTTTTAAGAAACAACAAATGTAAAAAAAAAAGACATGATCTATTCCTTGTGATTTTGGGTAGCATATATTCGTATTTATTTACCTGTGTACATGTTGTCTTCCCAGGTAGACCATAAGTTCCTTGAGGGTAATGACCATTCATTATATCTCCAAGGTCTGGCACAGCGCCTGGTGCAAAGTAGATACATGGCTACTGAATAGGGCTCTGGACCTGGAGTCAGGAAGACTTAAGTTCAAATCCAGCCTCAAACACTTACTGCAGGATCTTGAGAAAGTCACTAAACCCTGTTGGCCTCAGTTTCCTCCTCTGTAAAGTAGAGTGGAGAAGGAAATAGCCAACCACTTCAGTATCTCTGCCTAGAAAACCCCAGTGAGGTCAGGAAGAGTCAAACAAGACTGAAAAACCTACCCAACAAAAATAGCACCTATCTCTCAGCGTCTCACGGTTTTTGTGAGGATAAAACAAGATGCTATTTGTAAAATGCTTGGCAAATCTTAAAGCGCTCTAGAAATTTTATCTTACATTACTATTACCTCTCTCTCTGAGGCCTAAACCTTGTATTCACCAGCAGACTCCTTTCCTTTTTTATTCAGAATCCCTGATAATGGGATTTTGCTGGAGGGCCTCCACACATCCCTGTTAATGCTTGGCCCCTTCTTTTCATTAAGCAGCCAGAGAAAGGGGAAGCTGTTAAAAGCTAGGGAGTATAATTGGCCAAACAGACACACTTCAATTTGAGGGCTTGCCTGGTGAGTGGAAAACTCAGCAGCACCAATGAAATAGTCAAATTCCAGGCCATATGATGGCATTTCTTTTGCATGGCAGGACACTAGCAAAGTAGCTCACAGAGTCAAGAGGTACCACGGTTATCTCATGCTTCAGAAATGAGAGGAAGCCAATCTAATAAGTCAGTCAGTACAGGAGTTAGTAGGTCCTGACTGTTGCCTGAAATTAATATGTGCACCCTCATAAATATCCATCCCACATATCCATATCTACATACAGCATTTCTGGTCCTAGGCAACACTGAGAAACAGGTAAAGTTCATCTTTCAGCAGTGTTCTGCGTCAACAATTTGCCCATCTTCCTCAGTGGTCACTGCACACATTCTGTTCACTGATGACCTGATTAGACTCAACTTATCACAGTCTGATTCCAATGATGACACCCAGCACTTTGCTGGATGGAAGACAGAAAAAAGGAGTTTGCAATGTGGAGGAGTAAGTAGAGTGCTGGACTTGGAAGCAGGAAAACCTTCATTCAGTTCCTGCCTCAGATATTTACTAGTTCTGTGATTCTGGAGAATTCACATAACCTCTCTTTGCCTCAGTTCTCTTATCTGTAAAATGAGCAACATGTACTTAATGCCCCCAAAGTTCCCTTCCAGGTCTAAATCTATGATCCTCTCATCCAGTGATCCAATGAATAAGGCATTTATCCTGCCCTCATTGAGAGAGAAGGATTTAGTAACAGGCTGGGGAGAAGCCCTGAATAGAAAGAAGACATGGTAACTTCTATACTAAAGAGACACAGTGAGCTGGGCGCTGTCCAAAGATGTGTAATCTACTTGGACTGGGAGAAAGTGCTGAGAATTATGGTGAATTCCTGTAATCTCAGCTGTTAGGAGAAGCTGAGGCAGGTGGATTGTGTGAGCTACATGGTAAGGCTATAGCAACTGGGTATCTGCACTAAGTCTGGTAATAATATGGTGGGAGGTAAGGAGGGAGGCAGTACAAGACTGACTAAGAAGATATAGAAGGAAGGAAAGAAGGAAGGAAGGAAGAAAGGAAGGAAAGGAAGGAAGGAAGGAAGGAAGGAAGGAAGGAAGGAAGGAAGGAAGGAAGGAAGGAAGGAAAAGAAAGAAAGGAGGAAGGAAGGGAGAAAGAGAGAAGGAAAGAAGGAAATAAAAAACAAAGGAAGGAAGAAAATCCAGGGCCCAACTCACAAAGCTTCAGAGCTCATGACAGAAAAAATTCAGAATGTTGGAAAAAATATAAAAAAGGAGATGAATTGAGCAAGAGAATAAGACTTGGAGAGTTGGTAACTGGTTAATAAAGCTCTGTGTGTGTGTGTGTGTGTAATTTTTTTCCCCTTCCTACCATTTGGACAGGGCTGAGACACTTAGGTTGTTTATGGCCTATAGGGAAAATCTTCTCCCAACACATTTTCTGGTATGAAACGTGTAGATAGCAAATAATCAAAGAGAAAAGACAGACTCTCGAGACTAGAGACTCAGCATCAGAGCTGTACTGCAGGTGAATCAGCCAGAGCTCCCTTGAGAAATATAGAAAGGATTAGATTTCATGACCAGAAAGGGCTGAAGCCAAGATGGCAGTGTGGAAGCTGAACTCTTCCAACGTTCCCCTGCAAACTTAGAAATAACACCATTAAATAAAATTCTGGAGCAACATGGCCAACAAAAGATCAGGGTGAGACATCTTTCCAGCCTAAGACTACTTTGGAGTTTGGCCAGGGAGGTTTGTGACATCAGGGTGGGGGCTGTCCTGGAGCACTCACCACCAGAGAGCCTTGAAGGCAGCTGCAACTGTAGTAGCAGCAACTTCAATAGCTTTTACAAAGGAAAGACAATTTAAAAATTATTAGGCTAACTGAAAGCCATTGTTTAAAAAAAAAAGAGCCTAGACATGATATTTCAAGAAGTTATGAAAGAAAAATGCTTCCATATCTTTGGTTCAGAAGGTAAAATAGAAACTGAAAGAATACAGTGATCACCCCCTGAAAGAGATTCCAAAATGAAAAGTCCCAGAGGAGGTAAGGAGATTGGACAACTGGTCAGACAGATTCTGAGCTAACCCTGGGAACAGGACCAGGTGCTCTTGGCAATTCTATTGCCTATGAGCAATTTTGGGTCTCAGTTTCAGAAAGAGAAGGAGTGCTTGTGGTTGGTCACAAGGGAGCAGAGGCCTTGGTCACAATTTCAGGGCAGAGAGGAACAACACTAGCACCTGTAGCTGCAACAGGACAGGAACCCTTCCTGGGTAAAGACAAGAGTATAGACCAGAAGAGCAGTAACTGCACCTCTCCCAGGATAATACCACTTTGGAAAGCCCCTCAAACTTGTAGGTTCTCAGAATTAGCTCTGAAAATAGCAGTGTGAAAAAGTCTAAAGCTTAGCATGATGTTTCCCCACCTCCAGGTGAGCACAGCCTAACTTTACCATAAAGTTCAAAGTCATGAAAGAGTCTAGAAAAGTGAGCAAATGACAATAACAAAAAGAACCTGGTCATAAGAAAGCTACTATGGTGTTGTTGGGTTCTGTTTATTTTTATGGTGAGAAGGAAGATAAAGATACACAAATTCAGAAGAAAACAGTGATGTCAAAATAGCCACAAGCAAAGTCTCAAAGCCAAATGCTAATTGGACAAAATGCTAGTTGGACAAAACCCAACAAGAATTCCTGGAAGAGTTAAAGAAAGAGATAAGAGGCTAGAGAAAAGATTGGGAAAAGAAATGAGAATGATGCAAGAAAATTGTGAATAGAGAATTAACAGCTTGGTAAAAGAAGCAGAAAAAAAAATAACACCTTATTAAAAAAACAAAAACAAAAACACAATTGGCCTAATGGCCAAAGAGGCACACAAATTCATTGGAAAAAAAACTTCTTAAAAAACAGAATTGGCCAGATAGAAAAGGAGATCACTGAAGATCACTGAAGAAAATAATTCCTTAAAAATTAGAATTGGGCAAGCGGAAGTTAATGACTCCATGAGATATCAAGAACCAAAAAAAAAAAAAAAAGTCAAAAGAATGAAAAAAATTGAGTAAAATGTGAACTATCTCATCAGAAACACAACTGACTGGAAAAATAAATCAAGGAGAGACAATTTTAAAATTCTTGGATTACCTAAAAGTCATGATAAAGACAGAGCCTAGACATGATATTTCAAGAAGTTATAAAAGAAAACTACTTTGATGTCTTTAGTTCAGAGAGTAAAATAGAAATTGAAAGAACCTACTGATCACCCCCAGAAATAAATTCCAAAGTGACAAGTTCCAGGAATATTATAACCACATTTCAGAATTCTCAGGTAAAGGAGAAAATATTATAAGGAGCCAGAAAGGAGCCACTCAAATATTGTGAACTCATTGTCAAGATCACATAAGATCTAGCAGCTTCTACATTAAAGGGAGCAGAGGGCTTAAAATGTCTCCAAATGCAAAGGACCTAGAATCACAACCAAGAACAATTTACCCACCAAAACTGAGTATAATCCTTCAAGGGAAAAAAATGGATATTTAATGAGAAACAGGTCTTTCAATCATTCCTGATGAAAGGACAAGAGATGAATAAAAATTTTGATCTTCAAACACAAAATTCAAGAGAAGCATAAAAAGTAAACAAGAAAGAGAAATCACAAGGGACTTAATAAGGTTAAATTGTTTACATTCCTATATGGGAAGATGATATATGAAATTCCTAAGAATTTTATCATAATTAGGGCAGTTAGGAGAAGTCTACATATACAGAGGGCATGGGTTTGAGTTGGTAAGGTTAGGAGGATCTCAAAAATATGGAGATGAAAAAGAGTGATGCACTTGGAGAAATAGAGGAGAGAAAATTGTTTCACATAAAAGGCATTTAAGGAAGAACTTTTACGGTGGAGGGGAAAATGAGATAGGGTAGTGGGCAACATTTGAACATCTTTAGAACTGATTCAAAGAAAGAAGAATATATAAAAATATACATGCCCCCCCCCACACACACACACTAAGTTGGGTATAGAAATCTATCTTACCCAACAGAGAAGTAGAAGGGGAAGAGGATAAGAGAAAGGGGGAGGGAGAGGGAGAATGATAAAAGGGAGGATAGATTAAAAGAGGCAGCAGTAAGAAACAAAACAGGCTTTTGAGGAGGGACAGGGTAAAAATAAAAAGAGAAGGATAAACAGAAAAAATAGGAAGGAAGGAAATATTTAATAATCATAACTCTGAATGTAAATGTGATGAACTCATCCTTAAAACAGAAATGGATAGAAAAATAAATCAGAAACCAGAATCTAACAATTTGTTGTTTACAAGAAAAAACATTTGAAACATAAAGACATACACAGAGTTATAATAAGGGGCTGGAACAGAATTTATTAAGCTTCAGCTGAGGTTTAGAGAGACAAAGAGAGGAGAGAGAGAGAGAGAGAGAGAGAGAGAGAGAGAGAGAGAGAGAGAGAGAGAGAGAGAGAGAGAGAGAGAGAGAGACATAGAAAGAGACACAGAGAAAGAAGCAGGGATAGAAACCAGAATCTCAGACAAAGCAAAAGCAAAAAATAAATGTAATTAAAAGAGACAATCAGGGAAATTACATCTTGCTAAAAAAACTAAAATAAAATACCAGCCAATGAGACAGCTAGGTAGCTTAGTGGATAGAGCACTGGACCTGGAGTCAGAAAACCTGAGTTCAAATATGACCTTTGATACTTACTAGCTATATGAGCCTGGGCAAGTCATTTAACCACTTGTGTGTCTTAATCCACATGAGAAAAAAATGCAAACCACTTCAGTGTCTTTGTCAAGAAAACCTCATGAACAGCATCAATTTTCTATGGTCCAGGGGATGATGAAGAGATAGGCACAACCAAACAACTAAACAGCAGCAACCGGAGATGATAAAATAAAATTTTAAAAAAATATCCCAAGTTTCTTTGATAAAAGCCTCATTTCTCCAATATAAAGGAACTTGAGCCAAATTTATAAAAATAAGAACCATTCCTCAACTAAGAAATGATCAAAGGATATAAGTGGGCAATTTTCAGAAGAAAAAAATCAAAGCTATCTCTAGTCACATGAAAAAATGTTCTAAATCACTATTGATTGGAGAAATACAATTAAACAACTGTGAGGTATCACCTCATAATTATTTATATTGGCTAACATTACAGGAAAGGAAAATGACAAATACTAGGGGGAATGTGGAAAAATAGGTGCACTAATACCCTGTTGGTGGAGTTGTGAACTAGTCTAACCACTCTGGAGAACAATTTGGGACTATGTACAAAGGGCTATAAAGCTATCCTTGACCTTTGACCAAGCAATATCAGTACTAGATCTGTACTAGATCCCAAAGAGATCAAAGAAAAAGGAAAAGGACATATATATGTATGTGGATATATGTGTGTATATGTATACATATACACACAAATATTTATGGCAACTCTTTTTTTGTGGTAGCAAAGAATTCGAAATTTAGGAGATCATCAATTAGGGAATGACTGAACAAGTTGTGGTATATGACTGTGGTGGAGTTTTATTGTGCTATGAGAAATGATGAGGGGAACGGTTTTAGAAAAACCTGAGAAGACAAACGAATTCATTCAGCATGAAGCATGCAGAACCAGGAAACCATTGTTCATAGTTATTAGTATTACTGTTCATAGTTATTAGTATTATTATCATAGTTATTAGTATTACTGTTCATAGTAACAGTAATATTATGAGGATGATCAACTATGAAAGAGCAATACAATGATCCACAACAATTCCGAAAAACTCTTAATAAAAAATATTCACCTCCAGAGACAGGGAACTCAACTCCGAATGCTAAGTGAAGTACAATTTTTCACTCTCTTTATTTTTCTTGCTTTTTTTTTTTTTTTTGCAACATGGCTAAAATGGAAATATGTTTTACTTATGTTTTCGTGTATAATTGCTATATTTATTAACTTCTCAATAGACTGGAAAGATAGTGGAGGGAGGGAATTTGAGACTCAAAAATTTTAATAAAATAATGCTAAAAGTAAATAACTAATAAATGAATAAATGAGAGAGAGGAGAGAGAGAGAGAGACAGAGAGAGAGAGAGAGAGAGAGAGAAAGAGAGAGAAGAGCCAGGGCTTCTGCAACTCATTTCTGTTGACTAGTTAATGACCCTCTGGGAGATTTTCCTTTTTGTGAATGGAAAATATTAGAGTGATCACTCTACTTTCTCCTCCAAAAAAAATGGCTTGAAGGAGGAGCTGAGCTCCTGGGGATTTTTTGCTTGCTATCCCCCAACTGGATGTAAGGTCCTTGAGGACAAGGACTGTTTCATTTTAGTCTTTGTATCTCTAGTGCCTCAAAAATTACTTAATAGGTACTTAATAAATACTTGTTGAATTGAATTAAATAGCACATGAGAGAGGCTCTGGAAGCATGGCTGATACCCCATTATTCGTGTGGATAATGTGCTTAACAAACTGAGAATGATCTTTTGATGGAGTGTTTAATAGAGAAATTTGTCCAGAGTAGATATTGCTCTACACTGTCTTCTGGTGGTCAAAAAAAGGAAATAACATTTTCAGCCCACAAGCTAGGGAGAAATATTTATGGAGTGAACTTCTCTAAGTGAACTTCCTTCTTCTGACCTCAAGGTGGCTGTGACTTGGATCTCTCCACTTCTTTCCCATCATGCTCTTTGGAACATGCCCCCCAAAATAAAAATTTTCTTTCCCTTAAACAGTTTTTGTGCATTAAAGGGAGCCACTCAAAAGGAGCCTGGAAGTAGCTATATTGTGGTGTATAGGTAATTAATACATTATTGATGAATCTGTGTTGGTGGAGTATCAATTCTGAAGACCAACTTGGATTATGTTTCTTTTAGTTTTTATTTAAATTAATTAATTTTTTTCAACATTCACTTCCATAAGATTTTGAGATTTCATATTTTCTCTACCTCTTTCTCCCTTCCCCCCCATCCAAGATAGCATGCAATTAGGTATAGGCTCTACTTATGCATTAATATTGAACGTATTTTCACATTAGTTAGGATGTAAAGAAGGATTGATTATTTTTCTTTTAAAAGTGAATAAAATAGGTGGAGTCAAGATGACAGAGTAGAAGGATGGGGCTGCTGTAGCACTCCCCCACAGCCCATACAATATCTTTACAATACCTGGCTCTAAACAAATTCTAGAGAAGCAGAAGTCATAAAGCAACAGAGTGAAAGAAATTTCCAGCCCAGACAGCCTGGAAGGCCAGCAAGAAAGGTCTATCACACCGGCTCAGAGCGGAGCACAGCCCATCCTTGGCCATGGCTTGGATAGGACTGGAGCAGACTTCAGGGTGCAGAATCACAGGCAGCAGCTGTGGTTCCCAGATTTTTCAACCCACAAACACGAAAGACAGCTTCAAAGGTCAATGAGAAAGTTCTTTCACCTGGGTGAGAAGGAAGTAGGTTCAGACCTGATCCCAAGGTGGCGGCAGTCACTGCATCCATTTTTGGAGCCCTCCACCTAAAGACCTTGGAGAAATCAAGCTACCAATCTGGGTCTCAGTCTTGAGTGGTAATCCTGGGGCGAGGAAGAGGGCTGGTGTAGTGGAGCTGGTGGAGGCTCTGCAGAGGGTATTCTACTTGCAGATCCTGGGCAGAAAACTTGTGGTTGCTTCCTGACAAGAGTGCAGGCCAGGGAAGGAGTAAACTCCTCTCCCTTGATTGTGCCACCTTGATGGAACTGAGAACTTACAGGTCCCTGGAGTATACCCTTCACTTGACAAAGGACTCAAAAGTCAATAACTAGCTGGGAAAATGCCCAAGAAAGGGAAAAAGAAATAAGACTATAGAAGGTTGCTTTCTTGGTGAACAGATATTTTCTTTCATCCTTTCAGATGAGGAAGAACTAAGCATATCAGAGGAAGACATAAAAGTCAAGACTTCTGCATCCAAAACCCCCAGAATAAATACACAATGGTCTCAGGCCATGGAAAAACTCAATAAGGATTTTGAAAATCAAGAGAGGTAGAGGAAAAATTGGGAACAGAAAGGAGAGTGATGCAAAAAAAAAATCATGAAAAGCAAGACAACATCTTGCTGAAGGAGACACAAAAAAATGATGAAGAAAACAACATCTTTAAAAATAGACTAACCCAAATGGCAAAAGAGGTTCAAAAAGCCAATGAGGAGAAGAATGCTTTAAAAAGCAAAATTAGCCAAATGGAAAAGGAGATTCAAAAGCTCTGTGAAGAAAATGGTTCTTTAAAAATTAGAATGGAGCAGTTGGAAGCTAATGACTTTATGAGACACCAAGAAATGACAAAACAAAATCAAAAGAATGGAAAAATAGAAGACAACATGAAATATCTCATTGGAAAAACAACTGACTTGAAAAACAGATCCAGGAGAGACAATTTAAAAATTATGGGACTACCTGAAAGCCATGACCAAAAAAGGAGCCTGGACATCATCTTTCATGAAATTATCAAGGAAAACTGCTCTGGTATTCTAGAACCAGAGGGTAAAATAAATGTTGAAAGAATTCACCAATCACTTCCCGAAAGAGATCTTAAAAGAAAAACTCCTAGGAATATTATAGCCAAATTACAGAGTTCCGGGTCAAGGAAAAAATATTGCAAGCATCTAGAAAGAAACAATTTGAGTATTGTGGAATTACAATCAGGATAAAACAATATCTAGCAGCTTCTACACTGAGGGATAGAAGGGCTTGGAATATGATATTCCAGAAGTCAAAGGAACTAGGATTAAAACCAAGAATCACCTACCAAACAAAATTGAGTATAATACTTCAGGGGAAAAATGGTCATTCAGTGAAATAGAGGACTTTCAGGCATTCTTGATAAAAAGACCAGAGCTGAATAGAAAATTTGACTTTCAAACACAAGAATCAAGAGAAGCCTGCAAAGGTAAACAGGAAAGAGAAATCAAAAGGGACTTACTAAAGTTGAACTGTTTACATTCCTATGTGGAAAGATAATATTTATAACCCTTGAAACTTTTCTCAGTATTTGGGTAGTTGGAGGGATTATATACATACATACATACATACATACATACATACATATATATATATATATATATATATAAACAGATGGCACAGGTGAGTTGAATAGGAAAGAGATGATATCTAAAAAGATAAAATTAAGGAGAGAGAAATATATTGAGAGGAGAAAGGGAGAAATGGAACAGGGCAAATTATGTCTTTTAAATGAGGCAAGAAAAAGCTTTTTCAATGGAGGGGAAAAGTGGGGAGGTAAGAAAGAAAAAGTGGAGTTTACTCTCATCACATTTGGCTTAAAGAGGGAATAATATGCACCCTCAATTTGGTATGAAAATCTATCTTGCACTTCAGGAAAGTAGGGGAGAAGAGAATAAGTGGGGTGTGGGTGGATGATAGAAGGGAGGGCAAATGAGAGGAAGGAGTAATTAGAAGTAAACCCTTCTGGTGTGGGACAAGGTCAAAAGAGAGAATAGAATAATTGTGGGGCAGAATAGGATGGAGGGAAATATAGTTAGTCTTTTACAACATGACTATTATGGAAGTCTTTTGCATGACTACACATGTATAGCCTATATAGAATTGCCTGCCTTCTCAGTGGGGATGGTTGGGGAGGGAGGAAGAGAGAGAAGTTGGAACTCAAAGTTTTAGGAACAAATCTTGAGAATTGTTTTTGCATGCAACTGGGAAATAAGAAATACAGGTAGTAACGTATAGAAATCTATCTTGCTCTACAAGAAAAGAGAGAAGATGGGGATACGGGAAGGAAGGGTTGTGATAGAAGGGAGGGCAGATTAGGGGAAGGGTTATCAGAATGCACAGTATCTTGGAGTGGGGAGAGGGGAGAGATGGGGAGAAAATTTGGAATTCAAAATCTTGTGGAAATGAATGTTGAAAACTAAAAATAAATAAACATAAACAAATGAATGAATGAATAAACAAACAAAAGGACAAATAAATGAAGTCAATAAAATATACCCCAGGAAGGTCAAAGCGAAAAGTCCTCATAAACACTAAAATAGTTATGGCATTACCCTTTTTAAAACATGAAACCGAAAACAAAACAGGTACCCACCAACTGGGAAAATAGATCTAGCAATTAACCTGGAGTTTGTCATTCCTGGCAGTATACTCCAGGTAGGGTCCCAGCCAGATTTCCATGTCCTCCAAAGTAAGGTCAATATCTGGGAACTACTCAGCAGGATCATTTCCCATGAGCTACTTCTTTGCTCCACTTCAGCAGCACACAAAGATGGCTATACCCTCAATCTTGTATTACTCACAAATGTACCACCTCCATGTTCAAGAATTTGGAAATCCTCTTATCTGATCATAAACCTATTGACTTTTCACCCCTCCTTTTTCTCCTTTACTCCTGCACTAATTACCCTCTCCTCTTTTCTCTTTTGGTGAACTAATTCAACTCTATACCACCCTCTCTCTTCAATCCCTAGACCCCTTATGTCACTGATTATTCCCAGATGAATCTCAATCTTAAATCACTTCCAACATTTGCTGCCTTTGCTCTTACATACATGCTGCTTAACGATGATACAGAAAATTACCTGGATCCACTAAACATTTATGCTAAAACCTCAATAGGACCCTCACTGCTACTAGGCAATCCTATTATACCTCCCTTATCAACTCACTATCTGATCTCCACAGCTGCTCTTCAAAATCTTTTCACCTCTCTTCAAACCCCTCCCTCCACTCTCTCAGGTGAAAACCTTGTCGATTATTTTACAGAAAAAAGTGAGGCCATTTGCTGGGAGCTCCTTCTTCTCCCCTCTTCCTCAACTGTCTCTCAGATGCCTTCTGCCACTATCTTCCTTCACCTCTGTCTCATGCAATGAAGTAACTTTTGTCTTTAATAAGACTAAAATCCCACTACTTGTTGAAGTAATAATCCTATTCCATTACATCTCCTCCAATAGACTGTCCCCTCTGTCATCCCCACTCTTTCACTTATTTTCAATCTCTCCTTCCCTACTGACTCAATCTCTACTGTCAACAAACAAGCCTCTGTCTCCCCCATGTTGAAAAGTCTATCATTTTCTCCTTCCATCTCTACTAATTATTGTCCTTTATCTCTTTTGCACTTTGTGGCTAAACTTATTTTAAAAAAGTCCATCTACAATAAGTGTCTCCCCTTTCTCTCCTCTCACTTTCTTTTTACCCCCTTATAATCCAGTGTCTGACCTTGTCATTCCCCTTAAACTGCTCTCTTCAAAGTTACTAGTGATCTCTTAGTTGCCAAATCCAATGACCTTTTCTTCATCCTCATTCTCCCTGACCTCTTTGCAGGCTTTGCCACTGTTGATCACCCACTCCTCCTTGATGCTCCCTTTGCTCTAGGTTTCCAGGACATCATTATCTCCTGGTTCTCCTCCTGCCTATCTAACCAATCCCTCTCAGTCTCTTTTGCTGAATTCTCTTGCAGATCACACCCTATCTATGCCCTACTCTATACTCTCATCTCCAGCTGCCTTTCAGGCATCTCAAACCAAATGCTCAGTAGATATTAAACTCAACATGTCCAAAACCAAAATCATTATCTAAATGAGCCCTACACTGTAATAGGGAAGGAGGGTGGGGTGGGGTAAAGATAATGAGTTTGGTCTTGGACATGTTGAGTTTAATGTCTACTGAGCAACGGGGAATCATAGGCCGGGGGGTGGTGATGATAAATTAAATTAAACAAATTTAATTTAATAAATTAAATGCATTAAAATACTTGAATCCCATAAAACAGTAAGTACTTCCTTCAGATTATCCGGAGTTTTTGAAAGCAGACAACAAAGTACTGACTAAACAAATATACAGATTGCTCACTGACAGAGAAAATCTCTAAGTCTTAAACTCTAAGGTACATGACAATTAAATTTCACAATTTCTATACCAAACAACAAATTTTCTATATAATAGGAGAAAGACCTTTAGCTACGAAAGAGCACCAACTTGACGCAAAACACTAGGTTTGTAGTCAGAGGACTTAAGGTTTGAATACCTCTTCTGTCTGTATAACTTGTATACCTATAAGTCATTTAATCTCTGTAGGCCTCATTTTCTCATATGTAAAATTGGCCTACAGAACCTTGAAAGTCCCTTATAACTCTGTCTGTGAATAACCTAGATTTTCTACAAAGCTCTGAAAAAATCAGAAAAAAATAATAGCATAAGGAAAGACCCATAGATTTAGAATGGGAACAAACCATAGAGATCACCTAAGCTGACATTCATTTTATGGATGAGAAAATCTGAAGCTTAAAAATTTACTCAGGGTCACAAAGGTAGTAAGTACAGCTTCAATGAAAAATAATATATACCATAACGCTTAGCATAATCAATCACCAATTATACCTGGGGTGGAGGGTAAAGTATACCTTTAACAAAAAAAAAAAAAAAAAAAGGTCTGATACATCCATGAAATAAAAAAATAGAAGTGAATATAATACTAGATGTGCAAACATCCCAGATAAAAGAAACATAAGATAAATCACTGTAAAATCTTCAAGAAAAACAACTAAGCAGTGAAATCAATTCTCTCATTCATATAAGCCAGAGGTTAAAAAAAACCATAAAAATGAGAAGAGAATGAGGTCAAGTCCCTTTTGTAGCAATAAATAAGGGGATTTTTTTGACCAAAAGACAGGGATGACTATGAAAAATAAAAGAAATAATTTTAAGATATGAACTTGGGAAACATGAAGAAAATTGAGAAAAAAGCCTTTATTTGATATCTCTGATAAAGAACTAAAAGTATATATATATATATATATATATATATATATATATATATATATATATATATATATATATATATACATATATATATATATATATAATGAATTGAGGCAAATAGATAAGATAAAGAAAATACCAATAAATTATTGTAAACATAATATTCTCAAAAGAATTACAAACTTTAAACAACCATAAAAAGGATTGTTTTAAATCAAATTACTAATAATAAGAGAAATGCAAATAAAATAGTCGTAGGTTTTACCTTGTACTCAGCAAATTGGCAAAGATGAAAATGGCAGAAATAGTTAATACTGGAAGGGCTCAGGCAGGAAGGAAGAAGAGAGGGATTGAGGGAGGGAGGAAAAAGAGAGGGAGGAAGGAAAGAAAGATAGGAAAGAAAGACAGGAAAGAAAGAAAGAAGGAATGAATGAAAGGAAGAAAGAAGAAAAGAAAAAAGGAAGGAAAGAGGGAGAGAAAAGGAAAGGAAGAAAGATAGGAAAGAATATGAAGAATTCAGAGAAATTTCTATGGAATGAAATAAGGAATAGAAAGAAACAATATATACAATGACTAAAACAATGTAGATAAATCAACCACAAAAGCAAAACCTGAAATTGAATGTTGTGAAATTATAATGATGAAACATCAGCCCTGGAGAAGAGAGGAGAAAATGAACTTCCCTCTTTTTTTTTGCAGAAGGCGAGGGCTACAAATGTTCAATGCTACATATGCTTTCAGACATGGTCGATACGTTGTTTGGCTTTACTGAACTCTTTTTTTTTCATCTTTGTTAACAAGAGAAGTTTTGCCGTGGGGGAGAATATATTTGGAAATGTCATATGGAAGCAAAATTCATCAATACAACAAGCACAAAGAAACAAAAAAGAGGAAACAGCATTTTGAGAGGTGGCAGAAAGGCAGAAGTACATTCTCTGGCATGGAAGACAGCTTCTGAAAAGGCAGAAAGATAAGAGGTGGAATGTTCTCTGTAAGGAATAGCAAATATACCAGTCTGACTGGATTGCAGAACAGACAAAAGGGAAAAAGGTATAATAAGGCTTAGCTGGAAAGGTAAGATGGAACTAGATTTGAAGGGATTTAAATACAAAAGAGAGGCATATTTTTATTTCATCTGTGAAGTAATAGGGAGCCATTGGCACTTAGTGAGTAAAGCACAGACTTGTGCTTTAGGAATTTGTTTGGCAGCTATATGGAGGATAGAATGAAGATGGGAGAAACTTAACAGAGGGGGAGCCATCAGGAAGCTAGTGTAATAGTCCAAGTGAGAGGTGCTAAGGTACCAGGGAGGGGCATTGCCTGTGATTAGGAACGTACAGATGTGAGAGATTTGGAGGCAAAATCAATAAGACATGGAGAGTGATTGGCCAATTGGGGATGAAGAAGAGGGAAGAATTAAGTATGACCTCAAAGTTGCAACCCTTGATGTTTGTAAGAATGGCCCAGTTCTAGACAGGAAGTTAGGGGAAGAGGTAGATTTTGGAGAAAAGATAGTAAGTTCTTTGGACATGTGAATTTGAGATGCCTGTACATTTCAGAGTCATCCACATAGAAATAACAACTAGATTCATGGGATCAAGTAAGAGAGAGAAGCAAGAAGAAGGTTCTGAACAGAGCTTTGGAGTGGGCATTCCAAAATGATGGGGTGGGGGCGGACAATAAAGATGATTATTAAGAATATCGATTATTATTATAAAATAATAATGATTTACATTCTGCATCTTGCTTTCAGATTTCCAAAGTCTTTTCATCATGATACTCTGCAAGATAGACCATACCTGCACAATTAGACTTGAGCATTTTCTGATTAACAAGATGCACCTTTTACTGCATGTTATTGTCTTTGCAATATCAATAAATTGCGAATTAATAGTATAAAAATGAAAACAAACAGATGAGCTCAAAGAAAAAAAAGGAAAAAAAAACATGCTTTTCCTGCCCAACACCGCTGCCCTTCTAAGGTTTGGATCAGGACGCAGGAGACTGCAATCTGGAGAACTCAAATCAATAATACTCTCAACAGTGGAGACTGAAAACACCAAGAAAGCATGTCCTGACCTTGTTCAAAACCAGGTTCATGTGCCTGCCTGGCAATGCTGGAATTATACTAATTCTGGCTCCTGTGCCTCTGTGATATAGTGGAGATATAATAGAAAAAATCCAGAGAAAGGTCACTGTAATGATCAAGGGGAAGAAGGTTTGCATTATGAGAAAGAGACTGAAAGGATTCTTGAGTCTTAAAATGGAGGGGGTGGTGGTGGTGATGATGACAAATATCTAAAGCCATGAAGGATGGAAACTTGGTGAACAGAGACTTTTCATGAAATTAAAGAATATTAGAACTAGAAGATTTCCCTTAAAACTCAAAAGAGATAATTTTTAGGACAAGTGGAAAGAATCTTTGTGCCATTTCACTCAGCAGGTAGCAAATATAGTAAGTTTTGTATCCCAACTCATGGCATGTATGGAAAATATAAGCAGCTTCAAGAAAGCTTTGGAATCTTAGACTCCTGGAAACTTGAGCATCACCGAGTTTATCTCACCTCTTTTATAAAGTGCCTTGCTCATAATATATGAAAAAGCATACTATACTTATGTAACACCATACACATCCACACCTAGACTGCAATGCCAATGGTCATGGCTTTAGAGAGAGGGGTAGTATGGTGTAGCGGATTGTTCAGTTGTTTCAGTCATGTCCAACTCTCCATGACCCCACTTGAGTTTTTCTTGGCAAAGATATTGGAGTGGTTTGCCACTTCCTTCTCCAGCTCATTTTACAAACAAGGAAACTGAGGCAAACAGTGAAGTGACTTGTCCAGGGTCTCACAAGAATTTGAAGGCAGATTTGAACTTAGAAAGGTGTTGCAGGTCCAGTATTCTCCTCTGAGCTACCTAGTTTCCTAAAGTTAGAGACCATAGGTTCAAATTCCAGTTTTTCAACTTACTATATTTTTGTAATTTTGATCAAGTCACTTAAAATTTCTCAGACTCAGTATTTTTGCTTAACATGGTAGAATTTAGACTAGATGAATCTCAAGCTTTCTTCCATCTTGAAAATTCTGTCATTTTCAAATTTCACAGTGGCGATATGTCACAGTGGCCTGCCTTGAAGTCATGAAGACCTGAATTCCAGTCTAGCCATTGACAGGTAGCAGCTGTGTGAGTTTGGGCAAGTTACTTAACCTCTTAGTGCCCCAGATAACTCTCTTAAGACTATAATTTGCAGAGAAGGTACCAATCCAATACAGGGAGTTTCCTTACCCAGGAAATCCCTGTCTCAATTGGCAAAGCATTTTTTTAAAGTTGTAACTTATTTCAGGTTTTGTTCTAGGAGCTGGTGATATAAAGAAAGGCAAAAAATAAAATCCCTGCCTTCATAGAGTTCGTATTCTACTGAAGGACTTTTTGCAAATTTTCCTCCTAAAACTATACATACAGATATGTGTGTGTGTGTATTTGTGTACAACTATAAAAGATTTAATTAGGAATATACACATGTACTCATATATATGTATATGTACATATATACACACATATGTGTGCATGCATACAGTTACATATGCAGGTTTTATAGATACAGATGTGCATACATACACACAGATTGCATGTGTGTATATGAGTATGTGCATCATGTAATTGGAAGGTAATCTTAGAGGGAAGGTACTAGAAGGACAGTGAGGGAATTTGATGTTATTTTGGGGCAGCTAGGTGGCCTAACAGATAGAGCATTCACCTGAGTTCAAGTCCTAAATCATATACTTACCTTATATAGATGGACAAGTCACTGAACTGTTTGCCTCAGTTTCCTCATCTGTAAAATGAGCTGGAATGGCAAACCACTCCAGCATTTTTGCCAAGAAAACTTCAAATGAGGTCACAGAGAGTCGGACATAAACTGAAATGACTCAGCCAACAACAGTCCTTTTCCTTAGCCCTATACACACATGAATTTCAGAGCCATAGATGTTAGGAGAGGAAGGTAGTGAGGCTGTGATGTTGGAAATAATCTTCACCTTTTGAATTTCTGAGCATAACCAGGGCCTGGTTCATGTCCTCAGTGTCATTGTTGGAGAAAAGAGTCCTGGCTCACAGTGGGAAGGCGCTGCTGAAGTCGAAGTTATATGGGAAGCATTTTGATGTTAAAAATCAAAGAAAGGTTTCTTGATGTTAAAAATTGATGCATTCTCCCCTCTCCCTGCCTCTCACCCCCAGTCAACTTGCTGCATCTCAGAGCCAGCCTGAGAACTTCTGGTCCTCATCTTGATCAGCTCTCCCAGCAGAGCTCAGTCAGGTTGGGACTCTTGGCTCGGCCTTGGCGTACAGCACAGCCAAAGGATTCCATGCTGTGCACATCTGCAGTGGGGAACGCAGGCCTTTCCAAGAGAGATTTATTGCTTTTTCTTCTCTCCTGCTCCTTGTGGAAGGTTTCTGGATGCTGTTACTTGTGTACAGCATGTGCCTCGGGCTTATCGGGACGGTAAGTAGAAAAGCAATTAATTTCTCCCCTTTTTGGAAAGCGGAAGTTCTAACTGCACTTCAGCACCATTTGCATTGCTGATTTCTATCAAGCTCACACTTCGAGCAAGGAGAGCCCTGCTGATATAATTTGTTTTTTTAATTGCATTTTCTGGGGGAGGAAGCTGCTTCCTTCTCCTCTGATGTGAAGGACATGTACACATGGGAAAAGCCTCTTGCCTGCACTGCAGGTTAACTAACCTCTCTGCTATTAGGGAAGCAGGAACAGGTGCAGTGAGTCTGGAACAGAGTTCAGGGTTAGCTTGGGAGCATTTTTAAAAAAAAATTTTGGCTCATATTTTCTGAACTTGGAAAAACAGCAGCCATATTTGGTCAAGGTGAGCAGATGTTGATATACTTGTTCTTTTACCTGCTTGGAATTATCTAATATATTTGCAAGGTCTTTATGTATCATTCTACCTGCTTATCTGGGTCTTTTGAGCCTAGAAATAATTGTCATTTGTGTATATGTTGTTAGTAGCCTTTGAAGACTCACTCTTTTCTCTCTATAGAATCATAGGATCATAAAATGTTCATTCATTTATTTTTTCATTCATCCAACAAGCATTTAATTGAAAGTACCCACTATATACCAGGTGTTGTAGTGAAATGGATGGACCAAGAATAATTCACAGGCAAAAATCAATTAGGAATTTCGAGAACATCTTTATTAGCCAGGCTGGTGGCTGCCTCATGTGGAGATGCAGAGGAGACAGCCCCAAACTGAGGTGGGTGAGTGCATTTTAAGCATTTCGGCACTACTTGGTACAGCCTTGCGGTTTCCACAGCAAACAGAGTTCTGACAGAGCAAGAGAAGGGCTTGTTGTTAGGCAAGAGCCCCCAAAACAGAGGGGGTTGTCAGGGTACTGTTAGACAAAGGACCCCAACAGAGGAGAGGTGCCAGGAGAGGGACCCAATCAAACACTGATTGTCATTCAACAAAAAGTAGTTGTCAGGAAGGGGGAGCTTGGCAAATGATAGTTGCCTGGCAAGAGGGGTCTAACATTAGGGGGGCACAGGAGGTTACCATGCAAATGGACTAAACAAAAAAATGGCTGTTAACATCAGACATTTCACAACCCAAAGGGGAGTATTGACAGGGGCCCAACAAAAACCTGTTACTAGGCAGGTTATCCAACTCTGCCCAGTAACCTAACAGATATCTCTCAACCTAGGGGCCCAGGGAGGAATAATGTCCACTTCAGTAGTAGGCTCTAAGTACAAAAAAAGTCCTCTACCCTGAAGGAATTTACATTCTACTGGGAAACGTAGATACCTTCTACTCCAAACTTCTCATTTTACAAGTGAAGAAACTGGGACGCAGAGAGGAGAAAAGTCTGTTTTCTAGGACTGCCGTGAATGACAAGCATGGCGAAACAGAAGGCAGCGATGTGCAAATGGAAATGATCACTCTTGTCACCATTATTACTTTGAAGTTCCCCGAAGGTCTTAAGTGAGTTGCCAGCTTCTTTCCCCTATATTGCTCCAGGTTTTCTATCACCTTGAACAGCATGAAATCAACTACTTGGTGGTTAATCCTAATACCTTCTTCCTAAGATTAGCTCTGTCCAATGGATCCTGGATATAACTTGTTTTAATATAGTTATTTGAATGCCAACTCCCATCAGACTATGAACTCTTTGAGGGCAGGGATTGTCTTTTGTCTTCTTTTTTGTACCCCCAGCACTTAAACACAGTGCTCAGCACATAGAAGGCACTTAATTAAATGCTAGCTTACTTGACTTTTAGGTCTGTGGCTTGTTAAAAGTCACAGAGATGGCAACAACCTGTCGCTCAGAAAAAACAGATGAAACTTTGCCTGGCTCAAGGGGATCCCTAATGAGAGAGGGAGAATTCCCTTCCTGGTTTGAAGTGAGTCTGGACTCCTTGGCTTACCCACTCTACTTCTCTGGAAGCTGTGGAGCTCTCCAAGTGAAGGGAGCTAATGACTGGTTCTGTTCCAAGTAGCAGTATCTCTAAGAACTGGAAAGGGACTGTCCCCAGAAGGTCATTAGCCTGGTATCCTTTAGCCTAAGCTGAATTTCTGCTCATTTGATGCAGGGAGAGAGGAGTGGGAAAGAGTAATGATTTGGGGTCACAATGTCAGGCTTCAAATTTGGTCTCTGCCACTTGACAATAGGATGATAGGTAAGATATTCCTCTCTGGTTCTCCGTTTCCTCATCTGTAAAAGGAAGATTTAGGCTAGATGGCTTCTTGGGTCCCTTCTAGGTCTGAAACTATGATTGCATGACCCTTGTTGAACCTTGGCCCCACTTCCTCGTGGTGTCACATCGAAATGTGAATGACATCCTTGGGAGAGAATGGTGGCCAGCAATGTCACTCCACTCATGTAGGGGAGCATTGACATATAAAGGATTTGGTGCTGAACTTGGTCTGAATCCTGCCTGTGGTACCTGTTAGATATATAAACCTCTAATCTCTCTGAGCCTTAGTGTGTTCATTTGTCAAATGATTTCATTACTTTATCTAATTCATAAGCTCATTGTAAGGAGCCAACGTGTGCAAAGAGGCAGTATTGTACGTTGAGTAGAAAGAGCTGATTTCACAATCCCTAAGGCCCACCTTCCACGTCTAACAGATACTGGCTGTGCTATCAACCACAGTATGAAGGTCTAAAGGCAAGTATTTATGGAGGAAGGGGGTGGGAAAGGAGAAGGGGCAAAAGAGACAGCAAAGGGCTATACCATAAAGGAGAGAGAATGCCAAAGACAACTTTTGATGACCTTACTATTTCACCTAGGTTACAATTAGCCTTGCACATGACTCCATTAATTATCAGCATTCTGAAGTCACCACTTATGGTCTAGATAGTCCTAGATACTTAAAGATTAGCGTCCCTAGCTATAAATGCTGTACATGGGTCAGTTCTACACAAAAGCCAAGTAAGAGGCTACCTACTTGGTGTGACTTGAGGGGAGTGAAAAAGATCTCCTTTCCCAGATCTTCAGTTCATTTAGGTTGAAGGGACATTGGGATTCAAGAGGTTAACTGGGATCCAGACAATACGAGTCACTGACCCTGGGTGTTACCTAAAATTGCCACCTATATAGTCCCTGTTAAAATACAAATGTATTACTGGAAAGAGATAACACTTCAATCCATTATCAACAATTAATGTCTCAGTTTACCAGATTTTCCAAGCAATTACCTACCAATCAACAAACATTATTAATCTCCTATTATGTGCCAGACATTGTGCTAAGCTCTGGGGATACAAAGAAAGGAAAAAAAAAAAAAAAAAAAAAAAAGCAGTGTAGTGTAATGGCAGGATAATAAAAAGCTAATGTTCATACAGTATTTTAAGGTTTATCAAGTGCTTTCATCTATTGTCTCATTTCAAAGGGTCCTCACAACAACTCTCTGGCAGTAGGTGTCATTATTCTTCCCATTTTACAGATAAGGAAATTGAGATACTGAGAGGTAAAGAAACTCATCAAGGTCATAAGCATCTAAGGCAGGATTTGCACTAAGGTCTTCCTGATTCCAGATCTAGCACCCTATCCACTGTGCCACTTAGCTATTAGATAAGTCAGTTTCCAAAAACATGTAGAAATTTAGGAAAAGTATAGGGTATTCTGGGAAGACTTATCTAAACTGATACAAAGTGCAGTAAGCAGAACCAGGAGAATATTATACACAGTAATGGAAATATTGTAATTATGATCAACTGTGAAAGACTTAGGTACTCTGATCAATACCACGATCCAAAAAAATCTCAAAGAACCCATGATGGAAAATGCCGTCTACCTCTAGAGAGATAACTAATGAACTCTAAGTGTACGTTGAAGCATATCCTTTACATTTTTTAAATTTTTCTTGCATTTGTGCATATAGATGTATTTTACATGAATTCACATGTATAATTCATACATTGCTCGCCTTCTCAATGACTGGGGAAGGGTCAGGAAGAAGGGAGAGAATTTAAAGCTAAAAATTTTAAAAGATAAATGTTAAAATTAAAAAAAAACATTTTAAGGAAAAGAAAAGAAGAAAGAAAAATAAAAAAGAAAGAAAGAGAAAGGGTATTGCTGGAGGAAGGAGGGCATGTTAAGAGAGGAAGGGTAATAAAATTTCTGGTTTCTGAATGTGAAGAATGCTAAAAAGCACTGGAAGAAAAACCTCCCCTAACATCAGTTTTGCCCAAGGCTAGCTTTCCTGCTACTATAGGATAGAATTGATGAGCCCAAGGATAGTATTTATGGGATGCGCTTCTTGCTTGGCATGGAAGAAGCCAACTCAGACAAGGCCCTGTGAGTAGTGCAGGCATCTGGCCAAAGCCCATCCAAAATCATTTGTGTGGCATCTCGCCATGGTAAGCTTGCCTCCTTAGATCATTCAGTGCACAGCTGACATCTTTATTATGGAAGGCCTCTCCTGGCTGTCAGTTTGAGCAGAGAGGTCAAGAACAGAGGAGGTATGCAGGTGACTGACCTAGCTTCTTACCCAGGGGCCTGTAGGTACCCTTTCTCCCCAGCTTGACCTCTTCCGCTTTCATTGACCAGGCCAGGCCAGGATCTGACCTGGCATGGAAACCAGATCTTTTGGCTTTGATCTGTCAGGGAAGAAAGAAATTCTGTATTCAGGGCTGTCACTAAAACATCTTTTGCCAGAACAGAAAGCCAATATCACTGAAAAATAAAGGAGTGATTCAATGGAAATAGTGTTGGTGCTGGACTTAGGAGGGCTGGTTTCAGGTCCTACCTCCTCTGAAACTAACTAGTTCTCTAAGTCTTGGATCCTTCATTTGTAAAATGACAATCATAGGGCTTCCCTTACCTACTTGACAAGGTCATTAAGAGGAAAGTGCTTTATGCACTATAAAAACTATACATGAAAATAACCTCAAAACAAATGGCATGGCATCAGCATATAGATGTGTGCTTGAGGAATCCATCAGTCATTTAACCCAGTAGCATTTATTAAATGTCCTATTGTACTTGTTTGCTGATGATACAGATGAAAATGACAGTCTGCCCCTGAGGAGCTGAAATTCTATTCCTGAGGAAAGAGCTATCTGTAGAGCAGTAGGTCTTTGTTTTTCTGGGGTGTATGGGTGTTCAGGGGGGACTAGTACCTCTGCTATGAGTGAGGGTCATTGAGTCCTTTTCAGGGCTGCTCATCCTACCTTTGGTGTTTAGCTGTCATCCAACTCTCACCTGGGCTCCAAGAAGCTGTAGTATACGCAGTGGCCATACTCCAGGTGCATTAAATCAGGTAACCTGTCAATGGATTGGTGGGGAGGGGTGTCTACCCCAACCATGGGTAAGCCTTCCCTCAGCAGAATGGGTAGATGAGAACAATTTGTTCCAATGACCATGAAAGCAAGCTTAAAGCTTGGTCAGATATCAAAGACACCAAGGTCACCCACTGAATCCTGGGCTATCAGAAGTCATCTGGAGGTAAGTCCTGCTACTGCACTTAGAGGACTCTGGAAGAAAGAGTGAAACTGACAAATTTTTGCAACTCTGCCTCACTTAAATCCAATTCACCTTTGAGTCAAGACATCACCCCGTGACATCATAGGTCCTCTTCGAAAATGAGGGACAAAAAGCATTTATTTCAGTGTATTGGAAGTATATGTGTATATATATATATATATATATATATATATATATATATATATATATATATACTATGTATACTATGTATGTATTCATATACACATTTCCTCTTTTATATAATAGATTTTCCTTAAGGGTAGATTTTTGTATAAATTTGTGTACATGTATATATGCATATATGTACATAATAAATATAAAATAAAGTATTTTGTTCTTTTTTTATTTTTCTAGAATAAATGCAAGCAGATGAAATATAAAATAAATATGCTAACTAAAAAGAAGATAATCAGGATGAGGAAAAAATATATACATTAATAATATATACTTAATAGATAGGAGGTAATTTTTCTTGGGTGGGGGGTGGAGACACATGTATGATAGGAGGAATGGGAATCAGAAAGGGCTTCATACAGAAGACAGTGCTTGTACAGAATTTAAAAGAAATCTGACCCTTGATGGGAAAAAACAATAGCCTTTCAGAATTTGATTCAATGGACAGAAACAGTCTTAAATGGTTTGGGGGTTGGATTTTTTTCCCCTTCCTTTATTTGTTTGTTCATAGATAAGACTACCCTAAATAGCATTGAATGTGGCAGTCATCCAAAGAATTTGGGCTAAATAGGCAGTCAAAACACTGATTCAGGTGTATCCTTTGAGTCGTTAAGAGACTTAAAGGTATAACATGTTAACAGATGGTGTTTTTACTGTCCTGGTCCTTTGTATCATTACTAGTGAGGAAACACTAAGCAAGTAAGGCCAGCTTAGTCACTTTATTTGTCTCCTAAATAGAGGAGAAAACCCTGGACTTGCATTCTGGGTGACGACTTGGAATCCCATCTCTGAACCTTAAAAGCTGTGTGATGTTCCCAAATGATGCCTTGACCTCTCTGAACCTCAGTTTCATCAGCTAAAAAGCAGGGATAACAATTGCACCTTCCTCACAAGGTTGTTTCAAAGGACAAACAAGATTAGGTATTTATGGCACAAGTCACAACCTCTCTGAAGCTGTTTCCTCAGCCATAAACAGCACCTACCTCACAGGTCTGATGTGAGGATTGAAGGAGATAATGTATGTAAGGCATGTTATCAACCTGAAGGTGTTGTTTAAAAGGGAGCGATGATAGCAATGACAATGTATTAGGGATATGAAAGGAAGATAGGGAATACTTGGAAGGTTAAAATCTCTGCAAGATACTTTCAGAAAACATATCCAGAATAACACCCAACTTTGATGATTGATGCCAGTGAATTACCTCCAGATACTGCCAGATTTTCTGCCACAAAAAATTTCCCTTTGTAAAATTCTGGCGCTTCCACAGACTATAAAGGTGTATGAATCCCAAGCCGTTCCAAAGGCTGCTTGACCAGTGGAAAGAGATTAGACCTGGGTTCAAACCTGGCTCTGACAATAGCAGGCTATGTGACTGTGGGGAACCTCAGTGTCCTCATCTGAAAAATGAGGAAAATATTTGCCTAGTCTTACCTCAGGAGTTTGCTTCAAGGAAAACATTTTGTAAATCTTAAAGTTCATTTTACAATGTAAGTTACTGGAGAGGTAATGCAGTATAGAAAGATCCATAGATTTGGAGCTCTGGCTTCAAAAATCAGCTCTGCCACTTTAAAGTTACGTTTTGTCGCTGTTCAGTTGTTTCAGCCTTGTCCAACTCCTTCTGACCCATTTAGAGTTTTCTTGGCAAAGATACTAGAGTGGTTTGCCATGATTTCCTTCTCCAGATAATGTTATGGATGAGAAAACTGAGGCAGACAGGGTTAGGTGACTTGCTCAAAGTCACACAGTTACCATGTATATGAGGCAGGATTTGAACTCAGGTCTTCCAGACTGCACTCTAGTGACTGTGTCACCTAACCCTTATTTATGTGACCTTAGGCAAGTCCCCTCCCTGGGCCTCATAATAATAACAATGACAGACACAGGATAAACTACAAAGTCTTCTGTCTGGCATCTAAAGCCTTTCAAAATTGAACTTTAAACAATCTTTCCAAATTGATTTTTCCATTAGGCACAGAGATAGCAACCAGGTCTATAACTCCATTCGTATAAGGAGCTAGCTCCTTGCTAAGTAATCTCCCTTTACCAATGTCGACTGATGCCTAGTTTAGTCTTAGTTCCCTAGAGCATTGAGAAATTAAGTGACTTGTCCAAGGTCGCATAACCATGATGGGTCAGAAGTTGGCCTTGAACCCATGTCTCCCTCACTGCAGTATTTATTACTGCACTCTATCTTGAATTAACTCCTTTATATTACTCTTTCATGTACTCTACATTTCAACCAAACTGGTAATTCCCATTCACTGTGCATATATTTTTGTGTTAGAGGCAGGACTCATATTAACTGACTCTACAAGTTGTTCAGTCTTTCAATAACCCAGGCTACTCACCGACTCTGAATGCCAAGAAAAATGTCAACCTGCATCAGAAGTTTCCTATACCAATGAGATCAAAGGTTCAGTCCTACATTATATTTTGTGTTGACTTAACTTATTGACTTCACCTGTTGATTTAATAATCAACACGTTGTTATTTTCCCCAGCAACATGTAAGTTTCTTGAAGTCAGAGACATTTCATTTTCATCCCTATATACTCAGTGCCTACCACCATTTCTAGTGCTTGATGAATCCAACACTTGTTGAATTGAGATGAGTGAGGATGCAATGGTTTGTATTAAAGCTTATGCTCCTAACCTTCAAAATTTATTCCCAAGCTATTATTAAAGCTGCTAATACTGGGCAAAAGTAAAATGGAAATGGAGATCAGTCAATATAATAGAGTGGATATACTAGCCATCCAACCAAATAGATGAAGAAGATTAGTGTTTGCCAAACCTTAGAAAAAAATTAATATTGGGAAAAAATTCATTATTTTAAAAAATGGACTTGGAAAAATTGACTACCTGCTTTCAGGAAAGAAATTAACCCAGACCTTATGCCATTTATGTTTGTATATGAATGGTGGTTGTTTACTTTGTTTCAGTGATGTCCAACTGTTCATGATGCCATTTGAGATTTTCTTGGTAAAGATACTAGAGGGGTTTGCCTGTTCTTGCTCCAGTTCATTTTACAAATGAGGAAACTGAATAAACAGGATTAAGTGACCTGCCCAGGGTCATATAGCTAGTAAATGTCAGAGTCAGGATTTGAACTCATGAAGATGAGCCTTCCAAGTCCACTACACTATCTACTGCACCATCTAACTGCCGCAAGAGAGACCTTTGAGGTAATTTAATCCAACCCTTTTATTTAACAGTTGAGGAAAATGAGACCCATTCCAGGAATTTAAAGTTAAGAGACTGCTCATGGGGCAACTAGGTGGTATGGTGTCTAGAGCACCTGACTTGAAGTCAGAAAGACTCATCTTAGTGAGTTCAAATCCTGCCTCACACAGGCATTCAAATCACTGCAGTATCTTTGGCAAGAAAATCCCAAATAGGGTCACGAAAATTTGAACATACTGGAACAATTGAACAACAGAAGAGGGGGAAAACGGTGGAAATACCTATCATAAATAATCCTTTTGGGGTGGGAGAAGGTAGCTAGGTGGTATAGGAGATAGAGTGCTGGATTTGGAATTAGGAAGACATCTTCCTGAGTTCACTTACTAGCTGGGTGAACCTGAGCAAGTCACTTAACCCTATTTGCCTCAGTTTCCTCATCTTTAGAATAAGCTGGAGGAGGAAATGGCAAACCACTCAACTCTCTTTGCCAAGAAACCCCCAAATGGGGTCTTGAAGAGCCAGATACAAGTAAAAAACAACTTAAGTTGTAAATTGTAAGCCCAGGTTCTCCATTTCCAAATTCAACACCCACTTTCAACTACAATTTACTGCTCACCTACAGAGAGGAAGGAATGACTTGGTAACTGATGGTAGAGAAGGGTCAAAGAGAACCCCAAGGTTTCAGTGTGAGAGACAAGGTACAAAGGGGCTCCCACAAATAGTACCAGTAGAGAGTCAGAAGGAGGAATAGTTGAAGGAACTGTGGATGTTTAGTTTGAAAAAGAAAAAAAAAAACAGTAGGATGGAATCCTTTTCTATAAATATCTTTAAAGATATTTTCTTTAAATATCATGTGGAAAAGGGATTCAAATTGTTCACCTTGACCCCAGAACTGAGAACAACAGGTAGAATGTTCAGGAAGGTATAGATTTGTCCCATGGGGCAACAGGCTTCCTCAGGAAGTGGCTTTCAGGACAGCAGAGAAAATACAAATAACTAATTCACAACTTCTCACCTACTCAATATTTTTCTAATACTATCTATTTTCAGGTTCTGAGAATTTTCGAATTTGTTCTTAGGAACACCTAGATGTTTGATAGTCTGAAATTAATATACAGGAAATATATATTTAATGCATATTTAAATTCAGTCTCATGCATATTCCAAACAGGGAAAAAATAGCATGGGAATGGCATGTATTTTGGCCATCAATCATTTATTTCATCTGGAAAATTCTAAGAAAAGAGTTATAAGATTTAAACTTATTTGTAAGCTGGAATTGAACCTTTATATAAAACACTTATAAGAAGATATACACAAAGAAATATATTTCTGGGGTAAGTAAATATTTACACACACAAAAGAATTTACTTTCAGATATGCGGATGTAGATTTCTTCAGTGGGACAAGAGAAGTGTAAACATTTACTCAGTGAAAATAACTGACAAGTAGTTAGGGAATAAAAATATTTATATTGTATATCTCTTTTTCTCTGGTAAACTGTTTCAACTGTACTCCATCTACTAATTCCCAAGTTGGACTGATTGTTCAGGAAATCTGAAGTTATAAACTCAGACCACTTTTAAATTGTAACTACTTTTTAAAAAATGAATCCATATGAAAGTTTTCTAAAATTGCTTCCCACCCCACCTCTGCCCATCAATTGGGGAATGGTTGAACAAGTTAAGTACATGATTGCGGTGCAATGCTATTATGCTGTAAGAAATGATAAAGGGGATGGCTTCAGAAAAACCTGGAAAGATTTATATGAACTGATGAAAAATGAAGTGAACAGAGCCAGAAGAACAATGTATACAAACAGCAACATTGTAATGATAATCAACTGTGAAAAATTTAGCAACTCTGATCAATACAACAATCCAAGATGGTGCAGTGCATAGCGTTGGGCCTGGAATCAAGAAAAGTCATCTTCCTGAATTAAAATTTGACCTCAGATGCCAGCTATGTGACCCTAGGCAAGTCACTTATCCTTGTTTGTCTCAGTTTCCTCATCTGTAAAATGAGCTGGAGAAGGAAATGGCAAACCACTCCAGTATCTTTGCCAAGAAAACCCCAGATGGGGTCACAAAGAGTAAGACAGGACTGAAAAAACTGAACCACAACGTGATGAAAAATGCTCTCCACTTGCAGACACAGAACCCAGTAGACTCTGAGTGAAGACAAACATTTTTACCTTTTTATTTTCAACAAGGTTGATGCGGAAATATATTTTGCATGATTTCATACATACAACGGGTATCATGTTTCTTTCCTTCTCAATGAGGGAGGGAGCGGGTAGAGGGAGATAGGCTTTGGAACTGAGAAAAAAAATAAACAGGAAGGGGAAAAGAATAAACCACCCCTGGCCCATAAAAAAATTTTAAAATAAAAATGTTCCCCACCTCTGAGGAGCGTCTGATGGTTTCCAGAAGCAATTATCCACAGCCCATAAACAAAGGCCCTCCCTTGAGATACTAATCGTGCCTCATTTTAGCCTTTAGACTATTTGGGGGTTTGTGTCATGAAAGGCTTTGCAGCTGAATCTTTGCTGGAATCTTTGTGAAAGCAGCTAGAGAAATTGACTTGGGGAGACTCAAGTCCAGTGGAGTTCCAACCTAGACACACAGCTCAAGGCGAGAGTTTTATAGTCAGGGACATAATTTTTTGTGGATTGTGAATCATTGGTTGTCCCCACCCCTGGAAGGGAAGTGAGGGTTAGGAGACATAGAGAGGAAAAATAACAAACTGGAATTTATGATAAATAGCTGGATTCAACTTTAACATTAAATGTTTTGGCAATTTGCTGGCAGATACTATTAATGTGAATTTTTATTCCCATTTCCAGTCTGGTGTGTGAAATAGTTCTTTGAATAGTTCATTCAATTATGAGGATTTTATCCACCTGTCTGGAACTGCCTCACCCCCCTCATTCCTGTACTCCAATGATTCCAAACAACTTGTCTCTACCTGTAGGGCTCCTTTAACGCCTCCCTCCTCCACCCCAAACAAAACAGTTGCCCAGGTGCAATCCACAGGGCTGGATAATTCACTGAATAGAGAGGTGAGTCAGAAAAAATTAGAGCAAAAAGCTTGTAATGATCCCTTGCCTGAGAAAATATTTGACTCGGTAACAAGGAATATCCTTGCTGCTGGTGCTGTTTACTTTGACTCCTTGGCTTGGGAACCTGGCCCCTAGCTACCTGTATCCTCTGTATCCCTGATCCTCTTAGCCCAGAGTCATGATTTCTGCCCAAGTTTATCTTCCATGATCCCCATGGATGGAAGTCTCTTGCCTGCCCAGGACCCACTTCTCAGATTTTCTGCTGTTTATACCTATTAACCCTTCACCTATTGGATAGTTTTCCTGGACTACCCCATTTTTTTTTCAAATGATCACACAAAAACTCTGACCAATTCATTAATAAATACTTATCAGCCCCTATCATACAACACTAGACCTAAGTAGAAAATAATTACCTCTCAAGTCTTTCCTTCATGCATCTGTCTCAATGTGTTGACATTAAACTTTCCATCCACGGACTGTTTCCCCATACCTGGTACACATCACCCCATATGAACCAAACAAAAAGTCTTATCCAAATACACAGAAAAATTGTTGCTGGGTTTGATGAGACCCCTGTAAGGGGATGGTCTGAATTTTAGCAAATAGTAATAAAGTAGGAGAGTATGGGCTGAAAGGATTCATGTTTAAGGCAACAGCGTTGACTCTTTTGGAAATATTAATAATTATTATATTATATATTATATATATTATATTAAAAATTAATTAATATTAATATTACAAGGGACCAGGTAGCCCCTGGAGTGCCCCTGAAGTCACAGAATTTCATATTGAGAAGCATTGCCTAGAGGCACCCCTCCTCAAAATCATACTGCTGGAGTGGCTGTCCTAGCAGAGGGGAAGGAACTCCTTGCAGAACTGGGTTGAGGTCAAACTCTGAATAAGAGAAATAGTCTTCTTTCCCATTTATAACTCTAAATCGGATCCCTCCTCTAACCAGCTGGATATGCTACTTTGGCTCCCTAGTATCTGGAATAAAATACATCTGATAAATCATAAGCACCATAGTACGAATTATTCAGAAGTGCTCCCCACTTCCAGAGGCATTTTTGCTCCAGCTCCAACCAGTCTCCTCTTCCTTCTAAAAGTTAAATATCGGCTCCTGTAATTCTGAGTTCTGAATGCTGAGCATTCACTTTGTCTTGATCTCAGGCCTACTGAACAGGGCTGGTCTTCATTCTTGAAGAGGACCATGACATCAGGGAGGTGATGACATGACTTGGAGTTGACTTTGATTTGAGTGAGGGAGGACTATGCAAGGTCATCAGCCTCACCTTCTCCTCAAGAATGATCTGGGTCAGATATTCATCAGGACGACTGGAGATGGTCCCACCTACTAGGACATTAAAAGCTGGTCCTCTTCCTTCACTCACAAGAGAGCCAATTTACACTGACAGTAATCCTGGCCCCAGCCATCACTGTCTCAGTTTATGTCTCCAATTCTGTCAGGTGGTCAGCCCATACCTGTATTGCTGTGTGTCTAGGGACATCCTTGGCCGAAGTTTGAAGCCAGTAGTGCAGGTCTACCTTGTCCATAAGACAAGATCTAATTGGCCCTGACTTGGACAGGTCATAGGGGGTGGCAGGCCATAGGAATGAGGGAAGGGTGATGGTAGCATAGAATGTTTCTATCAAATACATCTCCTTTAGGAATTTTATCCCCTCCCTTAGAGAGGCCCCTTTGGGACTAGCTGCAACAGGTATTCACCTCTAATGGGTCCAGGTACACACAATTCTCCAGCTACCTAAAGAGAGACAAAGGATAGTATCCATCCGGAGCATCTAATTTATCTGATGCTGTAAAAGTAAGTCTTCAGAGAGCTCCTCCAGCTGATGGGACTCCAATATGGAGATCTTTTCTGCATGGACTCCAGTACATCACACCCTCAGCAGCCACTGATGTAATAATGCCTCATCAGGTTACTATCTGTACTTCTCCTGCAGGGTGCCAGTCCTTTGGTGGTGAAAGTTTGCCCATTTTCTTGCTTCAACAGGGGGAGAAAACTTCATACTTAGCATAGAGGACAAGAAAGAGAGAGAGAGACAGAGACAGAGAGACAGGCAGACAGAGACAGAGACTGCCAAAGAGAGATAGAGAAAAAGAGAGAAAGAGATAGAGACAAAGACAGAGAGAGACTCATACACACAGAGACAGAGACACACAGAGACAGAAACAGAGATACAGAGACAGAAACAGAGGGACAGAGATGCACAGAGAAAGAGACAGAGACAGAGGAAAAGAAATAGGATATAATAATAAATAAATAACATTGGGGACTTTCTTATCAGTTCCCAAGTTTCCACTCTCAGTCTCATGTCTTATAGCCCTAATCTAAACAGGATGCAGTATCTTTTCAGCAAAATTTCTGGGTGGGTTTCTATCTGAGGCCTGTTCCCCCAACCCCATCTGTTTCACCTCAACTCCAACAGCTGCCCCTCTTCCTTCATTCCACAGTCCCTAAAAGCAGAAAGCGCTGTCTTTAATTGTTCATTGTGCTCAGTCCATTTACACAGTTTCTTATGCTAGAAATTCAGATACTGCATGATGGTTAACCATAACCAGGGAATGGCAGCTTGTGCTTCTTTACTCTCTCTCTAAGCCTCCTCCAGCACCCACTAAGCTAATCACTCCCCAAGAGAAGGATCTTCTCACTGTTCCACTGAGAGGACTCTCCATATAGCAGTAGAAGGGTCCTTGTCACCAGGTGTCATGGTGCTGTAGCCAGTCCCTCAATTACCCATCTTCCATATTTGTATTACCGTCCTTATTTCAGCCATAATATGAGAGACATGATGCCGGATCATTATGCCAAATACTGTAGGTTGGACCTAACTTAGTTTAAGTCTGATATTGAAATAAAATGAGACATCATGTGTAATTCAACCACTAACAACTTAGCTACGTTGCCAAAAGGAGACTAACTCAACAAGGATATGGCACTTGGTTCAGGTAGATGTGGCCCCCTCATTTCCATGTACAAAGACTTGTCAGCAGGACTGGGTGAGTTGACTTAAGGTCTTGGGACAGCTGTCTCCAAGTGAAGATATTTAATTTCTACGTGAAATCCTTAACAATAACAAATAGCATTTAAGGTTTGCAAAAAGCTTTAGAAATATTATCTCATTTTACCTTCACGATAACTTTGAGAGGTAAATACTGTTTATCTTCATTTTACAGGTGAGGAAACTGAAGCAGAAAAAGGTTAAATAACTTGCCCAGGGTCACACAGTTATTAAGTAACTGAGGCTGGATTGGAACTCAGGTCTAGCACCCTGTGCCCTGCCCCACTTAGCTACTTCTTAGGTGATCAGAAAGCCATGGTGATGCAGCTTGCGGCCACTATGAAACTGAGACCAAAGGTGAGTAAGAGCCCCACAGACCAATCAAGTCTTGGGGACACCTTCCCTGATTTGTAGGGGAAAAACTGGTCTAACCTATAGGGGGGTAAAAGGTAGTGTGGGGACTTTGGTAAATACTCATCCTATCACTCATACAATCCCCTTTTTTCCTGATCTTTATTTAAGGAAATGCTCCTGTTAACTGATGCTTGGTAAGCAAAAAATAAGACCCCCTCAACAAAATTAAGAGAAAAATAACACGTAAGACATGCTGTCTGCTACCAGAGTTTTCCTGAACATCTATTCTGTAAGCTCACGAAGGAAAAATTGACAGCCCGCACTTTACTCAATTACAAAAAGCAGTCATTTAATTCATTTGCATAAGTTTTCAAAGGAAGATAAAGCACTCAATCCTAGGACCAATTCGACCTGAACCTAAGGAAGAATACATGATAAGGAAAAAGAAAAAGGGCACCTAAAATAATAGTTCATCCTTACATCAGAGATTACAAAATTTCAAAATGTAAGCCCTTAAGATTTTCTCCCAGGTCTCTCATTTTACTGTAAGAAAACTAAGACCTGAAGTTGAAGTGACTTGTCCCCTTGTTGAATTGTCTCAGTCGTGTCCAACTCTTCATGACCCCCATTTGGGATTTTCTCAGCAAAGATAATGGAATGGTTTGCCATTTCCTTCTTCAGATTGTTTTACAGATGGGGAAACTGAGGCAAAGAGGGTGAAGTGACTTGCCTGGGGTCACACAGCTAGTAAGTTTATGAGACCAGATTTAGACTCATGAAGATGAGTCTTCCTGACTCTAGGTCCAGCACTCTATCCACTGTACCCCCTATCTTCCCCGAGTCATGCCCAGAGTGAGAGGCAGAAATGTATTTGACCCCAAAGTTTCTGTTTCCAAATCTACTTTTTCAAGGTCACAAAAGAAATATAAAACAAACCAGTGCTGAACTTAAATAACATCTTACAAAACTCTTTACGTGCCTTGCCTTTTTTGCTTCTTACTTCAACATTGGGAATTATATCAGGCAATTTTTCATTATCTTCACTTCTCAGTTCAGGAAATTGAGTCTTAGAAAAAAATTAAGTGATTTATCCAAGATAACATAGCTAGGAAGTTACCCAAGAGATTCTGAAGGACTCAGCCTCTTCAGTGTCACCATTTCCCATAACATCCTTCCTATGACATTCAAGTCCCACTCATGGAGAGTCCTACATACTCCATAAGGATAATTCCTCTGATTCCACGGTCACTGACTGCACATAAGGGGAGCATCTGGGCAGAATCAGCATGTGGCAGGCTTCACCATCACCAATCAACTGCTGTTTGCCCAGACACAGGCTAACAGTGTGGAAGCGGCCTTGTTCACCAGTTGCTTCCAAATGTGCTTTGCTTTATAAGAGTATGAAAGGCATTGGCATCTAGTAACATGACATTTAACTGCTCTGGGCCTAAGGGAGAAAAATTATATTTTTTTTTTTTACTGAAGACTGTGAAAATAAGTGAGGATAAGGTGGGTTTTTTTAATGCTTTGTGCTCTGCAGAGGCACATTCTATGGAAATCCAAGAGTTACTATGGTGTTTCCAATTATTTAGAATTCGCATCTTTGATATTACTTAGTGTGAGTGCACATACATGTAGAACTAACAGGAATAAAAGCAGCTTCTCCCCGAAGGGATGGCCTCTCCGCAGGAGCCAGACTTGAAAAAGGAAATCATCCAATCACAGTCCTGCAAAGTCTGTCTGAGAAACTCATCTTCCAATGGGATGTGCTGAAATGATCCCTGGCACATTGACATTGTAGACACACACACAAACACATGCCTGTTTTCCTTTGTATTCAGAGCTGCTGCTGCAGCTGCTGCCAGGGTCATTTCCTGAGCTCAATTTTGATCTCTCTGTAGAAGTGATCTTGCTCTCTCGAATTTTCGATGCACCAATTACATTAGGATTCTTGTTAGTGTGGCCAAAGACACAATATACCAACCACAGACAGAGAGCCAATGTGTCTCTTTTTTCTCTCTTTCTCCTTCCTTCCTCTCCTCAACACCCCCACCTTTAAGTAGGCAGAGATGCTGACACCTTGTGAATGAAATCCCTTTATGACACTTTTCAAGGTATTATGAAAGAAAGCTATTGACTTTAAAAGTGGAAGAACTGGTAAGGAATAAATGGAGGGGGGAGGAAAGGAGGAAAGAAAGGAAAGAAGAAAGGGAGGATGTGAATAAGAAAGGCAGGAAGGGAGCGAGGGGAGAAAAGTAGGGAGAAAGGAAGGAAGGGAAAGAAAGAAACAAGATTCTACCAGAATATTCAAAAGAGAAAACAGAAAGGTCTCACACGTGAAAAGGGTAAAGAAGATTTTTCTGTTTTTGTGTTGGCTTATGTATTAGGACACCCTCTGCATCTGGGTGTGGGGGGAAAACATCTTACACCTAGAGCTTGGTGAAAATCTAGAGACAGATAGGCTCTGACTCCAATATCAAAGAATTTCCTGCTTGTCAGCTGCCTAATGGATTCAGCACATTTGAGACACCTAAGTCAAGACTGTATCATATTAATATGTATGGCAATGAGGTGGCCCTCCTCTTTGCCATAGCCAACCCTACTACCCTAGCACTGATCTCATCCACTCTTGTCATCTGAAGAGATACTGAACAGAGATACCGTGAATGAAATTCTCTTATGTCAGAAAGCCATTGACTCTAAAAGCAGAAGAATTAGGAAGGAATGAATGAAAGGAAGGAGAGAGTGAAGAAGGGAAGGAAGGAAGAGAGGGAGGGAATGGAAAAAGGAAGGAAGGGAAAAGAGGGAGGAAGGAAAGAAGGTAGGAGGGAAAGAAAAGAATGGAGGAAGGGAGGAAGGAAAGAAGGAAGGGATCTCAGTCATCCTCCTCTTTAATCTCTAACCTCTCTTTATCTATAGTCAAATACCCAAAGAACAGCAAGATGCTTGACCTCCACAGTAGGAACCTTAATAAATACTTGATGATTGGTTGATATCGACTATTACTTCCTTACTGCCTTCAAACATGCCAGTCTCCTCTAGCCATTAAACAAATTATTATATAATCTTCTCACGTTGTGATTCCACCTTTACTCCTTTTCTCAGTCAAACTCCTACATAAACTTTCTACATATCTGCCTCTACTTTTCTCCTCTCATTCCCTCCTTACCTCTTTGAAACTGGACTTTCAAATTCATCAACCAACTAAAGCTGCTTTCTCCCAAGTTACTTCTGACCTTTGAAGTGCTCTATCTGATGGCTCCTAGCTCTTATCCTTCTTGACTTGTTTGCACTTATCTCTGTTGACCACCCTCTCCTCCTCAACCCTCTCCTCTCTGAGTTTTTATGCCACAACTCTTCCGTAGTTCCCCTCCTACCTCTCTGATTAGGACTTCTTATGCACATTGCTGAGCCATCATCACTAACCTGACCCCAAACTGTGTATCTCCCAAAACGTTGTTCTGGACTCTTTGTATCCACCAAAACTTTGTTCTGGACTCTTTTCACTGAGGATTATAGGAGCACAGATTTAGAGTTAGAAGGAACCTTAGAGTCCATCAATTCCAATGTCCTCATTTCACAGATGAGGAAACTGAGACACCTACAGACGTGTTGCAGCCAACTTGTCTAGCATCTATGACAAGATCGGAACCCATTGTTCTGACTTCAAGCCCAGTGCTCCACCTACTGTTCCACACTGGATTCTTCTCTCTCTATACTCTTTCTCTTGGTGATCTTATCAGCTCCCATGGGTGTAACACCTCTGTGCAGATGAATCCTGGATCTATGTATCCAGTTCCATTCTCCTCCCTGAGCTTCAGTTTGGCTTCATCACCTGTTTATTGGACGTTTCAAATGGGATGATTTGGACACCATCTCAAACTTAATATCCCAAACAGAACTCATGTTTTCCCCCAAATCCACCCTTCTCCCAACCCTCCCTATTTTTGTCAAAGGCACAACCATTATTCTAGCCTTCAAGATTTGTTTATTCTCCTCTAGTTATCCTCTAATCTCCATTGTCTCTCACCCCAGACATTTAATTAGTCGCCAAATCGCGGCATTCCTACCTCGATAATACCTCTTGAATCTGACCCCTTCTCTCTCCTTACAGAGATATCATTTTACTTCAAGCATCATCACCTCTCACCTCTGTTATTGCAATGATCTCCTAACTGGTCTCCCTGCCTCAAGTCTCTCCTGTGTAGAGTCTATCCTCCACAAAGTTGCTAAATGAATTGTCGTATACTGCAAACCTGACTGCACTACTCCCCCACTCAGTGAACTCCAATGGCTCCCTATTGCCTCTTGGACAAAACATTGATTCCTCTTTAGTCTTTAAAGCCCTTCATGACCTGATCCCAACTTTATCATTCCATCCTTATTGTACATCACTCCCCACCTCCTGCCCTCTGCAATCCAGTAAAACTGGACTTCTTGCTTTTCCTCACATAGGGCACTCCATCTCTCATCTCCATGCCTCTGTGAGTAGCTATGTGGCAGAGAGGCTAGTGTGCCAGGAAGACCTGAGTTCTAATCTAGTCTCAGACACTCACTAGCTGTGTGAGCCTGGTCAATTCACTTAACCTCTATCTGCTTCAATCTCCTCATCAGTAAAATGGGATAATAATAGTACCTATATCCCAGGACTGCTGTGAGGATTCTATGAGAAGATGTTTGTAAAGTGCTTAGCCAAGTGCCTGGAACATGGCAAAGCACTACATGAATATTAGTTACTATTGCTAGCGTTGTTATTTTACTGGCTAACTCCCATGCCTGGTCCTCTCCTCCATCTCACAGAATCCCTTTTTTCAAGATTCAGGTCAAAAACTCCCTTCTACATGAAGTCTTTCCTAATCCACCCAAGTGCAAGTGCCCTCCTCCCAAACCATCTTGTGTTTAACTGCTTGTTATTTATTTGAATATAGATGTCTTCTTTGCATTTATCCTGTTTATACTTATATCTGCCCTTGATGTCTCTCCAGTTAGAATATAACCTCCTTGAGAACAGGAATTATTTAATTCTTTGTATTTATATCCCCAAACATTTAGGTAGTGCCTGGCGCATAGTAGGAACTAGTGGATCTATTGATTGATCACTATGTTTACTTTTCTCTACAAAGGCATTTTCTTTTCCCCTCCTTGACTCTGGGCCAGTAGGAAGCACCAGCCTACAGGACACACTCAATGGTGTGTGTGTGTGTGTGTGTATACTAAGTGGCATTCCAGCAGTCCTCCCTTCACCACTGGCCATTGCTGACTTAGAGTCAAGATAAGACTTAAGTGATACGTAGATTGAAAGAGGGAAAGAATGTTAAGAGAACCTTGGGATATAGAATGATCCGACAGATAATAGGATTGGGCCCTCAGGTGTATTACCAAGGGGAATTCCTTAGGCAAGTCAAGTTATCTCTTTATGCCTCAGTTTCCGTATCTGTCAAATAGAGACAATACAGGCTGATATGTGATGTCTACAAAAGTGACTTGAAGAGACTCTATAAATTTTAAATAAAAATAGAGAGCAGAAACTGTGGCATGATTTAACTGGTCTTATGATGGTTGGACTTTCAACTCTGATACTTATTTACTGTGTACCCCAAGACAAGGCTCCTAACCTCTGAGCTTCAGTTTTCTCATCTGTAAAGCAGAGATAATAATATTTGAACTACTTACCTCACAGAATTGTGAGCAAAGAACTTTCTAAACCTGAAGATATTATGAAATGTGACTTATCAAAGAAAAATATTAATGCTCTCCTCCATGGCTTAGGCACAAATCTGCCAGAAATAATTTTTTTCCTAATCCATTTAACATTATTCTCTATCCAAGCATTTTTAACATCAAGAGAGAAAAGTCCAAACTTGTATAGACCCTCCATTTCCTAGGTCATCTCTCTGTCCCAAGATTACTTAAGGTACCATTAATAGAAATTGTGAATAAGAACCAAGTGATCTGAACAAGCAATCTTACAAAACATTAAAATACAGTTTGGGATTAACATCATAGAAAAAGTCACTTAAGTTTATATGAACATTTCTCACACTACTCCTTTGACCACTCCCCTAAAAGATCGAAAGGGCTTCCTTTCTGGGATCAATATCTTTATTTCTGATTGGCAGAGAACACTACTGGGTGGGTCAAAGTACTAATTGCTTCAGGGGTTGGGAAGGCAATGATCTTAACTGCACAGGGATATTTATCTTATTCTGTCTTCTGACCCTCCTTAATCCATTTTTTTTTTCTGTGGACCTAGTTTTTTTGTTCTTAACCTTCTATACCCTTTCCTAGGAGGAAAAGTAGGAAAGAGATTTGAAGCTGGAGAAATATCATCATCTTAAGATTTTTGGTTGAATTAAAAGGTTAAAGTTAAAATTATAGTTCTTAGACCTATTATTATTAGTAGTAATATATAATCATTACCAATATATATTAGTATATATTGTATTTTTTGTATTTTAGCATATATTAGTATATAATCATTACCAATAATTATGTAAGAGGGTACTTAGTTTTGGGGAAACCTTTTGACTGATCATCTCTGCTGGATGTTTCATCTATTGAGTGTAAAGGCTGTCTTCTCTAGTTAGGAGATTTAAATGTTCTCTTTGAAAATAGGTACCTTGTGCTAGAATGTTGATTCTTAATGAGTGATGCCAGCCCTTAGAACTAGTGTGTCAAGGTGTTCTATCTGATTAACATGACTCTGGGATCCTAGTGGTTAAGGAGAAAACACTGAACTAGAGATTGTGTCTGACGAAATGCATTGTGATCAGGTTCTCTTTAGCAGGATCACAATACTACAGAGGCAGTTTTCCTTTTCCTAGTTACCTGCAAGGATTTGTCTAGAATTGTAGGAATAAATGAAAAAAGCATTTATTAAATGCTTTCTAAGTGCCAAAACTATGCTAAATTTGAGATACAAAAAGAAAAATTGATACAGTCCTTGCTTACAAAAGACTCATGTTCTGATCAGGGAAGACGATGAACACAAAAAACTGTTCAGTGGTGGGATAGATGGCAAGGTCCAGAGGTCCTTGTCGAGTGATTAAGATCAGAGGAAAAATGAAGGGAACTTTAAACACTGATTCCTAAAGCCTTGGAGTGGCAGTTTGGAATGCCTTCCCTTTGGCAATCTAGGAGAAAGAGAAGTTGATAGAAGAACCCATTCTGAGGGTGCCATGTAGCATGTTAGAATTCCATTGGTAACATTCCAGAGCATGAGATCATTGCTGTAATTTGTGTGGAATCAAAGACCATGGAATATGACATCAATGGAGACAGCTAAAAAGAGTCAGAAAGCTGTCTTTAGTTCTTAAAGTAGTTAATACTGGATCAATCCCAGGGTCCATGTTTGACCTATATTTTTTGGTGCAAGGATCTGGAACACTTGATCTATTGGTGCTGGGAGTATCACTTCCAAAGTGAGGTTTGGACAATACTTCTTCCATAACCCAGAACCAGAGAGTAAAGCTAAACCTCACCCTCTCCCCCATTCCTCTGTAATAATCAGAGCCTAAGTTCACAATCATTGCAGTAAGGAAGTTGCTGATGTCCATACTAAACTAAACGTCAAGGATGGAGAAGAATAGTTCCATACCTTAGAATCCTGACTCAAGGTGACACAACTTATGGAGATTGTGCCCCTACAATATAATAAGATGTAACCCCCGAAAATCTCATTACAGAGAATGGATGTGACTCTTTTTTTTATCAATAGTACTGAGCAGCAATTCATCTAGGACTAAAAAAGTTAGGAGGCAGCTAGGTGCCTCAGTGAACAGAATGCTGGACCTGGAGTTCAGATGTGGCCACAAAGATTCATTAGCTGTGTGATCTTGGGGAAATCACTTACTCTCTGTTTGCCTTAATCCACTGGAGAAGGAAATGACAAACCACTCCAACATCTTTGCTAAGAAAGCCTCATGGAGAGTATGGTTCATGGGGTTATGAAGAACCAGACATGTCTTCCTGGAGTATGAGTCTAAGACATAACAGAGAAACTCCTTAAATTTATCAAAATGTTTGGAAACTACCTCTTCCTAGTGATTCACATGTAACTGACACAACTGAATGACATCAACAAAATTACATCAAGCATGGCATCCTAGAGGATACCCCAGGAAGGCCAACTAAATTGGTAAAGATGAGATCAGAAACAGAACCAGGCAGCACCACAAAAATGAGCAATTTGAAGTTGAAAAAGAAGAGTGGTTTACAAAAGAAATTGGAGGCCAAGGAAAGACTTTGTAGGATTATTCTCAGTTTTGTAAAGTATTATTCTTGATTTTTTATTTTTTGCCTTTTGAAATATTGTATTCCAAGATTTCATCCATTATTGCCATAGCTTCCAAGTCTTGTGTGATTCGTGCAATGATTTCTTGTTATCTGAACTATTTCTTTCTGGCTGCTCACAGCATTTCTTGGGTGAGGGCCATGATTTTCTGGTAGCCCAATGACTTAGAATATGTCTCCATGACTTTTTCTAGTAAGTTATTTTTGATATTATGTATCTTTTAATTTTTTTTAAGGTTGTTTAACCTCTTGTTTTAATATCTTTTTGTCTAATAGAGTCATTTTCTATTTGATCTTTTCTAATTTTCAGCGAGCTTATTTCTTGAGTAAGATAGACCATTTTCTATGCTAAATTTTATAGCATATTATAGCTATATGCTACATTTTTCTATGCTCTGAGGCAGGCAGAGATTAAGTGACTCCCCATGATCATACAGCTAGTCAGTGACAGAGGCTGAACATGAACAAAGTGCTTTCTGACTCCAAGGCTAAGGTTCTATCCACTTTTCTCAATCTATAGTATTTCTTTGCTTTTGTGTTTGCTCACATGTCCCATCTCAGTTTCTGGATTGGGACTTTGTACTTCTATCTCCCATATTTATGGAAGGGGTAGGTCAGTCCTGTTTATTTTGGGGTACGATGGCGAAGAATAGGTCCCTTGTTCTGCTGGAGTTCCTGGGTTTGGGCTTAATCTGGCAGCTCTTTGTCTTTGTCTTTTCTCACAGTCCCAAACTGAGAGTAAGTGCCATCCCTCTCTATGACCGTGATGGCCTTCCACTGGATATTATTAATTGTATCCTTACTAAGCCTCCTGTAAGACTTTATTTCCTAGGCAATGGTCTGCCCCTGAGTTCTGCTGCTTTAGTCTTCTACTGGATACTTTTTCTGGTCTGTCTTACTGTGGTTCAGATGGAGCTGTCTGGGTATTACAGGGTTGTACAGCGCTCATCTGACCTTAGCCCCCACTGTGGCTGAGAAAAAGCTGTTCTAGAAACTGCATTGCCTGGCCCCTTCTCTGGGCTTTAGTCTGGATTGATCTTCTGCTATGGCTTAGGGGAGGACTGCCTAGCATGTTGCCTGGGTGTGCAAACTTCTTGGGCCCTTTCCTGGGTCTTAATCTGGTCCCATCTCCTGTGGCTTTGCTATTAAGTACCTTGTACTTAACCCAACTTATTTACACTCAGAGCCTTTCCAGGTTTCTGGCTTACTTCTTATACACTCCTGGATTAAAATGTTTACACTTATTACCATTTCTCTGTGTGTGTGTGTGTGTGTGTGTGTGTGTTCACTTGTACTGTATTTCTAGAGCTTTACTGGGATATTTGTGGGGGACTAGGGTTTTTTCAAATCCTAGCATACCACCATCTTAGCCAGAGGTCTGATTATAAATAATAATTTAAAAAACCCCAAAATCTTTGCTTCCCTATTCCATGGGCCTCCACTTAGAAAGGTCCTGAAGAGTCTTTGAAGCTTATACATCTATCCTTTGTGTCTTCCTCTTCCATTCTCACTAACAATGAAGTATGATTCAAGAAACCTACCTCCATGGTGAGTTCCAAATGTCCCTCCCCTCCAAAACCCTCTACAGTCTTCCAAAATTTTAATTCTGCTCTTGCGTTGAGGTCTTCCTCTCCCCCTACATGGAAAAAGGAATTAGGATTGTTGGAAAAATCCAGTAACTCCCCCCTCTGCAAGGTCTCACCTTCCTTCAGAATCTACCCTATCCATGTAACTCGCAGTAGTGATGGAGTGAAACTCAGGTTTGCTTCTCTATCTCACATAGTCTTTTTCCTCTCATTAGTTCCTACTCCTGCGTATTCCAAGAACTCCTCTGATTGGATCAGTAAGTTTCATATAGCAATTCCTCTTTTATGCTATTATACTATCAATCTATAAACATTTATGACATCTTTAACTGTGTGCCAGGTACTGTGCTAAGTAATAGGCATATAAAAAGAGGCAAAAGACAGGTTCTGCCCTCAGGGAGCTTATAATTCAATGGACCTAGGTTCTTGCAGGTCCTTGCAGATTCCTGGCTCAGAAATCTCCCAGTGTTTCAGTATGGTTTCCACTGCTTAAGGAGTCTCTGGAAATGACTCACGGATGTTGGTTTTGCCTACTGTGAACCAAGGCCATGTCCTAATCTGAAGCCTTTCTCTCCCACTGATCTTTAGTCTGTGTTTATGCTCCCTCTGAAGGCCATATTCAAGGCTATAGCGCATTTGTATGGACTGGGAATGACTTAATCATAAATCCTTCCTGCAATGTTAATGGGCAAGGTTAGGACCTAGGACCCGGTGAGCTCATACATTATTAAAAGGCTAACTTCCTCAAAGGACTAACATTTTATTAAGGAGAAACAACCAAGATTCAGAAAGATCTCCTAGGCTACACTATGTGATCTTTAAAAACTAAAGGAACAATATGAAAAAATTGTGGGAATGATGAAGAGACAGAATGGAATAAAGAAAAAAAGAGTAGCAAGTTTTCACATAGTACTTCAAAGCTTGCAAAGGGCTTTACAAATATTATTTCAATTTATCCTCATAACAGCCTTGGGAGGGAGGTACCATTATAATTCCTATATTGCAGCTGAGGAAACTGAGGCAAATAGTGGTTAAGTGACTTGCCCAGAGTTATACGTCAAGTAAGTCTAGTTTAACTAAGTCTCTGAAACAGGATTTGACCTCAGGTACTCCTGATTTCAGGTACCAAGTTCTAGCTGATGTACCATCTAGCTGCCTTTACTTTTCAATCCAAGTCAGAAGTCCTGAATTTGAATTCTGATTTTACCTTTTATTGGTCAAGTGATCTTGGCCAAGTCATTCATCTTCTCTGTGTTCCTCTCTGTCCTTATCTAAGCAGTGACTAACACTACTAACCTCACAGGGCAGCAGTGAGGCTCCAGGGAGGTGAGGTATGCATCCATAAAATGCTGAGTATCATTGCTATCAGAGAAAAAGAGAGAAACGAAAAAAAAAAATTACAAACTAAATGATCTAATTGAATTCAGGAAAATTGAAAGAGTGGATGGGTCAAAAGTTCTAGCTCAATT